>OY728130.1:174082906-175312826 GCA_963277665.1 Viscum album
AAATTTGATCAAACAAGTCATCTATTCATGGAAGGGGATACTTTTTCTTTATCGTGATTTTATTGAGCTCATGATAATCAATGCAGGGGTGCATTGATCCATCCTTCTTCTTGACGAAGAGGACTAGCGTACCCCATGGTGAAGCAATCAGGCGTATAAAACCATTCTCCAGATTCTCCTATAACAACTTATTTAGCTCTTCTATATCTATAGTATTCATTCTATAATGTGTCTTTGATATAGGTAGGGATCTAATAATAAGTTCAATTGAGAACTAAACCGCTCTATTAGGAATAAGACTATGAAACTCTTCAGGGAATACATCAGTGTAATCCCTCGTGATGGTCATGTATTCAAGCATGATTCTCTCATGTGTTTCAATCATTTGATCTAGACATGCCTGGTCATAAGGAATTAATATCCACATTTGAGATAATGATTCTAAAGGAGATTCATCTTCTTCCTTACACTTGTAAAGAATTGGAGGATGCTTTGGGATGTGAAGAGTGATCTTCCTTCACCAAAAGTTGATATTAGATTTGTATAAAGATAGGAAATTCATGCCCAAGATAACATCAAACTCCACTAAAGGAAGTATGAAAAGATTTTCTGGGTGGTTCAATCCTCAAACATTTACCAGGGAGGAGTTATAAACCATGGATGAAATAATTTCTCCATTAGTTGTTCTCACAGAAAACATATCCTCCAAATTTTGAGGTGGTGTTTGAATAGTTCTACTAAATTGAAAAGATATGAAATAATGCGTAGAATCAAAATCAAATAGTATTTTCTCTATTATTGAATAAATAACTATCATACATTTCACTGCATAGTTGTATGTCTCCACCTCAGTAGTAGTGATAGCATAAGCCCTTCCTTGTTGCCTTGGAGGTTGTTGTTGATTTCCTCTAAAAATCCTTGTCTTATGGAAATTGTTCACATAATGCCTATGTTCCTTGAAGTTGTAACACTATGCCACTGGATGAGCATTTATCAAAACCTTCATTTCTTCTTCCACATTAGTGGGATTCTTCGTATCCTATCAGCAGTTTTTAGCCAGATGTCCCGTCTTTCCACATTTAAAACAATTCTTGGTTCCCCTTAGATAGTTCCCAAGATGATTCTTCCAACAAGTTTTATACATGGGATGGTTGGGCTTCTTTCCATCATGGAATTTATTTGTGGAACCACCCACATTAGATTCCATTTTCCTATTTTTATCACTAGGCCCACGAGACCATTACAAGTATCTGGTATCCATTTCAACCTTGAGGTCACAACAGAAAATCTTCTAATAACTGTCAAAGTCTCAAATCACCAATGTTTTTCATAGACTCGAATTTAGTCTGCTAAAGAAGTGATCCACCTTAATTTTTGTGTTCATGACAAATCCAGAGGCGTACCTCGCAAGCATTGTAAATTTTTCTTCAAACTCCTCGATTGAATCATCTTCCTTCTTCTTGAGTCTGAGGAACTCTCTTTCCATCTTGAGATGGAGGGTTCAAGGAAAATATTTATTGAAAAACATTCTCTTGAATTTAACCCTATCCATGGAATAAATTTCCTCTTGGGGATTCATATTCTTGATCAGTTTCTACTACTGATCAGCTTCCCCAACAAAACGATAGACCGCCAGCATAACTTTCTATTCTTCTAAGAAATGGAGGACAGAGAATATCTTTTTAATGGAGTTAATACACTATTCTCTAAGGCAGGGATCATAAGATCCACTAAACATGGGAAGCATTTGTGGAATGAAGGATTCTATGGAAACTTGATCTTTCCTTGGGGGAGGAGTGCATTCCACATGATTCAAGTTATTATTCATAACTTGAGCTAACTAAGCAAGTAATTTCATTAAGTTTTGAGCACACACTCCCATCATATTTGGCATATCATTAAATAAATCTTCACATTCCCTATCACATTTATTGTTGGTATGTGTTCTTATATTTCCCAACATTAACTAAGAAAAATAATGTACAATTATAGGTCTTGAATACTTAGCTATTGAGCATAAAAAAGAAACTTTGAATATAAAAGGATAAACTTGTAATGGAAAATTATATCCTAACTTGTGTTTCTCATGGTTTCAATATTGGTTATCCTTGATAAATTTCTTAACTTATATTATTATGGGTGATTTTTTTATTCCCTTAATAATGGTTTTTACTAGTAACATGAATTTACCAAATCATATCTCACGGGAGTGTCAAACTAAGAGTGCACCAAGGCCCATTTTCGTGCACCAGTTTCCATTCGAGTCTAGATCAAAGCAGTGTTTTTGGGTTTTACCCCTAGATACATCTATAACAGATCCACCTCTACCTGTTTGTATCTAAATAGGTATGTATTTTATTAATAAATCACTTACTTTATACTTACCAAAATTTAGGGATGTTTTCATATACTTAGTCTAATCCTTAAGGTTCTTAGTAAATTGTTCTATTCCTAATCTCAAAAAATAATTAGACCATCTTATGATACCAACTATAGAGACTCCATCCTTTTACACATATCATTACATGATTTTAATCATAATAAATCATCATATTAAAAGTTAAGGATTGTGAAGTCTAGTGTCTTGGAAGACTAGGTACATAAAACTCAAAACATAGAACTAAATAAAAAATTTCTTTATTTAATCTTTATAAAGAGATCCTAACTTTTATTGTGATCAAACACTTCATAGGGTAACCTGAGGATAACATGAACAAAGGTATGAGATAAAATCCCAATAAGGGAAAAATTATAGTAATAAAGATTTAGCACATGTTTAGAAGGAATGGCATGATGATATAAAAATTAATGGAGCATGTGAAATCATAACTTATAAATAAGGGTTCATATAAACATGGAGTAATAATAATGTGGAAGAAACATAAAACATGACTTTAGAATGATTCAAGGGTATTTTCATATAGAGGATCACAATTCAAGTTTAACCCCCAAGACCGTTGCACGTGGTAGCATGAGTCAAGGCTAACCGCCAAGACTGTTGCACATAACATTTCATGAGACTCAACTTTACCCAATGTATTGGAGAACTATCTAGACATAACCATATTAACATGTTCATGAATATGTTTTCCGCATTAATAAGTATAGATAATCAATCATACATAAATATAAGGGTACCCATGGAAAGAAATGGGTATCATAATCATGTCATAAAGTATAATGAATGGTTGTATCATAAAAGTGTCCATAAAAGAAAGGAATTAAAACATACATATAAATTAATATTTTAAAATAATAATATATCATTTTAAGTGATTTCAAACATAATTTACAACGTTAAATAAGATTATTTAAGTAATTTTATCCCTAAAATATTTTAGTGCGGTTTTAAGGAAAATACTAACGAGCATTTTAAAATGAAAAGGGAATAATATTTTATATAAAATATGAAGTGATACAATAAGTTTTTTATAATAAAAACATTGGTTTTATAAAAACAAAGGTTTATTAAAACATATGGTAGAGTTCACTAGAAATTGGGTACAAATTCCTGAAGTTCCCATAAAATGGGTTTTCTTGTTGGGAAGTATTGAGGAGGGAATAAATTAAAAGCATGTATATCCTTGAAAGTGAATGATTAATGGATATTGATACATGAGTTTGTATATATAAATAGAAATTATAATATTTACATAAATATAATATATGATTTCATTTGGGTAAAAAGATAGTAAGAATAACTCGAAGGAATATTGGAGGTTTGGGTAAAATCCTTTACAGAATACCAGCATGGTATCGGGTGCACTTAGGAAGGATTAATGAGAGTGAAAGGGGATTATAATATTTTATAATTCATGATGGAATTATGGTGAGGTGTTAAATCATACCCCATCATTAGTATTTACACACAAAAGGGCATAACATAGAGGAGATTCTTGAATAAATGTGAGAAAGAGAGGATCTCTTACCTTAAGTCTGATGGTGTTCTTCTCTTGATATTAATGACCTGAATAACCAAATTAGGTTCATTAATTATTGATTAAAATATATAAAATACATTTTATTCATTTTATTCATTTATTATAACCTTATTAAGTTCATTCATGTTCTTTTTGATGAGTTAAGAGGTCCAATTTCATTGTTTGGGAGCGTTTTCTTCCATGGTTTTAATGATCGGTTCACTTATATTCAGGTTCAAAAAACATGTATGATGAGAATAGTTGTCCAGAATTGAAGTTATATGAAATTATTGAACATAGAGATGATTAAATGGTTATAAAATTAATTTGTTTATTTTTAGTGAAGGAGAATCATTATATAAAACATTAATGATATATGCTTGGATTAATTTGGCGATTTTTCTCACAATTAACTTGTTTTGTATTATTATTTTACACAATGTTTAAAAAAGGATTATAGAACATAAAATAAGATAAAAACATATTTAATATTATGTTTCAACCATAAAAATGGTTTCATGACCAGAATTGGAGATGGTAATAGAAATTGATAACCTGACATCCTTAAATATGATAAATTAACACATCTCGGATGGTGTTTTCATTTATTCTGTATAGAAGGAGGGGAAAGGAGATATGATAATGAATTATCTCATTAGCATAACAAAATTATAGTAAATTTATGGTACTGGATTTTTAATACCAATTGTATGATGATAGGTTAGGAAATAAAAGAGAACAAAGGAACTTGAAAAGAAAATGAAAGAAAAGAAAAGAAGAATTTACCTCTTGATTTAATCTTCCTTGGGAGCCTCTTAAGGGGAGGGGATTTGGTATTTTTAGGAGAACAACGAATTTTATAAATGTTGGGGATATTGGGGTGATATTTGGGTAGAATTTAGTTAAGGAAAAATGTTTTATTGTAGTGAAGTGAAGAGGGGAGTGCAGGTGGTTTTTATAGTGGAGGGGAGGAGGGTTTTCTTAATATTTTAATCATTAGTTTATTATTTTTCCAAAAGATGAGAAATATTAAAGATTATTGTGACCAAAAATAGTAATATTTTCATGTTAGTTCGAACCCAAGCTGATTACATCATCCATGACTCAATAAATGGTGTATTTAAAATATAATGTATATATATGGTAAATTACCATATTTTACTATTCATAAAAATCAAGTATTTTAGAAAAATACCAAAAATTCACCCTAAACATTTTTTGATATTTAGAATCCAAAAATTAAATCCATTTTTCAAAAATAATAAATATTATTAATTTAATTTTTAATTAAAATCATAATTTACTTGAAAATACATATTTTAAAACTATAACTGATTTTATAATGCTTTCAAAAATTATATAAGTTCTTATAAAATTATCTTAAAACTATAAAACATAAAACCGTTAATTTATAAACACTTTTTAGGAAATACATTTTATTTTAAATTAATTAATTAATTTTAATTATTTATTTATAACTTACAAAAATACCAACACTTTTAATATGATCATATTATCACTTATAAGATTCATAAATTTTATTTATGCATTAAAGGGTGAGGTTACTATTCTTTTGGATGATGTACTATTTATAAGGGTCATATTACTCTTCATAAGGTTATGTTACTATTCATAAGGATAGGTTACTATTCACCAAAAAAGGTTTTCCTTATCAGACTCCAAACATCTTACTGATCACAACCTTATATGTCATATTTTCGAAATTCAAATCACAAAAGTGACAATATTATATTTAAAGGTCACATAGTACTTAGTAGTTCATTGTGTTTTGATTTAATGTGATTATATGACATAATTATAAGGAATTTCCATTGATAAAATATTGGGTAGTTACAGAACATATATAATTTTCATGACATAATTATGATATTGATTACAAAATTATATTTCTAGAAAAATAATATCTAATTTTCCTCTTACCTTTTCACACAATGAAAAAGTGATAATGTCATTTGTGGATATGTGAACTACTGCCTCCTCGAAGCAGTGTGATTCCTTTTACATCACAAGAATGAAATATTTAAGTATATATAATTAAATATCCTTTTATTTAGTATATAATTATCATTTTTGAAAGATAAATGTTACTTACCTTCTTTTTTTAATGGTCATTGGAAAAATGGAAATGTTACTCATGTGTACGTACAGCCAACCGTCTCCATGATCATAACATTAGTTCATCTTTCATAACCATATTTCATTATTGGTTTTAAAAGTATAATTGATCTATAAATATTTTAATTATTTAATAATTATTATTCTTTAAATGTTTAAATAATGACTCATTTGACCATAGTCGACCTACCAAAGTCATTTTTTACACATAAGCTTAATATGGTCAAAACATCTGACTTAATTTTAATTGATTAATAAATTTTATATAAATTGTTAAAAAGTGAAATAAAAGTAATGATAAAATTAAAAAATATTCTCAATCAAGTAATTAATTAACTTAATTTTATTAATAAGGAAGACAAAGACACGCGTGGCGAATCAGACTCAAGGTAAGGGACTTCATCTCTATTTCCTTCCATTAAGAAAATTTTTGATGTTATGAACCTTTATTATTTTATAAGGTGTATATACATATGATTTGACATTATAAATATAGAAATTATCTATTCTTAGGATATTTAGTGTTTTTTAATGTCGTTATTTAATGGGGTTTATGATTTTAGTGGCTCTCAAGTTATAAGGGTTTTTTTTAAGTCCACTTTTAATGTTTTCCATCAAACTTTATTTCTCTTGCATGCCCATGTTTTAAAATTCATTTTTAAATGTTTTATATGAACATAAAATATTTACAAATTTCATTTTATTTCCCTTTTACATTATTTCAAATGTTTTCAATAGTAATCTTTTTATGTGTTTTAAACAGAATGTTTTGAAAAACAACAAATGAACTGTCTGATGTTTAAAGTAAGAATAAAATGACCTTTCATGTCGTCATGAAGTTTATTTGATTCCTATATTCCTTTAAAATATTACATGTTTTCTTAAATTAAAATACCTCTTTTTTTTATTTTTATTTTTGTATTTTGGTATTGAAAATGTTTTTTAATAGAAAATTGTATTTTGATATTTGAAGTGATTTTTATAGGAATTTTAAATAGTTTTTCAAATGATGAAATGTTTTATTCCATGATGTGGTTATTGAACATTATATATAATCGGTGCACCCATATATCTCTAGTTAATATCATTATAGATTAAATTATGGGTGCACCTAGACTTCGCTCTCATGCATTGGGTAGTGATTATATTCATCAGATATTAGATATTGGCCATATGGATTTTCAATAATTAAGGGTTATATGAGATGATATCCCAAGATAACTACTTTAATTTTCTATGATTTATAATGAGTTTCCATGGAAATCATTTTTTCAAAAGAAAAAATAAATGATCATTTTAAAGTAATGATATTTCCCTTTGTGGGAAAAAATGCTATGTTTTCAAGAAATGGTTTTTTATGTGTTGTAATGTTTTTCATTGGACTAATTGTTTCCTTTGTTTTTTATCCCTTACTAAGCTTCTATGATCATCCCAAGTTTTTAAAAATATTTTTAAAAGATTTAAGAATGGGTAAGGGAAAGGAAGAGGTCAAGTTGAAAGTCATGAAGAGTTTTCCTAAAAAGAGATCATACTTTATTTTAAAATATTTATATTATGGGAAAATGGATACTAATTGGAAGTTTCCACTTTTTACTTCATGGTTTTTTTATGTATGATTTATAACCTAATTTTCTAAAACTATAAACTTAAAAAGATAATAAATGTGAAATAAAGTAAAATTATTAACCTAAACACGAGATTATGTGATGTTTAAGGACAAGGAATTATATATTATTCTAATGTAATAAATTAGAAATCAACTCCAAGCTACTGGGGTTGGGGTCATTACAGAATTAGTGTGCACAATGAAATATAGATATCTCTCTAAAGTATGAATAATGCTCTAGAGATTATTCTTCCTCCTCAATCATCTCAATAACAAGATTGTAAAGATGATTCTTCAAGACTGAAGGAATCATCGTAGTGGTCAAGAACAACACTACAAGATAATCAATCTTTTGCGCTAGCACATAGAAATCCATCAGCGTTGTTCAAAGATCAAAGGAGAACATGTGGATCACTGATAGAGGGGTTCTATTATTGGATCCTAAATACTCAATAATGGTTGAACAAAAAGGGTTTCATATTATCAATATCTTCATCAAATAAATATCTAAATATTGATGTATTCATTCTTATGATCTATTTAAATTAATTATAAATTTAATGTGAAAATATCGTCTCTTGGTTTCAGTGACCTTTTTCAATACTCTATTGAAAAATATTGTTGGCTAAGATGTATACACCATGTATAATATGTGAATGATCCATCAAATATAATAATTTTTTATTTTATCCTAACCTCAATAAGAATATAAATTGAGCTCAAAAGTATCAAGTGATATCAAAATGAGGTTGTGTTCAAATTTACAATCATTTATGTTTTTTGTTGATTATTTCACATTTAAAAGTCAAATATCATTTCAATTTTTAATTTTTTTTCATGATCCATCATCAAAGTAACTTATTCATCATCTTCATTTCTCACTTACATAACCCAAATAGGTTAAAAATTAACAAATAACACATCCAAAAAACCCATATAGAGGTGTTAATAATTCTTTCCAGATAATACAAGGTTACATGGTGTGTACTCTTTTTACACATGTTGTGTATCCTTGATTCATTGCACCAGGACACCTGTGTGGGATATGGGTCACCATGTAATGAATACAGACTATGATCATTAAATGCATCACATATTGACCATCTAGGTTGGCACATGGATTTTCCAAATTACATGTCATGTAGTCCACATGTTTCCACAACAGAAAACATGAGGTCAAGATGAGTAGTGTAATTAATACACTATGTGTATTTTGTAAGAGTTAGTGTCCTAGAACCAAATGGTTTTACTTTGATTACATGGATATTTAATGTATTATTACATATTGTTCATTGTTCTTCGTTACTATAATGTAATAATGTCCTAGAGTATTTGTTGCATTGATAAGGTCATTGCAGTTCCCCGCTATGATGAGAACCTTGAAATGCTATAACAATTTTCTTAAATATAGTTCTGAAGTTGGATGACATGCTATGATGGGACACATAGCATGAAAACTATCATGTGCGAGTACTCATAAGTAGATGAGACTTCCTCTCATGAAGTTTTCACATGGTAATCTTCAAGATAGAAGATTATGAGAACAGACCCACTAGTAGGAATTCCGCATGTTTTGGTGTCCTCGGATATTTATATCTGTGAGCATGTGTAATGATCCTTAGATTTTAATATTATCATTAATACGTGTCACGATTTACGCACATTGATTTACTGATGAAAATCGTCACGCAGACAGTTGGCGGGAAGTATGGTACATTGGGTGCATCACGAGTGGCATCTTATTAATGGATAAGTCAAGGAAGAATTTGTCCCTTCCATTTATGGAAGTTGATATCTCTTCACTTTTATTGAAATACAACCGTCATGTGAAATTCCATGGCCATGGTGTAACTATGAGTTTATTTCAGGTAGTCAAAGAACAACGTAACAAGCATTAAAGTTAATGACACAATCATAAAACCTACTTTATGAGATAGTGTGACAAAGGGATTATATTACACAATGAGCATTCATATGTGGATGTCATTGTTGTGACTTTATGTTCTATCTCTTGGGTGCCTTTACCCGTTGCTAGACAGTACTCTTGGACTTTAGGCAAGCCCGCCTAAAGTGTACCTTTATATGATACCTTAAGTAAACAAGAAGATATTACCTATTCAACCCCTTAGAAAAAAAGTTTATAGTGTAAATACATGACATATTTCTTGAGAGGGAGCACATTTCCAAAAGTGATAGTGGGAGCGAGATAAAATTTGATGAAGTCGAGGCTCAAGGTGCACAAGAGTTGGTACAAGAAAATATTCCACAAAGCCCCATGGAAGAAGAATCTATTCCAAAGACACAAGTATTTAGTAGGAGTACAATAGAGGTTAGAGAACCGGAATGGTATGGTTTTCTAGTTACTGAGGATGGTGACTCATTATTAGTTGATAATAATGATCCTATAACCTACAAGGAAGCAGTAAGTGGAACTGACGTTGCCAAGTGGCAAGAAGCCATGAATTCTAAAATGGATTCCATGTACCAAAACCAAGTCAATATTTTGGTAGATCCAAAAGTTGATGTAAATCTTGTTGGTTATAAATGGGTATTCAAGAATAAATTGTACATGGAAGGAAAAGTTAGTACCTATAAGGCATGACTGGTTTCAAAAGGTTTTAAACAGCATCAAGGAATTGACTACGATGAAACCTTCTAACCAGTTGCAGTTCTGAAATCCATCAAAATTCTACTTGTTATTGTGGCTTACCATGACTATGAGATTTTTCAAATGGATTTCAAAACATCATTACATAACGAGAACCTTAATGAAGATTTATACATGACAAAACCTTAAGGGTTTGTGACTCGAAAGGATGCCAATAAGGTATGCAAGTTGCAGAAATCCATTTATGGATTAAATAAAGCATCCAGGTCATGGAACATTCATTTTGATGAATCCATAAAAGAATTTGGATTTATAAAACATGAATGTGAGCCTTGTGTCTACAAATGGTTTAGTAGGAGTGCAGCCATTTTCCTAATAGTATATTTTGATGACATATTACTCATTGGAAACAATATACCAGTCTTACAGTCTGTTAAGGTATAGTTGAATAAATTCTTCTCCATGAATGAATTGGGTGAGGTAGCATATATTCTTGGGATCAAGATACATCATGATAGATCCAAGAGATTACTAGGACTAAGTCAAAGTACATACATTGATAAGATACTGAAGAGTTTCAGTATGGAATAATCAAAGAGGGGATTGTTTCCAGTGTCACAAGGTATTCATCTTTCCAAGAAAATGTGTTCTCAGACACATAAGGAAAGAAAGATAATCTCAAGGACTCCATATGAATTAGTGATTGGGACAGTCATTTAATCCATGCTATGTACTCGGCTGGGTGTCGCCTACGCATTGAGTGCATTAGGCAGATATCAAGCTAACCCAGGTGACTACCATTGGATGGAAGTCAAGACTATCCTAAATTATCTGAGGCATACTAAGGATATTTTCCTATTTTATGGAGGATATAAGGAACTATTCATTAGAGGATATGCAGATGCTGGTTTTTAGACTGATCAAGATGACATGAAGTCACAAACGGGATACATCTTCACTTTGAATGGAGGTGCAGAGACCTGGAAGAGCTCAAAGTAGAGTGTGGTCGCAGATTCAACAGCAGAGTCCAAGTAAATTGGAGCTTCTAAGGTAGCTAAAGAAGTAGTTTGGATGTGAATATTCGTTCAGGAGCAAGATGTGATACCTAGTAGTAAAGATCCTATCACATTGTATTGTGATAATACTACAGTGGTGGATCTCGAAAAAGAGCCAAGGTCACATCAGTGGATGAAGAACATTCTTCATAAGTATCATCTCTTGAGGTATTTTTCTCAGAGAGGTGAATTTGTAGTGAGAATTATTTCCACAGAAGAAAACGTGGTGGACCCCTTGAATAAAGCCTTAACTCAACAGACACATGATCATCATGTGAGGTCTAGCAGACTAAAATTCGTAGGCAGTTGTCTCTAGTTCAAGTGGGAGTTTATAAGAGTTGGTGTCCTAGAACCAAGTGGTTTTACTTTTATTACATGGATATTTAAGTTATTATTACATATTGTTCATTTTTTTCATGACTATAATGTAATAATGTCCTAGAGTATTTTTTTCATTGATAAGGTCATGGAAGTTCCCCGCTATGATGAGAACCTTGAAATGCTATAACAATATTCTTAAAAATAGTTTTGTGGTTGGATGACATGCTATGATGGGACACATAGCATGCAGACCTTTAGGTGTGAGTACTCGTAAGCATATGAGACTTCCTCTCATGAAGTTTTCACTTGGTAATCTCCAAGATAGGAGATTATGAGAACAAACCTACTAGTAGAAATTCCACATGTTTTGGTGTCATCGAATATTTCTTTCTTCGAGCCTGTTTAATGGTCCTTAGACTTTAATATTATCATTAATACGTGTCACAACGTACGCACTTTGATTTACTAACAAAAACCATCACGCAGATAGTTAGCAGGAAGTAGGGTACGTTTGGTGCTTCACGAGTGGCATGTTATTAATGGATAAGTCGAGGAACGATTTATACCTTCCATTTATGGAAGTTGATATCTCATCCCTTTTATTGAAATAGAACCGTCGCGTGAAATTTCATGGCCATGGTGTAACGACGAGTTTATTTCAGGTAGTCAAAGAATGATGTAACAAGAATAAAAGTTGATTACATAATCATGAAACCTGCTTGATGGGATATTGTGACAAAGGGATTATATTACCCAGTGAGCATTCGTATGTGGATGTCGTTGTTGCAACTTTATGTTCTTTATCTTGGGTTCTTTGACTCGTTGCTAGACATTACTCTTGGACTTTAGGTAATCCCACCTAATTCCAAGGAGAAAGAATCCTAGAGGGTCACACATTAAGTGTTTTTGGTGGTCTCGGTTAAATTCTATTTGAATTTAATTAATGAAATAAATATTATTCTCAAGACCGTGGAATAATTTTATTCAAATTAAAATGATCTCATAAATTAAATAAAATATATTTATTTATTTTATTGAACATTTAATAAATATTTATTTACTAGTTTGTAAATAAAATATTTATTTAAGAGAATAAATTATTTATTTATTTATTTAGGTGTTCAATAAATGGAAGTGGAGTTCGATCAGAACAAGTTCGGTCTGGTAGTAAAATAATTATTTTCAAGATTCTAAATAATTATTTAACTAGTTGGGACAAATTAAAATAACGCTGGTATTATTTTTTTACGTGGAATTTTATTTATAATTCTATTTTGCGCAAGTTGGTGCACTATAAATAATGAAATGGTATTATTATTAAATTAATGGGTTTTCTCTAAGTTCATTAATATATTTAATTATTGCTATGAAATTAAATATTGTAACTGAAATTCCATGTATATAAATAGGAAAGTACCCATATTGTGTCATACCCCACACCACACGCCTGGTGAATTGAGAATTGTTGAGCCAAACAATTTGTCTCTCAAATCCTCTTATCTCCCCTCTCAATAACGAGAGACATTCTTCAAGGCCAAAGAACAATTGATCAAGAATGACCAACATAAGACACTCGCTTCGCCGCGCTAGCACCCGAAGAATGAGCGGTGTCGATTGGAGGCCATCGGAGAACGTGTGGATCACCACTAGAGGGATTCTAGTTTGGATCCTTACAACCGCAACAAGATAATCCGAAAGGGTCAATCCAAAAGATTAACATCATCAACGAAGAAAAATACCAAAGACACAGGTATTATTTTTCTTTATGAAGCTAATTAAATTAATAATAAACATGATGTGAAAGTACCTCTCTAAAGGTTCCAATCCTATTTTTTCTTTATCTAAATCTTTGATTATATTTTATGGAGACTGGAATTCATCGTTGTGTTGATCTCGGAATAATAATTGGTCAAGGTTAAAAATCAAAATTGGGTGTCGTCCAAACCGTGCTTCCACTGCACTCGGAACCTTCAAGTGGTATCAAAGGGATTACATCATAGTTTATAATTTTTTAAATATTTCATTGATGAATTATGCATTTAATAATTCAGTTGTTTCAATTTAAGTTAATCATTATGCAAATCTGAATCTCAAGATCTATTCCACCTCTTTCGTTTCTTGTTCACCTTACAAAAACAAAAACAAAATTAATTTTGATTAAAATAAAATAGAGGATCTCATACGAAGGTTCCAAACGTTCCTGGTCATACAACACCAGAATACATGCCGTGTATTCAAAACTACACGTTGTGTAGTAGAGGTTCAATGCATTGGACTAGTCTGCCAAACCAAGCCGTGTGTTGGAGTCTTTATAAGTTTTAAATGACTCTGTGTTTTGACCAGGAATAGGTGGCACATGGTTTTCAGATTACAGATCATGTGGCCCATGGAACACGGTGTGTAGTCCCTTCAGGTAAGGGTTGGACTGTGTACCCTGTACACGGCTTGCCTGGCTGGAAACCGTGTAACATGGATACTACACGGCGTTTTTCCCATTGAACACATCGTGTGCTCCAAAAATTTCCAAAGTATATCTACACTCCATGTCCATGGGCATGTACTTCAGATAGACAGTGAACAAAAATACACACCGTGTAGTCATAACTACACGTCGTGTACTCATCCAAATTACACAGATTTATTAAAATTTATTATTATATTATACAAAACCTTGGGACGTGTACCATCGTGCAAGCTTAAAGCTAAGGCACAACACGTGATAGGTGTTTTATATATATATATGTTTAATTTAACATCTACATAATGTTCATTTCGACTCATTGGGTAGTTGTGAATAGGAATTCACCGGGTTTCCTCTAAGGTACAAGTTATGTACAAATATAATTTTAAATAAATTCATTTGTTTAAAATTATAATGGATGAGAATATCAAGTAAATTAAAAAAATGGTTTAAGATAAAAGGATTGATTAATTGAAAATAATTAATTGATTCGAGCTTGATTTATCTTAAATAAGAATGATTAAATAATTGAATTCTAGTTTTATTTATGCGTAAATATCGTTGCATGCATGGATGATAATGAGCTAGACCAAGACCTTTGTATGTGAATGGTTTTTTTTAATTTATTTATTTAAATTTAATTTGTTGGCCTGTGAGCCTTCTTCTCATTAATATGTAGGGTCTGCGCACCCAAGGTTTTTTATAGGTAAAACCCCTTTTACCCCTCACCTGTGTGTGAGATAAAAGCATATGTAATGGATGGAGCTCCCAAGCTAGTGGGTGCGGCACAAGTTAGGATCCAAGGTGAAACCAATCCAAGAAGATACAAAGGTGGACAGGTGGAAAGCTGTAAACATGAACCCAAAAGGTTCAAATTGTTTCTCCCCTAGGTCAGGGTTAGTATATCGACTTCTAGATAAACTAACCATTAGAAGAGATCATGATCATTCCATTTAATTTATTTTATTTCTTTCAGTTGGATGTTTTATCATTATGGATGTGTTGTCACGATCACATAATTAATGAATTAAACAAGCTTGCAATATGGAACTAAAATAAACCAGACTTATGCATAAATGTTATCAAGATATGGTTAATCACTTAAGTAAGTTACAATTAATATTAACAAGTGTGTGATAATGATAATTAGAAATTCATGCATAAGAGATAAAAATCCCTCAAATAAAATATTAAGTCAGAAAAAGCCTTCTGTTACTTGATTAAGGGAAAAACTCAATAAAACTATGTGTTTGACCAACCCTTGTTGGGACACTTACTTTTATACAGGAAGACCTTATGAAAGGTTTCAGGTTGACTTAACCATATTACATCAAGAGGAGTATCCCTTTCTAGACTTGCTGTAATATTAGAGGCAAGAGTTGAGGAAATCCAAATTCATGGTTTCAGGATTGGGGAGTCCACTCAACATATCAAGGAGATGCAAGCCGGTAGTTGGAAAAGACCTTCCTACCTAAATACCTCATAATAGCTTGACCAACCCTTATTGGGGTTATGTGAAGGGGAATGTGGATCCTTGACACTAAAATGTCATGGAAACTGGACATTCCGAGTTCAATGGTGAGGGCAATTGGGACTTGATAAAATAGTGGTAGACTTAATAAAATTTATTATTTATCATAAAATGTAATCAAGAAAGTACTAAAGATCTACTCTTTTAATTTTAGAATAAAAATGACAAGCTCATTAACCACACTATCCCTATGATCAATTTTGGATAAAGAAAATATCCTCACTAGCAGTAATTTCCAGGAATGGTTTAGATGTCTTTGAGTTATCCTACACCATGAACGGAAGTCTTACGTGCTGGAGTCAAAAATACCTGATCTGCCTTCCAAATAGACAAGTGATGAGGATTTTTTGGTCTATTAAAAACATATGAATTATGTGGGTGACATTCAATGTTTGATGCTATCATCAATGTCTAGTGATCTCATGATGTCTCGTGAAAACATGGATGCTTATAGCATGCTAGAGCACCTTCATGGTCTTTACTAGGAGAGAGAAAGACAGGAAAGGTTTGAGATCTCTAAGGCACTCTTTCAGAGTAAGCTTGGAGACAGTTCCCTAGCTAGGCCTCATGTAGTAAAGCTCATTGGATACATTAAGTACCTAGAGGTTCTAGGGTTTAAACTCCTCGAAGAAATGGGCACCGATCTCATTCTCAAATCACTCCCTCAGAGATTCTCTAACTTTGTTTTTCAATTTCAATATGAAAAAAATTGAGAAGTCTCTATCTAATCTTCTTATCCTCATTCTCCAAGTGGACAAAGATATGAAGCGCAAAAATCCTTCTGTCCTTATGGTGAATAAGAGGAAAGGGAAGGTGAAGAGCTTTAAGACCAAAGATTATTTACGACCTTCCAAGAAAAATAAGATCAAAGGGGAGGCAAAGGAACAAGAGGTTGTTTTTTTTTTGCATGTGGCAAGAAGGGCCACTGGAAGAAGAACTGCACCTAGCCTAAGAAGCAAGGGGATTATTCATGTGCATTTGTTATCGAATGAAATCTATATATTTCTACAAATTGGGTATTATATATAGCTTGTGGTTCTCACATATGTATCCAAATATAGGAACCAAGTAGATTCAGGAAGATTGATCGAGGGGAGGTAGATCTACGAGCAGCCAACGGAGCCAAACTGCTATTATAGCAGTCAGGGACTACCACCTCACGTTGCCAAATGGGATGATCTTGGTGTTAAAGGGTTGTTATTATGTGAATTCTGTTACTAAAAACATTATTTCTGTATCCAGATTAGATACAGATGGATTTTTTTTCAAGTTTGGAAATTAATGTTGCTTCTTTTACAAAGATATCATTTGTTATGGTAGGGAACATTTATACAATGTAATTTACGTGTTGTATTACACAAACCAAGTAATGGAAATCGATAACAAAGATACTTCAACTGACTCATACCACACCCAACTTTGGCATAACTAGTTAGGTCATGTAAACAAGAAATGTTTAACAAAGTTACATCAAGATGGATATTTAGATTCTTTTGAACTAAAACCACTCGGCATATGTCATGCATGTTTACAAGGCAAAATGACCAAATCCACATTTGGTGGGAAAGGTAAAAAGGATAAAGATCTTCTTGAATTGGTTTATACCGATGTGTGTGGACCATTTCTAGTTGAAGAAAGGGGCGGGTACTCATACTTCATAACTTTCACTGATTATTTTAGTAGATATGGATATATCTACTTAATGAGGTATCAGTCAGATTCCTTTGATAAGTTCATGGAATAAAATAATGAAGTTGAAAACCATCTTGGTAAGAAGATTAAGAAACTCTACTCAGACCGAGGTGGGGAATATCTTAATCTGGACATCATTGATTACTTACGAGAGTTTGGGATCCTATCCCAACTCAGTCCTCCTTACACACCTCAATGGAATGGTGTAAATGAAATGAGGAACCGCACCTTGTTAGACATGGTAAGATCAATGATGAGTCATGCAAGTCTTCCATTATCCTTTTGGGGATATGTGTTACAAAAAACAACACACATACTAAACCATGTACTAACTAAATCGATAAATGGAATTCCATATGAGTTCTAGAATGGAAGAAAATCCATGTTATCGAATTTACATGTGTGGGGTAGCAAAGTGTTTGTTAAGGCCTCTTCAGGTAAAAAACTTTCACACCAAGGAAAAAAGTGTACCTTTATAGGATAACCCAAGGAAACAAGGGGATATTACCTATACAGCCCCTTAGACAAAAAGTTTATAGTGGAAATACATTCCATATTCCTTGAGAGGGAGCACATCTCCAAAAGAGATAGTGGGGGCTGTATATACTTTGATGAAGTCGAGGCTCAAGGTGCGTAAGAGTTGGTACAAGAACATATTCCAAAAAACCCCGTGGAAGAAGAATATGTTCCAAAGACACAAGTACTACGTAGGAGTACAAGAGAGGTTAGAGAACTGGAATGGTATGGTTTTCTAGTTATCGAGGATGGTGACTCATTATTATTTGATAATAATGATCCTCTAACCTACAAGGAAGCAGTAAGTGGCACAGATGTTTCCAAGTGGAAAGAAGCCATGAATTCTGAAATGGATTCCATGTACCAAAACCAAGTCTGGATTTTAGTATATCCTATAGTTGATGTAAATATTTTTGGTTGTAAATGGGTATTCAAGAAGAAGTTGGACATGGAAGGACAAGTCAGTACCTATAAGGCATGACTGGTTGCAAAAGGTTTTAAACAGTGTCAAGGAATTAACTATGATGAAACCTTCTCACCAATTACAATGCTAAAATCCATAATAATTCTACTTGATATTGTGGCTTAACATGACTATGAGATTTGGAAAATGGATGTCAAAACAGCATTCCTTAATGGGAACCTTTAGGAATATGTCTACATGACACAACCTGAAGAGTTTGTGACTCCAAAGGATGCCAATAAGGTATGCAATTTGCAAAAATCCATTTATAGATTAAAGAAATCATCCAGGTCATGGAACATTCATTTTGATGAAGCCATAAAAGAATTTGGTTTTATCAAAAATGAATTTTATCCTTATGTCTACAAATGGTATAGTGGGAGTGTAGTTGTTTTCCTAATAATATATGTTGATGACATATTACTCATTGGAAACGAGATTTCAGTCTTGCAGTCTGTTAAGGTATGGTTGAATAAATTCTTCTCCATGAAATACTTGGGCGAGGCAACATATATTATTGGGATCAAGATACATCGTGGTAGATCTAAGATATTGTTGGGCCTAAGTCAAAGTACATACATTGATAAGATACTGAAGAGATTCAGTATGGAATAATCTAAGAGTGGATTGTTGCCAACATCACATGGCATTCATCTTTCCAAGAAAATGTGTCCTCAGACACATGAGGAAATAAAGATAATGGCATGGACTCCATACACATCAGCGATTGGGTCAGTCATGTATGCCATGCTATGTACTAGGCTGGATGTTGCTTATGCATTAAGTGCGGTAGGCAGATATCAAGATGACCAGGTGACCGCCATTGGATGGTAGTCAAGACTATCCTAAAGTTTCTAAGGCATACTAAGCATATGTTCTTGTTTTATGGAGGAGATGAGGAACTAGTCATTAGAGGATATGTAGATGCTATTTTTCATACTGATCAAGATGACATGAAGTCGCAAACGGGATACGTCTTCACTTTTAATGGAGGTTCAGTGAGCTGGAAGATCTCAAAGCAGAGTGTTGTCGCAGATTCTACAACAGAGTCTGAGTATACCGCAACTTCTGAGGTAGTTAAAGAAGCTATTTGGATGTGAAGCTTCGTCTAGGATCTATATGTGATACCTAGCAGTAAAGATCCCATCACACTGTATTGTGATAATACTATAGCGGTGGCTCTTGCAAAAGATCCAAGGTCACATCAGCGGATGAAGTACATACTTCGGAAATATCATCTCTTGAGGGATTTTTCTCAGAGAGGTGAATTGCAGTGAGGATTATTTCCATGGAAGAAAAAATGGTGGACCCCTTGACTAAAGCCTTGACTCAGCAGAATCATAATCATCATGTGAGTTCTAGATGACTGAAAGTTGTAGGCAGTTGGCTCTAGTCCAAGTAGAAGTTTGTAAGAGTTGGTGTCTTAGAACCAAGTGGTTTTACTTTGATTACATGGATATTTAATGTATTATTACATATTATTCATTGTTCTTCATGACTATAATGTAATAATGTCCTAGAGTATTTGTTGCATTGATAAGGTCATGGCAGTTCCCTGATATGATGAGAACCTTGAAATGCTATAACAATATTCTTAAATATAGTTCTGTAGTTGGATGAAATGCTATGATGGGACACATACCATGCAGACCATTAGGTGTGAGTACTCATAAGCATATGAGACTTCCTCTTATGAAGTTCTCACTTGGTAATCTCTAAGATAGGAGATTATGAGAATAGACACGCTAGTAGGAATTCTGCATGTTTCGGTGTCATCGAATATTTCTATCTTTGAGCGCGTATAATGATCCTTAGACTTTAATATTATCATCAATACATGTCATGACTTATGCACTTTGATTTACTGATGAAAACTGTCATGCAGACAGTTGGCGGGAAGTAGGGTACGTTGGGTGCGTCACAAGTGGCATGTTATTAATGAATAAGTCGAGTAAGGATTTGTCCCTTACAATTATGGAAGTTGATATCTTGTCCCTTTGATTGAAATAAAACCATCGCGCGAAATTACAGGGCCATGGTGTAACGATGAATTTATTCCAGGTAGTCAAAGAATGATGTATCAAGCATAAAAGTTGATGACACAATCATGAAACCTGATTGATGAGATATTGTGACAAAGGGATTATATTACATAGTGAGATTTCATATATGGATGTCGTTGTTGTGACTTTACATTCTTTCTCTTAGGTGCCTTGACCCACTACTAGACAGTAATTTTGGATATTAGGTAAGCCTGCCTAATTCCATTGAGAAAGAATCCTAGAGGTTCACACACTAAGTGTTTTTGGTGGTCTTGGTTAAATTCTAATTGAATTTAATTAATGAAATAAATTTTATTCCCAAGACCCTGGAATGATTTTATTTAAATTAAGATGATCGCATAAATTAAATAAAATATATTTATTTATTTTATTGAAAATTTAATAAATAAATATTTTCTAATTTTTAAATAAAATACTTATTTAAGAGAATAAATTATTTATTTATTTATTCAGGTGTTCAATAAATGGACGTGGAGTTCGAGCGGACCAAGGTTGGTCCGGTAGTAAAATAATTATTTGAAAGACTTTAAATAATTATTTAACTAGTTGGCACAAATTAAAATAACACTGTTATTATTTTGTGACGCATAATTTTATTTATAATTCTGTTTTGCGCAATTTGGCACACTATAAATAATGACATGGTATTATTAGTAAATTAATGGGTTTTCTATATGTTCATGAATGTATTTAATTGTTTCTATGCAATTAAATATTGTAACTAAAATTCCATGTATATAAATAGGCAAATACCCCTATTGTGCCATACACCACACTACACGCTTGGTGAATTGAGAATTGTTGAGCCAAACAATTTCTCTCTCAAATCCTCTTCTCTCCCATCTCAAAAACAAGAGACATTATTCAAGTCCTAAGAACAAGCGATCAAGAACGACTGACACAAGACACTCGCTTCACCGCGCTAGCACCTAGAGAACTAGCGGTGTCGATCGAAGTTCATCAGAGCATGTGTGGATCACTACTAAAGGGATTATAGTTTGGATCCTTACAACTGTAATGAGATAATCTATAAGGGTCAATCTGGACGATCAACATCACCAATGAAGAAAAATACCAAAGACATGGGTATTATTTTTCTTTATGAAATTAATTAAATTAATTATAAACATGATGTGAAATATCCTCTCTAAAGGATTCAGGACTCTTTTTTTCTTTATCTAAATCTTTTATTATATTCTATGGAGACTGGAATTCATCATCATATTGATCTCAGAATAATCATTGATCATGGTAAAAATCAAAATTGGTTGTCGTCTAAACCGCGCTTCTGTTGCGCTCATAACCTTCATATTTAATATATGATTTTCACAGGATGGTACCCATAAAACATAGAATACATGTTGTGTATCTTTTTTATACATCATGTACTTAAAAAATTTATATAACAGGTATATGTTGAGTCCCTATGCATGTACTTCTTGGAAAATTGAATTACACATCATGTGGATAGCTTGCACACCCTATGTACTCTACCTATTAACATGAAAATATTAAATTTAATTAATTAATTCATTAAACCACATTGACCTGAGTTCTTTGAGTAATTAAATTGAAAGTTCACATCATTCGTTTAGTTTTCTATTATATTAAATGATTATATAATTTTGTGTAATATTTTAAACTATGAATCAAGTATGTTCATTTCATACTAAATACTCAACAAATTAAATTACACAAGAAACATAATATTCATGTGTTCTGTGTGTCATTAATTTTACAGTGCATGCTATGAATTTATAACACATGTCATGTATGAAATATGTAACATGAGTTCATTATATACAATAAGAACCATATTGAGTAGTTCATACATGTACTTTCCAAGTTACATACAAGTACAAAGTTGTATAAAATTTTATTAAGTTTTATATAAAATTAAATTTTTTATTTAAAATCATGATGGATAGAAATATAAAGATTATTATATTTATTAAGATAAAATGAATTAATTGAATAATGAAATAATAAATCAAATTAATTTGAGAATGTTTTATCTTATTAAAGAATGAATTAAAATGAATGCTAGCTAGATTCTTTAAATATGTATTAGTTGCATGTGTGTGGTCGATCATGATATTTAAAAAAATATATGTATGTGTTGGTTTTATTTAATTGAAATTTATTTCATGATTTTGAATTTATTTATTATTAAAATAAATATTATGGCCAATGTGTCATCCATACTTCCCTTCTTATGTTGGATATGTGTGTCCAGATATGTTTTATATAATTTCTCTTAACCAATCCTTTGATTCTTCTCACCTATGTGTGAGTTGTAAAAAAATATGTAATAAAAAGAGTATCTAGAGGTGCATAAAGTTAATTCAATATGGATCTGAGTTAGAGGCAGTTTAAGAAGAAACTAAGATGAATCCAACACGGGTGATACATAGGTGAACTTATAGAATGTTGAAACTCACTCCAAGAACATCATAAAGAGTTTTCCCCTAGGTTCATAGGTTGATTTATTATCCTCTCAATAAATCAACCACTAGATAAGCTCATGATCACATCAATTATTTATTTATTTTATTTATGGCTATGCATGATTTATTTCATAGACTCAATCCCAGGATCTCATATATAAGTGGACTAATATGAAAAGATGGAATTAAAATAAATGGGTTGTGCATAAATGTTTTATCAGAGCATGGTTAATCCCTAAAAAACCCAATTTATATTAAAAATATATGTAAAGGATAAAAAAATAAACTTTACACATAATAAACAAAATCCATCATGTTTTTATTAATTCATTATGCCTTCCATTATCTGAATTAATATAAACCATAGTAAAAGTGTTAGGTATGGGCATAGTTGGGTACTATTTTAATTATCGAGGAGTCTTAACTAATATGATTGGTTAACTTAACCGCCCTTGTATTGAATTTAACAGCCATAGTCTTTTCATTAAACATTTGAATGTCAATATTGAGGAAATATGAGTCTGGATTTCAAAATCCAGGTGTCCACTCAATGGAACAAGTAATTTCAAGTCCGTAGTTTACAAGACCACCTACCTAAACACATTCTTTTTGTTTTCATGTCTATATTATGGATCTTAAGGAGGGAAATATAGATCCTTTCCACTATAAAGTCTTATGTGAAGAGACATTTTGAGTTCAATGTTGAGGGCCTTCAAGGCTTGATAAAATAGTGGGAGACTTAATAAAATTAATATTATTATGTCACGTATATTTTGGAATAAAAAATTGCTAATAATATTCTCTTTTGTTATTATATAATAATGAAAAAAATTAACCACATTATCCCTATGATCAATTTAGGAGAAATAATACCTTCTAATGATAACTAAATTCTAGGAATGGTTCAAAAACCTATGGGTATTATTATACCATAAACGAAGGTCTTGAATTCTAGAATAATCAATGAATTATATGCCTGTAAATGAGGTTAGTGAGGAGGAGTTAATTGTCTACAATAAACACCTTAACGATGCGGTTGACATTTAGTGTTTAATTCATTCATCCATTTCTAATGAATTCATGAAGTCACATAAAAATATGGATTCCTATAGAATGCTCCATAATAATCATGATCTTTATCAAGAGATATAAAGAAATGAAATATTGGAGATATACAAGGCACTCCTCATGAGAAAACCTATAGAAGACTTTCTATATGGGCCTTATGTAGTAAAATTCATTAGCTATATTGAGCACCTGGAGGTTCTAGGGTTTAAAATGCCTGAAGATAAGTACACTGGTCTCATTCTTTCATCACTCTCTTATAGCTTCTCTAGAATTGTTGTAAATTTCAATATAAAAATATAGATAATTCTCTCTCATATCTTCTCACTTTACTTCCCCTTGTTTAAAAGGATATGAATTTTTAGATAACATATTTTCTTATGGTGAATAAAAATAAAGGCTAGCAAAATAGCTCCAATACTAATTCTCAGTCTAAAGCTTCTTCACAATAAGAAGGGAATGATTAAGTTAAAATAAATGGAATAGGATGGTATCTATTTTTCATGTGGAAATAAGGGTCAATAGAAGAAAACTGCACCCAGAAAAAGAATCTCTGGGGGAGATTTAGTTTCATTCGTTATCATGTCCAATTTATCTGTTTCTACTAATTGGGTATTAGATACAACATATTGTGCTCACATATGTATTAAATTACAAAAACTTAGAATATTATTAAATATTTACCAAGGTGAGGTAGATCTATGATTATCCCATGGAGCTAGACATGTTTTAGTGGCTATTACCTCACATTGCTGACATGAATAATCATTGTTCTAAAAGATTATTATTCTATGTCCTTAGTTTCCAAAAATATTATTTTTTTCTAGACTTTAGATAAATGGATTTATTTTCATATTTGGAAATAACTATTGCTTCTTTTATAAAGAAAACATTTTTTATGGTAAGGAATATTGAAATAATTATATTTATGTATTATATTTCACAAACCAAGTATTGGTGATGGATAATGAAAATAGTTCACATGATTCATACCACACCCAACTATGGAATCACTGGCTAGGTCATGTAAATGAATAACATTTGACCATATTACACCAAGATGGATATTTGTATTATTTTAAACTAAAACAACTTGGTGTATTTCATGTATGTTTACAAAGGAAAGTAGTCAAAGCTCTATTTAGTGGAAAAGTTTAATAGGCCACTGAGCTTCTCAAGTTGGTTTGCACAGATGTGTGTAGACCATTTCTAGTTGAATCTAGTGGTGGGTACTCATACTTCATCACTTTGACTAATGAACTTAGTAAGTTATATTTATTTGATATATTCAAGGAATATAAGAATAAATTTGATAACCATCTTTGTAAAATATTAAGAACCTATACTTATACTATAGTAGTGAATATCTTAATCAATACTTCATTAATTATTTATGGTATTTTAGGATTATATCCCAACCCACTCCTCCTTATACACCATAATGAAACAACGTAACTAAAAAGTGGAACTGTGCCCGATTAGAAATAGTGAGATCCATGATGAGTTATATGAGTCTTCTATTATCATTTTGTTGATATGCATTACAGAAATAAGCATACATATTAAACTAAGTTCTAACTAAATAGAAACGGGTATTCTATATAAACATTGATATGGTAATAAACCCATGTTTTCACATATATGAGTGTGGGGTTTTAAAGTGTATATTAAGGTTATTTTTGAAAAAAAACTTGCATCCTGAGGCACTAGGTGTATCTTTATAGGGTATCCTAAGGAAAATAATGGATATTACCTATATGATCTTACAAACAAGAAAGTTGTGGTTAAAAGACTTATCACCTTTCTTAAAGGGGATCAAATATCTAAAAGATATGGTGGGAGTGAGATAGAATTTTATGAATTCAAGGCTCAAGATACACAAGAGTGGGAGCATGAACATATTCCACAAAGACCCATGAAAGAGAATGTTCAAGAGACACAAGTACTTCATATGACTATAAGAGAGGTTAGGGAACCTTAAATGTATGTTTTTCTAGTCACTAAGGATGGGGACTCATTATTAGTTGATAATAATGATCATGTAACCTATAAGGAAGTAGTAAGCAACACAAAATCTACCAAGTGGAAAGAAGATATGAATTTTGATATAGATTTCATGTATCAAAATCAAGTCTGGATTTTGGTAGATCTTCTAGTGGATGTAATTCTCATAGGTTGTAAATGGGTATTCAAGATGAAACTGGAAATGGATCAAAAAGTTAGTACTTATAAGGAATGGATAGTTTCAAATGGGTTAAAATAGTGTCAAGGTATAGACTACAATGAAGCCTTTTCACCACTTTCTATGATAAAATCAATTTGAATTCTACTTTCCACAACATCTTTCCATGAATATGAGATTTGGTACATGGATATAAAAACAACCTTCCTTAAAGGAAACCATTAGGAAGATGTCTATATGACACAACCCAAAGGTTTTGTGACTCCAAAGGATGTCAATAAGGTATGCAAGTTGAAAATATCCATTTTTGGATTAAATCAAGTATATAGGTCATGGAATATTCAATTTAATGATGCTATAACAGAATTTGGTTTAATAAAGAATGAATCTGAGCCCTGTGTTTATAAATGGTTTAGTGGTAGTGCAGTCATTTTCCTAATAGTTTATGTTAATGACATGCTACTTATTTGAAATGAAATACCAGTCTTATAAAATATCAAATATTAATTGAACATGTGCTTCTCCATAGGAAAAATGGGGGAATAATTATATATTATTGGTATCAAGATCCATCATGATAGATCCAAGAGATAACTCAGTCTAAGTCAAAGTACATTTATTGAAAAGATTCAATACAATATAAGAGGGTATTATTGATAGTTTCACATGGAATTCATCTTTCCAAGAAAATTCATCCTTAGACACATGAGGAGAGATGATGGATGGCAAGTATTCTATCCATGTCAATGATTGGGTTAGTCATGTATGTTCTGCTATGTACTATACAAGATATCCCCTATGTCATAAGCATGGTAAAAAGATATCAAGTTGACCTAGGTGACCACCATTGGATGGAAATTAAATCTATCCTTAAGTATATGAGGAAAAATAAGGATATGGTAATGGTCCATGAAATAGATGAGGTGTTATTCATCAAAGGATAAGTGTTAGCTAGTTTCCAAACAAATCAAGACGATCTGAAATTGTAGTTGGGATACATCTTCACTCTTAATGGAGGTGTTGTGAGATGGAAGAGCTCAAAGCAGGATGTGGTCACATATTATACACCAGTTTTAGAGTATATTGTGGTTTCTAAGGTAACTAAAGAATAATTTTGGATAAATAACTTCATCCAGAAGCATGATGTGATTCCTGACAATAAGGATCTGGTCACACTCTACTCTGATAATACAACAACGGTGGTTCCTATAAATTATCCAAGATCACATCAGCGAATGAAATACATAAATTGAAAATAACATCTCTTGAGGGATTTATTTTAGAGAGGTGAAGCTACAATGGACAGAGTCTCCATGGAAGATAATGTGGTGTACCACTTAACTAAAGCTTCGACTCAATAGAAACATGGTCATCATTTGAGAGCTAACGGACTAAAAGTTATTGGTAGTTGGATCTTGTCTAAGTGGGATACTGTTAGAGTTTGTGTCATAGAAGAAATTATGTGTAATTTGTATTACATGTACATTCAAAGAAGTGAAGACTAATTAAAATAACTTATTATATATCATTCATAGTTTTGTGTGACTTTAATTTAATAATTTCTCAGAGTTTTTATCACATTGAAAATGTCATATCAGTTCCCCGCAATGATGAGAACCTTAAAATGCCATGACAATATTCTTAAATCTTCTTATATAGTTTAATAACATTATATGATAGGGTATATAGTATTTTTATCCTCAAGTGAGAGTACTCATAACCAAATGAGACTTTTTCTCATGAAATTTCTAATTGGTAGTATCCAAGACAAAAGATTATGATAACAGACCCGCCAATAGGAATTTCACATGTTTATGAGTAATTGGATATTTTTGTCTACAAGAATGTGTAATGGTCCTTAGACTTCAAGATTATTATTAATGATTTTCATGACTCGTTCACTTAGGTGTATTATCTTAAACCATGGGAAAACCAAGTCAGGATGAAGTGGGGTATGTTAGGTGCGTCATAGATGACATATTATTAACTAATTAGTAGAGGAAGGATTTTCCTCTACCATATTTATGGAAGTTGATATCTTGAACCTTTGATTGAAATAGAACCGCAACATTAAATTTCATAGTCATGGTGTAATAATGAGTTTATTTCAGATAGTCAAAGAAAGACATATTAAGCATATAGGTTGATGACATGGGTGTGCAACAAGGTTGTTAAGATATTGTGACAAAGGAATTATATTACACAATGAGAGGTCATGTATGGTTGTTAACATTTCAATATTAACTTCTTTCTTTAGGGTGTCTTGATCCATTGCTAGATAGTAATCTTTAACTTTATGCTAGTTCACCTAATGTCATTTAGAAAGAAATATTAAGCATATAGGTTGATCACATGGGTGTGCAACCTGCTTGATAAAATATCATGAAAAAGAGATTATATTACACAGCGAGAGCTTTTGTGTGGTTTTCCACATTGCAACATTAACTTCTTTCACTTGTGTGACTTAACATTTTTCTAGACTATAATATTGGACTTATGTAAGTTCGCCTAATGTCAATGAGAAAAAATCCTAAAGAGTCACACACTAATTGTATCTGTTTATTTCAATTATATTCTAATTGAATTTAATTATTGGAAAAATAATATTGACAAGTTTGATGAATAATTTTATTTGATTGTATAAATAAAATGAATATTTATTCGCAAGGTAATTATTAAATTACGCGGATATTAAATATTTATTTATGGAATGAATAACTATTTATTCGGGTATTTAATAAATGAAGAGGATGACTAGAAGACCAAGATCATGTCTGACGGGGAATATTAATATGAAATTTGATAAAAATAATATTTATTGTTGTTCCAGTTAGCGCATGCAATGAGAAGATAATATGTTGTGTAATTTTAAAACATTTGAAATGTTTATATTATGAAACTTAATATATATATATATATATATATAATTTTATAATATATTAGGTTGTAGTATATATATTTCATTGTAAATTGAGATGTTAAAAAACATTTTATTATATATATATACATAATAAAATTTAAATAAAAATATATATTAGTAAAAAAATTTCAAATTATTTTTTTTTTAAGTAAAGAAAATTGTGATATTAAAGAAAAAAAATATTTGAAGATAAAATAGTAATAAGAATAAGAATAAATTTTTAAAAGATTTAAAAAAAAGTGTGAAATAATGTGATCAATAAAATAAAATGTGTGGTTTAAAAAGAGAGATAGAAATACTTTAAATCGAAAAAATGTGTATCGTGAATGTAGAATGAGTGAAACATGTCATTAACTGCCATGAAATAAAGAGAGTTTAGTTCTATATGGTGGGGGGGGAGTTTTTTTATATGTTTTCTAGAAAAAAAAATTAAAAGGGCATAGGTTAATTTTTTTTAAAAAAATGCTACAAAGGCAGCATCGTTGATACTGCCTTCGTTCCCCTACACCACCTTTGGCACAGATCGATGACGTGGCAAAGGCAGTGGGGGGGATTTCACCATTCGCCTCTCGGTATGTCCAAAGGCCTCATCGGCAGTGCCGCCTTTGGCCTTACCCAAAGGTGAAAGGAAGCATCAGCGATTCCACCTTTGCCTCAATTCCCTATAAAATGGAACCCCCCCCCCCTTCTCCTCACTCAATTTTCCCTTCATCTCTCCTAAATCCTCTCCATATCTCTTTAAAAAATTCATTTTCTGTGTGGGTTTTTACGAAGAATCATTTAGAGGTATTTTTATTTATTTAATTTAATGTTTTTTATTTATTTAATTGAATTATTTTTAGTTTTAAATATTTCATTTTTTAAGTAGTTTGGGTAGTTCTTAATATTTTTTATTAGGTTATGTAATTAGTTATATATAGTTTGAAATAATTATTGTTAATAGTATAGATTAAGTATAGATTAACTTATGATTAACTTAGGATTAAGTATTGTGAAATTTTTGTAGCATAAAGATTATGTGGTTATCTAAGCAATCAAATCCATATCTGGATACAAACAAGTGGATGTGGCTCTGGCACAAATTTAACTAGGAGTGAAAACTCTGACAAGTAGTTTCGGGTTTGACTTGAGGTATCCTGGTATACAACAACGGGTCTTGCTTCACTCCTGGTTTGAAACTCTCAGGGGATATGTTTTAGATGGTTCATATTTTCTTTATAAACTACTAAAATATCTAAGAAAAGAAAAATTAAATTAGTATATTTATCAATAATATAATGATAATTATGATTTTATAAAATGAAATAAGGACAAAAGAATTAACAAATGAATGTTATTATGATTAATTAAATATGTTTAAGTAGTTTAATTAGTTATATATAGTTTAGAAATAATACTTATTATTAGTAATGACTAATTATAGACTAATTAATGATAAATTGGGATTAAAAATGAATACATATGATTAGTTAATTATAAATAACTAATGAATATAATATTATTAAGGATTAAAGAATAAATAATTAAAGAATAACTTAATAATGATTAACTAGTGATTAAAGAATGATTGATTATTTAAAAAAGTTATTATTAGTAATTAAATATTTTATGTATTAAGTAGTTTAATTAGTTGTCTATAGTTTAGAAATAATACTTATTATTAGTAATGATTAATTATAGATTAATTAATGATAACTTAGGATTAAAAATGAATACATGTGATTAGTTAATCATAATTAAATATTGAATATAATATGATTAAGGATTAAAGAATAAATTATTAAAGAATAACTTAATAATGATTAACTAGTTATTAAACATTTGTATAAAGAAAAATTACAAGAATATTTTAGGGTATGGAAAGGAGTCCTAAAATTTAATTCTAATAAATGTTATATGATCAAACATCATTGTTAATATTTGTTACAGTATCATAATTTTGATGAAATAAAAATTTTTGACATGGAGAGTCATGTTTGCCTGTCTGTACTACTATGGAGAGGTTACTCAAACTGATCAAAGAGATTCTTACATTACACAACCAATAATGGTGGTTAGTACAGATAATTTTGTAACCATAAGTGACCTTCAAGAGAGAATTCATGGTTCGTTAAATCTGGAACCCGGTCAAGAGATCAAGTCTATGAGCTATAGACATTTGCAATTCCCAGAAACATTGTGGTATCTAGCTTGTCCATTGGTTGCTGATGCACAGTGGGTCCAAGCAATTAATTTATTTCTTCAATGATCAGATGGTACCATGATGGGGTTATATGTTGATGTTGCTACTGTACAACAACAACATCCAGTTGTACGAAGACGTAGAATTACAAGAGTGGTTAAAGACAGACCACCCCATGAAATTGAGCCTATTCCAAATGATTTTGTAGAAGAGGACAACCTATATAATCTCCCGGATATATATTTCAATCTGACTTCCAGTGAGATGTTTTGTAATGATGGATCAGATAATGACAACAGTGCTGATGAGGGGGGGTCAGCTAAAGTTAGGAAGGAGTTTTCGAGAAATGCATTAGTTGTGCATCAACCTTGACCTATAATAAATCATCCACCACTCCTTTCATATTGGTCAGAAGTAATGACATGTGTGCCTGAATTTGACAATAATGTTCTCACACTAGAAACTGAGTTCCCTAGAGTTATACCAGATAGGTTTAGTGAGCTATAAAAAACCTTATATATTTGAAGGAATTTTCCAAATAAAGATGCATTAAAAAAGAATGCTAAATAGATTTCACATTGAGAGGAACTGCAGCTATATAGTTCACAAATCATGTCAAATTAAATATGTCATACGGTGTGAGAAGTATGGGGATGATTGTAGATTTCACTTGAGGGAGATTCTGGACATTACATTTAGTGGTTGGATAATCTCGAGGATTGAGGTAGCTCATACTTACATTCAGCCAAGCCTCACACAAGATCATACCTCATTGGATGTAGAATTTGTGTCATGTATTGTTGTTGAGATGATTATAACACGTCAATATATTCTAATATCCCTTGTGTAAGAGAGGATTCAACAGACATTTGGTTATAATATTTCCTATAATAAGGAATGGATGGTGAAACAGAAGGAAATTTTGAAGGTCTATAGTGATTAAGAAGACTCATATTGGGTGTTTCTGCAATTTCTAGCCATACTAAGGCATCATAACCAAGTTTTATTTCATCTGGATACAAATTAACATGTGTCTCATGATAACTGATTTGATCTATCTCATGTTCAATTTCATCGGTTGTTCTGGGCATTCCTTCCCTGTATCTCCGCATTTTGTTTCAGCAAATAGTTTATTCAGATTGATGGAACATTTCTACACAGAAAATATAATGGCATATTGTTGATTTTGGAAACCCAATATGGAAACGGTTCACCTCTTCAACTTTCCCTTTCCATTGTAGAGAAAAAAACTATGAATCATGGAGTTGGTTTATGGCATGTATCAGCAACCATTTCACAAACATTTGGGGTGTTTGTTTGATATCTGATCTCCATCGGGCGACTAATGAGGCAATCAATGCGGATATTGATACATGGAGATACCCAAATTCACATCATCAGTTCTAATTTCTATCAATGTACATAAAAAAATCCACAACGAACTGATGAAGAAGGCAATCACGATGCTTGGTACGCTTTTTATTTTTTATTTTTTACTATTTCAACATAAAGATAAAATCAAATTATGTGAAATAACATCTATTTTGTATTGCATATGAGTCATACCAATGGTGGTTTGAAGAAGTTTTTGAACAAATCTGTTAGGATAATCAAGAATTTTATGATTATATGATGTGGATTCCAAAAGAGAAATGGACATTGGCACATGAAGGGGGGAAGAGGAACAGAAACATGATGAAAAACATTGTGGATTGAATCAATGGTACCTTCAAAGGGCTTAAAAAGCTAACTATAACCTCCCTAGTTCAGGATACATTATATCGATGCATGAAGTACTTTTTTGATAGAAAGAAACTGGCATCAGACAGAATACAACAGGGGCTAAGATACGGAAGACACTTTCAATTATATATTGAAAAGAATATTGAAGAATATTTTGGTTATCATGTCTTCCTTTTTCGACGAGAAGACTCCCAATTTAAAGTTCAAGAGAGTTTATAACCCCATCACAAATCGCATAGGTGAAAAATGGTGGTATTCCTGAAAACAAGTCAATGTCAATGTGGAAACTTTCAGGACTTACGGTTTCTATGGACACACACCATCACAGCATGCGCCTCTGTGAACATATCATGGGAAGCATATGTTGATCTAGTGTACCGGATGGATACCATTGATAACTAGTATGCTGCACCATTAAAACCTATTGGGGAATATCATTATTTCCCAATGCCCGAAGCCCATCTGATAATCATACTTGACATCAATCGGTTGCGTCCTCATGGGAGACCAAAGGCCAATAGGATGCGTAATGAGATGGACTGGCCTCAAGAACAAGGGAAGAGTTTGAGATGAAAAATATGTCATAAAGAAGTTCATAACCGGAAATTATTCCTTAACATTGTTGGGTCGAATTCACAGTCTCATCCAGAATGATGTATTGTCTTCATTGTGACATTCTCATATTGTAAATTAAGTGTTTTTATCTTATCTTTTTTTCTTGATTTTATGAACCCCAAAACCCAAAATAATAACAATTAACCCAGAAACATCTTTCTTAAACCTTAATATCAAAATTTGAAACCCTAAACCCTCAAACCTAAACCCAAACCCAAAAACATCTTCCCTTTACCATGTTTTTTTATAACATTATGTGTGATATTTTAATAAAATTTTATATAATGAAATAATAGTATCATAATGATTAGCATAAGTTATTAAATATAGATAATTAGATAAATTCCTAAAAATCATTAGTAATTGACATGGTTTATCTTAATCTAATCCATAATTATTTAATCATAATGCTCCTCCAAAATATGTCTAACTAAATTCAAGACCCAATAATTTAGAAATATTGTCTCTACGATTCAAAAAATCAGTATGCCATTTTTTCAAAAATGTATATCTTAGTGGCAGATACCTAATATTTAAATACCCTATTAATCTTAAATCCTTAATAAAAACATGCATGTTTTCAAGAAATAACTTTCTACTTATTCCTCAAATAAAATATTAGTTAATAGAATCTATTTTATAAATCCAGAAGTAGAACACTTAACCCATATTTTTAATTAAATGTTATTATCTCTTCTTTTTTTCTCGGTTTTCTAAACCCCAAAACCCAAAAGCAAAACACTTAACCCAAAAACATATTTCCTAAACCTTAATATCAAAATTCGAAACCCTAAACCCTCAAACCAAAACCCTAACCCAAAAATCATAAACCTAAACCCTAAAACCTTACAAAAAATCCAAAAACCTAGATATATTCCATTAAAGGATGTATCAATTAATAAAATTCTTATAATGATATTTTCATTAATAAAATTCTTTCACAACATAATTTTTTCAAACTATTTTTTTTCTCTTTTTTACTCTTGTTATATTTATTTCATTCAGAACCAAAATACATGGAGAATTATATTTCTTTTGGTAAAAATAACTTCATAAAATAATGTGAATAAACATTTCATGTATTCCTAAACCTTAATATCAAAATTCAAAACCATAAACCCTCAATCTTAAACCCTAACCAAAAAATAAGGACACTGTGTAATATTAAACTGAAATTAATATTCAACCGAAATTAATAAATCTTGTAAAGAAGGGAAAAAATTCCATAAATTGAGAAGAACACACCTTTTACTTCCCTCTAGATCTATAGGGTCTCTAAAGACTCACAATCGTATAAAAGAAAAAGTTGGGTATTATTAAAAAGCAATTATGCTTAATGGTGGTTTACTATGTGATGTGGTGCAAGAGGCAAATGCCAATGCTGGTAGATATGAAGTATAAATGACTAATAGTAGGTTATATGTTTCTACTAAATATGTAGTACAAATTTTAGGAAAGTTGTTTGGAATTTCATAAAACTGAAAAAACATGTATTTGTGAAAGAAATAGTAAATTTATTTTTATTTACTTGTTCAAAATTCTTGAATGAATAGGTAGATGTAATGGAGTTGAAAAATGAAGCTAACACATGTTCCGAAGATCTCCTCAGATCTGTAATTGGGTGACAAGTAGGTAGGTGTGTCTATGTTATACCTAAAAGAGAAAACCAATCTAGATGTTATAGTAGCCCGTGAGGGAAATAATTGTTCGGTGGATTATAGAGAAGTAGACAGCAGGATCCCTAGGTGAGGAATATTGGCCGGTGGATTGAAAATAAAGCCTAAGATCGAGGGAAGATTGGAGATAGTGTGGGAGCTGCGATATAGAGGAGATACAGAATGTAGATGAAGAGACCTCGATACCTAAACCCTAAAACCTTATAAAAAATCCAAAAACCTAGATATATTCCCTTAAAACATGTATCAATTAATAAAATTCTTACAAAGATATTTTTATTAAAAAAATTATTTCATAACATAATTTTTTCCATCTATGTTTCTCTTCTTTCCTCTTGTTATATTTGTTTCATTCAGAACCAAAATACATGGAGAATTATATTTCTTTTGGTAAAAATAACTTCATAAAACAATGTGAATAAACATGTCATGTCTTCCATTCTACAAGTCATAACATTATGCTAACCATAACGTTATATTTACATTTTACACTTATAACTCATTTCATTTGTTTATATGCAGATGGATGATACCATACTACTCACTTAGCATCATACCCATATTCCGCAAGCTGTGTTACAGGGTCGTGCAGATCGATCAATCAGGGTGCGTCGAGTGCACCATTTTCATCACAGAGAGCCTCCACATTCCATTAGACCATAATTGCACTGTGATGTCTTCTATGGACTTTTCGTATTAGATTTCACATTTGTATACCATTACCTACTTGCTGACCTCATTGAGAGTTGGATACGAGAGACACACACATTCCACCAACCTAAGAGAGAGATGACCATCAAACTCTAGGATATGGAAGTGCTTCTCGGTATTTCTATCTAGGGGAGACCCATTATTGGACTCATTCGTGCAGCTTGGAAAAATCTTGCTCAGCACTTGTTAGGCATTGATATTTTGTCTGACCATAGGGCTATATATGGAGCATCCATATCTATTCCTTGGTTGGAGTCACTGATTCCACATTTACAAGATGATGATGATGAGATGACTTTCATGCGTTATGCACGTGCATATATATTATGGATCATTGGTGGGGCCATATGTATTGATCACTCGTGGATTCACGTGCACATGATGTATCTACCGCTACTAGAGGACTTTGATCAAGTTGGGATGTAAAGCTGGGGATTAGCCTACTTGGCATACACATACAGAGCATTATGTAGGTTATCCCACAAGGACTGCACATGTCTCGGGGGATGTGTCATCCTTATTTAGATGTGGGCATGGGGGTACATCCCTGCATTCTACCCTGAGCTTTCTGGTCCACCGGTCGAGATGGAGGTGTTACATGATGCTCCACATGGACGCTGGTATGATCATTCATTTATATTGGTTTCTGATGCTACTATTAGTTATTGACTTTAAATTTTCATTATTTTTCACTATGGATGATGTATTTTACAGGTGGTTTCAGCGACACAATTTTGACGTGGTTTCAAGACAACATTTGGGCATATATCAGCTATAGTTGGACTATCCCTTACCTGATCAGGTATGTATAACAATTTATCATTGTATAACATATTCAATAATAGCATCAATTTTGGTTTTCAGTTAGGTGATTTTTTGAAAAAATCACATGTCATTTCAGATTTCATAGCTTCTATATTGGAGTATTATGGACTAGTTTCCAACATACTTCACTATTGGGCTTATGGATTGTTAGGACCAAAAGGGGCCTAGATACCCTGAGAGGGGGGTGAATCAGGGTATGGATATTCTCTTTGAAAATTTTTCTTAACCCACTGGATCTTGACCTCTATATTATAAGGGTCACTTTGTTTGCTCTTATGTGTTTATTTTGATCACTTCTTATTATCTTTATCTGATGATTATTATTTAGATGCAATGCAGGGAAGAAAATAAGCAAACACAAAGATTTTACTTGGTTCAACCACACTGGGCTATGTTCAAGGAGCATACAACGGTGATGTGCCGCTGTACCAAATCCACTAAAGATCACTCCCAATAATGTTTGGGCTAGATTACTTCTATTCTGAGGCTCACTACGTTTACAGTTTTTAGGGTTAGCTCACTGCTTCCCAAGGATAACTCCTTATTTATCTCTCTCTGGCTCATTGCCGGTTGAAAGAATAACCTTCTTCCTCTTCCTTTGATCATTGTATTTGGAAGGGATCCACTCAGAGTTTATAGACCTGTAGGTCTCTTCATTTTCATGAATACAATCATCCTAAACTGTTGATAGATGCTCTGTTGAATTCCAAATTTCATCCATTGATGAATACCCTTTTTCCCCTGAACACTGGGAAATTCCTTTGGAAATACCTTCGCAAATCACCCTACTTCATGAGGCTCCCAATTTCGCAAAGCTCAAACAAGCCTTCATGAAGCTCCTACCTTTTTGCGAAGCTCACGCCTCCGCAGATCTCAGGCTGTCAGGAAGCTCAAGTCATCACAGATCGACTTCCCTCGTGAAGCTCCCTGATACAACGCATAGCACGCAACTTTTTCAAATCTAGAATAGCCACCGCGAATCTCCTTCCTTTCGCGAAGCACACTGCCTTTGAGAACCACCTTCACGAGCCGAGATCAAAATATTTTCTTTGAAAAATCTCTCTTCTTCTCTCGAGGGGGTCGAGGTCAATTTATAGGCGATTCCACTGACCCTTGAACCTTCTGCGAGAATTCAACACCACATCAGCTCAAATCGTGAAGCTCTGAAGTTCCTGCTGAAATTATCTCAAAATTGTGAAGCACCATGGTAATTTTTTTATCGTAGAACTCATCGTAGTCATGGATCATCCTGTCAATTCCTTCACACCTTCTCTGCAAAGCTCCACTCACAATGCCCTTCAGTACCGCAATGCTCTTCAATTCTTCCATTTGTGAAGCTCTTCATAATCATGAATAATCACCGTCAACATTCTTTTGGTCTTCGTAAAATCCAAACCATGAACCCTATCTTCACTAAACTCATGCCTTTTCCAAATTTAAATTATATCTTCAAGGAAATCCAATTTTTTCGATGCTCACCAAACTCCATATTTTGGACCTCAAAAATTTGGCAAACACTAGGAAATGGTGCCACCTTGTATCTACCCTTTTTGTACCGCCTCCAGATTGTCCATTCCTTCATCGTGGTTCTTTGTCAACATGGATTGTCAACAACCTCTCTGGAACTCGACAATTCCCCATTGAAACCTGCTTTGTCAATAAACACAATCAACCCAAAAATGATGAAATGTTACCTTGAGGGATTTTTTCCCAACAATCTCCCCCTTTGGGTTTGTTGACAAATCTTCTTTGAATGATTTTATGCACTTTGATACCTCACTGAGTCTCCTTCCATCATCTACCACTATTCACCTCTTGTGATTCAGATAGCGACCATAGATTCACTCACCACATACCCTAAGCCCGCATGAGCAATTCTCATCATGAGAAACAAGAGTAAATGAAAAGATCATCAATGAATCACTTCATTTCTAAAACCAACTATTCACACCCAACTGATACTAATTTCCCAACTGATACTAATTGTTGATAGCTGAAAACCTTCTGACACCATTCCAACACCACTCTTCTGCTTTTATCATGATTCTCAACTGTCGTGATATCTATTAATTGATCGATCACTTATAGAATCGTTATATTTAAAACTCTTACTCCCCCTATCTCATTGCTCCTCCTATATCACTACTCCACCTGTCATCTTATCCCCATATCAATCATGATTTATCAAATAGCCACACTGTCACACTATCTCCCCCTTGAACAATCATTGTTTTCTCTCCTTTGTCAACGAACCCAAAGGGCACTCCTTTGCGGTCTGTAACAGGGTAAAAACACATATTAGTATATTAGGGAATAGAATTTCATACCTCAGGGAGAGGGGGGTATCCCATAACCACACTTTTTCAAGTGAGGGGACTTGACTGAACTCCCAGAGCCATTCGATGCCTCTCAAAAGCTTCATTGGGTAAGGCCTTTGTCAGAATGTCTGCAACCTATAGCTCTGTAGGCACATACTCCAACTTCACAATTCCCTACTCAACCTTCTCCTTGATAAAATGATACTTTATATCAATTTTATTTTTCCTTTAGTGATGAATGGTATTTTTGATGAGATTGATAGCACTTGATTTATCACACTAGATTCTGATCAGAGACTTCACTTCAATGCCCATGTCATCAAGCTGTTGTTTCATCCAAAATAATTGTGTGCATTCTTGAGTGGCCGAAATATACTAATATTCTGTGGTGATCAATGAAATTCAATATTTCTTCTTTATCATCCAAGAAATACACAATCCACTAAGATAGAATTCACCTCCTAACATTGATTTCCTATCATCCACTAAACCAGCCCAATCTGCATCGGTATATCCCAATAATTCTGATTAAGATTCTTCTCTATATATCAAGCCAAAATCTATCATTCCCTTGATATAAAAAAGTATTATTTTCACTGAAATCATGTGGATTTCCTTAGGATTACTCTGATATCTCACTTCTTGGCATGTGGTGAATACAATGTCAGGCCTTGTCGCAGTCAAATATAGCAAACTTCCAATGATATGCCTGTATTATTTTATATTAACTTCCTTACCATTATCATCTTTTGATAATTGACTCTGGGTAGCAACCAGAGTCTTCATCTCCTTGTAATTTTCCATTCCAAATCTTCTCAGAACATCCTTGGCATATTTGGATTGAGAAATGAATGTGTCATTCCTTCCTTGTGTCACCTGTAGACCAAGGAAAAACGTTAGCTCTCCAATCATTGACATTTCAAACTCACTTTTCATGAATTTATAAAACTGTCTACACTAAGATTTATCTGATCCACCAAATATTATGTCATCGACATAAAACATGATCATAATCCTTTTATCATTGTTGTTGTTGAAATAGAGATTGTAATCAACTCCCCCTCGCTGGAAACCAAGCTTCTTAAAATACTGATCAAGCCTTAAGTACCATGCTCTAGGAGATTGTTTCAGCCCATACAACACCTTCTTTTTTTGTAAACCTTTTTCTCATCCTCATGAATGAGAAAACCATCTGACTACTCAATATACACTTCTTCCTCTAGAACTCCATTAAAAAATACAGATTTGACGTCCATCTGGAAAACTTTGAACTTCTGTTTCACTACAATGGCTAGGAATAATCTGATTGTCTCTGGCTCGAAACCGGTGAAAATGTCTCATCGACGTCTATTCCCTCTATCAGGGAGTATCCTTTGCACACCATCCATGCTTTGTTCTGAATCACTATTCCATATTCATTCATCTTGTTATGATAGAACCGTTTATCCTTGATGACATTTTTATCTGCTAGCCTCAAAATAATTTTCCATGTCTAATGACCAATTATATCTTTCATGTTCAGTTGTACCTTAACTCTACAACTTTCATGCTAATATAGAATTGAATTCCTTAGGTTCATTATCATTATATGCTTCTAAATTATAGTTTTCCACTTCTTCTCCCCCTGAGTCTCTTACCACTTCATCACTTTCAATAGACAACTAGTCATTGTGTCATTGTTTATTGGCATCATTTCTTTCAACTACTTTTCTGGTCTTCTTGTTGAAATATTGTTGATACTCTCTCACAGCTTCTTGGTATCCTAAAAATAGTTAGATGATACCACATTGTTAGAACAAAATAGATAAGCATGAGATATATGATTATTTCTGCTTCTCCCGCAATATGTCTTCTCTCGATAGACAACACCTGAGCTGGGTCATCCAATTATTTCTTTGATGGATCTTACATCTGATTATGATATTGAATTATCCCCTTATTCTATGCAATACATAGTATGGTTAGGCCCACTATTTATAACCATAACCATTTTTATCCACCTGCATCATTTATACAAATATGGAACTCAGCATTGAGCCATTAACAAAATCTCTAAGCCTACTGAGTTGGAACTCGGTGTAGTAAACAAGAAATAAAGTTAATAACACAATCACTTCCTATTGTTCTCTATTTATCCCTTTCTTCATCAACTTTGGTACTTGATTTGAGTCAATTGGAACTCTAAATCATATCACTTTTCCACTTTTCATCTTTAGATGCCACTTCCCCTTGAATTGTATCTCCCTAAAACCTGAAACATCTGAATCATCAGTTAATATCATTTATATATATAGGGAGAGGGGCTATTTCAAGAATCCTCAAGGTGAGGATTGTGGTTGGTCATGATGTATCAACCCATTGATTCTTTCTTGCAAAGAATCACACTCTTTCATTACTTCTTCTAGTTTCCTAGCCAACTTCAACTGATCTAGCCATATGACTAAGCATTCATTACCCACATGCTGAGTCTTTCTCTGATATGTAGATTTTTCAGGCCTGGCCTTTCTCAAAATTTGGGGTTTAAACCCACTAGTACACATTTCCTTTTATAAGGTTCCACCAAAATTCTATTTTCCTTGATTCCTTCTCTGAGCAAGAAACTTTACACTGGTCATTATCTCTTGCTTCTTCCTCCATTGGAATGCTCTTTCTCTTGCCTTCACTTCTCAGTATGTGTCATGACATGTAAATTTTTCAGGACATTATTTATTTATATTTCTTTTATAAATTGTTAGAGTCACTCCACCCTTTTTTATTGGGGTTGAGTCTTCCACTAACTTCACATTCTTCTTACACACAAATGGTGTTGATCGTCCCTTAATATTCCAAGATTGTTCACATTCTCTCCATGAGGGCTATTGTGAGTGCGATAAAGAAGGTGATTGATACACATTTTTTTTATCTCCATGTGATTCTCTTGAGGTAGTAAACTTATTTTTTAATTTACCACTTCGTCTTCTAGCGTATGATTTCTCATTATACACCATTGGAGCCGTGAATCTCCTCTCGAGTTCCTTTTCCTTTCCTCATTTATTCTTGCTGCAATGTCTTGCTAAATGCCCATAATCAGAACATATAAAACATTTTCCATCAAAGTCATACCTCATATCATCATTTATCTATCGAGATGTCGATGCAGTTTGATTTCTTCCTCTGACATTGATCTCCTGAGCTTTCTGACACATACTCATGGTGTTTCCCATTCTTCCACAGTAATAGCATCTAATTAATGCTTTACTCTAAGAGACTCTTATTTCTGATTTCTTATAACACTTCTTCTTATTCTCAGATTTAGAAAAGTATTTATTTTCACAGTCTGAAATTTATTCTTGGGCCTTTGAATAGAATCTTGATGTGTGGCCATGAATCACGCAGAAATAGCACATGTTGTCACTACTTATTGTAACTATCCTCTTAGGCCTGTATCCAACACCTATAGGATTTCCTCCACTTATAGAAATATTCACAGATCTCTTTCTTTCATGCACGGGAAGGAATTCATCAAATCCAATACCATTTTTTTCCCAAACTGTATGGTCTTTGAGCTGAGAAAATTTTTTCTTGCCTCATTTCAGAAAGAGCAAATTTTCTTTTCATTTCATAATCACATATCGAAGGATAATTAAATATTAAGTGCAAGGAATCCTTCATTTTAGGATTTCCTCTTGCATTGGATTTCTCCACTTCCTTATTCACTGATTCTAGATCTTCTTCTAACTTTCGAATCTTCATATCCCTTGATTCAAGTTGGGGATTGGGTTCTCTTCTGAGATTATTTCCACAACTCATCTCATCTTATAGTTCTCATGTGATCTTTTCCACCATATCACTTTGATCCTTCACTTTCAATTTTTATTATTCAATATAATCAGAACAATATGCATTCTCTTTTTGTAGCCTTTGATTCATATGAACTAGTTCAAAAAGTTGTGTAGCAAGATCATCATTTCTAGATTTCAAATTTTGAATCTCATCTGAGTTCAGATTCTTCCCCTTGACACCATCTTTTTATTTTTCTACATTTTCTTATCTCTTTCATGGTTCTTCATCTTGAGAATCATTTCTCTCCCTCAGATCAGTAGCTACGTCAATATGCCTTTGATTCAAACCTCTTAGCTTGTTGATCTCAATTTCCAGGGATTAGATCTGAATATCTTTATTTTTAATTTTGTTAGTGAATTTCTAATCCAATTCCTTCTCTTTATGGACAACTTCCATTTTTCTACTTCTGGGAGTTTCTTCATCATTAGTAGTTCCAACATCACTTGGAATGTCAAGTTCTTCACTCATTCCTTCAGCATCATTGAATGAGTAAGTATTTTCAAAATATGATTCAACAAAATCATTCTTCTATTCACTACATGATTCTTTTAACTGAATCACACTCTTTCCATTGACACTTCCAAACTGGGTAATTTCAAAAGACTTCTACTTATTCTTTGAAGATCTTCCCATTTTCATGGCACACCAAGATGATAGAAGACTGGTTTAAGAATACACCAATTCAGAGCAAACAAATCTGATAAAATCAACCTATCCCTCTTATACCAATTTTTATGACCAAAAGGGGCCTAGATACCCTGAGAGGGGGGTGAATTAGGGTATGGATATTCTCTTTCAAAATTCTTATTTCCCCACTGGATCTTGACCTCTATATTATAAGGGTAACTTTATTTGATCTTATGTTTTTATGTTGATCACTTCTTATTATCTTTATCTGATGATTATGCTTCAGATGCAATGTCGGGAAGTAACCAGACAGACACAGAGAATTTTACTTGGTTCACCCTCACTAGGCTACGTCTAAGGAGCATAGAATGGTAATGTGACATTATACCAAATCCACTAAATCTCACTGCCAATAATGATCAGGCTAGATCACTTCTATGCTCAGGCTCACTGCCTTTACAATGTTTAGGGTTATCTCACTGCTTCCCAAGGGTCACTCCTTATTTCTCTCTCCCTGGCACACTACTAGTAGAAAGAATAACCTTATACCTCTTCCTTTGTTCACTGCACTTGGAAGGGATCCACTCATAGTTTATAGACCTATATGTCTCTTCATTTTAATGAATAAATGAATCCTCAATTGTTGATAGATACTTTTTTGAAGTCCAAATTTCATCCACTAATGAATACCCCTTTTCCCCTGAACACCGGGAAATTCCTTTGGAAATACCTTCGCAAAGCACCCTACTTTGTGAGGCTCCCAATTTTGCAAAGCTCAAACAAGACTTCGTGAAGCTCCTACCTTTTTAAAAAGCTCACGCCTTCACATAGATCAGGCCATCGCAAAGATCAAGTCATCGTAGAGTCACTTCCCTCACGAAGCTCACTGAGCCAACCCGGAGCACACAACTTTCATGGAGCTAAAATAGCTGTCGTGAATCTCCTTCCTTTCGTGAAGCACAATGCCTTCACGAACCACCTTCATGAGCCGAGAGCAAAATATTTTCTTTGAAAACTCTCTCTGCTTCTCCAGTTGGGTTTGAGGTCTATTTATGGATGATTCCACCAACCCTCGAACCTTCCATGCAAAGTCAACTCCGAGTCATCTCAAATCGTGAAGCTCCGAAGTTCCATCCAAAATTATCTCAAAATTGAAAAACACCATGGAAATTTTCCAATCATGGAGCTCATCGTAATCACGGAGTATCCTATCAATTCCCTCATTCCTTCTCCATGAAGCTCCACTCACAATGCCCATCACTGCCACAATTCTCTTCAACACTTCCGTTCGCAAAGCCCATCGTAATTGCGAAGAACCACCATCCACATTCTTCTGGTCTTCACGAAATCCAAACCATGAACCCTATCTTCACGAAACTCATGACTTTTCCAAATTTAAATTAGATCTTCAAGGAAATACGATTTTTGTGATGCTAACCAAACTCCAAATTTTGGACCCCAAAAATTTGGCAAACACTAGGAAATGGCACCACCTTGTATCTGCTCTTTTTGTACCGCCTCCAGATCATCCATTCTTTTCTCATGGTTTTTTGTCAATATGGATTGTCAAAAATCTCTCTATAACTACACAATTCCCCATGGAAACCTACTTTGTCAACAAACACAATCAACCCAAAAATGATGCAATGTTAACTTGAGAGATTTTTGCCCAACAAGGATGTTATGGTTGTAGTGTCCCTCATTTACTTCCATATTATTGAGTGGCAGCATCCTGAAAAAGTCATGCACTAGTTTTTCTGTACTCAACTGATTCTGTTGCCATCAAGATAGACAGAGCGGCTTCATGGGATGAAGCTGATAGGGAAGCAGGATGATGACTGGTCTTGAGTACATGCCAGCTTTATCGACTGCTAGCACAGACATGTAGAGTTTTGTATTTAGGGTGCTTCTATGAATCGATTATTTCTTCTAGAGCAGGTTGAGTATGAGTCATGGTATAGATTTAAGCTTATACTATATCTTACCCAACCCGGAATAGAGATTTAGAGGATGGTAAGTCAATAAATTTCCATTAGTTTATTTATTGAACTATTTTATAATTCAATCTAAATCTTTTTACAGAGCAGTCACTCAGAGCAGCTTGTTCACATGAGTGATGAAGAGGAGGAGGGGGTCTTTAGATGGGCAGTCGTCCATGCTATAGCACTGGAAGCGAGGGAATCTTTTAGTGCACTTTCCAAAATCATCTTCGTGCATCCAGCCTGGAGAAAGGAGGTTCCCGCCCCAGAGGAACATCCTGCAACAGCTGTTGGTGCTGAGGATTCATGACCATAGTGACATAGACAGCGTTGTGCTGACATGAGACCTCACCTGTTCCACAGGCAGAGGTCGGCCCTCTAGTAGTCCAGGATTAGCCGATTCAAGATGTGCATCAGGTGGCATGGGATCTATCTTTCCTGAAAAGATATCCATAGTTCTCTCCATCTTGGGTTCCAGATCCATCACAGCCTTGGGATCCATCACATCATTGGGTTCCAAATCCATCTTAGTCTTGGGTTATAGCTCCATTATAGGCTTGGTTCCCCACTGCAATGGAGGTAGGTCCTTCTACCACCCTAGTGGGAGACGGATCCAGAGGGCATTACGAGATGAAGTTGACAGCTCCACCCACTGACACACATATGGAGGATGTGTCAGTCGATGTTCCAGTGCCCAAGGATGAGCCTTCTCCAGGTCATCATACTTCACTACACACTCGACGCAGACATCTTATTCACAGACCACCATGTGGGATAGAATCTCCTATCTATAGACATAGACATTGATTATACATGTTTATTTACATGTTTTAAGTCTACTAAAATCAAAATACTATTATTATTATTAGATATTCTTATATTTTTATCCAGTATTTTAGATTTCATTTATATTTTATGCATAGTTTATATTTAACAGGTTTCAAAGTCGACTACTTGAAACATTGAAATAATTAGTAAAATTCAAGTAAATAACTTTAAAAGATTAAAAAATATACAGTATAAATACAATGTAAATAAAATTTAAAATATAGCCTAATAATCTAAAAAGTTGTTGAAAATAAATAGTTTCATAAATAAAATAAATAAATGATAATGAAAGGAATGTAAGAAAAGTAACTCTGAAGAGAGAGTGAAAAGAATGAATGACGAGGAGGATCCTAAGACACCTACTTGACTTTTAAATCCTATAAAATATAAACTTTAAGACCCATATAAATAAAAATTAAAAATTCAACTACTTATTATATGTTTAATAAATGTTTAAAATTTCATTCATATCGATCTTATAGTTTATATTATATAGGATAGCAAAGTTACGTACTTCAAACATTTTTAAGTTTCAAGTAGGTGTATTAGAAATCTTATAAATAATTTCTCACCAACATTTTTTAAGAAATTATTTTTATTTTGGACTACTTGTTATATGTTTAAGAAATTTTTAAAATTTCATTCATATCTGTCTTACAGTTTATATTATATAGGCTAGAAAAGTCACGAACTTGAAACATTTTTATGTTTCAAGTAGGTGGATTATAAATCTTATAAATTATTTTTCACCAAAAAAATTTAAAAATTTATTTTTATTTTGGACTAGTTGTTATATGTTTAATCAATGTCTAAAATTTCATTCATATCGGTCTTATAGTTTATATTTTATAGGTTAGAAAATCACGTACTTGAATAAAAGATAAATTATGTTGAAACATTAAGTTTTATTTATATATATATAACCATATGAACATAATAATAAAACATTAAAATTTTAAATATATAAAAATAATAATTAAAATAGAAAAAAATTATTGTTTTAGGGAAAAGGAGAAATCATAGATGCCGCTTTTAAGCGGTATTTTTTAAAAAAAATTAACCTAGGCTAGTTTTTAAAAAAAATACAGAAAGATTATAAAAAAACTCTAGGGTGGAGAGACAATTTAATTGAATAAAAAAAAGGTGGTTTTTATTGATTGAAAACGTGACAATGAAGGATACAGTGTGAAATCATAATTTTTTTATAAAATTATTGGTGAATGAAAATACTAAACTTGCATGGAATTAAATGAAAATTTAGAAGCAATTATTTCATTTTTTAGAAGGAAATGCATAAAAAATGTTGAATTAAGGATGATGCATGTGTTCCCCACATTTTTCATGGTTTCACCTTTTATTATTATAAATATTGTGGTGTCTCTCTTTTCTTTTGTCTGAATTTTCTCACTTCTTTCCAACCTGAGCAAATGACCTAGCGGGAAGGAAGATGGATGCATCGATCATATTGGTGTTTATGGATGTTTTGGTTTCCCCTTTTTTGTTGTTAATTAAATTTTGATTTGATATGTTTATTTTCATTGTTTTCTTCCTCTCATGGTCCTTGTCTTTAACCTTACATGTGTTTTGTTATACCCTTATTATGGTGCTTTAGTTCTTTTTATTTACCCTTACATAGGTGTCTCTTGAACCTTACGTAGCCTCGGTAAAGTATGTTCCACCCTTACAAAAGTTTTGATTACCCTTATATAGGTGTCCCTTAACCATTACATAGTCTCAGTAATGTTTGGGCTACCCTTTCACAATTTCAGATTACCCTTACGTAGCCTCGAGTACTACTAGAAAATTGACCTTTAATGACCACCAAAAGAAGTCGCTAGAGGACTTTAGAGACCACCTAGCAACTGCCAATAGTGGTCTCATATGCTTCATTGGTAAAACCCTTTGTTGACCACCTTTGGAGACCCATAAAGGCCCTACTTAAAACCATAAACAAATAACCATTTTGGATATGCATCCACCATGGGTGTTTTAAAACGTTGTGGTTGTCGACCATAGTAGATCCATGGTGGTTGGAAACTACTTTGAGTGGCGATAGGGAGTCAGGGATGGAAGAATGCTGGTCAGGATAGTTGATAGGGGGTCGAGGTCACTGGAAAAAGAATGGAGGAGCATCGGGTGACAATGTAGGGGTGGCGACCTGTGACCCAAGGAGAGGTGGTGTAGGGTTGAAGATTGTGTGGGGAGAAGTTGAGAAAGATCGACAGGAAGAGGAAGGTTGAGCGGGAAAATCCCACATTGAAAATAAAAAGGTTTTAGCAACTACGATTGGAGGTCGCTATTACCACCTATTGCAACCTCCAAAGAAGGTCGCCCATTTCCATAGCCACAAGAACTAAAAAATATAGTGGTGGGGTTTACCGTTACATGGGACTTTGTTTATCCATTTACCTTATGTAAGTCCCAATTTACCCTTACATGTGGTTTTGGTTATTCTGGTTTACCGTTACGTATGGTTCCCTTACCTTTACATATCCAGGGTCTACCCTCACATGAGTGGTAGCTGGCCCTTCCTCATCTCTGGTGTGACAATTATGCTACTGGGGTGTGACCCATATGAAATGGTCGATGACCCTTGGTGGTTGATGACCCTTATATAGCGGCTGTTGACCCTTACGCAGAGCTGGGTTAACCTTTACGTAGTGTCTCATGACCCTTACGCAACATCTCTTGACCCTTGCGTAATGATTATTTTGTTCCATTATGTTGTAGTGGTTTCGATCGGTTGACCATGACACCACAGTGGCTTTTTCCACCTTACCCTTACGCAACAGTCTTATTAACCTTTAAGTGGTTTTTGTTTCGCAGATTTACCAGGGTATTGTGTTTTATTTCTTCTCAATCATTAATTTTTCTTGTTTTGTTGTGATGTTGCAACAACCTAGGTTCTCATAGGTATATCTTCTTCATCTTATTCAAGATTGAATTTAGAATTGAATAATTAGTGTGATTTGGGAGCCTCTTGGCTACATCGAGAGACAGAGAGAGAGAGCGAGGGGGAGGGCGGGCAGGAGGGCAGGTGGGTGAGAGGGACCAGAGGAGGGTGAGAGAGGGAAGGATAAGGAGAGGGGGAGAGAGAGAGAGAGAGCTCTGGTGGCCCTTGGTTCTTGGGTCTCCAAAGGAGAAGTCGTATAACAGCTGGTTCATGGATTTTGCCCTCGGATCCTGAGGATTTTGCGACCCTTGGTGGCTCGTGGCATGCCATCATCAACGATGATGAATCTGGATAGTGATGATCTTGAGGGCTTCAGCCATTGAGGACTTCACATCGATGATTTTAGCATTTCCATCAACCCGGTTCATCATCAATGGATTGACAAAACTTCAGTAAGGGGGGTTTGGTGTTGTTTTCAGTTTTATTTTTCAATTTTTTGGGGGCCTCATCTTAACTGCTTGTTTATTCATCAAATGTGTCCTTTATTTGTTTCCTTATCCAGTATTGCTCTGGGCTTCAATTTCTTATTCTCTCATTTTCCTTTGTATAGTAAAACACCCTTGATGATCTTTCCCCATACACATAGGCCAATTGGACAAAGCATGTAAAACTTTGTGTCCATATACTGCTTTCCTTTTCGGATTGGTTTTTTTAATCGATTTGTAAATTGTTGATCGTTCATTTCTTTAGGTATTTATTCATAGATGTTTTGAATTAGTTTGATGATTCTGAATCTCTCTTGAGATTTTTTTTCTTAGTTTTCATCACAACATGTTTCTGATGTTGTATTAGTTATAGCATTCCATTATTGATTCTTTATGTGCCAGATTGTGTTTGATAGTTCTAGAACATGTTTATTGTTCTGGAAATTCATGCATATTAGAATTTTTAATTTAATTCTCATGATTCTGATTCTATTTTCTTAAATAATTCTGTATAGGTTTTAATTTTTCTTATAACGAGGATAAATTAAAATCTTGATTTTAGACTTTTCCACTGCCAGTGTGATTTTGATCACTCTTGTAATCATTTGCCTTTTTCTTGATGTTTGGAATGCAATGTGAACATGGTATCAGTTTATTAGTTTATATATTATAAACTGGAAATTTACATCACTATTCGGTTTTGGATTTTACGAACCAAAATACCCAAGTGGAACCTCCTAGTTGATGGTGGACTACCTTGCACTGTGCAACCCACAACAAAGTGGCATCAGAGGGTAATTGGGATTTATTTTGCATCATTAAAATTTGGAATCTCATGTTCATTTCTTTAAATGATTTTATAGTGGATTTTTTTATGTTCATTTATCTAGGTAATTTTATCTCTTTGCCTTTAATTTTATAATCACCTTTTGATTGTTGTTACCTTTCTCTTTTCTCTATTTTATTTCGTTGTTTGAGCCTTAGAGATGACTTTGGTAGGTGCTATATTTGTGTGTGTGATTTTGGGGTATAAAAAGATTATATATGAGGTTAGAATATGTGAGAGGTTTCTGTTCAGCAGTGAGGTGTATTGATTGGATCTTGAATCTCTATTGTCGGTCATTTTCCTAGGAGTTGAGCTTATTGTTGAGACTAGGTTTAATTTTTCACTATCATAGATCCGGGCAAGGGATGTGTTGGGTTTTATCACTACTAAGTAGAAAGCGCTGATGAAGGGGGATCTTTATCAGCGCTAGCTAAAAGCGCTGATAAAAGTTTTTAATAGAAAATATTATTAATTTATATAAAATAATTATATTTATATTCAAAAATAATGTTTATTTGTATACATTAAATAAAAAACACATGCTTATAATTAATATATATTTTTTAATAATTTAAATATATATATATAATACATTTCATTCAATAATAAATATATTTATTATATTTATATATTTATAATTATATGTTTATAATTATATATAAATAATTTATATATATATATATTTATAATTATATATTAATACTTTTAAAATATGTATATTTATAATTATAATTATAAATAAAAATATATATTTAAATAAATATATGTTTTCAATGAATTTGGTCAATTGATACGTGAATATAATTGACATTCATATGTTACGTTTTCATCATGAATGTTCATTTATATATTACACCCTTATTACTATCCATATTGTCCATATATATATATATGATGACTCGTTTTTTATGATCTATACATAACTAGGTATATGATTTATTCATGTTCCCATGAAGTTATTATGTTCTCATAATACTTAAAATCATGATAAATATATTTAAATAATAAATATATTTATTATATTTATAATTATAAATATTTAGTTATATATAAATAATTTTAAAATTTTATTTATAATTATAATTATATGTAACTAAATATATATTTATTTATTTATTTATTTAAATAATTAAAAAATCACAATAATTTTTTTAAATGATGAATATATTTATTATATTTATAATTATATATAAATACCTTTTAAATATATTTATTTATAATTATAATTATAAATATATATATATATATCTAATGAATATATATATATATATTCATTAAAGAAATATATTTATTGTAATCTTTAAATGATAAATATATTTATTATATTTATAATTATATATACATTTTTTTTATAAAATTATAATAAATACATTTATTATAATTTTATAAATATACATATATATACATTAATATACATATATATATACATATAAAAATATTTATAATTATATAAAAATATTTATAAAAATATTTACCTATAATTATAATTATAAATATATATATTTTTAAATAATTAGAAAATTATAATAAATATATTTATAATAATTATAATTTTATATATATGTAAGTATAGAAATATATTTATAAATAGATACAAATATTTATACATATATACAAATATTTATATTTATAATTATAAATAATATATATATATGTAAATAATTATAAAATTATAATAAATATATTTATTATATTTAAAATTATAATTATAAATATTTATTTATTTATTTTTGGTCATAAATATAAATATAAATATATTTATTTATTTGTTTGTTTGTTTATTTGTTTTTTTGTTTGTTTGTTTGTTTGTTTGTTTAAATACTTATGAAATTAAAATAAATATATTAATTATGTATATATATTGTAATTTAATAATTATTTAAATAAATATATATTTAAATTTAAATAATTATAAGATTATAATAAATATATTTATTATAATTATAATTTTATAAATAAACATAATTATAGAAATATATTTATACATATATAAAAATATTTATAATTATAATTATAATATATATATATATAATATAAAATTATAAAATTATAATCAATATATTTATTATATTTATAATTATAATTATTAATAAATATATATTTATTTAAAGTCATAAATATAAATATAGATATTTATATTTATATTTAAATACTTATGACATTAAAATAAATATATTAATTATATATATTTATATTCATTTTAATTTCATAAGTATTTAAATATATTTATTTATTTATATTTATGACTATAAATAAATAAATATTTATTTATAATTATAATTATAAATATAATAAATATATTTATTATAATTTTATAATTATAAATAATTTAATAATATTTGGTCTTTATTAAACATGATTTATCAGCGCTATATTTTTAGTGGTGATAAAAACTTCCTTTAATATCACTTTTTGGAAAGCATTGACAAAAGCTTTCTGTGTTTTTATAAATGAAACCTTAAGAGATCCACTTGTCACTCTACCCTCAAACTTTCGTGGAAGTCGAGCTCTGCCTCTACCACCCTCACTGCCTCCACCTCTTTGCCTCCACCTCCACCTCCACCTCCACTGCCCCCATCTCTGCCTTCGTTGCTCCCTTTTCTATTACCCCCACCTCTATTTCCCCCACCTCTTGTGTCCCCGTTTCCACCTCCACCTTCGCCTCTATTTCTCCCACCTATGCCACTACTACCCCTTCTCCGCTACCACTGCCTCCCCTACCCTACCTCTACCTCTGTCGTCCTTGTTTTCCCTGCCCCCATTGCCACTGCTACTATAACAACCCTGCTTTTTATTACACACTTAGACATGATTTATTACATAATACCTTCACTTGATACAATATAGAAGATTGAGAGGTCTAGTGTATTTGGGTCTTAGGAACATTACATAACAACATAAAACATAGAACACAACATCTTATTGAAAACTTCCTTTACATGACCACTACATTCCTTCGTACTTAGCATTTCATGGGATTACCTGTGGACATGCATAAGAAAAAGGTGATCTATAAAGCCCAATAATGGAGTAAACAAGGTATAACATTAATATTACAATAAATGTTTCGAAATAGGCATATAAATGGACCGCAAGAGAAACATTAACATAAATGCATGATATAACATGATTATCATAACATGGAAATGTGGAAACAACACTTAACATGGAATTAGCATGAGCCAAGGCTCATTGCACAAGGAGCATGAGTAAACCCTCATTTCACTTTAATTAGTATGATTAAATTTTCACTTTACTTGAATTATCATGAGTAAATCCTCATTTCACTTGACGTATCATGATACTAATCTTTACCCAATGCATTGGAGTGCTTTCAGGGCGCACCCTTCTTAAACATTTCATTTCATACATAAGTGTGCCACATGGATCATATAATATGGAATCAATCAACATCATAAGTTATTCCACGATTAATCAATGTGGAATAAATACATGAAAGTGAAATTCAATATGTATAAGTGAATAAAGGTGAATACCCTTGATAGATACATGGGTATGGTATTCACTACACAATGATCTTGGCTTGGAAAAACGCAGTGTAATTTCGGCAGCATAACGACGTGAAATAAGAATTCATAAAAATGTTTGATGAGAGATAAATGGGTTTCTCATCATATTTACATGAAATTAATAGTAAGGGGGTCATATATATACATGTCCCAAAAAATATAATGGAATTTAGATATGTAATACAAAAAAAATTGCTTGAATGTAAATGAGGAGAGAGAAATTCCTTACGAAATTTCGACATGGTAACGGGTGTACATGGGATGAATTAATGAGAGATAAAGGGGTCCCTAATTATTCAAACATGAATATGTTAGTATGGAAGAGGTGAGAAATCATACCCCAATATTTATTATTGAAAATAAAAGGGAATAACAATATAAGGAAACTTGGACATAAATTAGGAAAGTGAGAATCTCTTACTTGGAAGTGTGATCCCAAAGGCTTGGGAGGGGATTGAGAGAGGATTCTTGGGATATTGGGGTGACTTGGGAAGATTATAGAGAGAGGAGGTCAGATTTTTGATGAACTCAAAATGATTTTAGTGAAGAGGAAGTGGGACCTTGGGTGGGTTTATATAGGAAAGGAGGGGGAATTCTTTATTATTTAGGTTTGGGACACCACACATTAAACTAATCCAAACAAAAAACCAGCACATGGTTTTTTCCAATGGTTTTTGAAAAAGAGTAGTTTAAAACAATATTTTATAATTACAATGGACAAAATTATTAAAATAATAGGGTTGCTTATGTGGAGGTGAGTCACATTCTCAAGGAAAACAATTTAAAAAGCTAAAATGTTTTATAAGCCTTGGAGGGTCCACTAAAGCTTTGTAAAATAACTAAAACAAACCTAAAATCACATTATTTTAATGTTAAAAAATATATTGTCTGAACATAATGTTTATAGTATTTTATTACAAAACTATTGGGTCTTTATGATGTCACAAAACACATTATATATTTAAATGGTATTTAATTTTTAACTAAAAATTTCACTATCTCAGAAAATTATGAAAAATTAACCATTGGATAATTTCAATGTCCCAATTAAAAAAATAATATTCATTTTATATAAATAATTTTTTAAATATTTGAATTTTTAATTTTGAAATAAAAACTGATATTTATCGAAAATTCATGGGTTTTGACAAAAACGGCTTTCAAACTTTAATAAATATTACAATTGTATTCCTAAAAATTATACTATCATTTATAATTAATAAAAATTAGTTTAATAATATTTTATTAAAATATTATTTAATTCAAAAATCCATTAATTTATCAAAATAGATTCCTTGTTTGAATATGAACTAAAAATACTATTTGTGCTTTAAAAACTATTTACAATGTAAAATAATAAAATGAATGTATATTCTTTATTATATATAAAAAAATTCAAATAATCATAGTGCTAAGGTCTTGTTACATAACCCCTTATAACACCCGCATAAGACCAAAGGGCAAGGTGTGTGATGGTGATAGACTCTTGGGGTGGCTCAAATAACATCGTTCGGGTGGTAATCTCTATCAACTTACACTTCTCCCGTAAATTGTTCCATTTGAGATTAACATGTTAAATCTTGGATTGGGCTTGGCCAAGATCTAAGACCAATGATACCACCTCCTTTTTGAGATCTGGAAAATGGGATTTGTATGGGGAAAGTCTATTGGATGAGGCCATCACTTCCTTTATCTGAGTAAATTGGATTTTTTAAATCCCTATATTTATACTAATCTCGTGATCACTGTTCAATGGATATATTAGTAACAAACACAATTCTTAATGGTATTTTAAAAACCAAAAACATAAAACCAATGAATTTCACATTTTATATAACCATTTTACATAATAAGACATTTAATTAAATCAAGAGGAATTTTTATTGATAAAATTTTGGGTCATTACAATCTTCCCCCCTTAAGAAATTTCACCCTCAAAATTTCATTTTCCCACACTAAAACAGATTTAGGTAACTTTTATTCATCACTTCCTCTGATTCCCACATCACTTCTTCAAACTTGCGGTTTCTCCACAACACCTTGATGAGGTGCATTGTCTTATTTCATAGAACTTTTTCTCTACGATCTAAGAACTTCACTAGTTGCTCCTCGTAAGAAAGATCATCCTCTAACTGTACTACCTATAAAGAGAGTACATTTGAAGGGTCTGGTATGTACTTCCTTAAGAGGTATACATGAAAGACATCGTGTACTTTTTCCATGGTAGGTGGAAGTGCTAGTCGATAGGCCAAATCCCCGACATGATCAAGAATCCCGAAGGGGCCGATGTACCTAGGAATTAACTTCCCTTTATTTAAAAACCTCATGACCTTCTTCCATAGAGATTTGCATAGAAATACCTTGTCTCTAAATTTTAACTCAAGGCATCATCGACGGTTATCTACATAACTCTTTTTTCAACTTTGGACTGCCTTGATATGTTGCTGAATGGTTTTCACCTTCTCCACCATTTCTTCGACCATTTCAGGTCCTAGCAGCTTATTCTCACCAACTTCATCCCAACATGTCGGTGTTCTTCACCTTTTCCCATAAAGGGATTTATATGGTGCCATTCGGATGCTCGAGTGGAAACTGTTATTATAGGAGAATTCTACCAGTGGAAGATGTTGGTCCCAACCTCCTTTGAAGTTCATAGAACATGATCTTAACATATCTTCCAATGTTTGAATATTTTGTTCAGATTGGACATCAGTTTGAGGATGATAGGTTGTACTGAAGTTCAATTCAGTGCTTATATCATGTTGGAGACTTTTCCAGAACTTCAAGGTGAATCTCGGATCACTATAGGATACAATAGATAGTGGTACTTCAGGAAGCCTTACCACTTCTTTGATGTAAATCCATGCAAGTTGATCAAATGAGAAGTCCTCTCAAATAACGATAAAGTGATCTGTCTTCATAAGACGATCCACAATGATCCATATAGAATTTTTTTCTCTAGATATCCTTGGAAGTCCAGTGACAAAGTCCATGGTAATTTTCTCCCACTTCCATGTTGGTATGGGTAGTGGTTGCATCATCCCCTTAGACTTTTGTCTCTCAGCCTTCATTTGCTAACATACCAAGCACTTTTATGTATATTCAAAAATCTCCCTTTTCATATTGTCCCAACAAAAGTTTTCTCTGAGATCTCAATACATCTTTGTGCTCCCCTGGTGAATAGAGAAGGTTGAGCTATGTGTGTCATTCAGAAGCTCATTCATTATCTCTGGATCAAATGATACACATAATCATGACCCAAATCATACAATTCCATCCTTGTCAACCACGAACTCTGAGAATTTCTCATTTTTGATAGCTTCCACCCTTTTCAAAATTTTCACATCCTTTCTTTGAGCGTCCTTTATCTTCTCCATGAGGGTTGGTTGAGCAATCATTTGAGAAATTATTTATGATGTTTTTTGATTAATGATTACCATGTCTATACACTGAAAATTTAAGAAGATTGGATCATTTTCAATTCTCATCGTTGATAATGATACAGGATCCTTTCTACTTAGAGTAGCTACCACATTTTTTGCCTTACCGGGATGGTAGTGGATTGAGCAGTCATAATCCTTTATGAGTTCCATCCATCTTCGTTGGCGCATAATAAGATATTTTTGTGTAAATATATATTTAAGTCTCTTGTGATCAGTATATATCTCACACTTCTCTCCATAGAGATGATTCCACCAGATTTCAATGCAAAGATCACAGCCACCAACTCCATATCATGCATGGGATTTCTTTGCTCATGGATTTTAAGATTCCTTGAGTCATTGGATATCACTTTATCATTCTACATCAACACACAACCTAGGCCCTTCTTCTAAGCATCACTAAATACCACAAAAAGTTCTCCACTTGTGGGTAGTGTGAGAACAGGCATAATGATAAGCCTCCTTTTCAACTCCTTGAATCTCTCTTCGCATTCATAACTCTAAGAAAACTTTAATCCCTTCTAAGTTAGCTTTGTAAGAGGGTTGGACAATCGTGATAAATTTCTCACAAATCAAAAATAATATCCAACTAACCCCAAGAAGCTATGGATATCCGTTACTGATGTTAGCCTCATCCATCCCTCAATTGATGTTGTCTTGGAGGGATCCATAGATATATCATTGCTTGTGATGATATGACCCAAGAATGAGACCTCCTTCAATTAGAACTCACACTTTTTGTAATTTTCATAGATATTATCTTTCCTCAAGGTCTCCTATATAGTTCTTAGATTCTTCTCATGATTCTCCTTGGTTTTAGAGTATATTAGAATATCATCTATAAAGACTACCACAGATTTATCAAGGTAATATCTAAAGACTCTATTCATAAAGTCCATGAATATTTATAGAGAATTAGTGAGTCTTAAAGGCATTAATATGAATTTATACAGCCTGTATATTATACAAAAAAAACAGTCTTGGAGATATCTTCCTTCTTTACCCTTACTTGATAATATACCGAGTGCAAATCTACCTTGGAGAATTATTGTGCTCCACATAGCTGATTGAAAAATTCATCAATTCGTGGAAGAGGATACTTTTTCTTTATCATGATTTTGTTTAGATCATGATAATTGATTCAAAGTCGCATTGAACCATCCTTCTTCTTGATGAAGAGGACTAGTGCACCCTATGGTGAAGCACTTGGGCATATAAACCCTTTATCCAGATTCTCCTGTAGTTGTTTATTCAGCTCTTCAAGCTCCCCAACAGCCATTATATATGTAGTCATGGATATTGAAAACACCCAAAGTATAAGTTCAATTGATAATTCAACATATCTTCTAGGAGTGAGACCAGGAAATTCCTCAGGAAACACTTCATCGAATTCCCTCACAATAGGAATGTCTTCAATGAAGGTTACTTCGTTGGACTCAATCATCTGATCCAGATACGTGTGCTCATATGGCATTAATATCCATACTTTATATGATGGAACTAAAGAAGATTCATCCTCCTCCTTTCACTTGTACATAATCGGGGGTCGATTCTCCACATGGAGAGTGATTTCCCTTTCACGGAAATTTATGTTGGCTCTATATAAGGAAATCTAATCCATGTTGAGAATTGCATAAAATTTCACCAGAGGTAGGATGACATGGTTCTCCAAGAAGTTAAATCCACAAATTATGATAGGGGAGAAGTTATATTCATGTGATGAAATGATTGACCCATTTTCCATACTCACCAACATCTTTACTTCCATGATTTTTGATGGTGTTGGGACTATTCTACTAAACTTTCGAGATACAAAAGAATGTGTAGAACTATGTATGATAACCCTAAATTTTTATTTTTGATTTTGGTTCTAATTTATCTCATATATACTTAGGAATGATTAATTGTAAACCATAGGACACATAAAGGGGAATCCGAGGAAAAAAATAGATGACTTATAAATAGCTTTTACTTCCTTAACTTATGCATCTATAGGCTTAAATCTATGTTATCCATGATCTACTTTCTAACATATATTCTTAGCGGAATTTTTATTAATTCCCTTAATAATGGTTCATAAAAAGTAGATAAATTTATCAAATCATAACCCATGGGATTGTCGTAACCAAGAGTGCAGAAAGCCCCATTTTCGTGTACCAAGATACCCCGAATCAAGCCCGAAACTCTATGTCAGAGTTTTCACTCCTAGGTACATCTGTTCCATAGCTTCCTCTACCTACTCGTATCCAGATAGGTATGTATTTTTTTGATAAACTACTTACTCAATAATCACCGAAACATAGGGATGTTTCTATTATACTTATTCTTATCCCAAAGGCTTTCACTAGGGTTTTCTAATCCTATTCCCAAAAATAACTAAACCTCCCTCTGATATCAACTATAACAACCATGTTTTTTATTACACGCTTAGACATGATTTATTACATAAAACCTTAACTTGATACAATATATAATATTGATATGTCTAGTGTCTTTTGGGATTAGGACCATTACATAACAATTTAAAACATAGAACGCAATATCTTATTGAAAACTTCCTTTACATTACCACTACATTCCCTTGTACTTAGCATTGCATGGGATAACCTGAGGATATGCATATAAAAAAGGTGATCTATAAATCCCAATAAGGGAGTAAACAAGTTATAACATGAATATTAAAATACATGTTAGGAAATAGGAATATAAATGGATCATAATAGAAACATTAACATAGAGGCATGATATAGCATGATTATCATAACATGGAAATGTGGCAACAACACTTAACATTGAATTAGCATGAGCCAAGGATCATTGCACATAGAGCATGAGTAAACCCTTATTGCACTTGAATTAGAATGATTAAATCCTAATTGAACTTGAATTATCATGAGTGAATACTTATTGCACTTGATTTATCATGATACTAATCCTTACCCAATGCATTGGAGCACTATCAGGGTGTACCCTTCTAAAACATTTCATTTCATGCATAAGTGTGCCACATGGATCATATAACATGGAATAAATAAACATCATAAGTTATTCCATGATTAAGGAATGTGGAATAAATACATGAAAGTACCATTAAATATGTATATATGCATAAATTTTAATACCCTTGATAGAGACATGGTTATGGTATTTACTACACAACAATCTTGGCTTGGAAAAATGCGGTGCAATTTCAGCAGCATAACGGCATGACATAAGAATTCATAAAAATGGTTGATGAGAGAGAAACGGGTGTCTCATAACATTTACATGAAATGAAAATTAAGGGGTCATATAGATACATATCCCAATAAATGTAATGGAATTTAGATACGTAATACAAAAAAATTGCTTGAATGTAAATGAGGAGAGAGAAATTCCTTACAGAATTTCAGCATGGTAACGGGTGTACATGGGAGGCATTAATGAGAGATAAAGGATATCTATCATTATTAAAACATGAAGAGGAAAGTATAGGGAGGTTATAAATAATACCCCCACATTTATAATTGAAAATAAAAAGGCATAACAATATAAGGAAACTTGGACATAAATAACAAAAGTGAGAATCCCTTACTTGGAAGTGTGATACCAAAGGCTTGGGAGGGGCTTGAGAGAGGCTTCTTGAGAGCTTGGGGTGCCTTGGGAAGGTTATAGAGAGAGGAGGGAAGAATTTGGATGAACTAAAAAGGCTTTGAGTGAAGAGGAAGTGGGATATTTGGTGGATTTATATAGGAAAGGATAGGGAATTCTTTATTATTTAGGTTTGGGACACAACACATTAAACTAATCCAAACCACAAACCAGACCACGGTTTTTGCCCATGTTTTTTTCAAAAGGGGAGTGGAAAACAATATTTTATAAGTAAAATGGAAAAAGTCTTAAAAAAATAGGTTTTCTTATGTTTAGGTGAGTCACACTCTCAAGGAAATCAATTTAAAAAGCTAAAATGTTTTATAAGCCTTGGAGGGTCCACTAAATCTTTGTAAAATAAAAAAACAAACCTAAAATCACATTATTTTAATGGTAAAACATATATTGTCCTAAAATAATGTTTATAGTATTTTATTGCATCACTATTGGGTCTTTAGGATGTCATAAAACACATTATATATTTAAACAGTATTTAAGTTTTACCCAAAAAATTAACTGTCTTAGAAAATTATGAAAAATTCGCCATTGGGTTTTAACAAAAATGACTTTCAAACCTTAATAAAAATTAAAATTGTATTCCTAAAAATTATATGATCATTTATACTTAATAAAAAGTAATTTAATGATATTTTATTAAAATATTATTTAATTCAAAAATCCATTAATTTATCAAAATAGATTCCTTAGTTGAATATTAACTATAAATACTATTTGTGCTTTAAAAACTTTTTACAACATAAAAATAATAAAATGAATGTATATTCTTTATTATATACAAAAAAAAATGCACATAATCATAGTACTAAGGTCTTGTTACATAACCCCTTATAACACCCACATAAGACCGAAGGGTAAGGTATGCGATGGTGATAAACTCTTGGGGCGGCTCAGATAATATCGCTCGGGTGGTAATCTCTATCAACTTCCACTTCTCCTGTAGGTGGTTCCGTTTGAGATTAAAATGTTGAATCTCAGCTTGGGATTGGTCAAGAACGAAGCCCAATGACACCACCTTTTTTCCGAGCTCCAAAAAATGGGCTTCCAATGGGGAAATTCTACTGGATGGGTCCATCACTTCCTTTGTCTGGGTAAATTGGATTTGTTATAGCCCTATATGTATACTAATCACATGATCATTGTTCAATGACTATATTAGCAATGGTCACAATTCTTAATGGTATTTTAAAGTCCAAAAACATAAAACCAATGAATTTCACATTTTATATAACCATTTTACATAATAAGACATTTAATTAAATCAAGATGACTTTTCATTGATAAAAGTTTGGGTCGTTACAGCTGTTGTTGCCCCCGTCGTCGCTGCCACTGCCCCCGCTACCACCGCTATCCCTGTCACCGGACTGTAATTTCCAAACAATCTAAATTATTTGTGCATATATATATATATTATTTTTGTATATATATTTATATTATTTCGGGTTTAGCATTTTGTTTTGAGCTTAATATTCAGGAAACATCATGAAGAAAAATCACCCTATGTTGATTATTGAGATTATATTGGATGGTTAGAGGAAGATGCATTAAATGATGAAATATTATTGGAGTGCAATGCGGGATTTTTAGTATCTTTGTGTGGCTTCCAAGATAGGGCATCACAATTCTCATTTTGTTGGTTGGGGTTTGTATCATGTATTGGCCTTGAGACTTCATTGATTGTGACATAGTGCTAGTAAGTTGAAAAAATGTGCATTCATAGTGGTTGTAGTGTTATGTTCTATACCTAAGGTATCATTCACTTCATACGTATCATGAGGAGTGACCTGAGACACTATTAAGCAGTTTTTAGATACTCGTGTCCCTGATGAATCAAATTACTATAAATTATAGCATTACAATTCTTGTCACATTCTCTCTTTATTACAGTAGTAAGTATTTATACCACACTATGTTTCCATGATTTCATAGTATGATTCTCTAGTGTGACAATACAATAGTTTATATGAAGCATAAAATTTTTTTGTATGTATTGGTTTCCCCTTCTGGTGAACTGAATCTCTACCTTTGTTTGGAGATAACCATCAATACACACCCTTTCAAACAATCTACTTACTACTGTAGTTTTTATACTGCTTTTTTCCTTTCCATCAACACCTCTCTTACTTCTAGTGACCTATACTCTTGGATGAACTGAAAAAATTGAAAAAAACATCATTTATTAATAATCTCCAATTTTATGACTATTTGAAGGAAATTCTTGGAAACCTCTTTAAAATTGAAAATTATAACCATCATTCCTCCATTACATATTATATGATGTTCTCTATCTGATGTATTTACACTAGTATCACTGAGACATAGTATTTCCTTAGGTTTTTGTGGATATGAAACAATATGAATGTATCAGTTAGGTTCTATTTCTCATATTTTTTCACTAATCTAAAAAATTTTCTTCTAATACATATCAGATTAAGTTGAATATAAGGCCAATGTGTTTCATCCTTGAATAAAACACCCAATTTTTTTTGGTGAATCACACTCTGAATATCATAATAAAGTATCCCCTCCTCCTAGAATATGTTAAGCTCCTTAATTAATCACCTTAGAAAAATAAACTCCTTTCCCACTTTAATTTCTTCCAAAAATTTAGTTTCCATATTCAAAAATTTAACTACCAGTTACAGCTAAGACATCCAACTAACCATTATCCCTTCATAGGATAACACTAATAAAATTGAGCTCTTCTAGGTATCTCAAAATATATTGATTATTTTTTATATGTATTACTTCTAATATATCACCAATGTTCTATCCTTCAAATCTCTCCCAATTCACATTCCTAAAATCTTCTTGGAAATTTCAGGATCTTTCATCTTGAACCTTTTAGAAAAATCATTTTTTTTAAACCATAAACCTTATAGATCCCAATACAGAAACTTACTGGTCATCCCACTAAAAAATATTTCAATTTTTTCAATAGGGACATATCTATTGTTAAAAGAACATTTTTTGTTGGAAAAACATTTTACCAACACATATGTCCTTGTTACTAAATTGTTGGTAAAAACTCCGTCACTACATGTTATTGTGAAAAATAAAATGATTTTGTTGCAATTATAATAATACCAACCGATAATATATATGTTGGTCAAAATGTTTAGTAACAGATTAATACGACTAATATATTTGTTGCTAATATTATTAACATTTATAACAATACTGATAATTAATATTTGTTTGTAAATTATATTTTAAATATTGGTATTACAATATTTTTTTAAAAAATTTAATATCATATTTATTAAAATAAATATATATAATATATTATTATATTTATTATATTTATTATATGATTTCAATAAAATTAATAAATATAAAACACCAAAAAAAGCTAATAATTTTAAAAAAACACATTCAAATATAATTTAAATACTTGTTCAAACTTCATGAAAAGACAAGAATCTCCAAGAAACGTATTATAAACATTTTTAAAACACACTCAAACACTAAGAGACGTTATAAGAAAATCAATGAAACTTCATTAATATATTTATCACAAACATTGTACATCAATGTCATGGAATTCTCACCACTTCACATGAGCTATTATCTATTGTAGCAGATATAGAAATGCACAACTTCACCATCATCACATTGATTGAAGTGGACCACCCTTCCATTTTTTTTGCAGAACCTATCCCAGCTCCCTCATGCACAATCATTGTCCCATTCAATAGCTTCAAAATTATTGCAGCAGTAACACATTACTTGATTGTTATGGACCACCCTTCTAATATAGCATTGGTCCCATATCCCTCATGCACCATCATTGTTCCATTCAATAGCTTCAAAATCATTGCACCAATAACACATTATATGATTACAGTGGACCACCCTTTCATGTTTGATGCAGCACCTATCCCAGCTCCCTCATGTACCATCATTGTTACATTCAATAGCTTCAAAATGGTTATAATAGGAACATGTCATTTGATGAAATCTGAAGCTAGGTAGAAGTATTCCACCTAGAAAATGTTCATGCTCTTAAGCTTCTCCTCCAAATCCTCCACCTTGAACTCTACACCAGCATTGGTACAGGTCACTATCTATATGCCCTAGCACTTACCGTTAGGGTTGGCCTCCAGCTTCACCTACACCGTCACCAACTTCAGATTCTTCACCTTCAATGTATCCCCATCCATGAACGTGTGCCTATGCACTGGCCTTGCCTTGTCCATTTCATCTCTTTTTGGAAGTTTATTCGATGAACTTGGTGATGTATATGGTTCCAGGATTGCCAATTCCCAGATTAGATGCTGGAAAAAGGTGTTTGCGGTCGTTGTAGGAGATGGTCTGGAAGTGCTTGGTGGCAGGGATGGAAACCTATAACTCGTCAATCACGATATTGGGAGGAGTTCACTTACACCTATTAGAAAGCTCTTAAATATATGGAAATTGGATTAGATAATATTAAAATTGTAATAACATTAAAATAATATGTTTTAAGGAATAATGTAAAAAATTTAAAGTAAAATGCTTCTAAGAATTGAAAAAAATTATATGTAAGTATTTAAATATATATTCAGAATATACATCAGAAATTTATATCAGAATATATTTTTTTAATATATATATAAGTGTGTTTGTTTTCAAAAGTGGCTGAAAATTAGTAGTAAAAACAAGCTAAATAATTGGACAAAATGCACCCACTCTAAAAAAATGAAAGGATTTCCCTGTAAATTTTTAACATATGAAAAAAAATCATATTCTTGCAATAATAAATCAACTATAGTATTTATAACATTTAAAAACACATTGGGCACCTGAATAATATTAATATTAGATAAATATGAAATAACATATGTTATTCTAGGATTACTCACAAGGAGATGTAGGTGATCATCATTTGTAATATTTTGGAACTCCACCATACAAAGGGATTACATGTTCATGTTTAATGCCAAAGAGCATCATATGTGATATTCTCATTCATCAACAGATCCATATGTGTGACCTTCAACAAAATTGGATCATTCTTACCCATAAAATGTAGTGATTTAAAAAACTGTGAGGAGCAGCCACATCATTATCTGAACATTTCATCATGATAAGTGGCATTGTAAGATATAAAATCATTATTAATAAAGGAGAATGTGAGAAAGAGAGGAAAAATATATATCCATTTAATAAAAGGATTCTCACTAAATTTTTTCCTTTTAAATGGAAATAGAATGGAATTGTATAACCTAAAACCCCAGAGGTAGGCGCATATATGAAAACCAGTTCAGTGAAAAGGGATCAATGATTGAACTGATTTCTTTGTTATCAAATTTCATTATCTATTATTAGAGTTAAGCATATGTTTTATTATCAATAATATTAGAGTGTTTTCTGAATCAATTGATTTATAGATATGTAAAATCAAATATTTATTTATTTTTAGTTTATTTGAAAATGGTATCACAGTTTGGTAAAATTAATCTGGTGATGACATTGTTAAATTATAGATATATGTCATTGTTAATAGGTCTTGTTTAAATGAAATAAAAAATAATAATTCAAATGGTAAAATAATTAATCCACTCCATGCTTAGGGAATAATTGTCATATTACAATTTAAATATTCAAATCTCGTTTCAATAAAAATTCATGGAAAGAGTTGTACTAAATAATGCATATACATGAGCATTCTTGTACTAGAAGGTATTAAAAGTAAATTTCACCTGCATTAATTAATACATATGGATAGTTCATTAAATGTTCATGTAAAGACTTGTATTAATTAATATATACATGAGTAATGTTTTATTAATAAAAATGAAAATTATATTATACCTCGGGTAATTAATACATATGGAGAGTTCTATAAACATAAATGGAAAGAGTTGTATTAATTAATGTATATATTAATACATAATAAAATTAAACTACACCTAGAGTCATTAATTAATTTCAATTATTAAGAATATTTGTAGGTAGTTTTTTCTTGAAAATAAATAAAATGAATGATTATAAATTTATAAATATTTAAGATATGTTATAATCTTTATATGAAATAGATATTGTGTTGTAAGGAAGTGACATGTGATATTTTAATGTTTCATTGGAATGAGAATTAACATATTATTTATTTTTTATTCAGGTAGCAGTAACTAATGTCATATTCTCATCACACAGAAGAGTTAAACTCAAAAAAATAGTTTATATATTTCATCTAAACTTATAGTTTCTCACTTTCTTTTGGTAATCCAAATTTGGATGATTTTCCAAAAAAAATATTCAATAATAAGTTAAAAAAATCTAGATGTACCTGTAATGTGGGAATTACTTATAGAATTAGAAGGAATATAACACAGTCATAATATTCAAATTTGTTGAAATATAACGTATTAGGAAAAAATAAAGTAATATAAGTAATTGAATATAGATATTAAAAAATATCTTCGGATTTGTTTTATTTTTTCAGAAACTAAAGAGTGGAAGATGGTGTTGAATTATGATAAGTTTGACAGTTAAATGATATATATTTTCATTGATGAATATGTAATAATTTTACGGTGGATATAAAGAATTCATATAAAACTTGTGTAGTGTGCATATAACGAGTATAGAAAATGTGCAAAACACAAATATATGGTATGCATTGGGAATAAAAATATAATTGATTTTTAAAATGCCAAGTTAAATAGTGGCAAGAGGGAAGAAAAAAAGGGAACCCGCCTATAGTATGTAGACTACTTTGTTGTATAAATTCATGACATAAAGATCAAATTAGCCTAAATGCTTCATAGTAGATGAAGATGGTATCTATAAAGAATGAAAATAAAAGTAACAATGAAGAGAGGCCTACTGGGTTTGTGGAAATCATTAAATAGAGAGGAAATTAGGTTTTAATCTCAGGGTTCCACTATCAAAGAGCACTAAATATAAACCCAAAAATGATAGACTAAAATATTTTTCACTTGAAATATACAAAAATGGGAGAAAAATACATTTAGGGTTGTAGATATTTAGGGGTTTTAGTGTGTTGTGAAAGGGGAGAGAGTAGAAATGGGAATAATATTGATGTGTTTCATCATGGTAATACATGGGAAAAGAAGTATTACCATAAAAATTAGTAGAAATCTCATCATTCTATGCGGAGTTGTAGAGGAGCGCTTCGGAAAATAGGGATTTATTCTTGAGGTGGAGGCATTGAGTGCGATGAGAATGGTGGAATGTAACATAGGTGGGGATTCTGAGAGGTAGGGATTCAGAGAATCTCAGAGGTGCATAGAAGCAGGGAAGCGGGGAAGTGGGGAGAGTTAGGGAACTATGAAGGTCAGGGTATAGTGGGTGGAAATAAAATTTTATAAAAATGAATATTATTTTTTTATAATATAAAATAAATTTTTAATATGTGAATATTGATTATTAATAAATTATATTTCAATTATTATTATTATTATTAATTACCATATTTTTATGTATTATTCTTGTTAAAATCAAATATTGTAATGATTTAAATTTTTTATAAAAATTATTTAAATGTTTACTCAATGAAAATAATGGAAAATTTAAGCATTATTAATTAGATATTTTTAATAAAATATCTATAATTGAATATTGATTTTGGTCATAAAAATAATAATCTATATAAAAAAATTGATTTCTATGATTGGTTATAATCATTTAAAGATTTATGTAACAAATTTTATTGATGATAAAATATTTGTTGGTAATTTTTATTATTAATAATATATTCAAGCGCTGGGAAAACTAATATTGGTATTAGTATGATAAATCCATATATTTAACTGTAGGAAAAATATTTGTTGGTATTAAACGATCAATACCAACGTATATATCTATTAGTAAAAATAAGTGTTGGTACTTAAAATCAATACCAATAAAACTTAATATCTATTGTAATTGCTTATTTTTACCAATAGATATATTATCTATCAATTAATTTCTATTGGTATAAGTAATTTTTTTGCAGTGTCCACTTATAAAAGAATTATGATGTAACTTCATCCATCCCATACCTTCTTTTAGAAATAGTTGTATGCATTGCTTTAAGTGAATCCTTCTTCAGCTATGAAACCACAATATTCTAGTTCTATTTTTAAGGAACCTACTTCAATCCATAAAGGAATTACATAAATATTCATATAACATCCCCTTTTTTATATTCCTTATATCCTTTTGGTTTCTTCATATAAAAATTTTCCTCAGTTTCATATCTTTGGTCGGACCTTAAATTTCACTTTTATATTTTTTTTCCCAATCATTTAAACATTAATAGTGCATTATATACCAATTCATTTACATTTTTCTATAATATCCTATTTTAGTAATTAAAATATTGTTTTGTGTTTGTAAAATAATATTTTTAAATGGAAACAATTCATCAAGTTTGAAAAATATCATGCATATGACCCTTATCAAATCCTTTATCTATGTTTACGTTGTTGTTATTCAATAAAAATTAGTCCAGGGGAGTTGTAAGAACACTTGATCTATCACAAAATAGATCAAATTTATAAATGTTGGAATAAACATGTGGAAAACGTGAATGTATCTAGTGATTGGGATAGCATTGTGTTTTATGGATCATCTGATATGATTACAAGTTTATACAATAAATAAGAACTTATCAAGGATGTGACTAAAAATGTGAATGATGATTAATATTGTATTGATTAAATGATAAGGACATTTGAAGATGATATTTTTGATATCATAAAATAGTTTGAGAAGTTAAAGAGTTGTGAAAAGAGGCTATTTTATTTTGGTTTCACAAAATATACATCATTTTCAGCCATACTAAAGCTATATAATTTTAAAGTTTGAAAAAGATGGAGTGATTCCGGTTTTACGGAACTACTTTATCTCTTGAATGACATGCTCCCAGAAGATAATGAGCTCCCAAACCGAACATACAGTGCCAAATGAATGCTACACTCGGTGGGTATGATCTATGAAAAAATAAACACCTTCTTGAATGATTGTATACTATTTCTCTATGACTACAAATCACTTAAAAATTCCCAAAGTGTGGTTCATATCGATACAAGAAAGATGAATATGGTCCTATAAATGTTTGTTGGTACTTTCCAATAATTTCAAGGTTTGGATGCCTATATATAAGTGAGGAGACTACATGGCAATTGATGTGGCACGTAGATACAAGAATTAAATATGGGAAACTACTTCACCCAGAATATTCTCCTTGGTGGAAGAGAATTGATCATGAGTATCATGAATTTGGAAATGTGTCGAGAAACCTTTTTCTTGTGTTGTCTATAGATGGAGTGAATCCTTTTGGATTTCAAAGAAACACTCATGGTACATGGTCGGTTATGTTGGTAAATTATAACTTACCACCGTAGTTATTCATGAAACAAAAATACATCATGTTATCTGTGATTATATCAATACCAAAACAACCAGTTAATGATATTAATATTTATTTTGCTCCATTGATCAGGGATTTAAAATTATGGGATTTGGGTGTTATGTTGTATGGTGCTTATAGAAATGAAGATTTGACGTTGAGGGTCATGTTTTACATGATGATAAATGACTTTCCTACTTATGGAAATTTATTAGGATATAGCATTAAAGTAACTCAAGGGTGTCCCATTTGCGAACAAGGTACATAGTCAATTAAGTTGAAACATTCATCAAAAACTATGTTTATAGGAAATTTCAAATTTCTAACCCAATGGGATAAGTACCGATCTTTGAAGACATTATTCGATGGAAGTTTAGAAGAATTTACAACACCATATCCACAAATAAGTGATCAACTATTTGATAAAGTAAAATATGTGGACACTGCTTTTGGTAAACTATTTTCAAGAAACCTTACAAAATCTGTTTGGAAAAAAACGATCATTTTTTTTGAATTACCATGTTGAAATTGTCTGTACATCATACATATTATTAATGTTATGCATGTTGAAAAAAAGGTATGTGATATTGTCATCATCACATTTCTAAATGCACCTAAAAAAACAAAGGATTGAATTAATGCTAGGTTGGACATGGTTGGCATAGGAATATAATAAGAGTTGGAACTAGTGAATGGTTAAAAATAATATTTTCTTCCTCCAATTGCTTACACTCTTTCCAATAATGAGAGATATCAGTTATGAAACTTCTTGAATGATGTAAAGGTTCTAGAGTGGTATTCATAAAATATCAATAATATCAATTCAATGACTAATTTAAAGTTAAAGGGTCTGAAATCACATGACTTCCATGTTTTGATGCAAGAGCTAATTATTATAGCTTTACGTTTCATTTTTTCCAAGAATGAATGTCATACACTAACCAAACTATGTTTACTATTCAAAGATATATGCAGCAAAGTTATAGACCTGGTGAAATTATTGACTATGGAAAGAGAAATTTCCATCATATTATGAAAATTTTAATTATTCTTCCAACCAACAATCTTTGATATGATGTTTCATTTGATGGTTCACTTGGTGATAGAGATTTGACTATGTGGTCTTTTACACAATAAATAGATGTACCCCATTGAACGATATATGAATATTTTTAAAGGATATGTCAAAAATTGAAGCCAGCCAGAGAGTTGTATTGAAGAGTGATATATTGTGGAGGAAGCCATTGAATTTTGTACAGAATACCTATCCGGTGTGTAAATAATTGTTCTACCAATATCTCATCACATTGGGTAGCTTATGGGTTAAAGATTTTCTATAAGTGATATTGTCACAATAAATATTATCGATCAGGATTAGGCCTACCTTTACATTTTTCATAACATTTTGGAGGATTCCCCATATGTTGAAACCCGTAAAGAAATTATTAGGCATTTGATTCCATTATAGGCTAAAATATGGATATCAAATACACATAATCAATAGTTTATATGAGGGTTTTAGGACCATATTTTTTTGGAATCGTATGAAAAGTCTGATTCAATTTCATAAAAACTTCCATGGATAGCCCTATGACCAAGTGTGTATGTATTATCTTACAATGGTTATGTAATTAATGGTTATACGTTCTATAAAAATGATCATGATGAAGACAGTACCATGAAAAATATTGGAGTTTCACTTTTGGCTGAAGTGATGCATGTTTCTGGTACTAAGGAAAAAAATCTAATTTACATGAATATGTTATACTTTGGTATCATAAAACAAATATAGGAGTTGGATTATATAACATTATAAGTGCTAATTTTTCAATGAAAGTGGGTTGATAACATGAGTTTTGTTAAAATAGATGAATTGGGATTTGTGAAAGTTGATTTTAGAAAGTAAGGGTACAAAGATGAATCGTTTATAATGGAATCATAGGCAGTACAAGTATTTTATGTAGTAGATCCTGCAAACCAAAAGTGGTAAATTTTTCTATTATAAACCAAAACCATTGAAGGGTTAGATGAAAATTCAACTAAGGATGACCTTTTCATTGGGACGTCGTAACCATTTCACAGTGGTCCTAATGTAGATGACATTTTATATTTCATAAGAGATCACAATGAAGGGATTTGGATAGTCGATGGAGGGTTTAAATCCCTTCATCCATTAAAAAAGAGAGAGTTCAATATTTAGGTTATATTTTTTTGTAATATACATTGTGTTACCACATGTTATTATATGTTTGTTGCTGCATTTATATGATCTAAATTAAATGTTAAAATACTTATGTAGATAATGACTCCCTCATGTGCTAGTTCTCCCAATCCTGAGGCACAACAGGTTTATCAACCTACTTCCACTTATAGTGTAGATGAATGACCATATTCACATGCTAGTGCTCCTATTCTTGAGGAACAATAGGTTTCTTAACCTATTGTTGCTTCTATTATAGAGGTACAATGACCATCTGCACATGCTGATGTTGCCACTCTAGAAGAACATATTGATGATGTTGATTTCAGAGAGATGGTAGACGATCAAGGACTGATGATGCAGAAAAAATAAGAGTTTCATAGTTAGATGGTGTTAGAAAAAATCATTAAGGTGATAGTAAAAGTCATCAAATATGATGTTGGATAGAATGTATGAGTCCATAATGTTAACCCCCAACAAGGCCATGTTCAGTAGTTACATTGTAATCATCACTCGGTAATGTGTGGTGATTGATATAGATTCATGGTACCATGCTATGCTCAAGCTTAAGACACTAATGTGGGAAAATATTATGATAAAATTATGATATAATTTATTTATTTTATTAAAAAAAGAAATAATGAAACATTGAATTACTCTTCATCATCCATTACAGAGTGAATTTATAGTATATGACTCCTGCAATAAATATGTATTAAATATTTTCTGAAGGATTCACAGATGATTTTAAACAATTCTAACAATACATCATCTTAAATATTCTTAATGATAAATAAACTTGCACCCACCTTTTATCTATGCACAATAGATAAACTAAAAATTGTGGGATTCATTTACTAACCATTGTGCTGATTTGTATTTTTAGGTACATTATTCCTAGTAATAAGTTGTTTGATGATACATGTATTCATCACTTTTATTGATAATTTTTTATTTATGAAACAATAACTAAGTTCTAGAAATAAGTAATGAGAAAAAAACTTGTGTATCCCTATTGTAAAGAAATAATGGGGTACTCTTCATGATGCATGTCTGTCGTAGGGTGTAGAAAAAGCATTTTAATTTTCCTAAAGCATCACAGAGGATGACCCGGATTGTATAACTTGAAGATCTTTCTCAGTTTTTCACCCTCATAATCTAATTCACCTAAATAAATTATTTTTGTTTTTTATTTAATATAATAAGGCAATAGGATTTAAATGAAATAAAAGACTAAACTAACATGAAATGATAGAATGAGATTAATAAAGAAAGATATTTGAATTTATGGTTTGGATTTTGGGTTCTATCATTAACTTTGTTTGTGTTTAGATTAAGTTTGATAATTCAATTTTGAGATCTCAAGAATGAATTAATATTATTTTATTTAGTAGTGAAAAATATTGAATGCATTTATCCATCTTAATTTTACCTCCTCCTATAATCAAGGTTGATGGAACACCTCGATCAAGAGTCTGACATCTCCTAGGACCTAGCTCCACTATATTCCATTTTATCCACTGAATGGATCAAATCCATCATATGAAGATCTTGTATCCAGTAGAATGGAGGGAAAATATTTAATAAATGAATGGATATGAGTTTAAGATCAGCATCATGGTGGTTGATCGCTACACCAGCACACATCACTCTTGCTGGTCAAAAAAATTAAGAAAACATAATAATTTAAGATCAGAATAAATGAAATTGGCATATAACTCCCCTAGGAAAAGCCTCAGGTTAGCCCCTCCTTTTTAGGGTAATAGGTCACGGTGGAATGAGAATGGAAGAGAATAATTAAATTAGGGATGGAGGATAAAGAGAGATATAAGAATATGGAAACACTTGAATAAACAATATGCATATGTGTTAGATGGGAAAAAACTAAAATAAAAAGAAAATAAATAAATCCTAAATAATCATCATGGCCCTTGGACTCCTCTCCTTGGCACCCCAGATGGAATGGGATGGATTGGAATGATTTGGGAAGGAGGATCTCTCCTCCTTTTATAGGACATAATTTTCCTTCAAAAGTTGACGTGTTGCACCCCAAATAAATGATTGATTCATGCATTTAATAATTTATAAAAGTTTTTCATAAATTTATTGAATATATCCCATCCCAATTGAAACATATTTTTCCATGTTTAGAGGGAGTTATGTCTATTTTACTCTGAGAGTTTATTCTTCCCAATCAAATTCCCCATATTTCAAACCTTCGGATTATCATGCATTAATGATCATGAAAATGACAGATTCAAGCATAGACTCATTCATGAATATTTTTCCTCGACGTATTTATCATCCTACCACCAAATTTAAGAGTATTTGGGCCCTATAATCATGATATATGGTCCTAATACCAAAAATCGCTAGATTTGTAAATAATTTTCAAGGCCCCACTTGTGAGCTTGTTTTGAGCTTCTATATAGTAGATTTAGCTTTTGGTCCACAAGGATGAAATGAATCCTAGGATATATAGAATCATAAAAAGAAATAATTTCATAATTGGGATCAGTATAGAAAATTTTATGGCCTAAATATAGAAATAATTTAAAACTATTAACAATCCAAAATGGGCCATTTTTATGATTAAGTTCAAAATACCACCAAAATCATAAATTATGGAAATTTATCTTAAAATATCACTTTGGTGGGATTTAAAACAGTTAAATTAAATTTAAAATTATTAAAAAATATTTTCTATATAACTTCACTTAAAAAAATTAGTATATATTTTAAATCTACCGTAATACTTTTATGTGACATGAAACAACACAATAATTATGTTCATCTGTTTATATATAGATTGATGACTCTAAATTCAAAGAAACTTCCATCCCACACCATGTGATATGTAAGGGGTAATGTGTAAATAAATATGAGATACTAATATATGAAAATACAATTTTGGAAACTTGTGTAAGTATTACATAATAAAAATTTGTTTTTCTTTAAATCGCTATTACATAAAAATAGTCACTTATTTTCCTATATTTTCAATATGACGTAGTCATAGGAATCAGCGACACCCGTACCAGATGAACATATACTATCGGTGGACTTGAAGTGGACAGAATAGTATGGTTGTGTCAGAGGTGCGGGTTTTGGGGTGACACCCAGAACATATTTTGAGAAAAAAAAAGAGAAGGATCAAAGTGAATTAATAAAATATATGAGAGAAAGAATAGATACCCTTGAAGAATAATTAAAATGGTAGAGAGAGATGATGAAAATTCTATGTGATGGTGAAAATAGAAGAAGAAACTCTAGAACATCCACCACGTGGATATCCCACACCACCCCCCACCAGCTATGAGGCGAGCCATTCCCCTCAAAGAGATGTCTTAGCCGAGGTAATCAATGTTATAATAAATGTTTCTGTGAAATGTGATTTAGATAGAAACTGATACATTTCCTATGCTAATATTCTACAAGGCGATAATGACTAGTATTTATATCTATCAACACCCATTCATCACCTTGTATCAAGGGTAATGGTGTTCAATATCCAAAATGACATGCTATACAATAGACCACTTCCAACAGGTCATGTGTGAGGGTCGATTAGTGTATCCCATGAGCTGAGTATTGAGAAACTTATTCCAATTCATGAGGAAGATATTCATATGGTTGAAAAGATGTTGGAATATTCATCACATGGCCATCACATCTTGTAGAAAAACATGTCGACATGGAGGTATTCATTTTTAATTTATTTTTCAAGCTAAACCTTTAACAATTGATGAAAAAAGGTATGAACTGAAGAATGTTATTATAGACGGATAAAGGGAAGGGGATGAAACAAATCACCAACTCAAAACCATATAAAGTATAGACCAACCGATTGAAAATATCTACTAAAATCACCAATATATCCACATTTATTATTAGTGAAGGTTAATGTGGATACAAATTTAAAATATTATCGCAATCACATAGTTGATTTTGAAGAAAATATATAGAGATAGAAAGATCAATACTTAATTGGTTTTCAGAGTGAAAGTGAAATCCTCTACTGTGATTGGCTAGTCAGCTCAGTTGTAAATATATACATCAGGTATGTTTTCATGATTTGATTTTCCAAATACTGATATATTGTGAAAATTATGACTAAATACATTTTATATTTTTTGTAGGTGTATATATGAAAAAAAATTGAAGGGATTTTCCCGTGATTTTTTTGGACTCATTTGTCCTCACAACACCTCTAGAGAAAAACCAAAAATAGATACCAAAAAAAGGATGAAATAGTGGAAAGCCTGATCAAATTGTTTGAAAGAAAAAATTTGGTTGAAATGCTCTATTTAATAGAAATGATGCAGGGGTAAAACTCTAAAATTTAATCATGTCAAATACATTTTTATTTCTTTCATTATGTAATCCTTTTTGTGTTTTTATGCAGCATTGGATGCTCATTGTGGTAAATTTGGATGCTCCAAAGATTTATTTATTGGATTCAATGCATGTATATCCAAAAAACCATCGAAGCGTAATGGTGTTTGTAAATTTTTAATATACTACATCCAACATTTTAGAACTAAACATAAAGTTATATTATTTATATTATATTTAAATGAGGATTCTGTTATGATAGAGTGGTGCATCAATATCGTGAAAAATAAGGAATGAGGCCAGGGGATAAGGACAAGAAAGAATACAAATTCTATGACTGGATAAGTATCAGGGTATATATAATAATATTTCACTATACAAAAACATATAAAAACAAATTACTTATTCTCCTCAATGTTCTACAGTTTCTGAAACAAACTAATGGAAAAGATTGTGTTTATTATGTTAGTAAATTTATGAGAGAGATTATATTCCATGAACAAACTAGCATCCCTGAAGAGGTATTTGTGAATATAGTATCTATTTTATTTAAAATATTTATTAATACTTTGTGTATTTATATTTTTTCAGTACTACTATGATTGTATAAAAGATTCATATTCACAAGATGATATAGATGTGCTAAAAAATGAATGGGAAACATACATGATAGAATAATGTACAGAAATATCATAAAGATGTGAATTCCACAGAAGTATTGGATTGTTTCATATTTATTTTTAATTTAATTCTTTTTAGTATTACTCATATAAAAATTTTTTTCTTATATAGGTGGATTTATTTATTAAAGTTGGGGTAGTTTGTTCGAAACCGATCATGCTCGTGAGAGATTAAACTTAGAGGCTAAAACTAATAATTCAATGATAAGGTAATGTTTTTTTAATATACTATATTTTTACTCATAATATTATTTGTTCTCTACTGCATTAACATTATCTAAATTAAATTTTTGACTACTCATGCAAATAATGTCTTCTACAGACTTATTCTCCCTCAAAACCTTGTTACCCTTACATTGTTGGAATTTATCACATTTATTCAAAGGTAGTGGAGGGAACTTGAAGGAAAGTGATAAATGTCAACAATGTAGTGTTTCTATTTAGACAAAGAAAGAAAATGGTATCATGGTGCACACGACATGGCCGATATGACTCAAATTGTTTCTTTTTTATATAATTAATTAATTTTTTCATCATTTTATCTACTATTTCTAAGTTAATTTCCTTATCATTTTTATCTAATACTTATTTAGTTTTTTATATAGATATTTTGGGAAGTCATTTTTTCCTTTTAACTATCTATAATAAGCCAGAATAGAGAGAACATGTTCTTTTTGAGTGGAAGTGGAAACCCCATGTCGCATGAAATGTGAAGTGAATCATATGGATGCATCTACCAAGGTATTTCTTAGTAGTTGAATGAAAATTATGACTTAAAAAAATATATTTCATAAACATTTTCTTGAATAGTTTAGTAATCAGTCGCAGATCAATCATGCGTGGATCAATCAACCACACCTCAATCTGATGCACAGTGTGCTCAGTATGACTCGAAGTGTATGTTTTTAGTTTATAATATTCTTTGATCCTTTAAGAATCATGTATTTTGAACTACCATTCTTTGATCCATGACTTGTGATTGTGATCTATGATATGAAGGGTATGAGCTTATAATGTTAATATCACCTTCTAACATCTTTATGCTCATGTTATCCTTATATGATCATTGATATCTCTCTTGTTTACACTTATTAAGCATCTATGATCACCCTTTATTATGTTTCATATCCTTAGGTTATTAATAATGGTTTTAGAAATGGTATGTCTAAGATGGTTTATAGTAAATAAATACTTAATGAGATACTCTTATGAACTAGTTCTTTATGTTTCCATGTTTCCAAAAGCACTATACCTAAACTATTCTAGTATGGATAATTATGTTATGAAAGGAATATTAATCTACTAAGATGTGATATATGTGTATGAAATATATGGTTCAATGTAGTTGGTATTAGAGCAACTGGACTACTCAAAATCGAGCAAAAAGAACAAGTGACCTATATCACTCAAAGTGTTTCTTTTTATTTAAAATTGACATTACTTTTAGTAAAAAGAACAAGTGACACACTAAAAACTGAGTAAATTCATTAAGATAATTTTTACACTTAAGGAAAAAGACCTATAAGTCATTTTTTATGTCTATGAGTTAGTCGTACCTCAATATGATGCACACTGTGGCTAGTATGACTTTAAGTGTGTATTTTTATAGTAAATTGACATTCAATTTAGCAAAAAGAACAAATGACATAGTGAAAAACCAAGAAAAAACATTTTCATTGTTTTGATACTTTATGAAAATGATTCATGATTCATTTTTTATGTGTAGGAATCAACCACACCTCAATCTGAAGCACGGTGTGACCGATATGACTAAAAGTGCCTATTATTAGTTTAAAATTGATATTTTAGTTCAAAATGTGTCACTCACTAAAAACCAAGAAAAATCATTCCGATTGTATTCATAATTTAGGATAGAAATTCATAAGTCATTTTTGATTTTTATGAAGTAATATCATGTCAAAACGACGCACGATGCGACAAGTATGACTCATAATGTATGTTTCCAGTTTGACATGACATTTTAGTAAAAAAACAATTAGCATACTATAAAATGAGAAAACACATTCATATTGTTTTGATAATTTAGTAAAATTATATACAAGTCATTTTAGACGTGTAGGAATCATTCACACCTCAATACGATGCACATTGTGGTCGGTATAACTCAAAGTGTCTCTTTTGATTTAAAATTGACATTAATTTAAGTAAAAAACAACAAGTGACATACTAAAAACTGATAAAAATCATTCGTATTGTTTTTATATTTTAGTAAAACAATATATCAGTCATTTATGATGTATAGTAATCAGATTCACCTCAATACTACACATGGTGTTTCCGATATCACTCAAAGTGTCTCTTTTTATTTAAAATCGACATTAATTTTAGTAAAAACAACAAGTGACATATTGAAAACCAAGAAAAAACATTTGGATTGTTTTTATACTTTAGAAAAATGATTCATGAGTCATTTTTGACATGTAGGAATCAATCACACATCAATTTGATGCACAATGTGACCGGTATGACTAAAATTGTTTGTTATCAGTTTAAAATTGACATTTTAGTTCAAAAAGTGTCACTTGCTAAAAACAAAGAAATCATGCTTTGATTATCTTAATAATTTAGGAAAGAAATTCATAAGTCATTTTTTATGTGTATAAATCATCCTCACATCAAACCGATGCATGATGAGATCGGTATAACTCATAATGCGTGTTTCCTGTTTGAAATGACATTTTAGTAAAAAACATAACTAGCATACTGAAAATAGAGAAAACAAATTTGGATTGTTTTGATACTTTTGAAAAATGATCTATAAGTCATTTCTAATGTGTAGAAATAATACTCACCTAAATACAATAAACGGTGTTTTCGGTATAACTCAAAGTGTCTCTTTTTATTTAAAATTGACATCAATTTAAATAAAAACAACAAGTGAAATACTGAAAACCAAGAAAACACATTCAGATTGTTTTGATATTTTTGGAAAATGATCTATACATAGTTTGTGATGTGTAAGAATCATCTTCACCTCAATATAATGCATGATGTGTCTGTCATTATTCAAAGTGACTCTTTTTATTTAAAATTGACATTAATTTAAGTAAAAACAACAAGTGACATACTGAAAATTGAGAAAATGCATTCGGATTGTTTTTATACTTTAGGAAAATGATCCATGAGTCATTTTTGACCTGTAAGAATCAACCAAAACTCAATCTTATGCATGGTGTGACTAGTATGATTAAAATTTTCCATTATCAGTTTAAAATTGAAATTTTAGTTCAAAATATGTCACTCACTGAAAACCAAGAAAATGAACTCTGATTGTATTGATAATTTAGGAAATAAATTCATAAGTCATTTGTTATTTTTATAAAGTATTCTCACATCAAACCATTGCACGATGCGACTGATATGACTCATAATGTGTGTTTCTAGTTTGAAATTAAATTTTAGTAAAAAAAACCCAACTGACATATTGAAAACAGAGAAAACATATTCGGATTGTTTTTATACTCTAGAAAAATGATCCATCAGTAATTTGTGACAGGTTGGAATCAGTCTCACCTCAATACAACTCATGATGTGTCTGGTATAACTCCAAATGTTTCATTATTTAAAATTGACATTAATTTTAGTAAAATAACAAGTGACATACTCAAAACCAAGAAAATGCATTTTTATTTTTATTTTATATTAGTACAATTATCCATAACTCATTTATGACGTGTAGGAATCAACCCCACCTCAATAAAACACATGGTGTGGCTGGTATAACTCCAAATGTATCTTTTTTATTAAATATTTACATTTTATTAATGGATTCTTTTTTATTAATGTTTAATGTATTTCATTATAGTATTACTAACATAATATTTGTTTTCTTATATAAGCATAATATTTTGCTCGAGTTGAGATAATTTGTTCGGAAACTGATACCACAGGAGAACATTTTTGAGAGGGGATCGTGAGCATTAAAAGATGAATCATTATTGTTTTTAAATGTTTGTTGGATAATTGTATATGTAAATATATAAAACATTTTTTGTAATGAATATAGCAATTTTTTTGTATATACCATGGGTGGACATTTTTATATTCCTAGTGTCACAGTAAATGTATAAAACATTGTTTGAAAATTATAGGTTTTTGCAGGTTTTTGTTGTGGGTTGTTATATTAATATCACATTGCATCCGGTTGGTCCTTTATCAACACTAAAAATATCACCGATAAAGTTGGATTTTATCATAGTTTTTTTATCATGGATAAAGGACCCCTTTTATTAGTGCACTTTTAGCACTGATAAAGGGGACCCCTTATCATCGTTACAATTAACAACACTTTTTTAGCATTGTTAAAAGTCATTTTACGCGCTGTTAAAGGAAATATGTGTATTAGTGTGTTTTCAATAAGTCAATATGTGTTGATGGATAAAGTGGTGGTGGTTGGAAAATTTTTACGGACTCACTTGATGACATTGGATTTCATGATTGAGAAATTTTCCATGTTATTAACTATAATGATTGGTGAAGTGATCTTAAGTTCCAAGACTTGTATCATTGATGACACAATGTTTACTAAAATATGAAGACAAATATTTTCATGAAAAATAATGGAAATTCCTTGAATTTTATTTAATTTATGGCCATGAAAAAATTGAAATATCCCCATCCTCTTCAACCTTCAAAAGATGAAGGTTCTGCTCGCATGAACAAAGGAAACTAAACACTACGTATTATCAAGCTGACATGCTCGATCATACTAAGCACATGAATGAAATCGATGTCTTGCATGAATTTGATATTTGTGAAGGTTTCATAAGAACCAACTGTCAAATGAATCCATATCATGATGTTATATTAATCACACGATCGAATGAATACAATCAATTGAGGCATGTAGACAATCACTCAAACAACACATGAACATAGAGCCATCACATGATGGAATCATGTGAAGAAGAACATGTATTATTTTGTGAGAAGGTTTCATCTTTTATTTATATTTCCCCATGAAGGCATGTCGACACCCATCATGGAATCACAAGAAGTTCATCAAGGAACTTCATGATCAATGAAGTGATCATCCGAAGCAATAACGCGGTTCAAGTTATCATTCAAGTGCTAGTCGATATTTTCACCATTCATGAGATCCTAAGATCCTTAGGATTTTGAGAGGGTCTTCTACATGACACTTTTATTATAGTAAAGGCGGTGAATCCATACCTATATAAATAGTGCAAGGGATGAACAAAGTTATTACTGAAACATTGAGATAACAAGATAGAGAGATCTCATATCAAAAATAAATCATTCATGTGATCACTTCATGTGAAGGCGGTGGGTTCTTGCATGATCCAAAAACACAAAGTAGATTCCATGAAAAACTCTAGTTACGCACAGGACATCACGCAAATCATCCTTTTTCTTATGGGAAGGAACTTGAGGAGATACCACGAACAATATTTGTCTCACTAGAAGATCTTGCGAACCTCCTGAGTTGTGTGAAAGAAAGAAAGAGACAATGTGGGAAGTCATCCTATCACTCGAAGAACTCACGGACACCCCTCCTATCATGTGAAGGAACTTGCAGAGAGTGCTTGGGTCACGTGAATCACATACCCGAAGGTAGTGGGATATCACATGATATCTTTATGTGAAGGAGGAGTTGTACCCATGAACCTTTCCAGGATTTCTCGATAACAGTGTGCTTGAAGGTGGAGAACTCGTTATCTACAACTAGATCTTTCAAAGGCAATGAAAAAATCACATAACCCTATACAGATCATGCTCTTCACATAATACAGTGTGGAGTGGGCATGCCTTGCATGCAACCCATGCATTCCATGCACCCCACATATCATCCTTGATAAACATCAAGTGGTTTGGAAGAATAATCTATGAAAAAGATCAAAGGAGTTCTTGAAATATTTTGATATTAAATAATTAAGTTGATTTTTCACATAAAATAACAAATTCAGAATTCTTATGTTCAATGGTTTACAAAGTAAGTATTCCATGCATAAATATTGAGCAAGGCACATGTTATATGCTTCACATGAACAACATGAAGTTATTTTGAGACTAAATTCGGGGAGAATATAATAAGTGATTATATCTGACACAACCATAGATCTGGGAAAGGGATGTGCTGACTTTTATCAGCGCTAAGCAAAAAGCGCTGATAAAAGTGGGGCCTTTATCAGTGCTATTTTTAGCACTGATAAAAGTTTTTAATAAAAAAATATTATTAATTTATATAAAATTATTATATTTATATTCAAAAAAATGTTTATTTGTATACATTGAATAAAAAATGCATGTTTATAATTAATATATATTTTTTAATAATTCAAATATATATGTAATAAATTTCAGTAAATAATAAATATATTTATTATATTTATTATATTTATTATATTTATTATATTTATTATATTTATATAAATATATATTTATAATTATATATAAATATTTTTTAAATATATATATTTATAATTATATATAAATACTTTTTAAATATGTATAATTATAATTATAATTATAAATATATATATATATATTTAAATAAATATATGTTTCCAATGAATTTGGTCAATTGATGCATGAATATAATTGACATTTTTATGTCATGTATTCATTATGAATGTTCATTTATACATTACACCCTCATTACTATTCATATTGTCTATATATATGATGAGTCATTTTTTATGAGATCTATAGTTTACTAGGTGTATATGATTCATTCATGTTCCCATGAAGCTATTATGTTCTCATAAATACTTAAAATTGTGATAAATATATTTAAATAATAAATATATTTATTATATTTATAATTATAAATATTTAGTTATATATAATTACTTTTTAAAATATATTTATAATTATAATTATATATAACTAAATATATATATTTAAATAATTATAAAATTACAATATTTTTTTTAAATGATAAATATTTTTATTATATTTATAATTATATATAAATACCTTTAAAATATATTTATTTATAATTATAAATATAAATATTTATTTATTTATTTATAATTTTAATTATAAATAAATATATGCTTTTAATGAATATATATATATATATATAAAGGCGTTTGGTGGTGGGTGACGGTTCACCTATACCTTGTAACCCCCTAGGCCTAAAAACCTGATGTACTTTTGTAGTTGGGGCTTGACTTAGTGGTAAGCACCTTGTAATACTGCATCAAAAATAGGGGTTTAAAACCCATTAGACGCAGGTATTGTAGCAATATTGTAGCGTACTCTAGCAGCGGTGGAACGATTGACCGGTGACACTATAGCGGTGGTGGGGCTGTTGCGGTGGCAGTATTGTAGTGGGCATTGTACCAATCGGGGGTCTATTCATAGAATGTGTGTTGGGTCAGAAAATTTGGGTCTACGGGCCATGTAATGGGATTCATGCCAACTAGCTCGTAGGCCTGAAATTTTTGCCCCAACGCACATTCTATTAATTGTACCCCGGCTGCTACAGTGCCCGCTACACTACCGCCACAACTACAGTACCCGCTATTGCAATAATGTCTCATGTCATTGCTACAGTACTGATACAGTACCCCTCACCGCTGCAGTACCCATTGTCGTTGTAGTGTTGCCGGTCAACCATTTCGCCGCTGCTATAGTACGCTACTGTACCTGGGCCAAATGAGTTTTGAACCCCCATTTTTGATATATTATTATGGAGTGTTTACCACTAAGTCAAGTCTCAACTACAAAATTATACCTGGTTTTAAGGCCCAAGCGGTTACAAGGTATAGGCAGACCGTCACCCACTACCAAGCGCCTTTATATATATGTATGTATGTATGTATGTATGTATGTATGTATGTATGTATGTATGTATGTATGTATGTATGTATGTATGTATGTATGTATGTATGTATGTATTCATTAAAGACATATATTTATTTATAGTTGTAATTATAAATATATATATATATATATATTATAATTATAATTATAAATAAATATATTTAAAAGGTATTTATATATAATTATAAATATAATAAATATATTTATCATTTTAAAAAATATTATAATTTAATAATTATTTAAATATATATATATAGTTATATATAACTATAAATATAAATATATTTTAAAAAGTAATTATATATAACTAAATTTTTATAATTATAAATATAATAAATATATTTATTATTTAAATATGTTCATCGTGATTTTAAGTATTTATGAGAACATAATAGCTTCATGAGAATATGAATGAATCATATACACTGAGTAAAGTATAGATCTCATAAAAAATGAGCCATCATATATATGGACAACATGAATAGTAATTAGGGTATAATGTATAAATGAACATTCATGATGAATACATAACATATGAATGTCAATCATATTCACGCATCAATTGACCAAAATCATTTGAAACATATATTTATTTAAATATATATATATTTATTTATTTATAATTATAATTATAATTATACATATTTAAAAAGTATTTATAGATAGTTATAAATATATATTTATAAATATATAAATATAATAAATATATTTATTATTTAATGAAATTTATTATATATATATTTGAATTATAAAAAAAATATTAATTATAAACAGGCATTTTTTATTCAATGTATACAAATAAACATTATTTTTGAATATAAATATAATAATTTTATATAAATTAACAGTATTTTTTATTAAAAACTTTTATCAGTGCTAAAAAAAGCACTGATAAAGGCCCCCACTTTTAGCAACGCTTTATGCTTAGCACTGATAAAAGTCGATGCATCCCTTGCCTGGATCTATGGTAGCATCGGATATAAGCACTTCTTATATTCTCCCCGAATTTAGTCTCAAAATAACTTCATGTTGTTCATGTGAAGCATATAACATGTTCCTTGATCAATCTTTATGCATGGAATAATTACTCTGTAAACCATTGAACATCAGAATTCTGAGTTTGTTATTTTATGTGAAAACTCAACCTAATTCTTTAACATCAAAATATTTTAAGCACTCCTTTGATCTTCTTCATAGATTATTCTTCCAAACCACTTGATGTTTATCAAGGATGATATGTGGGGTGCATGGAATGCATGGGTTGCATGCAAGGCATGTCCACTCCACACTGTATCATGCGAAGATCATGATCTGTCTCGGATTATGTGATTTTTTCATTACCTTTTCATGATCTAGGTTTATATCATGGGTTCTCCGCCTTCAAACACACTTTTTTTGGTAAAGCCTGGAAAGGTTCGTGGGTGAAATTCCTCCTTCACATGAAAATATCACGTGATATCCCACTACCTTTGGGTATGTGATTCACATGACCCAAGCACTATTTGTGAGTTCCTTCACATGATAGGAGGGGTGTCTATGATTTTGTCACGTGATCGGATGACTTCCCAAAGTGTCTCCTTCTTTCTTTCACATAACTCAGGAGGTTCGTAAAATCTTCTAGCGAGACAATGATTGTTCGTGGTATCTCCTCAAGTTCCTTCATGTAAGAAAAAAGGATACTTTGCGGGTTGTCCTATGTGTAACTAGAGTTTTTCACAGAATCTACTTTATGTGTTTGGATCATGCAAGAACCCACTCCCTTCTCATGAAGTGATCATGTGAATGCTCTTTTTTTATACGAGATCTCTCTCTCTTGTTATCTCAATGTTTCAGTAATAAATTTTCTCATCCCTTGAACTATTTACATAGGTGTACATTCACCACCTTTCCTCTGATAAAATTTTCATGTTGAAGACCCTCTAAAAATCCTAAGGATCTCAGGACCTCATGAATGTTGAAAATTTTTTCTACTGCTTGAATGATCACTCAAACTTTGTGATTATTGCTTCGGAAGATCACTTAATTGATCATGTAATGCCTCAGTGAACTTCTTGTGATGCCATGATGAGTGTCGACTTGCCTTCATGGGATAATATATATAAAAGATGAAACCTTCTCGTAAAATAAAATATGTTCTTCTTCATGCAATTCCATCATGCGATGGATCTGTGTTCATGCGATGTCTGAGTGATTTTCTACATGCCTCATTTGATTGTCTACATTTGATCATGTGATTAATATAACATCACATGATGGATTTATGCGACAACTGGTTCTTGTAATGGCATTATGACTATCAGATGCATGCAAGACATTGATTTCATGCATGTTCTTAGTATGATCAAGTATGTCAGCTTGATAACATGCATTTTTTGGTTTCCTCTTTTCATGTGGGCATAACATTCATCATTTGAAGGTTGAAGATGATGGGGATATTTAAATACACATGGCGTGGGATATCGAACGGCGGTGATCTATCAGTTCAGACGGTGATCATTCTATCTATCTTTTTAATAGAGGGGTGAACATTATCGGTGGGAAAACATCCCACATCGAATCTCTAAAGTGGATTCTCTTCACTTTATAAGAAAATTGGTGACCGTTGATCGATCAAGCCAGCTATGGGGTTCGACACCCATTACACTTGCACACCACTACCTCATGGGCCATGTCGCACATGCACTGTACCACCAGCACATGTGAGCTTCTTGCCCAACCTATGCACGTTCTGGGAATGCTCTATATGGGCCTTATACATGGGCCTGCTCACACGATGTAGGCAATATGCTTCCTCTACCGCCCACAACATAATCTGGGCTGATCCATTGGGCATGGTTGATCTTCAGGTCCCACAATACCTTGGTCTAGCCTAGCCAAGGTTGGCTTTTATGTTATTCCTTTTTAATAAGGCCAATATATATTGCTTATAATATATTCTAAGTACACAATATAATTCAATGTCTTTCTTAAATATATACCAAGCCCAAACTCAAAGGCCTTCATCATGAAAATATAATTGCATGGTCTTCTTGAACTACTTTTCTTCTTCAAAATAACATCATACAAAATATATGATTTTATTTTTTCATGGCCATAAATTAAATAATCTTCAAGGAATTGCCTTTATTTTTAATGTAAATATTCCTCTTCATCTTATAGTAAACAATGTGTCATCAATGACACAAGTTTTGGAACTTAAGATTACTTCACCAATTATCAAACTTAATAACATGGAGAATTTATTAATCATTACATTCAATGTCATAAAGTGAGTCCATAAAAATTTTCCAACCATCACCACTTCATCCATAAACACATATTGACTTATTTATGACAAATGAAACCTAGGATCAACAATAAGCTCAACTCCTAGGAAAACGGGAGACAATAGAGACTCAAGATCCTACCAACAGACCTCACTGTTGACCTGAAACCTCTCACATATTCTAACCACACATATAATACATTTATACCCCAAAATCAGAGACACACACATGTAAAACCTACCAAATGAATCTATAAGTCTCAGGAAGCTAAAGAAAATATGTAAAAGAGCAAGGAAACAACAATCAAAATGTGATTAGAAAATTAAAGGAAAAAATAGAAAACGAACTAGATAAATGAATATAAAAATCCACTAGAAAAATATTTTAAGAAATGTACAAGAGATACTAAATTTTAATGATTAAAAATTAATCTCAATTACCCTGTGATGCCACTTTTTTGTGGGTTACACAGTGCAAGGAAGTCTGCCTTCAACTAGGAGGTTCCACTTGGGTATTTTGTTTGTAAAATCCAAAACTAAACTGTGATGTTAATTTCCAGTTTATAATTTATAAAACAATAAACAGATATCATGTTTTCATTTCATTCCAAACATCAAGAAAAAATAAATGATTTCAAGAGTGATCAAAATCACACTGGCAGTGGAAACAACTCGAATCAAGCTTTTAATTTATCATCATTACAACAGAAATTAGAACCTGTACAGAATGATTCAAGAAAAAAGAATTGGAAACATGAGAATTAAATTAAAAATTCTAATATCCATACATTTCCAGAATGATCAACACATTCTAGAACTATCAAACACAATCTAGCACATAAAGAAACAATGATGGAATGCTATAACTAATACAACAACAACAACATGTTTTGATAAAAACTAAGCAAAAAATCTCTAGACAACTTTGATATCATCAAGCTAATTAAAAACAAATGTGAATAAATACCTAAATAAATAAACGATTGGTGATTTACAAATCGATTAAAAAACTAATAGAAATGGAATGGAGTATATGGACACAAATTTTTACATGCTTCGACCGATTGGACAACATGTATGGGGAAGGATCATCAAGGGTGTTTTACTATATTAAGGAAAATGAGAGAATAAGAAATTTTAGCCCATAGCAAGACTGGACAAGAAAAAAAATAAAGGGAATATATGATGAATAAATAAGCAGCTAAGATCATACCCCCAAAAATCGACAAAGAAAACTGGAAATAAGACCAAAACCCCCTTATCGAGGTTTGGTCAAACCATTGTCGCTAGACCGGGTTGAAGGAAATGTTGAAATAATTTATGTAAATTCCTCAACAACTAAGGTCCTCAAGATCACCATTGTCCATATTCATCATCATTGAAGATGGCATGCCACAAGACACCAAGGGTCACAGCATCCTTGGGATCCGAGGGAAAGATCCATGAACCAGCTGTCATATGGATTCTCCTTTGGTGACCCAAGAACCAGGGGCCACCAGATCTCTCTCTCTCTCACTAACTTTCTCTTTCCCTCCCTCCCTCCCTCCCTCCCTTCCTCCCTCCCTCTCTTCCTCTCCTCCCTCCCTCCCTCCCTCGATGAACCGGGTTGAATCAAGTGCTGAAATCATCTATGTGAAGTCATCGACGGCTGAGGCCCTTAAGATCATCATTTTCCAAATCCTTCATCGCAAATATGGCATTCCAAGAGCCACCAAGGGTCACAACATCATTGGGATCTGAGGGAAAGATCCATGAACCAGATTTCATATAGATTTTTCTTTGGTGAGAAATGAACCATGGGCCACCAGATCTCTCCCTCTCCCCCTCCCCACTCCTTCCCCTCCCCCCTCATCCCTCCCTCCCTCCCTCCCCACCTACCCCCCTCTCTCTCGGTGTTGCCAAGAGGGTCCCAAAGTAAGATAATTCTTCAATTATATATTCAATCTTGAATAATATGGGGAAGATATACCCATCATAACACTACTAGATTTTTTATTTTTGTGGTTGTGGAAGCTAGAAACTACCTTTGGCGGTCGCTAATACCTTTTTTATTTTCAGTGTGAGATTTTTCCCGCTCATCCTTCTTCTTCCTACCAATCCACCTGAGCTTCTTCCCGCACCTTCTGCAACCCTACATCACTGCTCCCTACATCAAATTTCACCTTCCACACTACCGCTAGATGAACCTCTATTCTTCTGCTGGTTACCTTGACCCCTATCAACTATCCCAACCGACATCCTACCATCACCGACTCCTTATCGCCACTCAAAGCAGTTTCTGAACACCGAGGATATTCTATGGTCGACAACTTCAAGGTAGGGAAACACCCCCGGTGTCTACATGAAATTTATCATCCTTCTCTAAATATAAATTTTTATTATTAATCCACTTTAAGGACAAGTGGGAAACCACAGTTCTCAAAACAAGATACCACTACATGCTGAAAGAGATCACAAAATGATTAAACAAAAGACTATGATTATTTGAGCCAGACACTCTATATAATTCCCAATGTAGAGTACTATCCTAGGTATCTAGATCCTTGCTGATAAGTTTTTCAAGGTGATTAACCATTCTTTCCATTTTATGAACGAATTCCTCCGAGTTGATTTTGAATTGGTTGAAACCCCAGGCAAGGATTCAGTTTTTCTTGTCTATACATGCTTCTTTCTCCTATGAGGCATCAAATTTCAACCTTATTTCATATATTCTTTTAATATCCTCATTTGAGGTGTTGTCCTGGACAACTTTTGCATTAATTTCTTCCTTGTAGTGGAGTATGAGATTCAAACACTCCCCTTCCTCTTCTTTCATTACTCTTGTTTTCCTTCTTGGTTCTCCACTTTCCCTATTATATAGGGATTTTATTTCCTTGTTTTCACCCTTCTTGGACTAACTATTTTCCATTGGTTTAGGCAAGTGATAATAGTATTTTTTTTCCCTTTGTTTTTTTCCCTTTGACCACAATACATTTCCCTGATTTACGCTTTCCTTTTTTCCCTTTCTTCCTTCTTAGACTGTGAGGGCCTTTCCCTTGAATTCGATCCAAACTGTCCACTAATATTTGGCTATAACTGTCACCACCTAAATCATCCTCATCATGATTCAATGTTAGTTCTTGAACCACTAGACCTTCAGCTCAACCATAGGGCCTTCTTTAAGGGGCCTTTGCCTACATATAGACTTCACCTTGCCTGGTTTAATCTAAAAGGCAGTCTTCTTCCCCTTACTCCCAGCCTCCATATAGGATGAGAAATTAATAATGAGATTTTTTGGGTATAAGGGCCCCAAGACACTTACCTCATCCAACCTCCCTTGTCCTCGTTGTGATTCTGTAGCAGCCAACAAAAAAGACTTCCCCTACAGTGACATTCCAGATGGCACGGCCTCCACGCTGATGTCAACCTCAGAGGCAATACTTCCTGAGGTAATTGGCATGTCTAAACCTATGGGATGTTTGTATCCATGACCCATAAATTGAGGTTTCTTGTTAGTGTCCTCCCAGTCCCATACTTGAGGACCACCGGGGCCATGGACATCACAAACTATCAAGTTCTCCACATCTTCATCGATAGTGTTGGATGAAACCAGATGTTGCACCATATACACCTCCTTATCCACTCCACCCACCTGCACTGCCTCCACTCCACCCACCTGTAAGGGGCTGATCCCCAAATCATTCCTTAAGCAGGCAAAGACGTCCACAACCCGCGGCTCTGGATCCTTCACCTTAGCGCCCTTCACTACAATTGAAGGAATCAAAGAAGGATATTGCATGATATAGACCTCCCAAGAACTTCCATATATCCAAAACAATCCTGTTCTCCTCACCTGAAGAGGTTTGTGGCCTTACTGGTTCCAATTCCCTCGAGGCAGCCCCACGTACCTCCCCATACCTACCCAAACCAACACCATCCCATTCTTACCGGTACACAACGGTTTCGACCTGAACCTCAGACCCTTCTGTTTGACTTGAGATAAGGATCATATCTTTTCGATACCTTTTTATGTGATAGCATCCAGAGACCGGATGGCCTAACTGAAGATATCCCGGGAAAAATGTTGTCCAAGACTCAAAGACCGCCCTTTGTTTTCATCTGAATTCTTCTCCAATGAAGATCCAAATCCAATTCATTGGAGGATTTTAAACATAGACCTCAACACAAATGTGATGGGATATTAGGTGAAAATCACATAATTTAAACTAGCAGAACACAAATACCTACCTACCATGTTCCCCAACTGATCGCATAGTGATCCACTATTCAATTCCACCCTTACACCGCTGTTTTAAACTAGTTTTGTAATGAATATTGAAAATATAATAATAAATTTCACTTCATGTTTTATTCGATGAATTAATTTTTATCACTATTAAAAAGGGCAATTATACTTTTTTTGATATTTTCATTGAAGGTGGAGGTGATTTGGAGGCCCGGAGATCATCCAGAAAAAAAAGGGCCAAACTACATGGCATCCCATGGACATCATTCCACTGTTTTGAACATTAAAAAAATTATTTGCATCAAAATGGTATGAAAAATTGTGAGCCTCTCCAAAAACTTATTTGATACAAATCTTATTAAGAAACTAAAACCAAATTTGGCCATCTGGTATCCCATCCAAACCATTCTATCCAGGGAATATAATCTGCCCGAATTCAAAAGTTTGTTTCGGTATTTTGATCTTATCTCCTAATAAAGTTGTCTAATGGACTCCAAATTATACAGGGAGAAATTAAATATTTCTTCCAACAACTCTTCTATTTTTTTCAAGTCGTGATATGGATTTATACTATTCCAAAACTGAGACACAAGTAGTATCTCAAAAACAGGGTTCCCAAAACCATGTCCCATTTTGGTTATAAAAAGGCACCATGGGCACCTCATTTGTAAGTTCGGCCAAGAAGTGAATCTCTACCATTTTGAAGTCCTATAGGAGTATCATCCTCATACTTGAAGTTCTTGAGGCCCCTATCCTCATAAGGGGGTCAAGAATGAAGAAGGAGTTCCACCCAAGCTACCTCTTTGTCCCAATGTCGAGCTAAATGGTGGGCGTTCGTTGTGAGGGAGATACACACATGTCAAGGAAGTTGTGATTCTTATTTTTTCTACTGGTTTGTATTAATTTGGGTGTGAAAACATTTCATTTCATGTATCTTATATAATTATATATTTAAATTCTTTTTTTGATGCATGTGATTGAGATACTCTTAATTTCTAACTGATCGGTGTGAGGTTTTGAGTGTGTGACATGTGTTGTTACGATTGTACATCACAAGAATACTTTTTCATATCCACCTTCTTGAGATTTCAATATACTTTGGAAGCTCTTATTCCATGAATAATTTCGGGACCTTGACAATATGATTGTTATGTTAAGGTTTGGTTCTTTAAGCAATGAAATAAAGGCTTAGGAATTAATTGGGATTCCAATTAATTTCAACCAAAGAATTACTCCAAACCTAAATTAATCTCCAATAATTATGAACTTTAAAGTGTGTAGTGAACTAAAAATTAACCCTTTTCTCTCATAATTATAAAACACCGCCTTCCCTTGTCAACTATTAAACTCTTTAATTAAGTCATTTTATTTTTAAAACTATTTTCAAAACCACCCCCTCTTTTAGTAATATTTATTAAAAACACACACTCTAAACCAAACAATGCTCCTTGAGAGATGACCTAGGTTATTCCCTAGAATATAAATCAACCTTAAAATCATAATCAATTTGACGTGTCATGACAGCGTGTTCACCAACATACAGATAATCGATGGATTCTTGAAAGGAAGCGATAGATCTGGGAACCTTACCCACACAGTTGTCATTGACACATCACGATTCATGTTGAACTAAAAAGACCAATGTAGGATGTAGAAACCACATCCATTGAAGGATCTAGGATCATTGGACCAACCAACAATAAGATCATCCTTGAAGGAAAAATGGATCATCAAGTGGCTTTGATCGAGCAGGCCCACCACCGCGCGATCTTGAAGACCCCATGAATCAAAAAAAGAATATGTCAAAGGCATAAAATGAGGGGAGATGGCCCCTGAATCAAGACACGAGTGTCTTCCTATGGATATCTGAAGCAGCGGTGAATTCCTTCATGGAAATCGTGAGTTGGGATGAGCCATTGTGAAGGTCGGGGACCTTAGGTCACATGGAAATTGCCGGGAAAATAAGGAGGAGGCTAGGGTTGGTGAAAGGGAGAAAGGTCTGGGGCATCGAGAGGGAGGGGTATATGTTCCCACATCCCTCCATCAGGGAGGGAGGGGATAGTGCCTCAGGTATCGCTACTAGGTCATCGCTGCATCGCCTCCACAGCCGAGGAGCACTGGTCTCTTCCTCATACCCATTTATACTACTATTCAACATTGAGCATCCAAAATGGTGATTTGTTTGTGGTTTTGTATAAGGACACGGCCTTAAACATTACTTAATATTGAATTAAATGAATAATTCACATTGAGGATCTTTTCAGGTTTATATTTTTAGAGAATTATATCATAACTATTACATCTCAAAAGATTACACAGTAGACACTTCTACAGAGTTTCCTTTTTTTTACAAAAAATGAACTCTTAAAAAAAAGAGTCATGTCTAGTTCCATGTTTAAGACAGCATGAATTTTCCTTTATCCCATCCTTGACCCTATTCCATATTATTTCCTGTGAAAAAAATTTCAAAAAAAACTTGGGATGAGCATAAAAAGCTTAGTAGGGGATAAATATAGAAAGAAAACTGTTAGTTTTTCAAAACAACAAGTAAACCATGAATACTTTATCAAGGTAATACTTTTCACCTTTATGAATTAGTAAAAACTCTTCATTGAATAAAAGATCATTACTTACCCTTTTGTAACCAAAATATTACAATAAAACCCATATAAAGAACACAAAACATATAAAGGTAACTTGTTACATAAACATACTTAAATGGAATAACCATAAGATCAACTTCCACACATATCACTTAACGGAATAGCCATACGGTCGACTTCCATACCCAATGCATTGGAGGTTATAACGTAACCACCCATCCTGGTATTCACGGCACCACCCGTCATATGGTTTATCACGTAACCACTCGTCAAATGTCCAAGTACCATTATAAAATCATAAGACATAAAACAAATATAATGGAAAGAAAACATTTCCACATTTCGATCACAATATATCACTTAAATATATTGACATAAAAAATCCTTTATAAAAACCATTTTCAATACCAAAATACATAAAAGAGTATATGGTATTTATTTCATTTTAAAAACGTTGCGGCTTGTTGAGGAAGCCAAAGACCAAATAATACTCACAGCGGTAGAAAAGGTCGTTGTCACCGTGTACGTTAAAAGAAACATTCCTTTTTTTTATTTAGTAAAATGCTTCGTAGAAAAATATTCCTTTTGAATAAAAGTAAAAGTTAAAGTTGTTTTATACAGTGTATAAAATAAAGTCTTGTATTAGAACAAAATATGCCTCAATGAAAGGAGATTAAGACAAAGTCCCTTACCTCATGTCCGACGTGACTCGATTGCTCTTTAATCTCCTGAATAATAAAATAAAGTTAATTTATACTTACTTAATAAAATTTTACAAGTTTATTATTCCTTTTATATAAATTATTTCCATGTTATAAACATTATGTAATCATTTAAGTTAATAACGTTTGTTTTGTCGATATTTGGTACTTAAGTCAAAAATGGACTTCTTACAATTACATGTTGTTCATGTGGTCAAAGGTTCATTTCATCCAAAATGATATTCATGATTTTGATATCATATATATCCAGTTTATACATGTATTTATAATAGTATATAACGTTTAGAGGTAAAAATGAAATGCACCGTTCATGGAGACAGTAAGCCGTACGTACGCATGAACGCTACTTTCATTTCTATTTCATATTTAATGGAGTGAAATCATAATGATATAATGGTATATTATAATTCTAGTATAATATCATATATAATATCATTAATTCCATCCTTTATATGTCCCACATATGATATTAACGAATCAAATCACTTTGAGGGGGCGGTAGTCCGCACTTCCTAAAATGAAATTATCGTGTTTACCCATAATGGAAACCATAAAGGTATGCCATAAATGAAAAATACAGAATATTAAGGAAAACATAAACATAATATATATCATATATAAATATAGTGACATATTAATGGAAACCATGAAATGTGTTAAAAAAATATTGAACAATCATCGTCTCGTGAGGCAGAAATTCACCATCCACAGAAACAGTATGTTCTATAACCATTAGACGAAGGTGTGTGTAACTGTAGCTTAAATCCTTCCCATAAAGACATCCTAGTATATTGAAGATACTGTTGTTGTTACAAAATAAAGTAATAAAAAGAGTTTATGGGGTTGTAGAAGCAAAATAAAACAAAAGAACACAAGTGAATACATTACCTTTAAATCGGGTAACTCCTCTTGGTTTGAACCAAAAGGGTTTCTTGAAGAGCTTTCTGCCAAAGTTAAGGCTTCTAGGATGAGTAGAGGGATGTGGAGAGATAAAATGAGTAGATCTTGGTCGATCCAAAGGCTTGAGAGGTGTGGGTAAGGTGGTAGGGGTGGGGGCCTTTTATAAGAGGAGAGGAGGGGCACTCTTGGAAAGTTATAAAATGTTACATTATTATATAACGATTTTTAGTTTTTAAAGGTCCCAAAATTATATATTTAGAGGATAAGGTGATAAGAGTTTTAAATTCACACATACAATAGGTTTTTTAAAAGTGTAGGTCTTAGATTTTACATTATCTTTTCATTTTATTTAAATCGTTAAATAATGAGGTAATCGTTGTATCATCATCGTGTCATGAATAATTTAATTTATTTAATGTATAAAAATTATAAAAAAAATACTATGATGTAGGAAATTTTTTTATATTTACAATGAATATTTATAGTCAAAATTATGACTTGTATAACCCCATGTAAAAATTGTTTTAGTAAAACAATACATGTTTGTGACATTTTTATTTTAACTTTAAATAAAAAGTTTTTAATGTCATTTTCTTACCCAAGTGGCTTCATGGGGTCCCCAAGTTGACTCATGGATTGTTTTGGTCTGACATGACACATCCAATAAGGGTAGGACATGTGTCAATGTAATTTCATATTATTAAAACATTATTTTTACCTTAAATTACACTAATTACCTCTAATCGCGATTAATAAACTAAAAAGTTAGTATTCACCAAAAAATCATTTTAATCCCATTGAACCACATTTTACATACTAATAAAAACCATATATGTCGGATTTTTGAAATTCAAATCACAGAAGTGGTAAAGTTTCATTTAAACGAAAAATCAGTTTTTTTAACTGCCACTTAGTGGTTTCACTATTCATCAAAAATTGAAGTTTTTCAGAAAAATACCAAAAATTAACCCTAAGATATATTTGATATTCCAAATTCAAAAATGATGTCTATTTTAAAAAATTCAAAACATATAAGTTGCATTAATTAATTTAATAATTAATTCTCATTGTCAAAACAAATGGCATGTTTTTAAGAAACAAAATATATCAAAAGTTTGACACTAGTTTAAGTCCAATTTCAAAGTGAAATTAATTCCAATGACCACCATCAGATTAAATCGTAAAAATATATTCTAATTTCACTTTAAAACCAATTAAAAAGATAATATAATCATATAAATAAATTATATTAAAAAGTGGTTTTGAATTAAAATACAACATTTTTCACTATTCATTAAAAAAATGAACTTTATCGTAAAAATACCAAAAATTTACACAGAGTAAATTTTGATGTCCCGATTCTAAAGAAGAATTTTATTTGGTCCAATAGAATGTATAAGAGTGACCAAAACTATATTTAAAGAGGGTTCTCCATCAAAAGGTGATAAGTCGACCTTTTAGTGAATATTAGAGTATTTATGCCTAAAATTGAATTCTTTTCTTATTTTAAGCCTTTATATTTTATTTGATAAATGTAAAAACTTTTAACAAACATATATAATAATATTTTAGTTATTTTTATTCATTCACTCCAATACAACGGCTACGTGTTAACTATCATTTGAAATAATATTATTATATTACTACTGTGCAACATAAGATTTCAAAGAAACTCTTTGTTTCATATCGGGTACGCTATCGAACATAGCAACCCCTTTAAAGTAAAATTAATATTTAATTCACAAATATTAATAAATATTAAAATGTCTTATTCTTTATTTACCGGGGATGTTACATCCTTCCCCCCTTTTGGGAATTGCATCCTCGCAATTTTATTCACTTATCAAAATAAATGGGGGTATTTATCCCTCATAGCATTTTCAGATTCCCATGTTGCCTCTTCAACCATATGGTTTTTCCACAAAACCTTTACCTAGTGAATTACCTTATTTCGCAACACTTTCTCTCTTCGGTCAAGAATCTGGACTGGTTGTTCTTCATAAGAGAGATTCTCTTCCAACTGAACTACCTTTGGGCTCAAAACATGAGTTGGATCTGGCATATACTTTCTCAACATCGAAACATGAAAAACATTGTGTACCTGGGAAAAACTTGGAGGTAAAGCCACTCGGTAAGAAACTAATCCAACTCTCCCCAGAATTTTATATGCTCTAATGAACCTTAGACTCAGCTTTCCTTTATTACCAAATCGCATCACACTTTTCCATAGTGAAACTTTGAGAAAAACATGATCACCAACCTCAAAAGAGAGATCCTTCCTCCTGTTGTCTGAATAACTTTTCTGTCTGCTCTGAGCTGTTCTCATGTGTTTCTAAATCCAATGAGATTTTTCTTCCATCACTTCTACCAATTATGGTCTCATCATCTTCCTTTCACCTACTTCATCCCAAAAAGCTAGTGTTCGACACTGCTTCCCATAGAATGCCTCAAACGGAGCCATCTGTATACTGGAATGAAAACTGTTATTATATGAAAATTCAACCAAAGAAAGATGTTGGTCCCAACTTCCATGATAATCCATCAAACAAGCACATAGAATATCCTCCAAAGTATGAATTTTTCATTCTGACTGCCCATCTGATTGAGGATGAAAATTTGTACTAAAATTTAATTCAGTACCCAACGACTTCTGAAGGCCCTTCCAAAAGATAGAAGTGAACCTGGGATCACGATCAGATACAATGGAGAGGGGAACTCCATGAAACCTAACTATCTCTTTAAGATACAATCGAGAAAGTTGATCTAGAGAGAATGTATCTCGAATAGGAAGGAAATGAGCAAATTTAGTCAGTCGATCAACAATAACCCAGATTGCATTATTACCTTAAGATGTCTTTAGTAATCCCACAATGAAGTCCATGGATATATTTTCCCACTTCCACTCTGGCACTGGTAAAGGATGAAGCATCCCTTTCAGTAACTGTCACTCTGCTTTAACCTGTTGACAAGTCAAACACTTCACAGTAAAATTAGCAATATCTCTTTTCATTCCATCCCACCAGTAATACTCCTGCAGATCTTTGTACATCTTAGTACTGTCAGGATGAACTGAAAACGGGGAACTATGATCCTCACATAACAACTCATTCTTCAACTGTGAATCACAAGGCACACATAATCTCTTCCTAAACCTCAAAACACAATCATTATTAATGTTAAATTCAGGAAACTTACCCTTCTGAACTAGCTCTACCTTTTTTTGCAACCCACTGTCTTTCTTCTGCGCTTGCTTAATTCTGTCTGATAGAGATGATCTCACTGACACCTGAAACAAAATAGAAGAACTTCCTACACCAACAACTTCTATTCCAAAGTTCATCAAATCAAAAACCAAAGGATCTCGCTTCAAACATAGCATGGTTAATGAAGCATTACTTTTTCGACTTAAAGAATCATCCACTTTATTTGCTTTTCCCAGATGGTAATGAATTGTACAATCATAATCCTTGATTAATTATAGTCATCTACTCTGTCTCATGTTCAATTATTTCAGATTGAATATATACTTTAAACTTTTTTGATCGGTATATATTTCACACTTTACTCCATACAAATGATGCCTCTAAATTTTTAAAGCGAAAACAACAGCAGCTAATTCCAAATGAAAAAATACAGAATCTTAAGGAAAATATAAACATAATATATATCATATATAAATATAGTGACATCTTAATGGCCACCATGAAAGGTGTTAAAAAAATATTGAATAATCATCGTCTCGTGAGGCAGAAATTCGTCATCCACAGAAACAGTATGTTCTATAACCATTAGACGAAGGTGTGTGTAAGTGTAGCTCAAATACTTCACCTAAAAACATCCTAGTATATTGAAGATACTTATTTTTTTACAAAATAAATGAATAAAAAGATTTTAGGGGGTTGGAGAAGCAAAATAAAACAAAAGAACACAAGTGAAGACATTACCTTTAAATCGGGTAACTCTTCTTGGTTTGAACCAAAAGGGTTTCTTGAAGAGCTTTCTGCCAAAGGTAAGGCTTCTAGGATGAGTAGAGGGATGTGGAGAGATAAAATGATCAGAGATTGGTCGAGCCAAAGGCTTGAGAGTTGTGGGTAAGGTGGTAGAGGTGGGGGCCTTTTATAAGAGGAGAGGAGGGGCACTCTTGGAAAGTTATAAAATGTTACATTATTATATAATGAGTTTCAATTTTTAAAGGTCCCAAAATTATATATTTCTAGGATAAGGTGATAATAGTTCTAAATCCACTCATCCAATAGGTTTTTGACAAGTGTAGGTCTTATATTTTACATTATCTTTTCATTTTATTTAAATCATTAAATAATGAGGTAATCGCTGCATCATTGTGGTGTCATGAATAATTTAATTTATTTAATGTCTAAAAATTATAAAAAAATACGATGATGTAGGAAATATTTTTATATTTACAATTAATATTTATAGTCAAAATTATGACTTTTATAACCTCATGTAAAAATTGTTTTAGTAAAACAATACATGTTTGTGACATTTTTATTTTAACTTTAAATAAAAAGTTTTTAATGTTATTTTCTTACCCAAGTGGCTCCATGGGGTCCCCAAGTTGACCCATGGATTGTTTTGGTCAGCCATGACACATCCAATAATTGTAGGACATGTGTCAAGGTAATTTCATATTATTAAAACATTATTTTTACCTTAAATTACACTAATTACCTCTAATCGCGATTAATAAACTTAAAAGTTACTATTCACCAAAAAATTATTTTAATCCTATTGAACCACATTTTACATCCTAATGACAACCATGTATGTCGAATTTTTGAAATTCAAATCACAGAAGTGGTAAAGTTTTATTTAAACAAAAAATTAGTTTTTTTAACTGTCACTTAGTGGTTTCACTATTCATCAAAAATTGAAGTTTTTCAGAAAAATACCAAAAATTCACCCTAAGCTATATTTGATATTCCGAATTCAAAAATGATTTCTATTTTACAAAATTCAAAACATATAAGTTGCATTAATTAAGTTAATAATTAATTCCCGTTGTCAAAACAAATAGCGTGTTTTTAAGAAACAAAATATATCAAAAGTTTGACACTAGTTTAAGTCCAATTTCAAAGTGAAATTAATTCCAATGACCACCATCGGATTAAATGGTAAAAATATATTCTAATTTTACTTTAAATCCAATTCAAAAGATAATATAATCATATAAATAAATTAGATTAAAAAGAGTTTTTGAATTAAAATACAACATTTTTCACTATTCATTAAAAATGAACTTTATCGTAAAAATACCAAAAAATTACACAGAGTAAATTTTGATGTCCCGATTCTAAAGAAGAATTTTATTTGGTCCAATAGAATGTATAAGAGTGACCAAAACTATATTTAAATAGGGTTCGTCATCAAAAGGCGATAAGTCGACCTTTTAGTGAATATTAGAGTATCTATGCCTAAAATTGAATTCTTTTCTTATTTTAAGCCTTTATCTTTTATTTGATAAATGTAAAAACTTTTAACAAACATATATAAAAATATTTTAGTTATTTCTATTCATTTCCGCCAATACAACGGCTACGTGTTAACTACTATTTGAAATAATATTATTATATTACTAGTGTGCAACGTAAGATTTCAAAGAAACTCTTTGTTGCGTATCGGGTACGCTATCGAACATAGAAACCCCTTTAAAGTAAAATTAATATTTAATTCACAAATATTAATAAATATTAAAATGTCTTATTCTTTATTTACCTAGGATGTTACATTTTGGGTGGGGCCTTTAGGGGCTTCCAATGGCGATCAGTAAAGGGTTCACTACTAGAAATATGCCTTTTAGCGATCGCCAAAAGCAGTCGCTAAAGGCTATTAAAGACCGCCCTACAGGTACTTTTGGCAGTCATAGTTGCTTGATTGATGTTAATCAACACCGATCTCCACAGGCGGCCACTAAAAATCCCCTTTTAAACTGCCCAATTTTAGGTGTTGACAATCCACTGGGGATCGCAAGGCACGCAATTGATACTGAGGAGGTACCACAAGCTTCGGTCATCGACCACAGTGGATGCGTGGTGGACGAAAGGAGTGGCTGAGGCATTACCACAAAAATGGGTTTCTAAAACGCCACCCTTTAATAATGCTAAAAAGGTATGATTAATGGGTTACCTATATCAGCGCTAAAAAAATCATTGATAAAGGGTACTTTTGACAGTGCTAAAAAAATCGTTGTTAAAAGAACCCCATTATCAACACTTTTTTTAGTAGCACTGATAAAGGGGGGTATTTATCAGTGCATTTTTGACTAGCACTATGAAGGGTGTATTTAAACTATATATATATATATTTCATTAAGAATAATATATTTATATATTTATATATTTATATTGATATAAATAATATATATATGTGTGTGTGTTTTAGATAAGTATAAATAGAAATTTACACTTAACATCTAAGATATTTAGTGAAAATGGCTTATAAAATAATTAAAAAATATTATAAATTAATAATTTTCTAATTATTATCGAGTAATAGTAATTTAATAACAATTTTAAGACATAAAAAAAAGAAAAAAAGCAATAAATGGTCTAAAATTAGTTGAAAACATAACTCGAACTTCAAATGACCATAACCTTTGATTAGTGTGTCCATTTGAGCTCTACCACATATCAAATCAAATCTTGTGACAAGCTCTATGCCTTACTGACTCAATGTAAACCCTCTGCTACATTTTTTGAGGTCAAAAATGGCCCAGAAGGCCTCCAAAACTGAGTTTTTAGTTGGGGTACCCCAATTTTTTATCATTCGATGGATTTCTAGCCTCATTTAAGGGGGTGTTTTTTCCCTTTATTAGTGGGGAATTAATTTATTCCCAAGGACTACATTAATATTGATATTATGGATTTGAAATTTTATTGTTTTTCACAATTTACTATTATTTATAATCAAATATATAACAATATATATATATATATATTCTATTCGCACATAAAAATTTAATTTTATAAATAAATAATTAAACATATTTACATATAAAATATATTTCTCAATATAGACTTATCTAAATAAAAACTAATATCCATTTTATTTAAAATACAAATATATGAGTATTTATATACCTATATAATGTGTGTCTGTGTGTCTATTTTTGTGTTTCTATATTAACAAACTGATTCTACCACTGTGAGAGTGGTCGTCCTAGGGTTTTCCTTGGTTTTGGGTTTTCTTCTCCATGATGCGGCAGCGCTTCGCGGAGATTTTTTGTTCGACCTCCTGTCGCTTTCTATAGTTCTCTCCAACGCGCCCCCCGATCAATCTCCCTTTTACAGCCCTATTTTCCTTGCCCTCTCCTCCCCAAACACCCCTAGTTTTGACCCCCATTCTCCCTTCATTCAATGAAGGCATGGTCTTCCGCGCGAGATCTCTCCTCCACCTGTTTTCCACTGCCAGTGCTGCTTGACCTCAGCAATATTTGAGATTTGTGTCTCCCCCGATCTGTGTTTTGGGGAATTGGTTATCTTCTTTTCCAAAAGTTGACAACAAAAGCACTACCTTAGTCAGTCTTTGGTATTCTTCAGCTTCTTTTCCCTCTCGTTCTTGTAGTTTTCGGTTTTAGGTTTCTCTCCACGGTTTCTGTTTTCCCGTCGATGGTCTCAAATACATCCCCTTATGGGGGGTACTGTGCGGGATGATAGAGGTTCTTCCTTGTTGAGTCTCTGGAATCCACGGATCATGGAGGTTTTCTCCTCATGAAGGATGTCCACGGCTGGTAGAGGTGGTTTCCTCGCGAAGGTTTCTCTGCGGTTGGCGAAGGTTTGATTGTGAAAGGTTTCCCACAAAGGTTTTTCCCACATATATTTGTTCGTGAAGGGTTTGGCTCATGAAGGAGTCACCCGCACTAGGTGGGTTTCACAGAGGAGATTCGCATTGTGTTGTCCCATGAAGGATTCAGCTCACGCAAGTGTTGAATTGTGAAGGGTTTGATCGTGAAGGAATCACCCGCACAAGAACTGCTCATACAGGGTGTGACTTGCAAAGGAATTGGTTCATGAAGGACTTAGTTTGTGAAGGAACCACTCGTGAAGGGTCTGGTTCATGAATAATACATCTTGTGCTAAGTGTGTTCAAAGTGGGGTGCATACACAAAGGGTTTTGATCACATAGGTTGGACTCGTGGAGGGGTGTGCTCATGCAACCCTTGTTTGCGAAGGTGTTTGTTGGTGACGGGTGATTCCCTCTCTACGAGTCAGATGGAGTTGGATTTAATGAATCATTGACAGACCCTTTCACTAACTGGAAAATAGAAATCGAAAATTTCCACACAAAAGAGTGATGATGCATTTCTTTTGCAACAAATGTCTCTTGTGAAAGTTGGGAAGTTTATGACAAAAAGTCCCTTCAATCAGGGAGCAATGAAAAATACACTGCAAAACATTTGGAGATTAGAGGAAGGCATTTCTATAAGATAAGTGAGAGAGGAATTTATTGTCTTTTAATTATTTATTTAAAGAGACAATAAAAAGGTCCTCAATGGTAGGCCATGGTCCTTTGATAACCAGATCATCCTCATGGAGGACCTTAAAGGAGAAGAAGATATTTAGAAAATTAATTTGTCTTTTTCACCTTTTTGGATTCGAATCAGAGGAATCCAATTTCATGGTAGAATTGAACGAGTTATGCATGATATTGGAGGATGTATTAGTAAATTTATGGAATGAGACCGGTCTAATCCAATTCACCGGGGACCCTATGTGTGGATCATAGCTTTGGTGGATGTTGTGCATCCACTTATGAGGGGCTTGTTTTTGTCAAACTAGGATTCTGACACTTGGATATCCTTTGAGTTTGAAAAACTTCATATTTTTTGTCTATTTTGTGGGTGCCTCAGACATTTAGAGAAGGACTATGGTTCAAATAAGAAGGATGGACAAATAAATGTTATTTTTTCTATACAGTCCATGGATTCATGCAAAAACTGCTGGAATGGATTTCATCTTTGAATTTGAAAAACAAAAGGACTGTGAAAAACTTGTGAAGGCTTTTAGTAATAGGGTTGAACTAACACATACTAATATCACCATGCTTGGGCCACCAAATCTTTCTAATGGCACTCAATTGGATTAACGAGTGGAAGGAGGGCCTTTGTGAAGCACAATGGACTTGGTCGATTCTAGGGAGGCACAAATGAGTCAGGGGAAGGATCCAGATGGCATCCCAAGCTAGGCTCCGACTACTTTAATAGACATTCCTTTACCACCTGTTGGGCCGCATTCAAGAGGTAAGGAACCACCCGACCTAGGCTTAGTGATGAAGAAAATTTGTGATGATCCACTAGATCCAGTTTCTAGTTCAGTTTATGTTGCTTCAGGCATTATCTCTTAGGATAAAGACGATATGACTGGGATAATGTTATCAAGTACTGTAAAACATCAGATGTGAAAAAGGATGATCTGTGGGGATAGGGGTGTAGATCCTTTCATTGCACAGCCAAGTGATCATAAACGGCGATTGGAGTCATGTTAGAGGACAGAAAGTCTTCCAATGAGGTGGAAAGTAGTGAATGATGGACAATTTTTCAAAGTTACAGAGGCGGAGGTGGGTGTGTCCCAACCCCACCTAAGGTAATGAAAATCCTATGTCAGAATTGTCGGGAGCTTAGAAATCCCCAAACAGTTCATGTTCTCTGTCACTGGAGTTCAAAATATCGCTCTGACATAGTTTTTGTATCTGAAACTATGTTGGATTATGAGGATATTGTCCCCTTGTTATTGAAGATTGGTTTCAAGAACATCTTTCCCATTGGAATACAGGGACCCTCTAGTGGCATTTACCTCATGTGGAAGGAGGATCTTGGTGGTTAGATTTCTAATTATTCAAGTAATCACATTACTATGATAGTTGCTGCCCCAGGATCTCTAACTTGGTCTTTTGTTGGTTTCTATGGTTGCTCAGGTGGTCAAGATAAACAAAAATCTTAGAACCTGTTGAATCAGATTACATAACTCTCTCCTTGGACCTCTACTGATTGGGAAGGATTTTAATGAGGTCCTTCTTCACCATGAAAAAGAAGGAGGATGCTTGAGGAGTGGTGCTGCTATAGAAGAGTTTAGTAATTCCCTTATGTTGAACTCTCTTCATGACCTCAGATTTTCTGGTTCTCCATTCACATGGAATCTAGGAAGATAAATGGAGAATCATCTAGCTGAAAGGTTGGATAGATTTTTTAGAATTGATGAGTGGACATCTCTTTTCCATGACTTCTCTATTTTTCACCTGCCCACAGTCTCTTCTGACCACCGCCCAATCATTTTGTCTATGATCTCTCAAGGGAAACAGAGGAGGCATGTGTGGACCTTTCAATTTGAAAGTTTTTGGCACTAAGACAGTAACTGTGAAAAGGTGGTCCAATCGGCTTGGGAGGGATTGAATCAGTGCATCACGTCCAATATCCGCAATACCGTGTCTTGTTTACAAAAGTGGAGCTCGACTAGGTTCATGGACTTTGACAAATGCATTAATGAAGAATAGAACCACTTAAAGAGACTCCACTCTCATTTTTTTTGTGACTCTGGTCTTAGGGATATCTTTGTTGTAGAAAATAATCTTAATGCAGCGTTAAGGGAGAAGGAGAGTTTTTGGTTTCTTCAGGAAAGAGAGTCCCACATTAGTGATGGTGATCAGAATACCAAATTTTTTCACCAAAGAACATCTGTAAGGAGGAGGAAAAATCACATTTCTCATCTCGAGGATCATGATGGGAGATTGGTTCATGAATTCAATGAAATTCACTCCATTATTCTGATTTTTTAGCAACCTCTATAAAGCATAAAGTATAAGCACCCCTACATATCTGACTAGCTACATCTGAAATTGGTCATAAAATATATGAATTGTAAGTTGGAAAGATATATCTCTGATGATGAGGTGCTTGGGGTGCTGCATCTTATTCATTCTTCTAAGTCCTTGAGGCCTGATGGGTTTCATGCACTATTTTTTAAACCTTTTTGGCATATAGTTGGGCCTAACATGGTTGCCCTGATAAAGGATTTGTGGGTAGGAAGATCCCCTCTCGAATCCCTAAATGAAACTCTTATCACTCTTATCCCTAAAACCCAATGCCCTTAGAAAATCACAGAGTTTTGACCAATCGGTTTGGAAATTTTTGTGTATAAAATCTTTTCCAAGATCTTGGTGGCCAGGCTTAGGGATTGTCACCCGCAGCTCGTTACTAAAAACCAAAGTGTTTTTGTTCCAAAGGGATCCATTATTGATAATGCTTCCATTACGTTTGAATTATTCCACTCTATGAAAACTTGTTCCTCATCCAAAAGAGGCATAATGACAATGAAATTAGATATGATGAAAGCTTATGACAGAGTGGAATGGCCTTTTCTTGAAATTGTTCTCTCTAGGTTGGGCTTTGGGATGAAATGGGTCTTTAATATCATGAACTGTGTTACATATGTCTCCTTAAAAATTAATATTAATGGGACCACTTCAGAGATATTTAAACCTTCAAGAGGTTTGCAACAAGGGGATCCTCTTTCACCTTATCTTTTCATTCTGGTGGCCGATGTCTTTTCTCATCTCCTTTTGAAAGTGGTGGATCAAGGAATTATCCATGGTGCGAAGGTATGTAGAAATGGCCCCCCTATCTCCCATATTTTTTTTTGTAGATGATGGTCTCTTTTTTGCTTATGCTACCCCGTAAGAATGAAGTTTAGTGTTGAATATCATTAAGTTGTATGAAAGGGATTCTGGGCAATGTCATAATCTTTTGAAATTGGAGTTATCATTCAGTAAAGGCATCTTACAAGCAAAGAGGGAGGATTTTCAATGGATGTGCAGTTTTCCGCTGGTTGATAAACATCCTAAATACCTTAGCCTCCTGACTCTTAAAAGTAGGTCAAAGAAACAAGTGTTCCCTTCGATTATGGATAGGGTGAATAATTTGATCTGTCTTTGGTCAAGTAGGAAGATATCCAAGGCGGGAAAGGAATTTCTCATTAAGTCAGTGGCCCAAGCAATCCAATCTTATGCTATGTCATTATTTAAATTACAAAAAAACTCTTGTTGGTCAAATCCATTCTCGGTTGGCCAATTTTTAGTGGGGCTCTCATGAGGGAAAACATAACTCCCATTGGATGTCTTGGGAGAAACTGTGTGTTTCAAAATTTTGTGGAGGTCTCGGCTTTAGGAATCTCAAATGGTTTAATGAGGCTCTGTTGGCGAAGCAAGGATGATGCCTTCTCTCAAATCCAAATGTCATATTCTCAATGGTTTTGCAAGAAAAATATTTTCCTCATTCTGACTTCTTGCATACCCAACTGGGGCCACAACCGAGTTTTTTTGGCGAAGCATTTGGGGTGAAAAATCTCTTCTTGAAATATGTTGTGTTTGGAGAATTGCTGATGGGAATGATGTTAGTGTGTGGAATGATTCATGGCTAGAAAATGGTGTCAACCATAAGGTTTCCTTGACTGCTATACCAGGATTTGAAAATGCAAGGGTGTGAGATTTCATCAATGACGCTCTTGAGGAATGGGATCGAGGGAAGATTTGCAGCTGGTTTAATGAGTTTGATCATCGTCTCATCCTGAGTATTCCTCTCACACTAGGTATGAGCAATGAACAGATTTGCTGGATGGGGGAAGCTCATGGGAGGTATTATGTTCACTCGGGTTAGAAAATGAGGGTTCAAGGCTTGACCCATATCGTTCCAGATGTTCCCTGGAAGAGTCTCTGGTCGCTCACTGCTCCACTGAAGGTGAAATTGTTTTGTTGGCAGGTCTGCTCTAGTGTTCTTCTAACTTGTGAATTTTTGGTGAGAAGTCATCTTGTGGAGGACGACGGTCGTCCTATGTGCCTCCAAGAGATAGAATCTCCTTTTCATGCAATTCTTTTCTGTCATGGGGTGGAAGGGGTGTGGAAGGCATGGAAGACGGATGTTGGATTGTTCTTTGATCCTTCAGTTGGAATGGTCCAAAACCTTATTAAATGGGTGTCTTCATTGGAACCGAGAGTGGTAGGGATGATCTACACAATTTCTTGGTTGGTTTGGATAGAAGAAATGAATGCATTTTCCAAATGAAGGTGACCCAATATCTTATTTGGGTCAAGAGGGTCATGGAGTGGATGAACTGTTGGAAAGAAAACAATGCAATGCCTTTTTTGGGTGGCATTCGGCAAGAGGCTCCCTGTTGGTCCTCCCTAGAGAGTTTTTTCAAAATTAATACAGATATTGCGGTCTCTGCTAATTCTAGGGTTGGTATTGGACTCATTGCCCAAAATAATTTTAGACATGTTGTGAAAGCTCATTTTAGGGCTATGCAAAACTCATGGAGTCCTGTGGTGGCAGAGGTCTCTGTCATCCTCCATGGGATCCTTCTTGCCCGTTCAAAAAATTGGACCAATGTTTTGGTGCAATCTAATTGCCTTGAAGTGGTTAATGCTCTTTCAAAGAAGGAAGAGGACTCTCAGCCTTTTGGCCTTATTTTGAGAAAGATTTGGTTCTTGACCAAAGACTTTGCTGAATGCAAATTTTCTTTTATCAAACGAGGTGGTAATCTAGATGCTCATCGTTTGGCTTGTTTTGAGAAATCATGGGGTGATCATTGTTGGGTGGACTCATTTCCCGACTACCTTTGTAGGTTTGGGTTGATTGATCGGTAATATATCATATTTTATCTTTTCAAAAAAAAATATTAACAAACTAATTTATATTATCTATATATTCTAACATATGTATATACATATTAATATATAATATATGTATATATATAAATATGTATAATTATACTTACAAATACACATATAATATATATATGTGGGGGGCATGCGGGTGGGGCTTCCATAGTGTTGTTGAAGGAGGGTCAAGCACTATTAAAGCCACCCTTCGATTTGCAGATTTTTTTTAGTTTTTTGTAATTTTTTTAAAACTTTTATCAGCGCTTTTGTTAGAGCTGATAAAATGTGTCTTTATTAACGTTTTTTAGCACTGATAAAATGGACCTCCCTTTTAATAGCGCCTCAATTATCAGCGCTTTTTTAGCGCTGATAAAACCCTATTTTGTAGTAGTGAGGTGATCTTGGGGGATTGAGGGGTGGCGTTCGAATGTTAGGGGCGACATGTTCGTTGGCAGGTGTGGTGGGGCGACGAGAGGCGATGGGGGTTGGAAATGGGTGTGGCCAGGGGTGGCGGGGCGGCGGCGGGGGTGACAAATGGGCATCCGCGGGTGTTGCAATGACGAAAGTGGGGAAGACAGTGGCGGGGGCGGGAAAAATCCTGCCCATTTACATTTTAGTATTAGCAATCGCCAAGGGCGGTCAACCGCTTCCTCTATGCAGATACTCAAATTTCTAGTAGTGGTTTTACCAACGAAGCAGATGCAACCACCAGTGGCGGTCGCTGGATGATCTCTAAAAACCTTTAGCAACCACTTTTGGCGTCACTAATGGTCCCTTCTCTAGTGGTGGAACTAAGGTTGTTGCAACGACGCAACAAAACGAGAGAAATTAATGACTGAGAAGAAAGGAAACGTAACAGCCTGATAAATCCGTGAAACAAAAAAGCATGTAAAGGTTAATAAGACAGATGGGTAAGGGTAAGGTGGCCGAAGCCACTGTTGTGTAAGGGTCAATCGGCCGAAACCACGGTGACATAACGGTACAAACCAATCGTTACACAAGGGTCAAGAGATGTTGTGTAAGGGTCATGAGATGTTGTGTAAAGGTTAACCCAGCGTTGCGTAAGGGTCAACATCTGCTACATATGGGTCATCGGCCTCTAAGGGTCATTGACCATTGCATAAGGGTCACACCCCTGTAGCGTAAGGGTCACACCCGAGCTGAGTAAGGGCCAGCTGCCACTCACGTGAGGTTAGACCCGAGATAGGTAAATGCCAAGGAACCTTACGTATCGGTAAACCAGAACAATGAAAACCGCACGTAAGGTTAAACTGGGACTTACGTAAGATAAAGGGATAAACCAAGGCCGGCGTAAGGGTAAACCCTGGGCTACGTAAGGGTAATTTGAACTTGCGAAAGGGTAGCCAAAACTTTACCCAGGCTATGTAAGGGTGAAGGGACACCTACATAAGGGTAACCTGAACTTGGGTAAGGGTCAAGAGACACCTATGTAATGTAAGGGTAAATGCAAAGAACTAAAGCCCGGTAACAAGGGTATACCAAAACACATGTAAGGGTAATGACAATGACCATGAGAGGAAGGAAAGAATGAAAATAAGCATATTAAATCACTATTTAATTAACAGCACAAAAAGGGAAACCAAAACAACAATAAACACCAATATGATCGATGCATCCATCCTCCTCCCCGCTAGGACATTAGCTCAAGTCCGAAAGAAGTGAGAAAAGTCGGACAAAAGAAAAGAGAGACACCACAATATTTATAATAATAAAAGACGAAACCATGCACAACGTGGGGAACACATGCAGCATCCTTAATTCCGCATGCTGTATGCATTTCCTCGTAAAAAAAATGCAAAGATTACTTCTAAATTTTCGTTTAATTCCATGCATGTTTATTATTAGCATTCATCAATAATTTTATCACAAAATTACGATTTCACGCTGCGTCCTTCATTCTCACGTTTTCAATCAATAAAACATTTTTTTATTCTATTTAATTCGCTCTCCACCCCACCCCACCTCACAGAACTGCACTCTCTTTAATGGCAGTCAATGACGTGTTGCACTTTCTAGATTCATGATACACGTTTTTTCCATTTAAGGCATTTCTCTCTCTTTTTAAACCACACATTTTATTTTATTCATCACATTATTTCACACGTTTTTTTAACTCTTTTAAACATTTTAATCTTATTCTTATTATTATTTTATCTTCAACGATTTGTTTCTTTAATATCACGGCTTTCTTTATTTTTTTAAAAAAAATCATTTCAAACATTTTTCTTAATATATATATTTTTATCACGAGTATATATATATTACATTTCATAATATAAACATTTCAAAACGTTTTGAAACAATAAAACATATTATTTTCTCATGGCATATGCTAATTGGCGCAACGAAAAATATTATTTTTATCAGCTTTCATATTGACATTCTCCGTCGGACACAATCTTGGTCAGCTTTCATAGTGTGCGACTCTCTAAGCTTTTTTCTCATCAACATTTGGCGAACGCCTAAAGTCCAATATTACAGTCTAACAAAATGTTAGGTCACACAAGAAAAAGAAGTTAATGTTGCAACGTGGACAACCACACACGAGCTCTCACTGTGTAATATAATCTCTTTGTCATGATATTTTGCACACCCATGTGATCAACCTATATGTTTAATATGTCTTTCTAGATGACATTAGATGAACTTGCCTAAAGTTCAAGATTACTGTCTAGCAACGGATCAAGATACCCAAAACAAAGAAGTTAATGTTGCAACGTCGACAACCATACACGACCTCTCGTTGTGTAATACAATCCCTTTGTCACGATATCTTAACAAGCAAGTTGCACACCCATGTCATCAACTTATATGCTTAATATGACTTTCTTTCACTACCTGAAATAAACTCGTTGTTACACCGTGACTATGAAATTTAATGTGACGGTTCTATTTCAATCAAACGTCCGAGATATCAACTTCCATAAATATGGAAGGAGCAAATCCTTCATCGACTAATTCGTTAATAATATGTCATTTGTGACGCACCTAACGTACCCAACTTCGTCATGACTTGGTTTCCTCATGGTTTACGATAATACACATCAGTGCTCGAGTCATGAAAAGCATTAGTAATAATCTTGAAGTCTAAGGATCGTTACAAACGCTCGTATACAGAAATATCCAATGACTCATAAACATGTGAAATTCCTACTGGTGAGTTTGTTCACATAAAACTATTACAGATATACCCTTTAATAGCACACAAAAAGGCTTTTAACAGTGCTAAAAAAGCGTTGTTAACCTCAATGCTGATGGGGGGTCACCTTTATCAGCACTTTCAATTGCGTTGATAAAGGTGGACTTTATCAGTGCTAGAAACAGATAAAGGTCCAACCTATTGCAGGGTGTTGTTTATATAACAGTAAACCCAGTAAAAACCTGTAACCTGTGTATGCAAAATATATAATTTAGTTGAAATAAATTTGACATCACGAATACAAAAAAAAAACTACTATATACATTTCAAACAATATTTTGTGTAATTACATTTACAATTATCCACAAATATTTAAAAACATTAATGTTTCATCTTCTTTGGCGCCCGCGATCACCTCTCAAAAAAGTATGCCTATGGTATCAATTGCCAAATAAATCACCTCAACCTGAACAAAAGAATCCACCTATATAAGAAAACAAATCTTCTATTAGCAATACTATAAAGAAATAAATTAACATTAATATGAAAGAATACATTAATAAAATATCAATTTTAAATAAAAAGACACACTTTGAGTTATACTGGTCATACCGTGCATCAGATTGAGGTGCGGTTGATTCCTACATCTTACAAATGACTCGTGGATCGTTGTCTTAAAGTATCAAAACAATCTGAATGTATTTGCTCGGTTTTGAGTACGTCACTTGTTCTTTTTACTAAAATTAATATCAATTTTTAATAAAGAGACACACTTGGAATTTTACCGGTCACACCGTGCAACGGATTGAGGTGCGACAAATTCCTACACGTCAAAAATTACTTATGGGTCGTTCTCCTTTAGTATCAAAACAATCCGAATGTGTTTGCTCATTTTTCATTATGTCCCTTGTGTTTTTAACTAAAATATCATTTCAAACTGGAAACACACACTTTGAGTCATACCGGTTGCATCACGTGTCGGTTTGATGCGATGAAACTTCCTACACGTCACAAATGACTTATGAATCACTTTTCTAAATTATCAAGACAATCAGAGCGTGTTTTCTTGGTTTTCAGTGAGTGAAAAACGTTTTGAACTAAAATGTCAATTTTAAACTGATAATGGACACTTTGAGTCATACAGATCACATCGTGCATCAGATTGAGGCGCGGTTGATTCTTACACATCACAAATGACTCATGGATTACTTTCCTAAAGTATTAAAACAATCCGAATGTATTTTTTTGATTTTCAGTATGTCACTTATTCTTTTTACTGAAATGAATGTCAATTTTAAATAAATAGACACAATTGGAATTATACCGGTCACACCATGCATTGTTTTGAGGTGAAGCTGATTCCTACATGTCACAAATTACTTATGGATTGTTTTTCTAAAGTATCAAAACAATCTGAATGAGTTTTCTCAGTTTTGAGTATGTCACTTTCATTTTTCACTAAAATGTCATTTCAAACTGAAAACACACACTTTTAGTCAAACCGGTCGCATCGTGTGTCTGTTTGATGTGAGACTACTTCCTACACATCACAAATGACTTATGAATCATTATCTTAAATTATCAAGACAATCAGAGCATGTTTGCTTGGTTTTCAGTGAGTGACACACATTTTGAACTAAAATGTCAATTTTAAACTGATAATGGACACTTAAAGTCATACCGATCACACCATGAATCAGATTGATGTGTAGTTGATTCCTACATGTCAAATATTACTCATGGATCATTATCCTAAAGTATAAAAAACAATCTGAATGCGTTTACTCAATTTTCAGTATGTCACTTATGTTTTTTATTAAAATTAATATTGATTTTAAATAAAAAGATACACTTAGAGTTATAATGGTCACACTATGCGTCAGATTGAGGTGGGGTTGATTACTATAAGTTAGGAATGAGTAATGAATCATTTTCCTAAATTTTCAAAACAATCTGAATGTGCTTTCATAGTTTTTAGTATCTCACTTGTTCTTTTTACTAAAATTAATGTCAATTTTAAATAAATAGACACACTTGGAATTATACCGGTCACACTGTGTGTAAGATTGAGGTGCGGTTGATTCCTACACATCACAAATGACTTATGAAACATTTTCCTAAAGTATAAAAATATCATGAATTCATTTTCTCCATTTTGAGTATGTCACTTGTATTTTTTTATTAAAATGTCATTTGAAACTGGAAACACGTGCTTTGGGTCATACTAGTCACATTGTGTGTCAGTTTGAAGTGAGACTTCTTCCTACACGTCCCAAATGACTTATGGATCATTTTCCTAAAGTATAAAATCAATCCAAATGTGTTTTCTTAGTTTTCAGTGAGTGACAATTTTTAAACTAAAATGTCAATTTTAAATTGATCATGAACACTTTGAGTTATATTGGGCACATCCTGTATCAGATTGAGGTGCGACTGATTCATACATGTCAAAAATAAATTATGGATCATTTTCCTAAAGTATCTAAATAATATGAGAACGTTTTCTTGGTTTTGAGTACATTACTTTTTTTTTACTAAAATATCATTTTAACTGGAAACACACACTTTGACTCATACCAGTCACATCGTGTATCGGTTTGATGTGAGACTGAATTCTACAAATCAAAAATGATTTTTGAATTTATTTCCTAAATTATCAAGAAAATTCGAGCGTGTTTTATATGTTTTCAATGAGTGACACTTTTTGAACTAAAATGTCCATTTTAAACTGATAACGAACACTTTGAGTCATATCGGGCACATTGTGTATCAGATTGAGGTGCGGCTGATTCATACACGTCAAAAATGACTTATGGATAGTTGTATTAAAGTATTAAAACAACCTGAATATGTTTTCTTGGTTTTGAGTATGTCATTTTTATTTTTACTAAAATTGATGTCAATTTTAAATAAAAAGAAGCACTTAAAGTCATCCTGGTCACACCGTGTGTCAGATTGAGGTGAAGATGATTACTATACATCCAAATGTCTCAAAAAAATCATAACTGCCAATATTACCATGATTACCATTGCTTTTTCTTTTTCGAACTGCCAACATGGCATATTGAGTCACCATTGTTAGCTGAAAAACCTTTCTCATTGTTGAAAATCATAAGATTAGAGTAAGCTCTTCTTCCCATTATATCATGAGAATTCACCACAATAGGCACACAAGCTTCCTCTACTCTTATGGTTTTCAATAATGAGATAGTTTTTTTGGCTAAGAACATCAAATCAATATGAAGTGTTTGCAGGTCGACACAAAAAACCAATAGAACAAACCACCCCAACTCAAACAAAAGAATCCAACTATATAAGAAAATAATTATTATGTGAGTAATAATAAAAAGAAATAAATTAAACACAAATATGAAACAATACATCAATTCTATGGACAATTATTTTACTATGAAAACATCAATATTACCTATGTGATTGAGTAGAGGTAGCGTTGTTTCTCTTCCTACAAATAAAGTAGAGGGAACTTGAATAAAAGTGGTAAATGTCAACAATGGAGGGGTGAAAAGATTTTGAGTGATAAGAAGTATGTGGAAGTTTTGGTGAAGAAAGGCATGAAATATGGACATAACACCCCAAATCGAACAAAAGAATCAATCTATATAAGAAAAAAATTCTTATGTGAGTAATACTAAAAAGAAATAAATTAAACATAAATATGAAACAATACATTAATTCTATGGATAATGATTTTACTGTGAAAATATCAATATTACCTTTGTGATTGAGAAGAGACAACATCGCTTCTCTTCCTGCAAAGGTAGTGGATGGAACTTGAAGGAAAGTGGTAAATACCAACATTGTAGGGGTGAAAAGGTTTTGAGTGAGAAGAAGTATGTGGAAGTTTTGGTGCAGAAAGACATGAAATATGGACAGACCACCTGAAATAGAACAGAATAATCCACCTGTATAAGAATTTTTTTTTACATGAGCAATAAAAAAAGAAATAAATTAAACATAAATATAAAATAATACATTAATTATATAGATAATGATTTTACTATGCAAACATCAAGATTACCTTTGTGATTTAGTAGAGAAATCGCCATTGATATTCCTACAAAGTCAGTGGAGGGAACTTTAAGGAAATTGGTAAATGCCAACACTACAGGGGTGAAAAGATTTTGAGGGAGAATAAGTCTGTAGAAGTTTTGGTGCAGAAAGAAATGAAAGATAGAAAGTCCACCCCAACTCAAACAAAAGAATCCACTTATATATGAAAACAATTCTTATGTGAGCAGTAATAACAAGAAATAAATTAAACATAAATATGAAACAATACATTAATTTTATGGATAATGATTTTACTGTATAAACATCAATATTACCTTTGTGATTGATTAGAGGCAGCGTCGTTTCTCTTCTTTTAAAGTCAGTGGAGGGAACTTGAAGGAAAGTGATAAATACAAACACTGCAAGGGTGAAAAGGTTTTGAGGGAGAAGAAGTCTATATAAGTTTTGGTGTAGAAAGGCATGAAAGATGGACAAACCAACCCAAATCGAACAAAAGAATCCACCTATATAAGAAAACAATTCTTATTTGAGTAATACTAAAAAGAAATAAATTAAACATAAATATGAAATAGTATATTAATTTTATGGATAATGATTTTACTGTGAAAACATCAAGATTACCTTTGTGATTGAGCATAGGCAGCGTTGTTTCTCTTCCTACACAGAAAGTGGAGAAAACTTGAAGGAAAGTGGTAAATTCTAACACTATAGGGGTGAAAAGGTTTTGAGGGAGAAGAGGTCTGTGGAAGTTTTGGTGAAAAAGGCATGAAATATGGACAAAAAAATTTGAAAATAAATGAACTCTGAAAGGAATAATGAAAATTAACTTAACGTTTCATTGTATAATTTTTTGATAAAATATAGAAAGTATATTGGAACATTACCTTTACATATTCCCAAATGATTTCCTTCATTATAGTTTGTTATTTTGAGGGATTGGTAACATCATCATGTGTAGAAGACATTCTCTATATGAGTAGTCAAAAATTTAATTTAGATTATGTTAATGTAGCAGTGAACATATAATAATATGAGATAACATAATGTATATTACAAAAAAATATAACTGGATTATTGAACTCTTTTATTAAAGGCTGAAGAGATTTGACCCCTCTATCAAGTATCCACATCCCTTTATTATGGTATCCTATAACATACAAAACCTAGTCTATATTTAGACCATAGCTAAATGACTGTGATGTCCCAATTAAAGGGTCATCCTTAGTTGATTTTTCATCTGACCCTTTAGTGATATTGTTCAATAATAGAATAATTGACCACTTTTAGTTTGTGGGATCTGGAACATAAAATACTTGTACTATCTGTACTTCCATTATAAACACTTCATCTTTGTACCATTCTTTACCAAAATCCACTTTCATGAATCCCACAATTCATCTATTTTAACAACAATCCTATTTTCAACCCATTTGCATTGAAAAATTGGCACTTGGAATGTTGTATAATCCAACTCTCAAATTTGTTTGATGATGTCAAAGTATGACATATTCACATAAATTGGATTTCTATACTTAGTACCAGAAACATGCATCACTTCATCCATAAGTGTAACTCCACTATTTTTCGTGATACTTCCTTCATCATGTTCATTTGTATAGAACATATAACCATTAATTACATAATCATTGTAAGATAATACATACGCACTTGGTCCTCTGGCTAGCCATCAAAGCTGTTTTGAAATTGAATTCGTATTTTCATCCGAATCCTTAAAAATATGGTCTTGAAACCATTCTATAAACTATTAAATATGTGTATTTGATATCCACATTTCAGCCCTTGATAGATTCAAATGCCTAATTATTTTTTATGGGTTCCAACATATGAGGCAACCTCCAAACTTTTATACAAAACGTAAAGGTGGGACTACTCCCGATTTGTAATATTGATTATGATAACATATCTTCTTGAAATTACTTCACCCTCAAGGAACTCGGCATGACAAGATTTCGGTAGACCAATGATTTCCACACCATATAGGTAGTCAGTACAAAATTCAAAAACTTCCACAATAATATATTGCTCCGTAATACAACCCTCTGACTTGTAGGTTCCTGGCACAGTTGAAACGGGTTGGTGGGTGTACCCAACTTTAATTTTAGCATTAACAACGATTAATCCTAGATCCGTCATGATAATAAAACATCAGATCTTCGGAATAGAATGAATAATGAAAAAGAAATAGGGGAGTCCAGGAACCATAAATAGGATCATCATATGTTGGTTATAATTAATTTAATTAATTGAAAATAATTACCTTGAAGGAATTATCTCTTCAATGATGTTTCCAGTCACAATATGATGTGATCCTTAGTCGCGTCATAGAATCCAAGTGTAGGATTCCTCTAGAGGTGATCCACACGTGCTCCACGTATCTCTGGACGTCGCCGAAGGGATCTCCGAGTGCTAGTGTAGAAGAGCCTTCGCTTGCGATGTCCACCTTCGATCGCCTTGATCCGGTGGAGGTGGATCTCTCTCTCTCGTAGCTTGAGAGCGTTCTTGGTGGAAAAATAATTCTCTCTTGTCTTGAGAGCTTTTCCAAATCTGTTGTGCACAACCACAAAAAAATGGATAGGCTAATGAAAAATATATAATTTGGATTTTTAATTACATAGAATAATAAAATAAATTAATTATCCAAAAGCATTTATTCATTTCATTTAATTCTTAGCAATACCCAATATCTAATAATAACAGTTGACTATTATTATTACTTGACATGCGCCCAACGAATTACACCTAATATTATTTAATTAAATAAATACGATTATTTCTCATAAATTCCCAGAAAAAAATACGTGGTGTGTATATTTAATATACATGGTGTGTACTTTTGTTTTTCCATTTTTCTTTATTTCCACCACCACATTTATTAGACCTTGAATAATGGATATTTATTTCTCAAATAAACATCACTGCATTACTCGTTAATAAATATATTATTTCACCTAAAATATATTCTCTCGAATAACTAGTGTTTAAATAAATGCGACCAGACATTCTTGAATAATTATTAAACCACAGCCAGGAATAATATTTATTCAACTTATTAAATTAATATTTAACTGAGATACTTGGACACACTTAGTGTGTGACCTTCTAGGCCTCTTTCTTTGTAGAATTAGGCAGAGCCTGCCTAAATTCCAAGGTTTGTGTCTAGCAACACTCCACGACACCCATAGAGAAAGAATTTAACGCCACAATGACATGTCACCTCCTACGAACACTTACTGTGTAATGTAATCCCTTTGTCAAGATATCTCGAATCAAGCAAGTTGCATGCTAGTGCCATCAACCCATGTGCTCGATTATTCTTTCTTTGACTTTTCGAAATTGAACTTGCCCATTCCTCACCTTGACCATGGATTTATTTAGGCTATATCAATTCCATCAAAGGGCCTAAGATATCTACTTCCATTATGGAACAGAAGGGACAAATTCTTTCTCGCATTATCTATTAATGCAGTATCACTTGTGACGCACCCAACGTATCCTACCTCACTGTGAATAGTGTTTCGTCACAGTTTTCATCAATACATCTAAGTGAACGAGTTGTAATACCCATTAATAATAATATTAAAGTCCAAGGACAAATACTCACGTTCTCAGATAGGAACATCCAATGACACTATGAAATATGGATTTCCTACTGACAGGTCTCGTTCTCATAATATCCTCCTGTATATTACTAAAAGAGAACACCATGAGAAGGTGCCTCAAAGTTTTATGAGTCCTCACCCCTAATGGACTGTGTTATTTGTGTCCCTCAAATAACATCATCCGGCCATAGAAGATATATTCAAGAACAATGTTATGGCACTTCCGGGTTCTCATCATAATAGGGATCCGCTATGACCCTTTAATGCAACAACTATCCTTAGAACATTATCACATGCATTGTCACATAGAATAACAATCAAGATGTGATAAGGTATTTATTAATGAATAAAGTACAAAGTAATTGGTTCTAGGCCACCAACTCCAACAGACTCCCACTTAGACTAGAGCCAACTGCTAACAACCTTTAACCCGTTAGATCTCACATGATATTCATGCTTCTGATGAGATGGACCTTTAGTCATGGGGTCTGCCATGTTCTCTTCCATAGACACTCTGATCATAGCAACTTCAACCCTTTGATAGAAATCCCTCAAGATGTGATACTTCCGGAGTATGTGCTTTATCCGTTGATGTGACCTTGGTTCTTTTGCAAGATCCACTGCTGCAGTATTATCACAATACAACATGATAGGATCTTTACTGATAGGCCCCAAATCAAGATCCTAGACAAAGTTACGAATCCAGATGGCTTCCTTGGCTGCATCAGAAGCTGCTATATATTCAGAATCTACTATAGAATCGGAAGGCTGCTTTGAACTCTTCCAGCTCACAGCTCCTCCATTGAGACAGAAAACATATATAGATTGCGAATTCAGATTGTTCTGATCTATCTAAAGACCAGCATCAGCATAACTTCTGATAACAAGCTCCTCGTCTCCTCCATACACCAAGAACATATCCTTAATTCTTCTCAAATACTTAAGGATAGTCTTAACAGTGGTCCAATGTTGTTCTCCTAGATCTGCTTGATATATTCCTACCATTCTTAGTGCATAGGAAACATCAATCTTGGTACATAACATGGAATACATGATGGATCCTATAGCCGAAGCGTATGAGATCTTACTCATTATATATTTCTCTTGTTGTGTCTGAGGACAAATTTTCTTAGAAAGATGTAGGCCATATGACACCGGAACCAATCCCCTCTTGGATTGTTCTATACTAAATCTATTTAGTATCTGATCAATTTATGTACCCTGACTTAGTCCAAGCAGCCTCTTGGATCTATCACGAATGATCTTGATCCTTAGAATGTAGGCTGCTTCACCCAAGTCCTTCATGGAGAAACACTTGTTCAACCAGTCCTAAAATGACTGTAAGACTGGTAAATCATTTCCAATAAGAAATATGTTGTCAACATATACTACTAGGATAAAGATCGCATTCCCATTAAACTAATTATAAACAAATGGGTCAAATTCATTCTTAATGAAACCAATTTTTTTTATGGATTCATCAAATCGAATGTTCCATGACCTGAATGCTTGATTTAATCCATAAATGGATTTATGCAACTTGAAAACCCGTTTGGATTTATCTGGTGTCACAAAACCTTCTGGTTGTGTCATATAGACATCTTCCTGAAGGTTCCCGTTAAAGAATGCCATTTTGACATACATCTGCCAAATCTCATAGTCATGGTAAGCTACTATGACAATTATTATTCTTATGGATTTAAACATGGAAAATGGTGAGAAGGTTTCATCATAGTCAATTCCTTGATGCTGTTTGAATCCTTTAGCCACTAGCCTTGATTTATAGGTTCTAAATTGACCTTACATGTCAAAATTTATCTTGAATACCCATTTGCATCTAACAGGATTTACATCAATTGAATCATTAACCAGCACCCAAACTTGGTTCTGATATATATAATCCATCTCAAATTTCATAGCTTCTATCCATTTTGCAGCACTTGAGATTTCTACTACTTTCTTGTAGCATAGAGGTTCATCATTGTCCAACAATAATGATTCACCATCCTCAATGACTAGGAAACCAAATCTCTCTGGTTCCCTTACCTCTCTTGATCTCTTACGTAGTACTTGTGTTTCTGGAACCTCTTCCATAGGGACTTGTGGAACTTGTTCCCGTACCAAATCTTGCGTATCTTGAGCATCAACTTTGTCGCAGTCAATATTTCTCCCACTATCCTTTTTGAGGACTTGATCCCTCTCAAGAAAGACAACTTGTCTAGCGACAATCACTTTCTTGTATGAAGGGTTATATAGGTAATATCCTTTTGTTTCCTTGGGATATCCTATAAATATACACCTCATGCCCCGGGGTTATGGTTTGTTGCCTGAGAAGGCCTTAACAAATTCCTCGCATCCCCATACACGTGTGTATGACAAAATGGGTTTCTTTCCATTCCATAACTCGGAGGTAATTCCATTTTCCACCTTAGTTGGTACTTGGTTTAATGTGTATGTTGTAGTTTGTAATGAATATCCTCAAAAGGATAATGGAAGATCTTCATGAATCATCATCGACCTCACCATGTCCAACAAGGTGAGGTTCCTCCTTTCACTAACACCATTCCACTATGGTGTATAAGGAGGAGTGAGATGAAATAAAATCCCAGACTCCCATAGAAGATCGATGAACTCTTGGTTCAGATATTCTCCACCTCGATCCGATAAAATCTTATTTATCTTCTTACTAAGATGATTCTCTACTTCATTCTTGAATTCCTTAAATTTCTCTAAGGACTCTGACTTATACCTCATTAAGTATACATATCCATATCTACTCAAATAATCAGTAAAAGTAATGAATTAAGAATATTCACCTCTAGCTTCTACTAGAAATGGTCCACACACATCTGTGTGCACTAATCCTAGAAGCTCTGTGGCCCTTTCACCCTATCCACCGAAAGGAGGCTTGGTAATTTTACCTTGTAAACAAGTGTGACATCTATCAAGTGGTTTTAGCTCAATAGAGTCTAAATAGCCATCTTGACAGAGCTTTGTCAAGCCCTTATCATTTACATGACCAATACGGTGATGGCACAACTGGGTGATGTATGAGTCATGTGAGTTTGTTTAATTATCTATTTCCAACACTTGATTTTCGTAATTTAATACATACAAACCATTATTTAAATGTTCCATACCATAACATAAGTTGTTCTTATAAAATAAGCAACCCTTATTTTTAAACTTGAAAATAAATACATTCATATCTAAACATGATACATAAATTATGTTTTTGGTAACATTAGGCACATAACAACAGTTATGTAAAACCAAAATCATCATAGTTGGCAATGAGAGGTGGTAATCGCCAATAGCGAATGCATCCAGCCTCACACTATTGGCAGCTCAAAGATCCACCTCTCCTCTAGAAATCTTTTTAAATCTACTTGGTTCCTATATTTGAATACAGATGTGAGCCCCATAAGCTGTATCTAATACCCAATGTGTAGAAATGGAAAGATTACACTTGATAACTAATGCGCCTTTAGCATCCCCATGATTTTGGGTGTAGTTCCTCTTCCAGTGGCCTTGATTTCCATATGAATAACATACTGCCCCCCGTTCCTTTCCTTACCTCTAGATATTCCCCTTCTTGGAGGGACGGTGCTTAGGGGCTTCAGACTGTTTATAAGTATTTGGCCCTTTTTCCTTGTCCTTCATTTTCTCATTCACCACAAGGACTGTGGGTTTGTCACGCCCCATGTCCTTATCTACCTGGAGAATTAGGGTCAGAATTTACGATAGACTCTTATCATTGTTTCTCATGTTATAATTAACAATGAAGCTAGAGAAGGTCTTGGGAAGTGATGATAGGATGAGATCTATTCGCAACTCATCCGATAACTTAATCCCTAAGATGTCCAAGTGTTCAATGTAACCAATAATCTTGACTACATGAGGCCCAACTAGTGCATAATCTATAGACTTAGTTGTAAACAAAGTGTTTTAGATCTCATATCTTTCCTGTCTCACCTTCTCTTGATAGAGATCCTTAAAGTGAGACATCATACTATACACGTCCATATTTTCATGTTGCTTCAAGAGCTCATTAGAAATGGATGATAGCATGAAACAATGGACATATGTGGTATCATCCATGTGTTTCATATAGAGATATAGTTCCCCATCACTAGCCTCTTTTCCAGGCGCAACTAGAATAGGCTCTTACAGCACATACAATTTCCTCTCGTGGCGAAGGATGACGCGTAAACGCCTCTTCCATTCCTGGAAATTGGTGCTGGTGAGAAGGTTTTCCTTCTCGAGTATGGTTCTCAATAATACGTTTTAATTAATTTTTCTTTCCATTTCTACAAATTAAGACGATCAAAGGTTTAGTACTTTATCATGATAAAACTAAGACAAATAAATAATTTAATACTTATTAGTCTCCCACTATTTTATCGAAACACAATAGCCCTCACCATTGACTCTGGAATATTCTGTTTCCTGAATATTCTAGTGGAAAGGATCTATATTTCCCTTCACATTACCCCAAATAGGGTTGGTCAAGAAACTTGAAGGGTTTTAGGTAGGCATTCCAAATTCCAACTGCATTAACTCGCAGCTCCTTGATCCGTTGAGTAGACTCCCCAATCTTGAAATCCTTTTATTTTGGATTTCCTCAACCTTTGCCTATTAGTCACACCAATTCCTACTGTGGAAATCAACTCTTGATGCAAACCAAGTCAAGTAAACCCAAAACATTGAATTAGAATTCCCCAATAATTGAAAGCACCCCAACTAGGGTTGGTCAATCACTTTGAACTATGGTTCGATTCTAACTAAGATTATGGAAGGCTATACCGAATTAATATTTCTTTGAGGGATTTTATCCTTATACATAAATTGAAAATTTATTATCTTTTATTACATGCTTATTAATATTAAGTGGGATATACTTAAGTGATCAACAATGTCTAATATAATATTTATGCATAAGCGGGTCTTATTTTAGTTCCATCTTGCATGCTTGTTTAATTAATTAATTGTGTGATTGTGTCAACACACCCACAATAAATAAACCACGAAAATGACAGAAATAAAATAAATGGTATGATCATGATCTTTTTCTATTGGTTAGTTTATCTAGCAGTCAATAAATTAACCCAAGACCTAGGGGAGAAACACCTTGAACCTTTCGGGTTCATGTTTACAACTTTCCACCTTTGTATCTCCTTGGATTTCGTTCACCTTAGCTCCTGACTTAAGCTACCTTCACTAACTTGGGAGCTCCATCCATTACATATGAATTTATCTCACACGCAAGTGAGGGGTAAAAATGGGTTTTTACATAAAAGAAACCTTGGGCACGCAGGCCCTACATATTAATGAGGAGAAGACTCATAGGCCAACAAATTTAATTAAAATAAATAAATTAAAAGAAAACATTCACATACAAAGGTCTTGGTCTAGCTCATGATCATCCATACATGCAATGATATTTACGCATAAATAAAACTAGCATTCAATTCTTTAATTGTTCTTGTTTAAGATAAATCATGCTCGAATCAATTAATTATCTTTAATTAATCAATCCCTTTATCTTAAACCCTTTTTCTGAATTTCCTTGATATTATCATCCATCATAATTTTAAATAAATAAATTCATTTAAAATTATCTTTGTACGTAACTTGTACCTTGGAGGCAACCTGGTGAATTACCGTTCATAACTACCCAATGAGTAGAAATGAACATTATACAGATGTTAAATTAAACACACACATATATAAAACACCCATCACATGTTGTGCCTCAGCTTTATGCCTAAACTACGGTACATTTCTCAAGGTTTTGTATAATATAACAATAAATTTTAATAAATTTGCGTATTTTGGATGAGTACACGACATGTAGTTCCGAATACACGGTGTGTACTTTCGTTCACCGTCCAACCGAAGTACATGCTCGGGGACATGGATTGTAAATATTTTTCAGAAATCTTCAGAGTACACGGCGTGTTCAGTGGGACACACGCCGTGTAGTATCTGCGTGACACGGTTTCTAGCCGGGAAAGCCGTGCATGGGGTACATGGTCAAAACCTAACCCGAAGGGACTACCCACCGTGTTCCATGGTCCACACAGCGTGTAATCCAGAAACTGTGTGCCATCTATTCCTGGTTAACACACGAAGTCTTAAATACTTAGATAGGATCCATTTACATGACCTGATTCAGCAGACCAGTCCAATGCATTGAACCTAGACTACATGATATATAGCACCGAATACACATCCTGTATTCTGGTTTTGTATGTCCAGGAACATTTGGCACCATCAAATGAGATCCTCTATTTTATTTTAATAAAAAATTTAAAGAAAAAGTCCTTTCTATAAGGTGAAAAAGAAATGAGAGAGGAGGAACAGATCTCGAGATTCAGATTTGCAAAATGACTAATCATGAATTGAAACAACTAAATTATTAAATACGTAAATCATGAATGAAAAAACTAAATAATTACAATCAACGATATGACCGCTCTGATACCACTTGTATGTTCCTGGCACAGCGGAAGCATGTTGGTGGGTGTACCCAACTTTAATTTTAGCGTTAACAATGATCAATCCTAGATCCATCACGATAATAAAACACCAGATCTTCGGAATAGAACGAATAATGAAAAAGAAAGAGGGGAGTCCCAAAACCATAAATAGGATCATCATATGTTGGTTATAATTAATTTAATTAATTGAAAAGAATTACCTTGAAGGAATTCTCTCTCCATTGATGTTTCTGGTCACAATTCGATGTGATCCACCGTCGCGTCATAGAATCCAAGTGTAGGATTCCTCTAGTAGTGATCCACATGTTCTCCATGTATCTCTGGACATCGCTGAAGGGATATCTGGGTGCTAGTACAGAAGATTATTCTCTTGTGATGTCCGCCTTCGATCGCCTTTGAGGTGGATCTCTCTCTCGTAGCTTGAGAGTGTTCTTAGTGGAAAAATAATTCTCTATTATCTTGAGAGATTTTCCAAATCTGTTGTGCACAACCACAAAAAAAATGGCTGGGTTAATGAGAAATATATAATTGGGATTTTTAATTACATAGAATAATAAAATTAATTAATTACCCGAAAGCATTTATTCATTTCATTTAATTCTTAGTAATACCCCATGTATAATAATAACAGTTGAAAATTATTATTACTTGACATGTGCCTAGTGAATTACACCTAATTTTATTTAATTAAATAAATATTATTATTTATCATAAATTCCTTGAAAAAAATACACAGAGTGTATATTTAATATAAACGGTGTGTAATTTTGTTTTTCCATTTTTCTTTATTTTCTCCACCACATTTATTAGATCATGAATAATAGATATTTATTTCTCAAATATATATCACTGCATTACTCGCTAATAAATATATTATTTAATCCATAATATATTCTCTCAAATAACTAGTGTTGAAATAAATGCGATCAGACATTCTTGAATAATTATTAAACCACAATCGAGAATAATATTTATTCAACTTGTTAAATTAATATTTAACTGAGATACTTGGACACACTTAGTGTGTGACCCTCTAGGCCTATTTCTCAGTGTAATTAGGCGGATCCTACCTAAAGTCCAAGGTTTGTGTCTAGAAACACGCCAAGGAACCCATAGAGAAAGAAGTTAATGACACAATGACGTTTCACCTCCTACGAACGCTTATCATGTAATGTAATCCCTTTGTCTTGATATCTCGAATCAATTGGGTTTCATGCTAGTTCCATCAACCCATGCGCTCGATTATTCTTTCTTTGACTTTCCGAAATTGAACTTGACCATTCCTCACTATAGCCATGGATTTATTTAGGATATATCAATTTCATCAAAGGGCCTGAGATATCTACTTCTGTTATGGAATAGAAGGGACAAATCCTTTCTCACATTATATATTAATGCAGTATCACTCATGATGCACTCGACTTATCCTACCTCACTACGAATAGTGTGTCATCATAGTTTTCGTCAATACATCTAAGTGCGTGAGTTGTAATACCCATTAACAATAATCTTAATGTCCAAGGACCAATACACACGTCCGCAGATAGGAACATCCAATGACACTATGAAATGTGGATTTCCTACTGGCGGGTCTCATTCTCATAATATCCTCCTGGATATTACCAAGGGTCCATACCATGAAAAGGTGCCTCAAATTTTTATGAGTCCTCACCCCTAATGGCCTGTGCTATTTTTGTCCCTCAAATAACATCATCCATCCATAGAACATATATTCAAGAACATCGTTGTGGCACTTCTGGGTTCTCATCATAACAGGGATCCACTATGACCCTTTAATGAAACAACCATCCTTAGGACATTATCACATGCATTGTCACGCAGAAGAAAAATCAAGATGTGATAAGGTATTTATTAATGAATAAAGTACAAAGTAGTTGGTTCTAGGCCACCAAATCCAACATGAATGACTTCAATTTTTGACACAACCTTTAAAAATCTTTATATACCATTCAATGGGGTACATCCATCTACAATGTATAGGATGACATAGTCAAATATCTCTCACCAAGTGAACCATCATATCAAAGAATGTTGGTGGGAAGAACATTTCTAATTCACATAATATGATGACGATTTCTATTTACATAGTCATCATTTTAGCCAGGTCTATAAATTTGCAGCACATAGCTTTGAAAAAGAAACAAAGATTGGTTAATTTATGATGAATATTCTTGAAAAAAATGCCACATAAAGCTACATTAATTATATCTTTCATCAAAACATGGAGTCAGGTGATTTCAAACCCTTTAACTTTAAATCAGTCATTGAAATGATATTATTGATATTCGATGAATACCCCTTTGGATCCTTTACATCATTCAAGAAATTTCAAAACTAATATATCTCCATCCTAGAAAGAGTGTAAGAATCTAGAGGAAGAAAAGTTCATTTTTCACCCTTCACTGGTGCCAACTCTTCCCGTATTCCCATGTCAACCATGTCTAACCTAGACTTAATTTCATCCTTTTTTTTCAGGTGCATTTAGTAACATGCCAATTACACTATCACATACATTTTTTTTCAACATGTATAACATCAAGAAAATTTCTGATGTATAGGAAATTCTAGTATGATAATTAAAAAAAAACCGATCTCCTTTTCAAATCAGTTTTCGTAAGATTTTTCAAAAATGGTTTACCAAAAATAGTATCTGTATATTTTAATTTCTCAAATAGTGGATCTCTTGTTAGTGGAGATGGTTTTGTATGTTCTTATGAACTTCTATCGAATAATTTCATCCAAGATTGGTACTTATGTCATCATGGTAGAAATCTATGATGTCCTAAAAATACAGTCTTCAATGAATGTTTCAACCAAATTGACTGTGTATCTTGTTCACAAATGGGATACCCTTGAGTTAATTTAATATTATATCTTAAAAAAATTTCCATAAGTAGAAAATCCATTCATCATCCCATATAACATATCCCTTAACATGAAATATTCATTCATGAAAGAATCATACAATGTAACACCTGAATCTCACAATAATTTCAAATCCTCGATCAATGGAGCCAAATAAAAGTCAATATCATTAATTGGTTGTTTTGGTCATGATATAAGCAAAGATAACAAGATGTATTTTCATTTCATGCATAACCATGATGGAAAATTATAATTTACCAACATAATCGGCCATGTACTGTGAGTACTAATTTGAAAACTAAAAGGAATTACTCCATCTGTAGATAATGCAAGACAAAGGTTTCTCAAATCATTTCCAAATTTAGGATACTCATGATCAATTTTCTTCCACTGAGGAGAGTCTTACAGGTGATTAAGTTTCCCATCTTTATTTCTTGTATCTGTGTTCCACATCAATTACCCTATAGTCTCCTCACTTCCACGTAGGCGCCTAAACCTTGGAATGATTGGAAAGTACCATAAAACTTTCCTAGGACCTTATTCATCTTTATTGTATCAAGAAGAACCACACTTTGGGAACTATTTAAGTTTTTTTTGGTACTTTATAAATAATATACATTCATTTGGGTAGACATATATTCTTTCAAAGATCATACCCATCGAACATAGCATTTTTTTGGCACCGTATGTTCGGCTAGGGAGGTCATTATCTTCTGGCAGCATATCATTCAAGAGAGAAAGTTTCTCAGTAAAACTGGAATCAATCCATCCATTGGGTTCTTTAAAATTATACAGCTTCAATACAGATGACAATGTTGTATATTTAGTACAACCAGCATATAATAACATCTTTTCACAATTCTTTAACTTCTCAAACAATTTTGGACAATCACAAAGTTCATATTCGACTATCCTTGCCATTTTTTGAATAAAATATTCTTCATCATTCACATCTTTAATCAAAACCTTGATATGGTATTCTTCATTATCCACACTTGTAATCATGTCATATGATCCATAAAATGCAGTGTTATGCCACCCACTAGCTACATTATCTTTTCCCCTTGTTTATTCCAACATTTATAACTTTGATCAATTCTGTGAAATACCAAATTTTCTTCAAACTCATATGGACTAATTAGTCTTAAATAACAACATTTTAAACATGGAAAAATTATTTTAGCGTCATGTGCATGATCTTTTGAAAACTTGATGAACTATTTCACACCATATTTATATTATTTTTTCATATGATTGACATCCATCCATTCTTTATTCATATTCATCCTATTTGATTCAGTAATATTAATATTTAACAATATAAATACAAAAAATATGTTCAATTGAATATGGATATTATGAATTGATTGACAGAAAATGGAAATATTTAAAAATGGTTTATCATCCCACTTGATCAAAAACAAAAACTTATTGAAGGAAATTTATAAATACAGCTATTGAATGTAATAATTGAAGAAAGATATATTATTTGAAAAACCTTTTCATAATAGAAAATAAATATATTTAATATAAAAATGGTTTCAAAAATAAAAAAATATTATATTTTTTAAAACAAAAATCCGTACCTTTGAGAAAATCAGGGTTGTTACATGAGACCCATCATATTTAATATAGTGATGTGAGTAAATGTTTTTCTAAATGGAAAATGTGAATCGATTTAAAATGTTTTATGTAAAATGGAATTTGAAATTTAAGAAGGGCCTTTGAAGTGAAATTTTAAATGGATATAAATAAACTCTAACTCTTTTAGGAAGTTAAATTTGAATTTGATGGTTTTGAAAAAATCAAGGGAAATATTTTATTTTTGAAATTTTGGGATATAAACTGACCTCACCATTGATTTATTTAATTATTTTAACACCTTTATTCACCTAATTAGTTAGGAAATATTCAATTTATTTTACTCTACTAGTTTTAAGATTAATCTAAACTTCCCTCTCATGGATACTAGAATTTTTAGATCTATATTTTTGAATGTCTTCTTTCTATTCTTATTTACGGTCTTCATATTGTTGCATGTATAGATTATAGTAATATAAACCAATATTTACCAATTTTATATTACCTAAATATACCTTCATTTCACCACATTCTACTTCAAATTTAGCATAGAGACAAATTATCACCTCAATTTCCAAATTCATCTCTATATTTATCCTGAATATATGGATTATCCATGAAAACCACTATTTCTTATTCGCTGAGGTATCTTCAGTCAACGATCACCTTTAATTATATCATGTATGATATTTAATCTTCATAATATAATAATTTATTCCTATTAAACAATTTCCAATAAGATTTCCACCTTTTCTTTTCTCTTTTCAATTCTTTCATCAAAGGTTCTTCCTCTTCATCATCAATATCAAATGTCATAAAAAATATGATGTATGATTTCAAAAATTTTATTTGATCTCATCCTGATATCATTATATTTTTTCCATAAATACTACAACATTTCTTCTCCATCATTTTAATCTCATTAATAGAAGTTCAGAAGCATAACCCACATAACATCAAAATTATTACAAGTCTTCAGCCTCATATATATGTTGTTATTCAGATATCCTATAAGTAATTTAATGCCTCATTTTCACCATTCAATTATTTTTGATGTTCCTTGAATAAGGGTCCACTCTCCATTTTTGTTGAGTTACCATGCATAACTACCATATAAAAATTTATTTGAGAAGATATAAAATAATGTTGCACAATCCTCTTATAAAGTTGTCAATTATTTCCTTAAAAAATTAGTTATCCTTCATGTTTGAAAATGGATTTCATGATTTTGAGAAGAAAATACATCACCCTAAATGAATTAATTTATACATCTTATTAGACCTCATCAAGGAATATGCAAAATATATTCAAGAAACAAAATACTCACTAGTGAAAAAGCTAGATTTAACGTTGGGTTTTAACCGATGTCTATAAAGGCGACATAAAAAATAATCTTTTCAGCATCGGTTTTCAAAAACCAACTCCAAAATTGATGATGGGATTAGTTTTCAGTGTCATTTTTACAAATAAACTGATGTCGAAACCGATTTTCAGCATCAGTTCTTATCAAAAATGATGTCGAAAATTGAGTGTAGGCTTGTTTTCCACATCGGTTTGTTATAAACCAACATAAAAAACCAGATATGGTTTGATTTTTAGTGTCAGTATTAATGAAAACTGATGCTGAAAATTGGGAATTTTTTAAAATGTTTTAGTGTCAATTTTTATGAATACCGATGCCTAAAGTTAAAAATATTTTTTTATAAAATTTAGAATATTAAACTTCTAAAATAATAAAAATCCCTGTAATAAAAACACAGTATAAAAAAATCAAACCGCATTTATCATTGAATAAAAATATAGAAAAACTTACATGCTTTTATATAGTTAATAAAAAAACTATCTATGCTTTTTTATTATAAAATATAATTAGAATATACATACCCAAAATTTACAGCATGATTATTATTGGTTATTATTGAAGAATTCATTTGATATCATTATGTTAAAACACCTATTATAACAAAAGAATTAGTTTTTTGAACACATATTATTAGGAAAATTTAATATTATTCATAAACATTAGAATATACAGACCTTAAATCATAATCAGAATTAACAAATAGTTCGCAAATAAAGATTGAAGATTGGTAAGTTCAGTTTGGGTATAAGAATAATCATCATTGAATGTCTACAATACCATTGAATGATATGATATTAAAAAATATAATACTATGATAGAAAATATATAAAAAATTAATATAACTATCTTTATCAAATTCAGTAATTACCCTATTTGTGATTATCTCATACATGAATCCTAGAACATAATAACCACATTCAACATGTCCTTATTGTTGATGACACTGTGGTTATAAAACATTAACTCGATAATAAAAACCAATATATATATATATATATATAAATAGAATAATATCAAATACAAAAAATAATTACCTTTACTTCTACATATTGGATTGCATTTGGTTTCTTTATCAAAATGTGTTCTTTGTTAATTTTTTTCTATGAACTTCATTTTCATATATATGAACTAATAATACATGTATAAATAATGAGAATTAAAACTAATGATCTTATGAAAAATAAAAAAACTTACCCATCTAATAAGGCGGAAAATCATTTACAAACACTCCCTAAGAAAGAGAAAAACCAATATAAGGTGAATTCACTTGGGGAAAATATGCCTAACATAGAATGCCCCCTACAATACAAAAATTTCACAATTAATGACATTATAATTATTATTAGTTCATAATTATTTTTCTGTTCTTACTTATCAAGAAATGGAAAAAATCAATATCCAATCTCCGTATGTGATAATCTCTCACATATATATACAAATCTTTCAGGATTCTTAACATGTTTCACTTCCATGAAAATATATTCTGGATCTATAAAACCATAAATGATTGTGTTGTCATTTTGTAAAATAAGTGTGTGTAGATACCTAATTTAAAAAAGAAATATAGTTAGTTAGTTTAAACCATCTTTTATTAAAGAAATAAAAATTAAAACATCAATTTACTTACATGGGAAAAAACTACAACACATTCAGGCCGAGCTCTTTAAAATCAACTAGATGCATGATATATTCTTTGAGTAATCTCAATGGATAATATCTTCTGCATTTTTTAGACATCATCCAAAACTCATAGATATTATTCAAGGAAGAATAATCCCAAGATAATCATTGTATCTCATAAGAAATATCAGAAGTATCTACATTCGATTGTTCCTGAATGTTTTGTTTCAATTTTGCAATTTATTTTGCTTTTAGATAATCCTATATAATTTAAATTTTAGAAAACATAATAAGTAATTTTCAATAATATGTAATTAATGTTAAAAAAATGAATACCTAATATGAAATATAACGAAGAAGAAAAGTTGGACAAAGTAAACAATGACCAAGAAAATCCCCAACTTTGGTAATCTCCTTAGTAGTAAATGGTAGTAGAGCATTAGGATCAATAATATCAAGTACTGATACTCTAACATGACCCATATTCATAGGATAGTGATGTAAAAAATCCCCTAAAAATTGCATGACTCCTAATGCAACAATATGTATATTATGATCTCTAGAAAACAAATCACAATATACAGGTTGGTCTGAGTGAGGAGGTAGAGGATCAACGTAGGAAGGTTGGGTAGGGTAGTTTGGATGTGATGACTGTAAAGGCTTCACAACCGGCTGAAGGATGGGAAAGATGATAAAGATGCACAAACTTTGACTATCTTGTCAAGTGTTCTAAAAAATCCTATTGCACGACTACTTGAATTTGATCACCCATAGACTATTTCATATCTTTCAACTCGGCTTTTAAGGATTTTATTTCTGGGTCTCTTGATTTCTTACTCTGACAAAAAAAATTCCAAATACAACACCCTCCTGATATCCTCTAACATGGCTGGGGTTTTCTACCTTTCCTGAAGCATTGTTTAGGATATCCATCCTACCCTTATGGATAAAAGATCCCCGTGTCTCTTTCTCCTGAATTTCATCCTGAAATGAAAAATGAAAAAGTTATATTAGTTTTTATAATTTATAAAATAGAAAAATTCATAACAAATAAATAATATTTACTTATAATTTTATTAGCTAATTCCTTAGATTCCTTTATATGATACTTTTCATTTTTCCTTATTCTCGCTCGTTTCCATTTTTCACGGTGAGTGGGAGGAGACGGTGGACCAAACCAAGCCTCTTTTGAACCACTACTAGATAGAGCTCTTAATGATTCAAATTTTTCTTCAATCGTTTTCTACTCCAATAACGAATACCCTCCAAATGATAAAGTATGAGGGTATACATTTTTCAACTGGATCTCTTGATGATATCTCCTGGAGGTCTATTATATAAAAAATAAAATAATAAGTAATTAGATAAATATATAATAAATTTTATAATATAAAATAATTATCATACCGAATTTTCTTCTTCATGATGGCAGTCAACAAATTGATCCCACGTATTTGCATCTATAAACTAATACTTAAGGAATGAGTTTTCAAACTTTTTATTTCTAAAAACATAATTTTTTTCAGTTTTGTTTTAAAATCTCTCCATCGAACCACCACTAAAATAGATGTATTTTCTTAATTTCTTTTGTTTCCTCAAAATTGAATTTCATATGTAATTGAATAAATTAAATATGTTATTTAAAATATTTAATACTCAAAAAATGAGATAAAATAAATCAATTGAGATATTTTACCATCATTGCCTCCCAAAGATGCTATTTTTCTATCCTATCCATAGACATCCAATCAGGATATAAAATACTAATCCTACAACAGAATTGCATTGATATATAACTAATTAACTGAACTAAATTTTGGATAGTTGCATTATTATCATCATCAAAATGAATATTTAATGTCTCATCTCCACGATCAAGTGATAGTTTTGGTAAACATGTAATACCACATTTACTAACTTAAGAACTTGATTTCTATTTAGTAACACGAGAAGTCTCCTCCACCGATGACGCATCAGTAGCCCTACAAAAAAAATTTATACATTAAAAGTTTTCTTTCATTAAATAAGTATATTACTGAATATTTAACAATATGAAAAAATAGATATACCTTGGTAACTAATCATCTCTCTGTATCTGACATTAACACTAGCAAGTGTAATGAAATTTTGTATACCTTCATATCATTATAAAACTAAATATTTAGAAACAATGATGAAAAAAAATAAGTAAAAAAAGAGGCACACATTTATATGTTTCAAAAAAATAAAAAAATATAAATAATTATCAGAAAAATTAGGAGACTAATTTAGTGTTTTCCCATATAACTTCATCATGATCATTAAATACTACATGCACTATGTCTACCTTTTAGTCATTTTAATCATCCAGAAATCACGTAATAGATGAATAAAACTCATGTAAATCAATAACATCATCAACATCATTCTCATCACCCAAATGGTATCTTTTTACTTAAAAAATGAAGTACTACTAATCATTTGATGGATCAATAAAATAAAATATATTCTTTGCATGTGTCACCATGATAAATAGTTCATCATTGTAATTAAATCTTTTCAAATCAACCAGTGTAAATCCACAATCATCATGTTTCACACCACTATTGTTATCAACCCAATTACACTTAAACACAGTGACTTGAAATTTTGTATAATCAATTTCCCATATATCCTCAAGAACTCCAAAATATATTAACGAAGCAAAAATTGGGGATTTTATATTTTTCACTTGAAAAATGCACTACTTCAGTGATAACCATCACACCGCTATTTGGAATGGTACTCTTGTCATTAAACTTTTTTTGTGTAAAATGTGTACCCATTAATATCAAAACCATTCCATGTTATCACATAAGAGATATCCCCCTACCAACAATTTCAACATTTCTGATGCAGATATATCTATTCTCATTTTTTATTTAAACCATGAAACAAATGTATTTTTATACTCAATCATCAACCAATTTTCATTTATTTTTAGATATCGTATCTTTAATTCAGCAATATGTGATGATATATATGATTGAACATAATCCATGCTGTTCAAAATATATAAATGCATCTGCATTACTTCATCACGTGGAATGAACTTTACCTTTAATCCTCTAATCCCTTTACCTTCACTATCAACTGTCAAATGTAGAGATATTGGGAGACCAATATTCTCCACTTTATACAAATAATTAATACAGAACTCAAACACCTCTTTTGATGCATATTTTTGAACAATAGAGGCCTCCATTTGATAAGGATTTTTAATATATCCATTTAAAATTTTCATATACCTTTCAAAAGGATACATCCAACATAAATAAATAGGACCACATATTCTTATCTCACTCACTAGATGAATAACCAGATGATCCATTATATCAAAAAATATAGGTGTAAAATAAATTTATAGTTGACAAAGTATAAGAGAAACTTCATTCTCCAACTCATCTAACAAATTTGAATCAATAACTTTGATATAAATGGATTTTAAAAAATTACATAACCTGATGATAGTATTTATGACAACTGATGACAATATACCATAGAGTGCGGCCGATAACAGTTGTTGCATCAATACATGATAATCATGAGATTTCATACCTATTAATTTACAATCCTTCACTAACAAAAAATTCTTCACATTTGAAGAATATCAATTGGGTACTTTTATACCATACAAACACTGACAAAAATTCAACTTCTCACTCTTTATTAATGTGTGGAAAGCCGTAGGTAAATATGTTATATTTCCTTTCATAGTGGGAGCAAACTCCAAACGTATTCTCATTGATATCAAGTACAATATAAAATTCAATCCATATTTTTTTTCTTTCCTTTTATGTCTAATAAAGTTACAATCAAACTGTCACATGTATTTTTCTCAACATTAATAAAATCAATGTTATGTTTTATCTCTAAAAATCTCTAATAAGGTAGTTTAAAAAAATAGGATGTTTCTTTCATATATTTTTTTGAAGACCAGAACTACTTTTCTTTCCAAATGTTAAATCAATATTTTTCACCCTTTTGTAATATTCTTCAACTAAAAATGGTTGTGGGGGACTATTGTATTCATATAAACCATTAAATTCCTTTTTCAATCAACGATAAGGATGATCAATTTTCAAAAATCTTAAATGTCCCATATAAACTATCTTTATTCCATTCTTTAATTGATAATATGAAGTCTCTTCTTCACAAATTGGACATGATTTATATCCCTTAACACTGTATACAAATAAGTTTCCATATGTAATAAATTCATTTATACTAAACATTATCATAACACGTAAAATAAAATACTCTTTCTTGTATGCATCAAAAACTTTAACAACTGCCTCCCATAGAAGTTTCAAATCATCAATCAACGGTGAAAGATACAGATCAATATCGCTTCCTAGCTGTTTTGGTCTAAAAATCATCAAGATAATCATAAAATATTTTTTCTTCATATATATATGTGGGGATAAGTTGTAAAATTCAAAAAATAGGCCATGAACTATGTTGGCTACTCAGGCTCCGATATGGATTCATTCCATCTATACACACTCCCATTATGAGATTTCTAGATTCACTTACAAAATCAAGAAATTTTTTATCAAATATATTCCATCATGATGAGTCAGTATGGTGACGTAATTTACCATCGGAGATGAATTCATATGAATGCCATCTTAACCTTTTTGCATGAAATGAATTTTAAAACTGACACTTCAAATAAGGAATTATTGGAAGGTACCAAATTTCTTTAACATGAGCTTTGATTTAGGTACCTTAGAATAAATTAGAGTTAATTTACTGGAATTATATGAAGGTATTATTGGAAGGAATTATTTTATTTAGCATGAGGTTAGATGTCAGTATGTGAGAATGAATCTAAATTGACCTTTTCATCCATCTTACAGCATGATGTTCCACATGTAGGACAATTTAATAAAAATTCATATTATTTCCTATATAACACACAATCATTAGGAAAATAATGTATCTTTTTATAACCTAATATAATTGGGCATAATATTTTCTCTGCCGCATAATTGGAATCTGGAATCTCTTTTCCTTCTGGAAGTATCTCTTTTAAAAGATCAAGTAAATTAGAGAAACTTTTATCACTCCAACCATTTTTTACTTTTTAAGTTAACCAATCTCAAAACTGCTGATTACATTGTATATTTACAACCTAAGAATAATGGTTTTTTATAATCTCTATACAATCATTCAAGAGTTGTTGTTTTTTCAATGGTTTCAACACCTAACTCATGAATTAATTCTTTAATATGATCCTCTATGTCATCATGAATATTGTCATCAACATTAGATTTTGAATTTATAATAATTTCACCATGCTAGATCCAAAGTTTATAATTAAGGCTAAACCCATTAAAAATGAGATGATCCTTAATTTATCTAGAATTTAACTTTATCATATTCAAACACTTTATAAATGGATAGAAAATAAAATTTGTGTTTTGAAGATTTTGTTAAGAAAATTACAAGAAATCATCAACTCCTTTTTCATATTAATTATTAATTTTTCATAAATATATCCAATTACGATCCATTCAATACCTGAGATCATAATATAATTAGTGAATATATTAAAACATATAAACATTTAAATAAATAAATAAATTTATATAATTTTTAATCATAAAAATATACAATAAACCAATACTACCTTTATGTTATATCAATTTCATTTTTAACTATAATTTTATTTTCAAAACAAAGATTCAAAAGATTCATTTAATTAATAATAATTCACCTTTAAAACTCAGTGTTAGAAGCACACATAACATGCATATTAATTTCACAATTAAATTTATTTAAATATAAATTCATTTATAAAAATCTTGGTTATAATGACACACAACATGCATATTACTCATATAAAATAATTCAAATAATTTTAAACTATATGATTGACATCACTGACCATTCAAACAATTAGAAATCTATGACATGAGTGGTCATTAATTTACTCCTAAATTAATAAAAATATATAATTTCATCAAACTAAAATGATATTAATGGATTAGAAAATAGTAGAATAAAAAATCCTCAACAATTGAGTAAAACCAATTGATATGAATGAATTATATAATAACTAATTTGTTTCTAAAATTAAAAAAAACTTACAATATTCGGATTTAAAGATGATAAATTGAGAAACAATCTCAATTTTCTCCTTTGAATTATTTGGAATAATAAACACTGCAAATTCTAAAAAATATTAGTATATATGAAAGATAATCATGAAGGAAAAAAAAAATCAAACCCGTTTAGGTGTGGCTGTGAAGATGCTTGGGACCAAGAAATACAAATATAAAAAAAACCAAAGATAAAGGATGAAATAATGAGAACCACTAATCATGGAATGAAGCTTAAAATGCTAGAAATAAACCAAAATAAGGTGTGGTGGTGATTTGAGTAGCGGTCGACGTTGTCGTGAGTTAGGAGAGACGAGATAAACAAAATAGATTTAGGGTTTTAGGGTGGCCGAACGTGCTTGTTAATTTTTTAAAAGACTTTTTTGGCATAATTTCTATAGAAATTTATTCCAAAACACACACACACACAAATATATATATATATATATATTTGGTGTTGTTTTTTTACATAAAATGATGCTGAAATATATTTTTTGGGTTTTCGGTGTCCGTTTATTGTAAAACCGATGCCCAAATAATTTTTTGGGGGATTTTGGCGTCGATTTAATGAAAAACTGACGTGGAAAAAATATTTTTTTTAAATTTTTTGGGGTTGGTTTTTTGGAAAAACGATGCCAAAAACCTTACAGTTTTAGTTTTTGGCATCGTTTTTTATGAAAACCGAAGTCAATTTTTTTCTTTACTATTTTTCATTGGTTTCTTAGAACCGATGTAAAAAACCCGATGTTAAATCTATCATTTTTACTAGTGACTCTTCTTTATAGATAGGAGATCACTACTCTGTATGTGGGGTGATATGAGACAACATTGGTGTTCTGCGAGGTGGAAGTGGGGTTGAGAAATATATAAAAACAATATTCAAATATAATATCTTTAGTTTTGAGGGTCTTGATTCGTCAAAAATATCTAGAAATAGAGATGCTCCAACAGCGGGGTTTAGTGAGGTGACAGTGGGGTTTAGCGAGGCGATAGTGGTGTTTGGTGGGGTGGTGGGTAGAGGTGGAAGTGGGGTTCGGTGAGAGAAATGGCGGTGGGAATACTATTCGGTGAGAGTGGAAGCATGAAGGCATTAGTGTGGTTTAGTGCGATCAGAGGTGGTGGCGTGGCAATAGCGGGGTTGGACGAGAGTGGAAAAGGGGTGACATTCGGCTTTCGCGAGAGCTTGAAGGTGTGCAAAGAAGACATACGGTTAGGGTTTTTTTAAAATGATCAAAGAATTTTATTAGAGCTTCTAAAAAAGAAATGATAAAGAGTTGTTTTATCATCGTCAAAATCAAAAGCGCTGATAAAACAACTCTTTATTAGTGCTTTTGTAGCTCTAATAAAGATACATCTTTATTAGTGTTAAAAATCATAGATAACAAATGTCTTTATCAGTGCTAAAATTATAACACTGATAAAGATCTAATGTTAATAATTTATTTCTATTATTGTATATATTTATTAAATTTTATATATAATAAATAAATATATTTATTTATAATTATATCTATAAATAAATATATGTTTATTTATAATTACAACTATAAATAAATAAATATTTATTTATAATTATATATATAATAAAAATGTGTTATTGGGTAAAGAGGTATAGTTGGGTGCCACACCATGCCTATCCTCATGAGGTATCTGCGCTACTCTCTAGATCTGGGAATGGGTCCTTCATAATTGTTGCAAATTGTGACGCTCTTAAGTAGCAGTTATATGTTTGTAAGTTCTCTTTAATTGGGCGAGTAATTTTTTTTAAGGGTGAAAAACCAATGAACACTGAGGATGTTAAATTGAGGCTCTCTCAGATTTTGGGAATTTCTAATTAGCAAATTGTCCCCATTGGGAGAGGATATTTTCATTTATTTTTTTGATGCAGATGATCGAGCTTGTTCCTGGAGTTCCAATTTCTATATTCTTAATCCAAGGGTTTTTCGAATCTCTGCTTAGGATTTGAGCTTCAACTCGCATTATCATAAATAGATAACTATGCAAATTTGGACAAGAATTTATGGTCTCAGCTGGGTGTTTTAGCATCCTATAATCCTTAACGATCTCATCTCCTGTATTATTGTGACCATTAAAATAGATGAAAATAACATTGAAGCGAAATTTGGATACTTTTCTAGAGTCCTTGTGGATGTTGACATGAAAAATCCTTGGACCGATTCTTCCACTCTTATGTAAAATGGTGATAAAGTTGATATTCATTTCAAATATGAATTCATCCCAGCCTTCTGTAATTTGTGCAATGTTGTAGGGCATGAGGTCTACAATTACAAGAATGTCTGAAATATTCAATTCAAACATGCATGTTCCTTGTAGCTTTATGGTAATAAATTTATGAGGAAAGATGCTACGAATGATTGCATCACTGCTGTGATTGTTCCCAGAGGATCAAATACGGATATTGACTTGAAGGGGAATGTGGATGAGGGATCTTCTACTGCAGATGCAAGAAGGGCTGAATGCAGTCAAGATATTGAAGGTGGTAGTGCTTCGTTCAAAGATGTCCTTATTGGAAAAGGACCCAAGATAATTGTGGATGAGCCTGTACATGATATTGTTGATGTTGGTCAAACTAAGGCTATACAAAAATAAGTGGATGAGGAATCTCGGAAGGAGCATTCCTTATCCAGTAAAGGAAAGAATGAGATGAGGATTGTACATAAGGAATCTCTTCCCTTGACAAACTCTAAGGGCTAGCCTCTCATGGATAATGTCCCTCATTCAAAGAGGGAATAACCGAAATGGGATTGGCAGCAAACTAAGACATGGAAATAGGCCCGTCACCCAAAAAGTCGTGGCTGAGGTCTTGGAAGAGATGATTGGGTTGCTGCATGTGGGCGTGGTCGGTCGTCTTCCTCCAAGGAGCTCACTCTGGAGAAGGTTAAACTCATGGAAAAGTACTAGGTGCTTTTCAATCAGAAGAATTCATAGTCAGAGTGGGAGTCAACTGATGATATCTCTGATTATAAAGATGGTCTTGGTTTTTCTCTTTTGTAGTTTTCCTTTTTTTGGAAGATGTCTTTTCGTTTGTTTGACCCCGTCCATTCTCTTCTCTATGTTTATGTCTTTTATTTTTCAATAAATTTTGGTAGGAGCAGGTTCCCCTGGATCCTAGACCCTTTTTGTATATATATATAATAAATATATTTATAAATATTTGTGTGTATATATATATAATTATATATATTTATAAATTATAAATATTATAAATATAAATATATATATATATATATTTATAATTATATATATAATAAATATATTTATAAATATTTGTATTTGTTTATATAATTATATATATTTATAAAATTAAAAATAATATATATATTTATAATTATAAAATGTTAATAAATATATTTATAATATCTATAATTATAATTATAAATAAATATAGATATATTTAAATAATTATAAAATTATAATAAATATAATTATTATAATTATTATAGTTATTTACATATATATATATTTATTTATATTTATAATTATAAATAAATATATATTTATGTAAATAATTATAAGATTATAATAAATTTATTTATTATATTCATAATTTTACAATTATATATAATAAATATATTAATTATATATATTTATAAAATATAAAATATAAAACATATATTTATTATAATTTTATAATTATTTAAATAAATATATCTTTATTTATACTTATAACTTTAAATAAATAAATATTTATTTATAATTATAAAATTATAATAAATATATTTATTATATTTATAATTTTATAATTATATACAATAAATATATATATATATATATATATTTAAAATTATAATTATAAATATTTTTATATATTTATAAATATTTATATATATATATATATAAATATATTTATATATAATTATATATATTTATAAAATTATAAATATAATAAATATATTTATTATAATTTAATAATTATTTAAATAAATATATTTATTTATAATTATAATTATAATTATAATTATATATATATATATATTTATGATTATAATTATAAATAAATATGTTTATAAATATTTGTATATAATTATAAATATATTTATATCTATATATTTATTAATATATAAATATATATATTTATAAAATATAATAAATATATTCATTATAATTTTATAATTATTTAAATATATATATATATATATATATATATTATAATTATAATTACAAATAAATATATTTATAAAAATTAGTATATAATTATATATACATGTATATATATTAGGTGCTTGGGGGTACGATTACAATTAAACACACACACACCTCACACATAAGCCACAAAGGTAGACTATAGCCCCCCAAGGGGATAACCCACCCATCAAGTCTTATTTATTCACTACATGACCCATAGGCCTAGTGGGCATGAATCCCATTATGTGGCCTATAGGCCCAGTGGGCATGGAAGCCCACTACATGACTTGTAGGCCAATATTTTTGATCCAAAAGCTCACCGGTGAATAGTGCTTCAGTAGCCGTGCTGCTACAGTACTTGCTACAGTGATTCCGCCGCGATAGTCCCTACTATAGTGCCCACCACCACTACAGTGTTGTTGGTGCTACAGTCGCTACTGCTATAGTACCACTAAAGTGTTGGTACAAATACTGCTACTACTACAGTACCTATACTCTATGGGTTTTAAACCTCCAACCTCGATGTAGTATTATGGGGTACTTACCACTAAACCAAACCCCAACTAATATATATATATATATATATATATATATATATATAAACTAATAATAAATGTATTTATTGTAATTTTATAGTTATTAAATATATTTAAAAGGTATTTTTATATTATTAAAAATTTATAATTATAAATATAATAAATATATTTATTGTAATTTTATAATTATTTATGGGAACATGATAAGTTTATGGGTATAACATGAATGAATCATACCCAATAAGGTATAGATTATAAAAATTGAGTCATCACATATATATGGAAAGCATGATTCATAAGAGTGTCAATGTATAAATGAACATTCATGAATCCTGAATACATAACATATGCATGCGTCATCATAATATAGGTAATCATAACATTTGGAACATAAAACCCACAAACATGTCTACAAATAAACCTATGATCATATAACATCAATTATACGCACTCACGCATCAATGTATGAACATAAATAACGCTAATCATGTCTATGAATATCATCGTTATCTCTTGATATATATATATAGACCAAATTCATTGGACACATATATTTGTTTAAATAAATAAAATATTTATATAATTATAATTATAAATAAATATATTTAAAAATTATTTATATAAAATTAAAAATATATAATTAAAAATATAATAAATATATTTATTATTTAAAAAAATATATTATAATATTATAATAATTTAAATAAATAAATATATATATTAGGTTCATGGGGGTACAATTACATTAAACACACACACACACACACACCACACACTCAGGCCAGAAAGGCAGACCATAGTCCCCCAAGGGATATCCCACCCATCAAGACTTATTTATTCAGCACATAGCCCAAAGGCCCAGTGGGCATGAAGCCTATAACATAGCCCAGAGGCCCAGTGCAACATCATGACTGCATCATACTACCTACATCACCAAGCCTGTGTCATGCATCCATCACCATCTTCCTGGGTCATGCGTCCTGCCTGCATCACCGCCTGCATACGTCATGCGTCATGTCTACCTCACCGCCTGCCTATAGAAATTCACTCCCACCTAGATTTGAACCCAGGTCTGATGTAGGATTACGTGGATCCTTTACCACTCGGGTAAGCCCCCAACTGCTATATATATATATTTATAATCTTATAAATACTTTTTTAAATTGTTATATATATATATGAATATTAAAAAAATATTAATTATAAACTTGTATTTTTTAATTAATGTATATAAATAAACATTATTTTTGAATATAAATATAAAAATGTTATATATATTAATAATATTTTTTATTAAACACTTTTATTAGTGCTAAAAATAATGCTGATAAAGGTTGCATTTATTAGTGATTTTAGCTAGCGTTGATAAAAGTAAGGCTTTTATCAGTGCTTACATCTTAGCACTAATAAAAGTCGGCGCATCCCTTACCCGGATTTATGGTAGTTCAATCTTATGTCTTGGACACTACGAAGTAAAAATTTCATGAGAAAAAGTCTCATTTGGTTACGAGCACTCTCACTTGAGGATCAATATACTATGTGCCCCATCATAGAATGCTATTTGACCATAGAAGAAGATTTAAGAATATTTTCCTAAAATTTTAAGGTTCTCATCATAGAGGGGAATTGATATGACATTTTCAATGCGATAAATACTCTGAGACATTATTACATTAAAGTTACACATAACTATAAATGATATTTAATAAGTTATTTTAATTAATCTTCACTTATTTTAATGTACATACAATTCAAAGTACACACAATTGGTTTTAGTACACCAACTCCGACAGTCTCCCACTTGGACTAGATCCAACTGCCAACAACTTTCAGTACATTAGATCTCACATGATGATCATGTTTCTACTGAGTTTAGTCTTTAGTCAAGGGTTCCACCACATTATCTTCCATAGAGACTCTACTCATTGTGAATTCACCTCTCTGAAAAAAATTCCATCAAGAGATGATATTTTCAATGCATGTGTTTTGTTTGCTGATGTGATCTTGGATCGTTTACAAGAACCACCATTGTAGTATTATCACAGTATATTGTGATAAGATCCTTGTTGTTAGGAATTACAACATTCTCCTAGATGAAGTTACTTATCCAAATTGCTTCTTTAGTTGCCTCATATACCACAATATACTCAGACTCTGGTGTAGAATCTGTGACCACATCATATTCTGAGCTTTTCCAGCTCACACCACATCCATTAAGAGTAAATATGTATCCCAACTACGATTTCATATCATATTTATCTATTTGAAAACTAGAATATGAATATCCTCTACTGAATAGATCCTCATATCTTCCATGGACCAAGACTATATCCTCAGTTTTCCTCAGATAATTAAGGATAATTTTAACTTCCATCCAATGGTGGTCACCTGGGTCAACTTGATATCTTTATTTCATGGTTATGGCATAGGGGACATCTTGCCTAGTACATATCATAACACACATGACTAACCCAATCACTAATTTGAATGGAATCCTTTACACCATTTGTCTCTTATCATGTGTATGAGGACACATTTTATTAGAAAAATGAATGCCACGCGACACTAGCAACAATACCCTCTTGGATTGTATTAAATATTTTCAATATATTTTCAATAAATGTACTTTGACTTAGACCAAGAAGTATCTTAGATCTATCATGTTGGATCTTGATCTCAATAATATATAATTATTTGCCTATGTACTCCATGGAGAAGCATGTTTTCAACCAAGCTATGATAGTATATAAGACTAGTATTTCATTTTAAATAAGTAGTATTCCATTAGCACAAACTATTAGGAAAAAGACAGCACTACCAAAAAACCATTTATAGAAATAAGTATCACATTCATTCTTTATGAAACCAAATTCTATTATAGCATCATTAAATTGAATATTCCATAACCTATATGCTTTATTTAATCCATAAATGGATCTCTGCAACTTGCATATCTTATTGAAATATTTTGAAGTCACAAACTCTTCAGGTTGTGTCATATAGAAATCTTCCTAAAGGGTTACTTTAAGGAATGATGTTTTAATATACATATACCAAATCTCATATTCATGATAATATTATATGTAAAGTAGAGTTCAAATGGATTTTATCATAGAAATTAGAGAAAAGGCTACATCGTATTCTATGACTTGACACTATTTAACCCTTTTGCGACCAATCATTCCTTATAAGTACTAACTTTTCTATCCATGTCTAGTTTATTCTTGAATACCCATTTATAAATAGTGATAATTATATCCAATGGAGGATCTACGAAAATCCAGACTTTATTTTGATATATGAAATCTATTTCATAATTCATATCTTCTTTCCATTTGGAAGCTTCTATGCCAATTACTACTTCCATGTAGGTTACATGATCATTATTATCAACTAATAATGAGTCACAATCCTCAGTGACTATAAAACTATATATTTCAAGTTCTTTAACCTCTCTTATAATCTTATCTAGTAATTGTGTCTCTGGAACATTCTCTTTCACAGGTCTTTATGAAATATGTTCATGTTCCCACTCTTGTTTATCTTGAGGTTGGACTTAATCAAATTATATCTCACTCCCACTATATCCTTTAAATATGTGATCCCCTTTAATAAAGGTTATATTTATTTTAACCTCAACTTTCTTGTTTTTAGGATCATATAGTTAATATCCATTATTTTCCTTAGGATACCCTATAAAGATACACCTAGTGCCTCAGGATGAAAGTTTTTTTTCAAAAATAACCTTAATATACACTTCAAAACCCCACAATCAAATATGTGAAAACATGGATTTATTACCATATCAATGTTGATATGGAATACCAATTTATATTTATTTATAACTCAATTTAGTATGTATTCTTATTTCTAAAATGAATATCCATAAAAGAATAATAGAATACTCATATAACTCATCATAGATCTCACTATTTCTAATAGGGTGCAGTTCTTCTTTTCACTTACATTTTTCCATTTTGGTGTATAAGGAGGAGTGAGTTGGGATATAATCCTAAACTACCATAAATAATCAATGAAGTCATGATTAAGATATTCTCTACCATAGTCTAAGTTGAGATTCTTAATCTTTTACCAATATGGTTCTCAAATTTATTCTTATATTCCTTGAATCTATCAAAGGAGTCCAACTTATACATCATTAGGAAGACATATCCATATCTACTAAGGTCATTAGTCAAATTTATGAAGTATGAGTACCCACCCCTAGATTCAACTATAAATGGTCCACACACATCGATACAAACCAACTTGATAATATCAGTGGCTTAGTAACCATTTCCACTAAATATAGATTTGATTATTTTTATTTTTAAACATGCATGACATACACCAAGTGGTTTTAGTTCAAAAGAATCCAAATATCCATATTAGTGTAATATGGTCAAATGTTTTTCATTTACATGACCTATTCGGTGATGCCATAGTTGGGTGTGGTATGAATCATGTGAACTATTTTCATTATCCATTTCCAATACTTGGTTTGTGTAATCCAACACATACACACCGTTATTTAAATATGCATTACCATAAAAAATTATTTCTTTATAAAAGAAGAAAAATTTATTTATAAATATGAAAATAAATCCATTTATCTTAATAATGGGAACAAAAGTAATATTTTTGACAAATGAGGACATAGAATAACAATCTTTTAGAACTATGATCATTCATGTCAAAAATTTGAGGTGGTATTCCCTAATAGACACAATAGCAAGTCTAGATCCATTGGATGATTGTAGATCTACATAACCTCATTAAATCTTTCATAATATACCCAGTTATGGTATTTGAATACATATTCAATCACCACATATTGTTTCTAATACCCAATTAGTAGAAATAGATAAATTTCACTTGATAATGAACACATGTAAAACTTCCCCTATCTTCGTTTTCTAGGTGTATATTTTATTCTATCGACCCTTCTTGCCACATGAAAAATAGATAGTATCCTATTCCCTTTCTTGTCCCTTAATCGTCCTCTTCAAGTTGTAAATAATTTTTTGACTTGTAATTAGTATTGGAGCTCTTTGTATGACCTTTATTTTTATTCACCCTAAGGAAATATGTTATATCATGATACATATCCTTGTCAACTTTTTGAAGTAAAGTGAGAAGATATAGGAGATAATTTTCTATATTGTTCATATTGAAATTTAGAATAATACCATAGAATCTATGAGGGAGTGATGAAAGAATGATATCAATGTATAGGTCTTCAGAAAGTTTAAACCCTAGAACATCTAGGAACTCAATATAACTAACGAGTTCGACTGTTTGAGGCCTATATGGAACAACTTATCTATGTTTTCTCATGAAGAGTTCCTTGGATATCTCAAATCTTTCATGTCTTGATATCTCTTGATAAAGATCATGATGATTATAGATCATTCTATAAGAATCTATGTTTTCATGTGACTTCATGAATTCAATAGACATGGATGAAAGCATTAAACACTGAATTTCAACCACATCACTTAGGTGTTTATCATAGATAGTTAACTATTCATCATTAACCTCCTTTACAAGCATATTAGGGATTGAGGATTCTATAATGTAATACTTCTGTTCATGGAATAATACTATCTGTAGGTGTCTAAAAAATTCCTGAAATTTCATTGTAGTTAGAAGATATTATTTCTCCATAATTTATCTTAGGGATAATGTGATTAATTTTTTTTTCATTATTCTATAATAATAAAAGAGCATATTATTATTAATTTTGTTGATTTTGAATTATATGAGACATAATAATTTTAATTTTATTAAGTCTCCCACTATTTTATCAAGTCACGAAGGCCCTCACCATTGAAATCAAACTCATAATGTATATTCACCTGATCCTCTTAGACTTGTGTTTAATAAGTTAGTTGTAACCTTTGATGCTTGATCTGTTTTCTATGTAGGGTTCTCACTTCCCCCTTAAAAGTGTTAGAAATAAAAATTTAATTTGGAGGTTATATTCACCTGATCCATTCTAGTGTAAATGATCCACATTTACCTCCATATGATCCATAATATGGACATGAAATCAACAAGAAGGTTTTTAGGTAGGTGGTCTTTACAACTATAGGATTTCAATTACTTGTTCCATTGAGTAGACACCCCAATATTAAAATCCCGACTCAGATTTTCTCAATACTGATCACCAAATGTATAATGAATAGAATATGGTTGTTAAATTCATTAAAAGTATGGTTAAGTTAACCAATCATATTAGTTAAGGCTCCATTATAATTAAAAGTGCACCCAACTATGGCCTGACCTAACACTTTATCTATGGTTTCTCTTAATTTAGATAATGGAATACATAATGAATTAATAATAACTTGAGGGATTTTGTTTATTATGCATAAATTTTCTTATTTTATCCTTTAAATATCTTGTTAATATAAAATGGGGTTAATTTTAGGGATTAACCATGCTATGATAAAACATTTATGCACAACCCATTTATTTTAATTTAATATTTTCATATTATTCCATTTATATAAGAGATCATGGGATTTAATCTATAAAATAAATCATGCATAACCATAAATAAAATAAATTAATTAATTATGTGATCATGAGATTATCTGATAGTTGATTTATTAAGCAGATAATAAATCAACCTATGACCCTAGGGAAAAAAATCCTTATGTAGGTCTTGGAATGAGTTGTAATATTCTACCAGTTCACATATGTATCCCCCGTGTTGGATTCTTCTTGGTTCTGTCTTGAACTGCCTCTACCTGGGCTCTATATTTAACTGACTCTATGCACCTTTAGATACTTCTTTTATTATATATGTTTTATAACTTACACATAGGTGAGGAGAACCAAAGGATTGGTTAAGATAAATTACATAAAACAACCCTGGAAATGCAGATCCTACATAATAAGGGAAGGAAGGATGACACATAAGCCATCATATTTATTTTAATAATAAATAATTTCCAAACCATGAAATAAATTTAAATTAAATAAAACCAACACATACATAGATTTATTCAAATCTCATAATCGGCCACACACATGCAATGATTACGTATTTTAAGAAACTAGCCATCATTCATTTTTATTCATTCATTGATAAGATAAAACACAATTGAATTAATTTGATTAATTGTATTAATAATAAATTAATTCATTTTATATTAATAAATATAATCATATTGAAATTTTTATCATCAGGATTTTAAACAAATAATTTAATTTTAGATAAAACTTAATAAAATTTTATACAACTTTATAATTGTATGTAACTCAACAAGTACCTATTTGAACTAATCAATATGGTTCTTGTTGTATACAATCACTCATGTTTCATATTTCATACATTATATGTGTTATAATTTCATAGTTTTTACTTTTAAAATAATTACACATAGAACACATGAATATTATGATGCTTTTACAATTTAATGTTTTGAGTCTTTAGTATACAATGACCATACATGATTCATAGTTTTGAATATCACACAAAATTAAATAATCATATAATATAATATAAAACCCAATGAATGATGTTTAATTTCAATTTAATTACTCAAAGAACTAAGGTCAATGAGGTTTAATGAAGAAATTAATTAAATTTAATATTTTAATTTAAACTGGTAGAGTACACGAGGTGTAAAATCTGGCCACACGATGTGTACTTCACTTCACCAAGAAGTACATGCATAGGTACTCAACATGTACTTGTTACAGACATTTTTGAAGTACACAATGTGTAGAAAGGATACATGAAATGTATTTCAAGTTGCATGAGTACCATCTTATGCACATCATATGTTAGATACACACTGTGTATTTATTACACAACTCATCTTGACCTTGTGTTTTTTGTTGTGAAAACATTTGGACTATACAGAATATCATTTGGAAAATCCATGTTCCAACCTGGATGGTCAATATGCGGTGAATTTAATGATCATAGTGTATATTCATTAAATAATGACCCAGATCCCACATGGGTGTCCTAGTGAAATGAACAACGATACACAACATGTGGTAAAAGAGTACACATCATGAAACCTCGTATTATTTGGATGGAATTATTGGTACTTCTAGATGGGTTTTTAGATGTATTCTTGCTTAATTATTAATCGATTTGGGTTATGTGAATGAGAAATGAAGAGGTTGAAGTAGTGATTTCGATGAATGATCAATAAAAAATTAAAATTTGAAATTAAAATTGACTTTTGAAGGTGTAATAATTAACAAATAAATAAATGATTACAAATTTCAACATAACCTAATTTTGACACCACTTGATTATTCTGAGCATAATGTAAATTCTTATCGAGGCTAAGCTCGAATAAAAAATTATTGGATTTTATGGATCATTCAAATATTATACATCATAACCAACAAAATTTTTCTAGAGAATTTTGAAAAAGGTCACTAAAACCAAGTGAAGTTCTTTTCACATTAAATTTATAATTAATTTAAATATATCATAAGAAATAATATATAAATCTTTATATCTTTCTTCTATTAATATGTTGATCGTATGAAACCCTTTTTGTTCAACCATCATTTAATTTGAAGGATCCAAGTGTATATTCCCTCTAGAAGTGATGTACATGTGGTCTTTTGATCTTCGAACAACACCAATGGATTTCTGGGTACTAGTGTGATAGGTCGATCGACTTGTAGTGTTTGTCCTGACCGCTGTGATGATTCCTTTGGTATTAAAGAATCATCCTTGAAATCTTGTTTGTGAGATTATGGAGGATGAAGGAGAATCTATATAAAATTATTCAGTATTGAGACAGATATCTATATTTTATTGTGCACATCGATTCTATAATGACCCCTACCACAGTAGCCCGAATTTAGTGTCTAATTTATTACATTGGCATAAATATAAGGCCTAAACATTAAACATTATATAATATTAATTTTAAGTTAAGAATTTTACTTTATTTCACATTGAGTATCTTTTATGGTTTAAAGTTTTAGAGGATTAGGTCATAACTCATATATAAAAAAACCATAATATAAAAAATGGACACTTACAATTAGTATCCATTTTCCCATAATATAAAACTTTTAAAATAAAGTATGATCTCTTTTCATGAAAAATCTTCACGAATTTCAAACCAACATCTTCATTTACCTTACCCATCCTTAAATTCTATATTTTTTTAAAACTTGGTATGATCACATAATCTCAGTAAGGGATAAAAAAATAAAGAAACCTTTAGTACAGTGAAAAGCATTACAACCCTTAAAAAACCATTTCTTGAAAACATAAAATTTTACCCACAAAGGGAAATATCATTACTTTAAAAAGAACATTTGTCTTACCTTTTGAAAACAAATTATTTCCATGTAAACTCATTATAAAGCATAGAAAATTCAAGTAGGTATCTTGTTATATCATCTCATAGAACCCTTAAAAAACCCTTAAAAACCCATAATGATTGGAATAAACATATAGCCAACTTCCAATATAATTATTTGAATAATATAATTATTACCCAATACATTGGAGTTCTCTCTAGGTTCACCCATAATTTAATATATAATAGGCTCAAATAGAAATATCTGGGTGAACCCATAGTATATAATGTTCAAGAACAACATCAGTAATAAAACATTTCATCACTTGAAAAACTATTTTAAGTTCGTATGCAAATAAATTTCAGATATCAAAAGACCATTTTCTATTAAAAAAATTTTTTAATACCAAAATACCCAAAAAAAATAAAAATATGGTGTTTAATTTAAGAAAACATGAAATATTTCAAAGTTATCTAGGAATCAAATAAACTTCGTGATTAAATGAAAATTCATTTTCTTCATACTTTAAAAATTGGACATTTCATTTCTCGTTGGTCAAAACATTCCATTTAAAACACATCAAAAGATTCCTTTTAAAACCATTTGAAATAATGTAAAAGAGACATAAATGAACTCTATAAATATTTTATGTCCATACAAAACATTTTAAAAATAATTTTAAAACATGGACATAGAAGAGAAAGAGAGTTTGAAGGAAAACTTTAAAAGAGATTTTTTTCAAAGAACATTTCTTATCACTTGAAAAACACTTTAATCATAAACCCCATTAAATAATTATTTTAAAAAACACTAAATATCATGAGAATATATAAATTATTGATATATAATGTCAAAGGGTCTGTATATACACCTTATAAAAGAATAAAGGCACATAACATCAAGAATTGCCTCAATGGAAGGAAATTGAGACGAAGTCCCTTACCTTGATTCCGATTCGCCACATATGTCTTTATCTTTTAGAATAATAAAATTATTTTAAATAATTACTTGATTGATAACCTTTTTAAAGTTTATTATTAATTTTATTTCACTTTTTAACAAGTTATATACAATTACTTAATCAATTAAAATTAAGTCAGATGTTTTTACCATATTAAGCTTATATGTCAAAAACGACTTTGGTAGGATGAGTATGGTCAAAGGGGTAATTATTTAACCATTTAAATAATATTAATCATGAAATAATTATCATACTTATATATTAATTATACTTTTAAAACCAATCTTGAAATATGTTTATGAAAAATGAACTAACGTTATGATCATGGAGACGGTAGGTTATACATACGCATGAGTAACGTTTCCATTTTTCCAATGATCATTATGGAAAGAAGTTAAGTAATTTTATCTTTAAAAAATGATAATTATATAATAAATACCATGTTATTTAATTATGTTTACTTACATATACCATTCTTGTGATGTAAAAGGAATCACATCGCTTCGAGGAGGCGGTAGTCCACACGTCCACAAACGACATTATCACTTTTTCAGTGTGTGTAGGTAAAAAGAAAATTAGATATTATATTTATAGAAATATAATTATTTAATTAATATAATAATTATGTCATGTATATAATTTATGTTCATTATAACTTCCATGAAACATGTTAGTGAAAAATGATTCATATCACTTTTTAAGGCGGTAGTCCGTTGTACACACGAGTGATGTTATCTTATCCTCTAAAGTATGAAATATGAAAAGGGTGTATATGATATAATTAATAGAGAGGTATAATTATGTTATAAATACCATAATTATAATATATAAATTTTATTTCCATCATAATATCCAACCATGAGAGGTGGTAATAGAAAAATGAATGACATCGTTTCGTGTGGTGGTAATCTTCCGTACACATGAATGATGATTTTGTAACCTATTTAATGGAAGTGTGTGTGTATGTACTAAAATTAATATAAAAAAATATTTTTATACTGAGGATATTGAGATTATTATATAATCATCATATAATTATACTGAAGGGTGTGGAGAAAGAAATAAAAAAACACATGTTGATGAATGCTACCTCTTCTTCAGGTAACTCTTTTTGGATTTCACCAAAGGACTTACTTGGTTGGATTTATAAAAAAAGTAAGGATTCTTGGAATAGAGGATATAAGAGAAGAAGTTATTTTGGTATGGATTTTTTGATATAAAGGTATTTATAGATGTGAATAGAGAATGATAGGAAGAGGCCTTTTATAATCCAGGTGATTGGAAAACTTGTAAATTTTTGAAAGAGGGATTTCAAACCATATTTTTTCTAGGTCAAGTGGATAAAATAATGCACAAAAAGATATAATGGAATGGATAAGGTTTAAATATGTCCATAAAATGGGTTGTTGAAATATTTCTAAATCATATGGATCCTCAATTTTAATGTTTAGTCACTTGGTAATTCTCAATTTTTTTGAACAAAAACAAAAAAAATAAATTACTGATCAAGAAAACCAGACCTAAAAATCCACTCAGGGAAAGAGTTCACCCAAAAATGGTCACCCCATGATTTCCCAAAACAAGATAAATGATGAGCCTCCCGATTTCCCCCTTGCTTTATAAAATAAAAATTGCATTCAATGAAGCATTCATTTAAAGACTAAATATTCCTCAAAATAAAGCCAAATGTCTGGGAATCCTCTTCCTTTGATAAAATATTAATCAATTGAAAGAATTAAGATTCCACAAAAACCTTGATATAACCTTTCTAGCAGGTGAGAAGAATCCCATGGAGAATGGCAGACGCATCTGCTAATGCATGGCACCATAAGCCATCAATAGCCCTGAAGTGAGCTTCCACAACCTGACCATCACTATTATGGGCAATAAATCCAATAAAAACCCTAAAATTAGTAGATAAGGCCACATATGTTTTAATTTTGACAAAACCCTCTAGAGGGGGATACCAATAGGGGGTGCTTGACGATTACTACCCACTAAGGCCACCACATCATTCGTCGTCCAATAATTCATCCATTCAAAAGCCCTCTCAACCCAAATATGGTCTTGGGTTACCTTATTATGGAAAATGTATTCATTTCTTTGAGTCCACACTATCCAAGAAATTGTGAATATCATCCCCATCACCCTTGGTTCCAACTATGATTCCCATTTAATGAAGTTTTGGATCAACCCAATAGATGAATCAAATAACTTTTTAAAATCCATCTCCCATTCCTTCTACACCCCTTCCACCCCATGATAGAAAAGAATTACATGAAAAGGAGATTCCACTTCTTGGAGACACAAGGGAAAACTATCATCCTCGACAAGATAACATCTCACAAAAAAGTCACGGGTAGGTAGAACACTAGAGTAGACCTACCACCAAAAAAATTTCACCTTGGGAGGGGAGGAGAGCGATCAGAGACTCTTCCAGTGATTGTTAGGGACTATCTCAGCCAAGTCATGAACCTGTATTTTTTAGCTTGATAAAACAGAAAACCTCCTAGAAGATTCCATAGTCCAGAAAATATGATCCTTCCCCATACTTGGTGTGAGATGAATACTCATAATAAGAGTACGATCGACATCATTAAACCAATTGGAAATCTTCCTCTTATCCCAACCATCAAGCGAGTCATTGATCAGGTCTCACACCCTATAATTTTCGAAACCTAGAGCTTAAATTGAGGACACGTTAATATTGACACCCTTTTCCAACCACAGATCATTACAAAAACTCACATAATTTCCATAAAAAATTCTCCAAACACTGTGAGATAGCGTGTTTTTAAGAAGATCATTTTTTAGAAAAAGTTGATTTTATATTAACTCGATGACTAAATATAGTCATTATATAGAACTAAAATAATATTTAATGGTATAAATTATATAAATTTAATTTAAAAAATTCCCAATTAGGTATTGTTTTAATTAATTAAAAATTTGAAACATTATTCATTTTAAAATAGTTTTTAGAAAAAACCATCTTTAAATGCAAAAAATATTATATTAAAACAAGTATAAATTTGATTCAAAAGTAATTAAGTGGATTAAATATAACTAAATAATACTTAGGTTACTTGAAAACAAATTCAAAACATTTTTATAATTTCAAATTACTTAATTTATTAAAAATAAATGACTTTTTTTTTGAAAAAATCGTTATTTTTCACTATTCACTAATAAATCAATATTTTCTGAAAAATCATAAAATTTCACCCAAAGTAAATTATGATATGATTATTTTAAAATTAATATTAATTTTTTCAAATTAAAATTATAAAATTAAGATATTAATCTTTTAATTAAATCCTTATAAGAAAAGTGTTTAATTAAACTATTTCCTTTTTGATTAAAAATTACTTAATATTTTTATAACTAATATAACTATAAAATTTAAATTAAAAAATATTAAAAATATTTATTTTATCATTAAATGGTTTTTTACATCCTTCCCCCTTTTATAAATTATATCCTCACAATTTTATTCACTTATTAAACAAGTTGGGATACCTTTTTCTCATAAAATTTTTAGATTCTCATGTTGCCACTTCAACAATATGAGTTTCCATAAATACTTAACCTTATGAATCACCATATTCTGAAAAAATTGGTCTCTATAGTCAATAACCTAAACTATTTGTTCCTCATAAGAAATATTCTCTTCTAAATGAACTATATTAGGGCACAAAATATGAGACAAATCTGACACATATTTCTTCAAATGTTTCTATCTGTATACTGTAATGAAAAATTTTATTTTAAGAAAACTCAAAAAAATAAAGATGTTGATATGAAATTCTTTGGCAATCCATTAAATAATAAAAAAAATATCTTCCATGGTTTCATTTTTCCTCTTAGACTGTCCATCATATTATGGATGAAAATCCATTCTAAAATTTAATTTAGTACCCAAAAACTTCTCAAGTCCTTTCTAAAAATTATATGTGAACCTATGATAATGGTTAGATAAAATGGAGAGAGACACTCCATATAACCTTATAATATCCTTTAGATATAGTCAAGAAAGATGATCTAAATACGTTGTATCTTGAATTGGAATGAAATGTGCAGATTTAGTTAATCGATCAGTAATAACCCAAATCACATTGTTACCACATGATGTACTTAGAAATCCCACCACAAAATCCATGGATATATTTTCCCATTTTCACTCTGACACTGGAAAAGGTTGAAGAATACACTTCGATAGCTATCATTCTGATTTAAAATACCGACAATTCAATCACTTCATGGTAAATTCAGAAATATATCTTTTCATTCTATCCCACCAATAATACTCCTAAAGGTCTCTATACATCTTAGTGATTCCAGGATAAATAGAAAATGAAGAACCATAAGCTTTAGTCAGAAACTCTTTCCTTAATTGGGAATCAAAAGGCACACATAATCCTTTTAAAAATCATAAAACAAATTATTTATCAATATTAAAATAAGGCAACTTACCCTTCTTAATAAATTCTACCTTTTCCTACAAATATTGATCCTCCTTATGAGATCTCTTAATTATTTCTGAAAAATTTTACCAAACTGAAACCTGAAAATAATAGAGGATATCCTTATATCCATAACTTCTAGGACAAAATTCATTAAATAATTAAACAAATGGTCATATTACAAATATAAAACGGTTAATGTAGAATTAATTTTTCAAATCAAAGCATCAAACACTTTATTCTCTATTCCAGGATGGTAATGAATTATGTAATCAAAATCCTATATTAGTTCCATACATCTTCTCTATCTCACGTTCAATTATTTATTAGTGGATATATACTTAAAATTTTATGATCAATATATATTTTACACTTTACTTTATACAAATGATGTCTCCAAAATTTTAAATTAATAACAATAGAAACTAATTCCAAATCATGTTTAGGGTAATTTAACTCATGTGGAATCAAGAAACATGATGTGTAAACAATTACCTGATCATTATGCAATGGGAAACAATGAAGTCATTTTAACTAAGCATCATTGTAGATGAAAAATTCACCATTTCTGGAAGGCAGGTCCAAAACTGGTGCATTCACTAATCTTTTTTTTAGTTACTAAAAATAATCATCACATTCTTTTTTCTAGATAAACTTAACTCCTTTTCAAGTTAACTTAGTCACCAGGCTAGAAAACTGAGAAAATATTTCAAAAAATCACCATTAGAAACCCAAAAATCCATGAAAACTATGAGTCTAAGTGATATTTATGGTTCTTTTCCATTCTTCAACAACTTTCATTTTATAATGTTCAATAGTTATGCCATCTTTAGAAACAATATGCCTAAGGAATGAAATTTTTTTTAACAAAAATTCATACTTGTTAAATTTTCTATATTATTTGATTTATTTTAAGGTTTTCAAAATAACCCTTAGGTGTATTTCATAATCCTCTTTAATTTTAGAATATAACAAAATATCATCAATAAACAATAGCACAAACAGATCCAATAACTCATGAAAAATCTATTCAATATATCCATAAATATAGAAGGTCAATTAGATAATCCAAACAAAAAAACTAAAAATTCATAGTGCCCATATCTAGTTTGAAATATAATATTCAAAATTTATACTTCCTTCACTTTCAACTGATGGTACCTTGACATCAGGTCATACCTCAAAAAATACCATGCTCCCTAGAGTTGATCAATCTATATGAGGAAAATGAAATTTTTTCTTAAATGTGATGTTATTCAAGGATCTATAATCAATTCAATGTCTCATTTAACCATATTTAGTTTTAATAAACAAGACATGGGAACTCTGTGGGGAAGTTCTTGGTCGAATGTAAACATTAACTAATAACTCATGAAATTGATTTTTCAATTATAAAATTTTCACATGATCCATTTGATATGGGGGTTTATAAATAGGATTATCATAAAGTAATGAGCCAATAATAAAATCAACCTTTCAATCAAGAATAAAACCAGAAAAATCATCTAAAAAACATCCATGTATTTATTTACTACTAGCACATCACTAATTTGAAGAATTTTTTTATTTTCAATAATATGAGCTAGGTAACTTTCATGACCATCTCTAATTAATTTATCAGCTTCTTGGTAAGTTATAAAAGGAATGAAATCAGTGAACACAACCTTATTATCACTTCAATCTATCTTAGTATGAGAAAATGAAATCCAATTCATAACAAGAAGGATATCAAACTATACTATGACCAGTTCAATAAGAATTTTAGGAAATACCATCCCACTAATAACAAAAGAAATATTTTTATACATATTGGTTGCTTTAATACTTCCACATGGAGTTTATGTTGGAGTTGGTGGCCTAGAACCAAATAATTTGTACTTTATGATAAAACTGTATTCTGGGATTTGAATATTGATATATACCTTATCACATCTTTATTTTTCTTCTGCATGAAAATGCATGTGATAATTTCCTAAGGATAATTATTACACTAAAGGATTATAGAGGATCCCTGCTATGATGAGAACTTGGAAGTTCCATAACACTATTCTTGAATATATGTTCTACAACCTGATGATGTTATTTTAGGGACACAAATAATACAGACCATTAGGGGTGGGGACTTATAAAACTCTGAGATAACTTCTCATGTAATGCGCCCTTGGTAATATCCAGGAGGATATTATGAGAACAATACCTGCCAGTAGGAAATTCACATTTCATGGTTTCATTGGATGTTCCCATCTACAAAAATTTGTATTGGTCCTTAGACTTTAAGATTTTTATTAATGGGTATTAAAACTTGCGAACTTATATTATTGACAAAAACTACGAGGACACACTATTCGCAGTGAGGTAGGATATATCAGATGTGTCACGAGTAGTACTGAATTAATAGATAATGCAAGAAAGGAATTTTCCCTTATGTTTCATAATAGAAGTTGATATCTCAAGCCCTTTGATGGAATTGATATAGCCTAAATAAATCCATGGCCATGGTGAGGAATGAGAAAGTTCAATTTCAGGAAGTCAAAGAAAGAATAATCGCGCACATGGGTTGATGGCACTAGAATGCAACCTGCTTGATTGGAGATATCATGACAAATGGATTACATTCCATGGTAATAATTTGTAAGAGGTGACATATCATTACGACGTTAACTTATTTCTCTATGGGTGTCTTGGTGTGTTTCTAAATGATAACCTTGGACATTAGGTAGGTTCTGTCTAATTCCACTGAGAAAGAGGCCTAGAGGGTCACACAGTAAGTGTATCCAAGTATCTCAGTTAAATATTCATTTAACAAGTTGAATATATATTATTCCTGATTGTGGTTTAATAATTATTCAAGGACGCTTGATCACATTTATTTCTAAAATAGTTATTCTAGAGAATATATTGTGGGAAAAATAATATATTTATTAGATAATAATGTAGTAATATTTATTTAAGAAATAAATAATTGTTATTCATGGTCGAATAAATGTGGTGGAGGAAAGAAAGAAAATGGAAAAACAAGAGTACATGCTGTGTGTATTAATATACACTCTGTGTAGTTTTTCTGTGGATTTTTGAGAAATAATATTATTTATTTAAATAAATAATATTATGTGTAATTCTCTAGGTGCATGTCAAGTGATAATAATAATTCCTCTAGTAGTGATCCACATGCACATATCTCTTGAAGTCACTGAAGATATCTCCGGGTGCTAGCATGGAAGAGCCTTCGCTTGTGATGTCTACCTTTGATTTCCTTGAGAGAATCTTCCAAGTGTAGGATTCCTCTAGCGGTGATCCACATGCACATATCTCTGGAAGTAACTAAATATATCTTCAGGTGCTAGCATAGAAGAGCCTTTGCTTGCGATGTCTGCCTTCGCTTGTGATGTCCTCCTACACTTGGATTCTGTGACGCAATGACGTATCACATTATATCATGACCATAAACATCAATGAAGAGAGAATTCCATCAAGGTAATTCTTGTATTTTAATTAAATTAATTATAACCAATATATGATGATCCTCTCTATGGTTTTAGTACTTCCATCTTTCCTCTTATTTCTTCATTCTATTTTGAAGATCCCGCATTTTATCATCGTGATGGATCTCAGATTGATCATTTTTAACAGTAAAATTCTACTTGGGTACACCCATCCATGTGCTTCCGCTGTTCCTGGAACCTACAAGTGGTATCAGAGGGGTCATATCATTGATTATAATTATTTAGTTTTTTGTTGATAATTTATGCATTTAATAATTTAGTTGTTTTAATTTAAGTTAATCGTATTGTAAATATGAATATCGAGATCTGTTCCCCCTCTTTCATTTCTCATTAACCTTATAAAAATGATATTTTCTTTTAATTTTTATTAAAATAAAATAGAGGATCTCATATGGAGGTTCCAAAGGTTCCAAGACATACAACACCAGAACACACGGTGTGTAGTCAGTAGTACATACCATGTAGTCAAGGTTCAATGCATCGAGATTGGTCCACCAAACCAAGCCGTGTGATTAGAGTTTTTCTAAGTCTTAATGACTCCATGTGTTGACCAGGAATAGGTGGCACATGGTTTTCAGATTACACACCATGTGGCCCACTGGACATGGTGTGTAGTCCCTTTGAGTTAGAGTTGGACCGTGTACCCCGTACATGGCTTGACCGGCTAGAGACCATGTAACTCAAATACTATATAGCCTGTGGACCACTAGACACACCGTGTACTCTGAAGATTTTCGAAGTACATATACATGTCATATCCCTGGTCGTGTACTTCATATGGATGGTGAACGATAGTAAATTCCGTGTAGTAGGAACTAAACATTGTGTACTCATCCAAATTATGTAGATTTATTAAAATTTATTATTATATTATACAAAACCTTGAGACGTGTACCATGGTGCAGGAATAATGTTGGGGCACAACACATGATTAGTGTTTTATATATATTTGTTTAATTTAATATCTGTGTAATGTTCATTTCTACTTATTGGGTAGTTATGAATGGGAATTCATTGGGTTTCCTCTAAGGTAAAAGTTACGTATAAAGATAATTTTAAATGAATTTATTTGTTTAAAATTATGATGGATGATAATATCAAGGAAATTCAGAAAATGGATTAAGATAAAAGGATTGATTAATTAAAGATTATAATTAATTGATTTGAGGGTAATTTATATTAAACAAGAATGATTAATGAATTTAATGCTATTTTTATTTATACGTTAATATCGTTTCAAGTATGGATGATCATGAGATAGACCAGGACCTTTGTATGTGAATGGTTTCTTTTAATTTATTTATTTAAATTAAAATTATTGGCCTGTGATCCCTATCTTCATTAATATGTAGGGTCTGCATTCCCAATGTTTATTTTATGTAAAACCCTATTTTACCCCTCACCTGCGTGTGATATAAAAGCATATGTAATGGATGGATATCCCAAGCTAGTGGAGGTAGCTCAAGTTAGGATCCAAGGCGAAACAAATCCAAGGAGATACAAAGGTGAATAGGTTGAAAGCTGTAAACCTGAATTTAAAAGTTTCAAGGTGTTTCTCCCCTAGTTCCTGGGTTATTTTATCAACCGCTAGATAAAACATCTAATATAACAAGCTCATGATCATTCCATTTATTTTATTTCTGCCAATTGAATGGTTTATTTATTGTGGGTGTGTTTTCACGATCACACAATTAATGAATTAAACAAGCATGCAAGATGGAACTAAAATAAGAATGGCTTATACATAAATATTATCTTAGACATGGTTAATCACTTAAGTATATCCCACTTAATATTTAAAATTAGGTAATAAAGATAATTTAATGGTAATTTATATATAAGGATAAAATCCCTCAAGGAAATATTAAGTCGATATAACCTTCCATAATCTTGGTTAGAAGTGAACCATAGTTCAAAGTGCTTGACCAAACCTAGTTGGGGTGCTTTTAATTATTGTGGAATTATAGTTTGAGGTCTTGGGTTGACTTGAATTGGTTTACATCAAGGGTTGACTTCCATAGTAGGACTTGGTGTGACCAAGAGGCAAAGGTTGAGGAAATCCAGAATAATAGAATTTCAGGATTGGGGAGTCCACTCAGCTAATCAAGGAACTGTGAGTTGATGCAGTTGGAATTTAGAATGCCTACCTAAAACCCTTCAAGTTTCTTGACCAACCCTAGTTGGGGTAATGTGAAAGGAAATATGGATCCTTTCCACTAAAATATTCAGGCAACATAATATTCTGAATTCAATGGTGAGGGCTATTGGATTTTGATAAAATAGTAAGAGACTGATAAGTATTAATTTATTTATTTGTGTCAGTTTTATCATGATAAAGTTAAAAATATTTTCTCATCTTAATTTTTAGAAACAATAAGAAAAATGACTTCAAACATATCATTTTGAACCATACCCGAGAAGGAAAACCTTCTCACCAGCACCAATTTCCAAGAGTGGCAGAGGCATTTACACATAATCCTTCTCCATTAGAGAAAATTGTATGTATTGGAGGAGCCTATTCCAGTTATGCCTGGAAATAGGACCAATGATGAGAAAATATCTCTCTATATAAAACATTTGGATGATTTTATATATTTCCAATGTTTTATGCTATCAGACATGTCTAATGAGCTCTTGAAGCAACATGAAAACATGGATGTGTATAGAATGATGCATCAACTTAAAGATATATATAAAGAGAAGGCGAGATAAGAGAGATATGAGATCTCCAATGCCTTTTTCAAAACTAATATTGGAGAGTCTGTGCCAGCTAAGCCTCATGTAGTCAAGCTTATTGGCTACATCGAATACCTAGACATCTTAGGGATTAAGTTCCCGGATGAGTTGTGTATATATCTCATCCTATCATCGTTGACCAAGACCTTATATAGATTTATTGTCAACTACAACATGAGAAATAATGAGAAGTGTCTATTAAAACTTCTGACCTTTATTATCTAGGTAGATAAGGACATGGGGTGTGACAAACCCGCAGTCCTTATAGTGAATAAGAAGATAAAGGACAACTCAAAGGGGCCAAGGATTTATAAATGGTTTGAAGTCCCCAAGCACCATCCCTCAAAGAAGGGGAAGATCCAGAAGAGGGTCATGGAACGACAGGAAGTATGTTTTGCATGTGGCAAGCCAGGCCATTGGAAGAAAAATTGCACCCAGAAGCATGGGGACACTAAAGGTGAATTTGTTATCACGTGTAATCTTTCAATTTCTACACATTGGGTAGTAGATACAACATTTGGGGCTCACATCTATATTCAAATGAAGTAAACAAGTAGATTCAGAAACATTTAAAGAGGAGAGGTGGATCTTCAAGCTGCCAATGGAGCGAGGCTGGCTGTGTTGGCCATTGGTGATTACCATATCTCATTATCAACTGGAATGGTTTTGGTTTTACATAATTTTTATTATGTACCTAGTGTTACAATGAACATAATTTTTTATCATGTTTTTATATGGATGGATTTATTTTCAAGTTTGGAAATCAGGGTTGTTTATTTTATAAGAACAACATATGTTATGATATGGCACATTTAAATAACCGTTTTTATGTATTAAATTATAACAACCAAGTGTTGGAAATCGATAAGGAAACAAACTCACATGACTCATACAACACCCAGTTGTGGCATCAGCGTCTCGGTCATGTAAACGAGAAACACTTGAAAAATATCTACTAAGATGGTTATTTAGACTCTATTGAGATAAAACCACTTGATAGATGTCATGCTTGTTTACAAGGGAAAATGAACAAGCTGACTTTTGGCGGGTAGGGTGAAGGGGCCACATATCTTTTAGGATTGGTACACACAGATGTGTGTCAACCATTTATGTAACGACCCAAAATTTTGAATAAATATTATTTCCTAATTTTCTGTGTTATTTTATTTTTATACTCAAAAAAACTATTTCATTTGATAACATGAGTATAATTAAAATGAGACCATTTGGTTTTTACTGTTATATGACCATTGGTCAATATGACCGCTGGAAACTAAACGTTTTGATTTTTGTCTATAAATACAAGTGATCTTGGTTAATTAATATAGAAATAAGATTTGATTGCCTCATCCAGTAGTCTCGGGCCAATCGAATCCCATCTAACGGAACTTGGGAAGGAGGTAGCACCACTGGGCTTTTCTCTAGACCAAACCCAAGCCAAACTTCAACGTGTGAAGCTAGAACAGAATTGCCTTCATGAGAAGTTCAAACTGATAGAAATTACTACTCGTGCAATGTTGGCTGAGCCTCCCTCAGATTCTATCACCTTAGCAAACCTTACTCTTAGGTCCTATGCTGGGGTTATAAGGGGCTATGCAAGGAGACTGTAACTACCTTGTGTAATCCTTTGTTTTAAATAAAAATTTTGTTTTCTTCTTATGATGAAGTTTATGAATTTTCAAATGTCCGGATAAATATAGTATGCATATTTTTGATGAATTTTAGAGAAAGGATATTTTAAAAATGTTTATGTAAACCTTAAATAATTAAAAATGTGTAATGATTTTCAAAAAATGGTCTTCTACAATTATTTTCAGTAAGAAATTTAGAGTCTAATAAGATCAACTTAATTTTTTTGATGAATAGTAAATTATGAATAGTGATTTTATGCTTAGGATTAGTAATGTGACCAAATGGATTATTAATCTCACTTAAAGAAATTATTAATATAATCTATGAACCTTGATTAAGTAATGTGATTCAATAAAATGGTTAAATAACGGTTTCATAAATTATTAGTCAAGTATTAGTTTTTTTCGGGTGAATAGTGTTTTTTAATTAAAAATTAAATTAAAAATATTTAGAAAATTATTTTTATAAAATGGACTTTATTTTTGAATTCAGAACATCAATATTATGCTACGGTAATTTTTGGGGATTTTTCTGAAAAAAATGAATTTTCGGTGAATAGTGTATTATTTAAAAATTAAATTAAAAATATTTAGAAAATTATTTTTATAAAATGGAGTTCATTTTTGAAATCAGAGCATCGATATTTGGTTAAGGTGAAATTTTGGGATTTTTCTAAAAAAGTTGAATTTTCGATGAATAGTGAAAATACAGTTTTTAAGTTACAGGTGTTTAATGACATCATTAAATGATGTATTAAGTATGTAATTAATATAGTCGACTTATGAATAGTAATATAAGGTATGAGGTGTCCCAATTGGCGAATACCATGGGCAAATACCATGGGAAAGCCCATGGTTTTTCCAAAACCACCATTGAGGTGTCCCTTGGCCATTAATGCCTTGTCCCCTCACTTTCCCTATAAATACCCACCCTTCCCTCCTTTAGTTTTCACTCCCAACTCTCCCCCAATGAATCTATGGTCTCATTACCTCCCAAGGAGTCCTCCCAAGGTGCCCCAAGCTCTCAAGGTCCCAACCTTTGAGTTTTAAGAGTTACGTTTAAGGTAAGGGATCCTACCTCTCTCTTTCTTTTCAAGTAATCTCTTTTATGTCATTTATTTTATGCTCCATGATCTTATGTTGGAGGATGTTATTTTATATTCCTCTTACTGAACTTTTCATGTTCATATGATGAGAGAACCCCTCTTTCTCTCATCAATTCGTTTTAATAAAGTTTAAGTGGGGCCGTTAGGCTACCGAATTTTTAAGGGATTCTTTCACCTTTCTCATTTTTCAAAGTTCTACTTTCATGTCAAGTCCTTCAAGTTCCTTTTTATTATGTTGGGGTATGATCTCTATATCTATCATACTAATCTTTTATTTTCATATGATTAGATACACTATTTGATCTCGTAAATTCATTTTTGTTGAAGTTTAAGTGGTGCCATTAGGCTGCCGAATTTTTAAGGGATTCTTTCACCTTTCTCATTTTTCAAAGTTCTACTTTCATGTCAACTCTTTCAAGTTCTTTTTTATTATGTTGGGGTATGATATATATATCTATAATACTTATCTTTTATGTTCATATGATTAGAGACCCAATTTGATCTCATAAATTCATTTTGTTTGAAGTTTAAGTGGCGTCGTTAGGCTGCTGAATTTTTAAGGGATTCTTTCACCTTTCTCATTTTTCAAAGTTCTACTTTCATGTCAAGTCTTTCAAGTTCCTTTTATTATGTTGTGGTATGATCTCTATAACTATCATACTGATATTTTATGTTCATATGATGAGATACCCTATTTGATCTCATCAATTCATTTTGTTGAAGTTTAAGTGACGCCGTTAGGCTGCCGAATTTTCATAAGAGAAATCTTATTTTTGTCTTCCTTTCATGTTCTTCATTTCATATGGTATATATTTTAAATTTCATTACCATGTTCTTAAATCCTTTATATTCTGTCCCCATACTATTTTATGTATCATTTATGAGTGGGTGACCCATGTCCCCTCTCTTTTCAATGTATTCTAAAATCTCATAACATAGTCGTGATGCGGCCGAATTTTCGTCTCAAAATGTCTCTCTCTTATTATCAAATTCATTTATTTTATTAAGTGAATACTCAAAGCTCTTTATTATAAAGGGGTATTCACATATATAACAAAATGTTCTATTTTAAATTCTAGGATTTACATACATGAGACCCGCTTTCCCTTTCCGTAGGTTTAAAGTGACATAAAGATCATGTCTTTAAAGCAGTTTTTAAAACGTTATGATTATGAAATGAAACCAATTTCTTTTATGCTATATGGGTTGTTTATGAAATTATTGATGATGATATATGTGGATTACATGATAATAAAGACAAATTAAGGGTGCGCCCTGATAGTGCTCCAATGCATTGGGTAAAGACTTAATCTCTAGAGATGACCATTTTTAACGACGCCTTAGTGAATAACCTTAGTAATTTTTAATGACACCTTGGGGATGGACCTTGGTGAAATGGAAATGATTTTCAATATTAAATGATGTAGCCACATCTTCAAGTTATTAAATATGTTATTTTTATTATGATATTCCTTATGATTTCTTTCTCATGCCTTAAAGTTCTTTTTCATGACATTGTTGATGTTTCTCAAGTTCACATGTTAAATGTTTCCCCTTGTTTCCCTTACTGGGCCTTATGCTCACCCTTTCTTTTGATGTATGTCCCCAAGTTATGAGATGCAGTAATGAACCTAAGATGAACATAAGGAGAAGCCTTTAAAGTGTTTAAGAATAATGTTTTATGTTTTCATGTTTTAAGTTCCTGGTTTCCAAGACACTAAACCTTAAAGATCCTCGGTTTTGTAAAATGTAATGAAAAGTTATGTCATAAAAAGGAGGGATGTTATAATTTACAGTAGAAACTATAGGTGGGTATTCTTAATTAATTAATTTTACTGATGATTTGAGTAGATATGGTTATATCTACTTAATGAGGTATAAGTTAGAGTCCTTAGAGAAATTTAAGGAATTCAAGAATGAAGTAGAGAATCAGCTTTGTAAGAAGATAAAAAATCTTCAATCGGATCGAGGTGGAGAATATCTGAAACAAGAATTGACTGAACTTTTATAGGAGTATGGGATTATATCTCAACTCACTCCTCCTTATATACCACAGTGGAATGGTGTTAGTGAAAGGAGGAACCACACCTTGTTGGACATGTTGAGGTCTATGATGAGTCATGTAGATGTTCCATTATACTTTTGGGGATATTCATTACAAACTGTAGCATACACATTAAACCGAGTACTAACTAAGGTGGAAAATGGAATTCCCTCCGAGTTATGGAATTTAAAGAAACCCATTTTGTCGCACACACATGTATGGGGATGCGAGACATTTGTTAAGGCCTTATTAGGAAACAAACTAGAACCCTAAGGAACAAGGTGTATCTTTATAGGATATACCAAGGAAACGAAAGGATATTACCTATATAAGCCTTCAGACAAGAAAGATACTGTCACTAAACCAGCCATATTTCTTAATAGGGATCACATCCTCAAAAAGGATAGTGGGAGAAAGACTAACTTATACAAAGTTGATGCTCAAGATACACAAGAGTTGGTATAGGAACAAGTTCCACCAGTCCCTGTGGAAGAGGTTCTAGAAACACAAGTACTGTGTAGGAGCTCAAGAGAGGTAAGGGAACCAGAGAGATTTGGTTTACTAGTCACCAAGGATGATGAATCATTATGTTTGGACAATGATGAACCTCTCTACTCCAAGGAAGCAGTAGAGAGATCAGAAGCTACAAAATGGATAGAAGCTATGGATTCTGATATGGATTCCATGCATTAGAACCAAGTCTAGGTTCTGGTTGATGAACCAGTTGATGTAAATCCTGTTGGATGGAAATGGGTATTCAAGAGAAATTTGGACATGGAAGGTCAATTTGGAAACTATAAATCAAGTCTAGTCACTAAAAGATTCAGAACACATCAAGGAATTGACTATGATTAAACCTTCTCTCCAATTTCCATGTTTAAATCCATAATAATCATACTTCATAAAGAAGCTTACCATGACTATAATATTTGGAAAATGGATGTCAAAATATAATTTCTTAAGGGGAACCTTTAGGAAGATGTCTATATGAAACAACCCGAAGGGTTTTTGACACCAGGTGATGCCAAATGGGTTTTCAAGTTGCAGATATCCATTTGTGGATTAAAGAAAGCATATAGGTCACAGAACATTCAATTTGATGAAGCCACCAAGGAATTTCATTTCATTAAGAATGAATGTGATCCATGTGTTTATAAATGGTTTAATGGGAATGCGATCGTTATCCTAGTAGTATATGTTGAATACATATTACTTATTGGAAACGATGTACGAGTCTTACAGTTAGTTAAGGACCGGTTGAACAAATGTTTCTCCATGAAGTAATTAGGGGAAACAACATACATTCTAGGGATCAAGATCATTTATGATAGATCCAAGAGGCTTCTTGGACTAATTCAGGGTAAATACATTGACTAGATACTAAAGATATTTAGTATGGAACAATCCAAGAGGGGATTGGTTCCAGTATCATATGGCCTACATCTTTCTAAGAGAATGTTTCATACAAAATAGGACAAAGATAGTATGAGAAAGATCCCACATGATTTAGCTATAGGATCCATCATGTATGCCATGTTATGTACTAGGCTTGATGTTGCTTATGCATTGATCATGGTAGGCAGATATCAAGTAGATCCAGGAGAACAACATTGGTCTGATTTTAAGACTATCCTTAAGTATCTGATAAGAACTAAAAATATGTTACTGGTGTATGGAGGAGTAGAAGATCTTATCATTAGAGGGTATGATGATTCTAGTTTTCAGATAGATCAGAACGATATGAAGTCACAATTAGGATATGTTTTCTATCTCAATAGAGGAGTTGTGTGCTAGAAGAGTTCAAAGCAACTAGTTGTCACAGATTCTACAGTGGAGTCTGAATATATAGTGACTTATGATGTATCTATGGAAGACATATGGATTCAAAAATTTGTCTAAGAGATTTATGTGGTGCCTATTAGTAAATATATTATCACATTGTATTGTGATAATACTACAACAGTGGATCTTAAAAAAGAACCAAGGTCACATCAATGGACAAATAACATTATTCGAAAGTATCACATCTTGAGGGATTTATATCAAAGGGGTGAAGTTGCTATGAGTAGAGTATCCCCAGAAGAGAACGTGGTAGACCCCATTAATAAAGGCCCATCTCAGCAGAAGCATGAATATCATATGAGAGTTTGTAGGTTAAAGGTTGTTAACAGTTGTCCCTAGTCCAAGTGGGAGTCTGTTGGAGCTGGTGGCCTATAACCAACTACTTTGTACTTTATGATAAACTTGTATTCATGGATTTGAATATTGATAAATACCCTATCACATCTTGATTTTTCTTCTATATAAAAATGCATTTGATAATGTCCCATGGATAGATGTTGCTCTAAAGGGTCATAACAGATCCCTATTATGATTAGAGCCCGAAAGTGCCATAACACTATTCTTGAATATATGTTCTATATTCGGATGATGTTATTTGAGGGACACAAATAATACAGGACATTAGGGTTAAGGAATCATAAAACATTGAGGCACATTCCCATAGTGTGCGCCCTTGGTAATATCCAGGACTATATTATGAGAATGAGACCCGCCAGTAGGAATTCCACATTTCATAATGTCATTGGATGTTCTTTTATACAGATGTGTGTATTGGTACTTAGAATTTAAGATTATTATTAATGGGTATTACAACTTTTTCACTTGAATGTATTAACGAAAACTATGAGGACACACTGTTCTCAGTGAGGTAGGATATGTTGGGTGCGTCACGAGTAGTACTGCATTAATAGATAATGCGAGAAAGGATTTGTCCCTTCTGTTCTATAATGGAAGTTGACATCTTAGGGACTTTGATAGAATTGATATAGCCTAAATAAATCCATGGCTATGGTGAGGAATGGGAAAGTTCAATTCTGGGAAGTCAAAGAAAGAATTATTGAGCACATGGGTTAATGGAACTAGCATGCAACCACTTGATTGAAGATATCACGACAAAGGGATTACATTACACAGTAAGCATTCATAGGTGGTGACACATCACCAAGGCATTAACTTATTTCTCTATTGGTTACTTGACATGTTTCTTGATTCTAACCTTGAAATTTAGGTAGGCTCTGCCTAATGCCACTAAGAAATAGGCCTATAGGGACACACACTAAGTGGATTCTTGGAGGTTTGGAAAAAACCGTGATTCTCCTGGTCGCGAAGCTTTGTTCGCGAAGCCGCGGGTGCTCGCACTGGTTGTGAAGAACCAGCTTGTGCTTGCTCGGATTGGGCCGGAGTCCCTGGGTCGGGGACCCCTGTTGGGACGGACACCCCCTGGATAGGGGACCCCTGTTGGGCCAATCCCCCCCTAGGAGATTTCGTGGCTCTCAACATGGAGGCGGATCTGCTGAATCAATGGAAGAACCTCACCTTGACAGACAAAGAAAAAGAGCCACTTGCAACCTGTAGAAATGAAGACAACACTTTGACAAAACATATGGATTTATTGGTTATCGGAAGACTGGCGACCAAGGCACCAATTAATCTAAAGTCCCTCAGGACCACCCTTCAAAATCTTTGGAAATTGGAAGCTGGAGTAGCCATCCGGGAAATTGAGAACAAACTCCTAGTTTTTGAATTCTTCTGTGATAAAGACAATGATAAAGTCCTCAAAGGAAGAACTTGGTCCTTTGAAAATCATCTCATCCTGATGGAGGAATTTAAAGGGGGAGACGAGATCCAGAATTGCACACTTACCCGATCCCCGTTCTGGGTAAGAATTAAAGGAATACCGTTTCATGGGAGATCAACACGTGTGATGAAATAAATTGGAGACCGGATCGGTCACTTTCTAGAGTGGGATTGCTCGGACCCAATCCAATGGGGCCCCTGGGTCTGAATAAAGGCTGAGATCGATGTGTCAGAACCCCTAATGCGAGGTATGTTCCTGAAAATTGATGATTCCAACACATGGATCTCGTTTGAATTCGAAAAACTACCAATCTTCTGCTTCCTTTGCGGACGTATCGGCCACATTGAGAAAGCATGCGATTCAAAGTCAGAGAATACCGCTGAAAATATTATCCTTCAATATGGTCCGTGGCTCCAGGCCAAAGCACATAGAGAGGCATATATCCCTGAGGTGGAGAGACAAATGGATCGGGACCGTCTCATTGCAGCCCATCTAAGGCGACCGGAATCTGGACAACCTTCTATTATAAGGATGGGACCACCTGTCTTCCCTAAAGAATACCCAGATGAGCTTAAGGGAACTGGAAATTCCTCCCAAGATATTATCGTCAGATGCAATGATGGGGCTCAGCAGGACAGTCACCCGATTCAGGGTAACACCAACTCCGACTTCGTTTCAACTGCACCGAATTTAACGATCTTTACTTCAACTGGGCCGCTACCTAAACCAAAAGAACCTCCAGATAAATTTCCGATGCAGAAACATGTTTCTTTGGATCCGCCTGAAGCTGAGCCAACTCCAAATATGATCCCAACTGATGCCCTTCTGCAAGCTGATTCTGGGATGACTGAAGCCTCACCTTCAGGACATGTTACTCGTAGAACGTGGAAAAGGGCACGCGGCGGTGGTAGAGGCGATTTCCCAGGGGATCTCAAGCCAGGAGATCTGAAATGGCAAAGAGAGTCCAGTGGTTTGTACACCAGTCCTCCCAAAAGGAGGAAAGCATCAGGTACGTCATTAACCCCACAAGAGTCAAAGGCGGAGGCGGGTCAGGCCCGACCCCTCCTAGAGCAATGATTGCATTATGCTGGAACTGCCGTGGGATTGGAAACCCACGAACGGTTCATATGTTTCAGCGCCATTGCGCTCAAAGTTGCCCTGATATGGTTTTCCTGTCCGAAACGATATTGGAAAACAAGGACATCACAAATATTGCTCTAAAATGCGGTTTCCAGGGTTGTTCCCGGTTCCCCGACAGGGTCATTCAGGGGGATTATGTCTCCTTTGGAAGGATAATGTTGATGTTAGGCTCCTATATTTTTCCCAGCGCCATGTGGATGCATCCATTTATGACTCCCACAACCCCCCCTGGACTTTTGTGGGCTTCTATGGCTGGCCCTCCCAGTCTGAAAAGTGGAAATCTTGGGATCTCCTTTGTAAACTCTGTCGTGATTTGCCAAGCCCCATTCTGTTTGGAGGGGACTTTAACGAGATCCTTTTTCAGAAGGAGAAAAAATGTGGAGATGTGTGCTCCTCCACGTCTATGTCTGATTTTAATGACGCTATCCTTAAGGCAGAGCTGATGGACCTGGGTTACACGGGTAATCCTTTCACATGGTTCCGAGGTAGTTCAGATGGGAACCGAATCACTGAACGTCTGGATAGATTCCTTGGCTTAATGGATTGGATGAACCTATTCAAAATGTACCATATCAGACACCTCACGCTCAACTGCTCGGATCACTGCCCATTTGTCATTTACTGCACCCATCATGAGCACGCTACTAGTTCCAGGAAACCATTCAGATTCGAAAGCTTCTGGTCAAAAGATCCCGAGTGCGAGGAGGTTATCCGTTCAGGCTGGAAGAATGGGCAAGCTGATCTGAGAACCAACCTTCACCGAGTGGCATCTGATCTGAAGACATGGAGCTACTCTAAATTCCGTCACCCAGATCGGCACTGCAATTTTCTTGAAGGGAAGCTTGGCTATCTTCTTAGCAAACCCCCTTCTAGCAGCATTCTCTCCAAAATTAGTGAAACCCAATGAGAGCTGGATGTTTCTCTGCACAATAAGGAAGGTTTCTGGGCTATGAGAGCGCGTGATATTCATATAGCAGAAGGGGACGCTAATACCCATTATTTCCACCAGAAGGCTTCAGCAAGACGCCGAAAAAACTTTATTTCTGGAATTTTAAAATCAGATGGTAGTAAAGTGTCTGACACAGGGGGAATCCAAGAATCATTCTTGAGCTATTTTCAGAAGCTCTTCTCTGCAGGCCAACCTAACATTTCTCCTGAGATTGAGGACTGCATCACACTCGTGATATCTGACGATATGAATAGACAACTTTCTAAAGATGTGACGAATGACGAGACTCTCAAGGCCTTAAATCAAATCCACTCTACGAAGGCCCCGGGACCAGACGGTTTCCATGCCCTCTTTTTCAAGAATTACTGGCACATCATTGGTCCAGACATATGCAATCTGATGAGGGATATTTGGGCAAGGAAAACAGACCTGTCTTCTCTTAATGAAACTATTCTTACCCTCATTCCCAAGATGAAAAATCCGCAAGGGGTTTCGGACTTTCGACCTATCAGTCTGTGAAATGTTTCGTATAAGATCTTTTCAAAGATCCTGGCGAATCAGTTGCGTCCATGGTTACCCGACGTCATTTCAGAGAACCAAAACGCTTTTGTGGCAAAAAGGTTAATCACTGATAATGCCATTATTGCTCATGAAATTTTTCATTCCATGAAAACACGAACATGAGCAAAGAGAGGGATCATGGCTTGGAAATTGGATATGGCTAAGGCCTATGATAGAGTGGAATGGAACTTCCTCGAATTTGTGATGCTCAAGATGGGTTTCTGCACCAAATGGATTGACATGATCATGCAATGCGTCTCGTCAGTGTCCTTCTATATTAATGTCAATGGGGTGCTCACCCGAGGCTTTTCCCCGTCCCGTGGACTTCGCCAGGGAGATCCTCTTTCACCTTTCCTCTTTATTTTAGTGGCTGATGTGTTTTCTAACCTCCTTTCCAGGGCAGCTTCATCTTCCATAATTCATGGGGCGAAAGTGTGCCGCAAGGGCCCTCCGATCTCCCACCTCTTCTTCACCGATGATTGCCTTCTATTTTCCTGAGCTACCCCTAATGAGTGTACTGCAATCTACCAGGCGATTCAACAGTATGAACGGGCTTCAGGACAAATGATCAACCAGAGTAAATCAGAAATTTATTTCAGCTCTGGAGTCCCTCAGCCGAAAAGAGAAGAACTCTGCTCTTTAGCAAGCATCCCTGGGGTCGATAAGCACCAGAAGTATCTTGGGATCCCAACAGTGGTTGGACGGTCAAAGAAAGAAATCTATTCAGCTATTGTGGATCGAATTGAAAGAAAAATACAAGGTTGGACCCCAAAAAAATCTCCAAGTCCGGGAAGGAAATCCTCATTAAGGCGGCACTTCAATTTGTCCCTAGCTATTTGATGTCTATTTTTAAACTTCCTGATGTGGTGCTTTCACAGATTCAATCCAGCACATCTAACTTCTGGTGGGGTCGAAAGGATGGAAAAAATAAAGTCCATTGGATCGCCTGGTCTGCTCTCTGCCAACCAAAATCTGAAGGCGGAATGGGCTTCCGGGACCTTTCTCTTTTTAATGATGCTTTGCTGGCTAAAAAAGGTTGGCGTTTGATTAATAACCCATAATCCCTATGCACGCGAGTTCTCCGGGATAAATATTTCCCACATAAGGATTTCTTGGATTCCCATCTTGGCTATCGACCCAGTTTTCTCTGGAGAAGCATTTGGGGTGTTCGCAATCTTCTGAGGAAAGGACTAGGCTGGAGGATTGGGAATGGTTTAACGGTCAAGATTTGGACTGATCCCTGGCTTTTTGATCAGGCAGGCGCGAAGGCATCATCCCCTATTTATCCAGGCTCCGAACACGCCACAGTCTGTTGTCTATTTGATAATCAAGGGGCGGGATGGTGTCTGGAAAAACTCTTTTCATGGTTTAATGAGAGGGATAGGAGAATTATTCTGAGTATCCCCTGTGTGCCAAACGCAGGGCCAGATCATCTCTACTAGACAAACGACACCTCAGGAGAGTACACGGTGAAAGCTGGCTACCGGCAAGCTCTCACTGCTCAAATTACAGAAGGATATGCGAGGCCCTGGACATCAATTTGGAAGCTTAATGTTCCCCCTAAAGTCCGCTTTTTCTGGTGGTAGGTGTTCATCGGTATCCTTCCTACTAAGAGCCTCCTAGCCTACAGACACTTTTCAAACGACAACTCATGCCCCTTCTGCCCTACTGTGCTTGAATCCCCTCTCCATGCTCTCATTCAATGCCCTGGGGCTCAGGAGGTTTGGAATGGCTGGGGATCTTCTATGGAGCTGTCCCTGGACGTAACCTCGGATCTTACCTCTCTCCTGATGCGATGGTGCTCCTCCTTTTCACCGGCTAAAGCAGGCGCCCTGTGCATTCTGACTTGGATTATATGGGATAGGCGGAACGAGGAAATTTTCAATCTTTTTCGGAGGCCCCCCAGATTTTGGATTGAACGGGCATCATCATGGATTGCGGTTTGGCAGAACCACCCTGAGCAGCAAAGATTTTTCACCCCCTCTCCTCATTCCCAACATTGGTGCCCCCAACTGGAAGGGATTATTAAGATCCATGTGGATGCCTCTCTCCCTAAGGATGGCCCAGTTGGACTAGGTTTGCTGGCCCGAGACAACCGGGGAAATCTTATCGCAGCCAAATACGAAGCACGCTACGCACTTTGGGAGTCCTCAGTCGCGGAGGCCACCGCCATCCTTGCTGGGTTAAACTTCTCAAAAGACCGCGGTTGGGATTCCATTCACATCGAATCTGATTGTCTCACCGTAATCAATGCCATCAATCTCACTGATGGCGGGATTCAACCTTTCGGCCCCATTACTCAGTGTATTCACTCTTTGATACAAGGCTTCACATCCTGCAATTTCTCATTTATTAAAAGGGAAGCGAATGAAGCCGCTCACAAGATGGCAGCCGTTGGCCCTCCTTATGAGGATTTGCTCTAGTTTAATCATTTTCCATCGTGGTTATGCGACTGTATTTCTGCTGATCTCCATCATTAATGGATCCGTCTTATTTTGTCAAAAAAAAGTATCTCAATTAAATATTCATTTAACAAGTTGAATAAATATCATTCCTAGTTGTGGTTTAATAATTATTCAAGGATTCCTGATCACATTTATTTCAACACTAGTTATTTGAGAGAATATATTGTGGGTGAAATAATATATTTATTAGCGAATAATGCAGTGATATTTATTTAAAAAATAAATAGTCATTATTTAAGGTCTAATAAATGTGGTGGAGGAAATAAAGAAAATGGAAAACAAGAGTACACGCCATGTGTATTAATATACACATCGTGTAGTTTTTTATGGGGATTTGTGAGAAATAATATTATTTATTTTATTAAATAATATTAGGTGTAATTCACTAGGCACATGTCAAGTGATAATAATAATAGTCAATTATTATTATTATACATGAGGTATTTCTAAGAATTAAATGAAATAAATAAATACCCATGAGTAATTATTTTATTTCATTATTCGAAGTATTATAAATCCCAATTACATTATTCTCATTAATCCTAAAAATTCTTTGGGGTTTTGCTCAATGGATTTGGAGAAATCTCTCATGCCAAGAGATAATTTATTTCTTCCAAGAACGCTCTCAAGTTATGTGAGAGATCCTCCTCCACCGGATCTAGGAGAGCACTTTAGAAGCAGCTCTCAAGGCGATCGAAGACTGACATCGAAAGTGAAGACTCTTCTACGCTAGCACCTGAAGATCTCTTTGGTGATGTCTAGAGATACGTGGAGCATGTGTGGATCACTGCTAGAGGAATCCTACACTTGGATTCTACGACGCAACGACAGATCAAATTGGATCTTGATCGAAAACATCAATGAAGAGAGTATTCCATCAATGTAATTCTTGTCTTTTAATTAAATTAATTATAACCAACATATGATGATCCTCTCTATGGTTCCGGGAATTCCCTCTTTTATTTTATTTATTTATTCTATTTCAAAGATCCATAGTTTTATCATCGTGATAAATCTTGGATTGATCATTGTTAACGGTAAAATTATAGTTTGGTACACCCATCCATGCGCTTCTACTGCACCCAAAACCTATAGTTTACAACAAAAGTTCCATCTTAATTTCATGAGTTTATATTCACAATTTACTTAAAAATTTCTCAGAAATGAATGAATATAAAGATCCAGAGTCAAATAGGTTATTGTAATAATTCGAATACACAAGTAAAATACTATCACCACTTCATTTTATGGCCCAACATCAACTGTTGTAGTATCAAATGACCTCTCTACACCCTTCTATTTTTAATCAAGAAGATTTTTATCCTATGAAACTGACTTCAAACACATATGATCATAATGACCCATATCATTGCAACTAAAATATCTTTCCATCAGATGGATATCAATTACTCAATTATTTGGTTCTTAAATATTCATTTTCTTGCATTTTCATTCCATGTGGAAAAAATTTCAACATCGATAACACTTCCATGACATAATAAGAAATTATCTAGGTTTCTTTTTACCACACTTACCACAATATGAGAAATTCAATTTCTTACCACTTGATTTCTTTGATGCATGTTTCTCCATCACCTAAAATTCCGATTGATTCTTACTTTCATCATCATGAGGCACATAAGATTCAAAAAACTCTATCTCAACCTTTTCAGCACAATGAACAAATTTCTCATTGATTTTAAATTCTCATGCATAAAAATCTTTTCATAGACTTGGTTTTAATCTTGAGTAAAACCAACTAATTTTACTATTAGTGTCTCTAATAAAATTCAGTACATACCTGGCCAATATTGTGAAGTTTTTCTCATATGTAGCTATATAATATTCATCTTTTTGACTTAATTCTAGGAATTTTTTTTTCAATCCATATTTGAAAAACCCTAGGGAAATATTTCTCAAAGAAAATATCCTTGAATGTTTCCCACTAAATGGAATAAATTTAACCTTTCTCTATGGTATTATTTACCAAATACCACCTTAGATTAAATTCACCTTCAAAATGATAAACAAAAAGGGTTACCTTTTGATATTTCAAACTTCCAATGACATAAAATTTATTTTCCATAGAATTGATCCATCATTTAGATACCACAGGGTTAGATGATCCAATAAATTATAGGAAATGATGCCTCATGAAATTATCCACAAAATACATGCTTCTTCATAGTAGATAAGGTTCTTATCTAGCATGGATACCACCGCCATTTATCGCATGAGTCAAATGATCCATCACTGTAACAAACTATTCTGTTCCGATTCTAACCATCTCATAATACTGATTTGGAGGGATATATTCCTCTTAGTTCCTACCCACTACAACTTACCTATTTCGTATGCAAAAAACTATTCTAAACAGACATCGTTTAGATGAAGTAACATGGTAATATTCAAATCCTATAACATTTTAACTTTACTATAAGGTAAAATCTTTAAAGGGAATTATATTATCGTTATCTTAAACTCTAAAGTTATATAAAACTTTCATTTGATACCAAATATAATGACCCAACCTTAAATATTACATAATCTAGAGTCTATGTTAATAATTTTACTTTATTTCACATTTAAGATATTTTTAGGATTAGATTTTTAGAGAATTAGTCCATAAATCATACCTAAAAAACCATAAAATACAAAGTGTAAATTTTCAATTAGTATCCATTTTCCCATAATATTAATCTTTTAAAATAAATCATGATCTCTTTGCATGAAAACTATTCATGACTTTTAACTTAACCTATTCCTTTCCCTTAACCAATATTAAATCTTATATTTAAGAAAAACTAGGTATGAGAATAGAAGACTAGTAAGGGATACAAAAATAATAAAAAATTTAGTCCAGTGAAAGACATTAAAATCCATAATAAATATTTTCTTGAAAACATAACATTTTACCCACAAAGGGAAATATCATTACTTTAAAAAGATCATTTATTGTACCTTTTGAAAACAAATTATTACCATGGAAACTCATTAGAAATCATAGAAAATTCATGTAGGTATATTGAGACATCATAACATAGAACCCTTACAGTACCCTTATAGAACCCTTACAAATTGGAATAACAATACGAAAAACTTCCAATATAATTCTCTAGAGAATATAATCATCACCCAATGCATTGATGCACTATCTAGGTGAATCCATCATTTAAGGTATAAGAGGACCACCCATCACTTTATGGAAACACCCATTGTATATAATGTCCAAGAAACACATTATGAATAAAACATTTCATCATTTTGAAAACTCTTTTAAACTTGTATGCAAATCATTTTCGGATATCAAAATACCATTTTCTTTTAAAAAACCATTTTAAATACCAAAATACCCACAAAAATGAAAACATGATTTTTTATTTAAGAAAATATGTAATCATGAAAATAAATCTATGAATCAAATAAAATTAATGACAACATGAGAGGTCATTGTCATTGTACATTAAAAATAGGACAGTTCATTTGTTGTTTGTCAAAACATTCTGTTTAAAATGTGTAAAAATATTAATTTTTAAAACCTTTGAAAAAAAGTAAAAGAAACATAAAATGAAATCTATAAATATTTTATGTCCATATAAAACATTTCAAAAATAATTTTAAAACCTGGAAATAGAAGAGAAATAGAGTTTTATGGAAAACATTAAAATAAGATATTTTTTTTAAAGAAAAGACACTAATCACTTGAGAAACACTTGAATCGTAAATCCCATTAAACAATAACATTCAGAAACCACAAAATATCATGGTAATATATAAATTATTTATATTTAATTTCAAAGGGGATGTATATACAACTTATAAAATAATAAAGGTGCATAACATCAAGAATTTCCTCAATATAAGGAAATTGAGATGAAGTCCCTTACCTCGAGTCTCATTCATCAAGTTTGTATTTATCTTCCTGAATAATACACTCATGTTAATTTTTTAATTTCTTGATAACCTTTTTCAAGTTTATTATTACTTTTATTTCAATTTTTAACAAGTTATGTACAATTACTTAATCAATTAAGATTAAATCAGATGTTTTGACCATATTAATCTTATGTGTCAAAAATGACATTGGTAGGTCGACTATGGTCAAAGGGTCTATTATTTAAACATCTACAAAATAATAATCCTGAAATAATTATCTTTTTTTAGATAAATTATAATTTTAAAACAAATAATTAAATATGTTTATGAAAAATGAACTAACATTACGATCATGGAGACGGTTGGTCGTACTTACGCATGAGTAACATTTCCATTTTTCCAATGATCATTATTGAAAGAAGGTAAGTAATATTTATGTTTCAAGAATTATCATTATATCATAAATACCTTTATATTTAATTATATATATATATACATATATATCATTATTTTGATGTAAAAATAATAACATTGCTTTGAGGAAGTAGTAGTACACATGTCTATGAACGACGTTATCAATTATTCAGTGTGTGAAAAGGTAAGAAAAAAATTATATATTATATTTTCAGAATTATAATTATTTCATTAATATAATAATTATTTCATTTATATCATAGATATTTAATATAGTTACCTTTATTACATTTCATGTAACAGTTAGTGAAAAATGCTTCACATCGCTTCATGAGGTAGTAGTTCACCATACACATGAATTATGATTTTGTAACCCATTTGATGGAAGTGTGTGTGAATATAGGTTATAACATTAACATAAAAAAATCTTATAATATTTAGGATAATTATGTTATTATAAAATAATGGTATAAAAGGAATTGAATGGGGTGGATAAATAAATAAAACAAAAACACATGTTGATGAACGCTACCTCATCTTCGGGTAACTCCTTTTGGTTTGCACCAAAGAAATTATTTAGTTGGATTTATGAAAAAATTAAGGATTCTAATATGATATTCGGGAATATAATAAGTGATTTGGGAAATTATTGTCTAGTCCAAATGAATTGATACGTGTTAATAGATGAGGATATGGGGAGGCCGTTTATAAGGGAGGTGAGTGGAAAACTTGTAAATTTTGAATCAGGGAAATCCATCCATGTTTTATCCATGTAAAGTGGATCCAATAATGTACCAAACTGGATTATAGAATTTATAAAGTCAAAATATTTCCATAAAATTGGTTATTGAAAAGTTTCTAGGTCATTTTCCTCCTAAAGATTAAATTTTAGTCACTTGGTAATTATCATTTTCCCCTTAATCGCTGTGATTAATTTTAATTGTTTTCACTAATCAATTTGGTAAAAAATTATATTGAAATTATTAGAAATTAGAAATTATTTTTATTGAAAATATTTAATCTATTTTTAAAAATTCAGTACAAATATGTGTAAAAAATAATTTTAATATTAATACTACAGTCGCTCTGAGATAATGGGTTTTTAAGAAGAGTATTTAAAAAAAAGATGATTATATATTTACTACATGACTAAATATAGAAATTTTTTGAAACTAAAATAATATTTACTAATATATATTATATAAATTTATTTTAATACATTCCAAATTTGTGATTATTTTAATTAATTAAAAAATTGAAACATTATTCATTTTAAAATAGTTTTTAGAAAAACCCATCTTTAAACCCCAAAACAAACACATATTAAAAAATTAATATAATATTGATTAAAAAGTTTTTATGTAGATTAATTATAACTAAATAATACTTGGTTTAATTTAAAACATATTAAAAACATATTTATACATTTAAATTACGTAATTTATTAAAAATAAATCAGTTTTACAAAAAAACATTATCTTTCACTATTCATTGAAAAATCAATATCTTCTGAAAAATAAAAAAATTTAACCCAAATAAAATTTTGATATGATTATTTAAAAATAATATTCATTTTATAAAATTAAAATTAAAAAATTTAGAAACCAGAATTTTAAATAAAACTTTATAAGAAAAGTGTTCAATTAAACTATTTCCTTTTTGATTAAAAATTACTCAATATTTTTATAACTAATGTAACTGTATAATTCATATTAATAAATATGAAAATGATTTATTATATAATTATCTTGGATGTTACATAAAATAAAAGGGATCACAATCTAAAGTATTATATTTTTTAGTAGTCTTGGTAAACTAGATACATACTTGAAATTCTTATTACAATTAAAAAAATAAAATACAAAAAAGTATTTTCTCTAAGAATTCAATTATTACTCATTATGTATCCCTACATATCAATCAAAAAACACTTCATTTTATCCTAGGTAAAATAAAACATAACAAAGGGGTGATATGAGATACTCAATAATGGTAAGCATACAATCAAGGCTATGAATAAATAGTGCATAAGCGATATGGAAAGGAAATAACTGAAACACATTCATTTTAATCAATAATTTGATCTTAATATGGATGGAATAAATAATTATCTGATCATTTCATATAAATAATCACATAAACTTGAAAACTTAACCTTGGGTATTCTAACTAATGGAATAATCATATGGAATATTAATAATTGAATTTATAATTATGGAATGAATAATTCCAAACATCTTAAACATACCAGAAAGGCCTCATTCCAATATATCTTACCATCAAGGCCCCATTCCAAGACATCTTATATTAAAAGGGTAAGGTCTATAAAGACCCCAACTCCAGTAGCCTATAGTTGTTGGTTACTTTATTAAACCTTTATGAACCATTCATGTTTCCAAGTGTAAAATGTTAGGTTGTTGAACATATTCCTTAAATTCAAACATCTAATAATTCCAGCATAACATAAACCATCAAATCACTAACCACCTTCAATATCACCAATACTATACCATAAAATATATTTATTATTATCTCAACATGAGGCACATATTTAGGGTTATCATTCCCAAGCCATGTGTTTTTAAAAAGACTAACTTGTGATAGAATCACTTCTCTTGATTACCGGTGCTATTCATAACATGTATCCAATTACATAAATAAGAAGCACTGAAGTAAAATCCTTATATATACAATGATTCTTATAAAAATATAATTATTGATAAAATACTCAAATAACATAATTAGTGAACCCAAACATAGGTATATAAATCATTTCTCTTCATTTGTGGTATTATCATAAGCTTCACCATGATCCATTATCCTCTTTTTGGGAATATTCCTTTGACTCTTGAGACCTTAATTTTCATAGTGTCCAATCTACTTAAAGTTGAATAATTGCACATTTGAAATTTTTTTATTATCCTTGCAATAACAATCACAATATCCTTTCTCTCCACAATTATAGAAAACTAAAATTCCTTTTACGAAAGTACAAGGGTTTTCCTTTCTGTAATTATCACATGTCGTAAAATAAATCTTTCTCTTCTTTACTTTATCTAAAATTTTCCTACCTGTAATCTTGTTCTCATGCTTAACTTTAAAGACATAATACTTAGATAATTATTTCTTTTTCTCGTTAGCATATATCAATATGTCCTCATATGATGAGAATGTTTGAGTGACTTATAACCTTATAAAGATTGGTATAAGACTAAAATATTTGATCCTACCTACTCTTTGGATCACGTTCATTAGTTAGGTTCCCATTAATTATACTTGGTGCCATTTCTAAATGATGAAATATGCTCTATTAGATCATATAAATATGAAACATAAGGTATAATACCAAAACTAGTGAAATATTTAACATAAATTGAAACATTTATGTGTAGCTAATATCATAAACATGATTTGTTTGAGATATTCTTCTATAGTCATTCTCAAAGTATATCTTCTTGTTATGTTACCTAATCTAGGATTTCCTAAATCTAATTCACAATGTTTCAAATAAACTTTCTTTGATACCAATTTTAATGACCCTGGCCTAGTATCCTAGAGTCGGTGGTTACTTTATTACATTAGCATCAGATACAAGGAATCACATCCAAAAGGATCAAATAATTTATTAGTATTGGTAAACTAGATACATAATTGAAATTCTCATTACATTTAAAAATATAAAAACAAAAATAATTTGCTTCAAGAATTCCATTTTTACCCTTAGTAGATCCCTGCATAACAACCAAAAAATACTTCCTCATATCCTAGGGAGAAATAAAACATAAGAAAGGGGTGATCTTAGATGATCAGTGAGAGAAATCATACAACAGAAGCTATCATAAATAAACATAAACAATAATGCAAGGTGATTTACTAAAAATACATTCTATTAAACCATAATATTTATCATAATATGGAAGGAATAAAAGATGATCAAATAATTCCATAAAAATAATCACAAAAGAATGAAACTTAACCATGGATATTCTAATAGTCGAATAATCACATGGATTATCATTAAATAATCTCATAATGAGGGAATTCATAATTTGAGACATCTAAAATATATCATCAAGGCCTCATCTATGATTTCTACATAAATGGGTAAGACCTTGGCCAAAACTTGGACTAGTTTGTTTCATGAGACCTATAGATGCATCCAAGGGTTATAATGGGCCCCAAACAACACTTAATAAGTCTAAAGAATTACTCTTATGAAATGGGTGTAACATAATCAACATATAAATTCATATTGAAACTAGCATATTAAATAACTTTCCCCAAACAATAATCATAAACCATCAAGTGTAATATGATGAATGGAATCGAAATAAAAAGTACACAGTCTAAATAACCATAAAAAATTCAATAAAATGTTGAATATGGTATCATAAGAGATCAAAATCAATTAATCAAAATATTCAACATAGTGTTTACATAGATGAAAATAATCTAAATATTCCTTACAAAAATACCACTTTTACTTTGAAATCATTTATTTAAAAATCCACACAATTATAATAAAAAATTTATTTGAAAATTATATTGTAAACGTTTAAAAGATTAATCAAGGAATTAAGGATTCATAAATTTAGGAAAATAATCTCATGATGTGATAAGTTAAAAGAAAACATTCCTTTTAAATTTTTAAAAGAAACATTTAAAAGTGTATTTTTAAAAGAAATTCATTTATAAATATAATATAATTTATGTGAGTGTTAATCAGATGAATTAATCAGAATAAAAAAAAGTTAAAATAGAAATTAAAATAATCAAAATTCATTTGACACATAATCATAGTATTACATAATAAATATATTAGATGTTTAATACAATGAATGGAAATTTGGTTAAGAATTCTCTTACCACTTTGTAATCAATCGAATCGTATGCCCCATGAAAGTAATAATTATCAAATGAAACATTGAATACCATGAAGGTAGTGAAATTAATGATATGATATATCAAAGTTCAGTATAAATACACCACATACAAGGAATAAGTGTTGAATGAGTCATATCTTAAAGAAATAAAATTGAGATGAGAAAACCCTTACCTTATATCCGAAAGCGTTATGTACATGTACTTAATGTCCTAGATAATAAAATTAGATTAATTAATTACTTAATTAAGAACCTATTAAACATTTTTTTGATTTATTATAATTTTATTAAGTTAATTTATGTAAATTTAGATGAGTTATAATGTTTAATTTTGTTGTTTTGGGAGTGTTAATTTCATGGTTTTATGGTCGGTTCCCTTGAGTATAAATATGCGAGTTCTTGTAAAATGGGAATAAATTATACAAAAGTGAAGTTATTTAGTATTAATGAACTTACAAAATTTTAAATGGTCTCATATATCATTTGGTTATATGTTAAGAAGATTATTAATTAGATAAAATGTTGATGAAAATGTCTTAATTTATTTTTGCTGATTTTACAACCATCACAAACTTGTGTCATATTATTTAATATTATGTTTATATATTGGGTCCTAAACATGATATAACTTGTAATATGTATTTTAAAATATTATTTAACCATAATAATTTTTTTTAAAATCCTTTATGGCTATTGTGGAAAATAAAAACTCGTCGTCCACAAAGGTGGTGAATCGACACATCACAGATGATGATTTCATTTAAAAAAAGGAGAAGAGAAGATATTTGATGATCAATATTCCATTAGAATAATAAAATTATAGTATATATATGATAATAGAGTTAATATTACACTTTGGATTGGGGGGGGGGGTGAATATAGGATAAGAAAAGAAAATAAATTAAAAGAGAAAGAATGAGGATTTTACCTCTTGGACATCATCTCCTTGGGAACCTCCTTAAGACACTTGGATTTGGTCTTTTGGTAAAACCAGAAGGCCTTGGATGTAGGGAAGAGGATTGTTAAGGGAATTTGGTATAATTTATTCAATATTCAAGTCTTATAAGGTTTAAGTAGAAGGGGCGGTGAGTGGTGGTATTTATAGGGGGAAGATGGGTGTTTTTAGATTATTTTATTCATTTATTTATTATTTTGGCTCAAGACTATCAATAGTGTTGATTCTTATGACTAAGTATAGTAAATAGAGAACGTGAGTTAAAAATAATGGGTACTTACCTCATGCATACATTATCCATGAATCAATAATTCATTTATATACATATAATGTTAAATACTGTAAATTATCGTATTTCACTATTCACAAAAAATTCAACTATTTTAGAGAAATACCAAAAATTCAACCTAACTATTTTCATCATGTATATTTAAAAAAAAGACTCCGTTTTATTACAATAATTTTCTAAATATGATAAATTTAATTTTTAATTAAAATCATCATTTATTTGATTAGTTCATTAATAAAATAATTATTGCATCATTGTTGTATAATTATTTAAGGTAATTATTTATTCACTAAAAATTAAAAATAAAATAAAATGATTTTGAAAAATATTTTTTAGTTAAAAATAATATATATAGTTCGAGATATATTCTGAAAAACACCATATTAAAAATTATATATTTATTAAAAATATGAATGTGAGATTTTGTTATTTTCTTTAATTTAAATAATATCAAAGTCATTTTCATGGAAAAGTATCCATTAAATAACTCAAATTAGAACATTATATGTTAAGGGTAGAATATAAATAGTCTAATAATTTTTTTATAATTTTTTGATAATTTTATAATCCCTATCATTTTATTTTTAACCTAAATTATCCAATTTACCCTTTACTATGGTATCAAAAATTACTAATGTTACTATTCATATTGGTAAAAAATAAAGGATACCTATTTAATAAAATTTAAAATTATTAATCCAAATATTACATCCATTTTTCAATATTCAAAATACATAGGTTTCAAAATTTAATTTAAAATTATATTGATAAAACGCAACTGAAAACAGTTTTCTTGAAAATGAAATTTTAAGCCCAAAATTTACTTATAAAAAAATAAGGTATAATGATGATTAAAATGAAACAAATTTTATTATATATATAAATACTATTTAGTTTACATTTATATCAAATTAAAATTATAAATATAATTTCAATATTTAAGGAATTGACAGTTGTATAAAAATGGATATTTTTTCACTCTTCACTGAAAAATAAATATTTTTATAATAATACCAAAAAGTCAACCTAAGATAATTTTTAAATTAAAATTTTAAAAAATTAAGTTTATTTTTTTCAATAGAATTTATAAAAGTTACAAAATTTATATTTAAAATAGGCGTTTCATTAAAAGGTATTAAAATTTCCTTTTAGAAGATATATATTTTATACTTAAAATTGGATTTATTCTTATATTCATCCTATAAAACTTATTTTTTGATTTTAAATTTTTTTTATTGAATATGTAACATATCAGTTTCATTAATATCTTTCACTAATAGTGATTAATTAAATTTATTAATATAAAATTTCATTACGTTCATAAAAATAGTTTTTTTTATAAAAACACATCCTTTATGATTAACTATTTTTTATTTTCATTTATAATTAATTGGTAACTAATTAATTCATTTTATAAAAAATTATAAACTATATTTTCATAATTTACTTAATATCATTCATTCCCACCATTCCAACAGCTAGATGATAACTACAACAATTAAATAATAATATTCAATCATTTGTTTAAGATCTGTATTATGTGTAAAAAAATCTATTGAAGAATTTGAATTTAAAAAGATATATTACTTAAAATCTCAAGGTGTTACAAGACCTCAACCAAATAACCAAGCTAATTTGTCTCATGAGACCTATCGATGCATCGATTGGCTGTGTAATTCCATGCCCCAACCTTCACTTAATATGTCAAATTCATTCCTCATATGAAAGGGGTGAAACATAATCAATATAATTTTTTTATTTAAATACTAACATATGAAATTTTAATACTTACACTAATCAATTAACATAATCATTAATCATCTAAAGTAATGTGGTGAATAGTAATAAATTTTTTCATTCATGTTTAAAATGATCATAAACCATCTGGATAAATAATATATATGGTATCAGTACAACCTATAAATAATGTATCATAATTAAAATAAAGGTTTAATGATGTTTATGAATAGAAATACCATAAAAATTTCATTAAAAACAGTTTTGAGGAAAATGACATTTTCACATAGAAAATATTTTTAAAACTAAAAGTTCATATAATATCTTGAAAATAATTTTATTTGAAATTAACCTTTTAAAACATGTAAAATAATCTTTAAAACATTGAGTGTTAATGAAATAGTAAAATTCCATTCATTCCATACACATTAAAAAAATATTCCTTTCACATTTCCGATAAAAGAAAAACGAGCATTGTTTGAAAATGACATGAAGATTCATTTAATTTTTTTTTATAAAAAGTAAAAATGGGTAAAAATTTATTTAAAAAATCATTTTGAAAAGGTCAGAAGCATTTTTTAAATCATTTTTATAAAGCATGGTTTTTTATGAAAAAGGATTTCTGACCGAAGAGAGAAATAAGGTCTCATTTTCATAAAACATTTTCTTAATCATTTTAAGTATCAAAGATTGGAAAATTAGTAATATTTATTTATAAAGGTCATAGATAACTAGATGTGAATAAAATTAATTTTTTTTAGAAATAAAAATCAAATAATCTCCCCAATGGAGATGTAAACATAAACAACCCATAATAATGATGAGATTGTGAAATAAACCCTTACCACTTGGGTAACTTATGAATTATAAGCCCCATACAAGAACTGAAATAAAATGAAACTTTAAATAAAATTAATATAAATAGGTTCATGATATAAAATTTCAATTTGTAATTATATATAAACCAAATAAAGGAAATAAGTGATTAAGATGACATATGTCTCATGAAAGTAAAAGTGAGACGAGAAAACCTTACTTTAGGCCTGATTTCATTTTTACATGTCTGTATCTCATGTATAATAGTTTTAATCATGTTATTAATTTATAAAAGAACCATAATCATATTTATAGTATCATATAAGATCATATTATAACATTTTATCACCCTTTTGTTCATAATATTTCATCATTTGTATTATTTCAGGTGTTAATTGCCTTGTTTTCTCAAGTGTGTTTTGCAATGAAAGTTATGATTCTTATAATTATAATATATATATATCATATAAATAATTATAATAATTTAATAAATATTATATTTAATCATTATATAAATATTTATAAACCATTTATAAATGATGGACATGAAAAAATGAATCACATTGCTTCATGGAGATTGTAGGCCATACATACGCACGAGCGAAAATATAATTTACTTTACGAGTGAAACTGTAAGGAAGTGGGTGATATATTAATTTTATATAATCAATATCATATCATATATATATAATATATTCATTAATTGTATCCTTATTACATTATATATAAAGTTTAAGTGAAAAATGAATCACATCGCTTTGTAGGGCAGTAGTCCGCTGTACACACGAGTGACATTATAATATTTGAAACAAAATGAAATGTAATTTTTTTTATGAGATATTAAAATTATATAAGTATAATAATATCATAAGTATAATTTAAATGTTTTAAATCCATCATTATATCTAGCCTTGAAAGGTGGTAATGGAAAACAAACTACACCGGTTTACGTGGTTGTAGTCCACTACACACACGAATGTCGGTTTTGTAACTGATTTTATAGAATAGAAGAAGGATTTAAGTTATGAAATTAAAATAATAACATATTATTATTTTTAATACAATGAAATTATTATATCAGTATGATTTAATAGAAATTTATGGAGGTGGAGGAAGAAATAAAATAAAACACTCAGTTAGGGACATTACCTCTTCTTCGGACAACTTCTTTTGGTTTGCACAAAAAGACTTCCTAGGATGAATTTATGAAAAAAATAATGATTTTAAGATGATATTTAGAAATTAATTATTTAATTTGTTTTTTATTATATGAACCAATTATTTTTTTAAGTGTGAAGTGGATAGAAGGGGGTGGCCTTTTATAAGTGAGGTGAGTGACACGCTTGTATGTTTGGAAAAGAAAAAGGTATACCCATGTTTTTCAGATTAAAAAAGGAAAAAGGGACATTAGAGAAAATATAAGATATAATTTAAAAATATTGAAATAAAACAGGTTTTGGAAAAGTTTTTGGGTCATTTTTAACCCTTATCTTTTAGGTTTAACCCTTGGTAAACCCATTTTTACTTTAACTGTGATAAATATTTTTTACTATTTTTACTATTCATTATGGTTAAATATTAATTTAACCTTATTAGATAATATAAATTATTATGATTCAAAATATTTAATCCATTTTTCAAAATTTTATTCAAAAAATTATAAATTTCTAACTTAAAATTAATCCAGTAAACGTGATGAGAAAGCTAGTTTTCAAAGAGAAAATATTCAAAAGTTTACGAAGTTTTCAAATCAAAATTAAATATGAAATTGATTAAAATGAACTAAATTTTATTAATAGATATATAATTTACATAATTTTACTTTAAAAAAAATTTAAAATATAATTTAACTTTATAAATAATTTAAATGAAAAGACAGTTTCCAATAAAAATCAGTATTTTTCACTATTTATCAAAAAATGAAACATTTAAGAAAATCCCAAAAATTCACAGTAAAATAACTTTGAAATGATTATTTATAAAGTTAATTTTATTTAATAAAATACATTTTTTAAAATTTTAAGAAATTAATTTTATCATAAGTGTGAAAGAAGCGGTGAAACCATTTTCTTTTAAAAATATAGTTTTTAGAAAACATTTCTTTTACTTTCAAATGATTCTTATTTTATTTATAATCAATATATATCCATTTAATTTATTTTATAAATTTTATATATTATATAATTTCATAATTTACTTAGTACTATTCATACTCACCAATTTAACTATAATGTTATAATAATATACTATATTACGATCCATTTATACTCAAGGTTGCATGTTCCTTAAACTATCAAAGAGATACAATTTATTTAAAAAAAATATATCATAAATCCTCAAGGTGTTAAATTCTTATATAAGATCAGTGTTTTTTGTCATATATTCTATTGAACCCAATATTATTCTTTTAAAATCTTATGGTGTTACATTCTCCCCAAATTCAATAAATTACTTCCTCACAATTTAAAATTGATATCAATAATCAAGGGTTTGATATTTATAAGTAACATTTTTGAAAAAACTACATCACAGAAGGGTTAATACAACTCCCTATTAATAAGATAGATAATAAAGTACAACGGCCATATGTAATAACACATAAATAGGTTTCTAATTAAGAGAAAATTGGTGGAAAGTGAAGATATGTGCATAAAATAAAATAGTAAATAATTATAGAGAGTGATAGAGTTCATTGATAACAAGAAACTTAATGATCCATGGAAAGTTAAGGACCTCAAAACCATAAATATGTGAGGATTTAAAATACTATCGGTTCAATATAAATTAAGGTTTTTGGATAACATTTTGTTTCAATATCCTTTCACTAGAGTTTGAGGAATTACTTTACCATATTTACTGAGAATATATAAAAATATTATTACTTGATATACTTCTATTTCAAAGTCATAATTTAATCTTTTTTTTGTGCTTCAATCATTTTACAATTCATTTATTACTATAAGAAATTAATATTCAAAAATGAATTTTTATGTCTAAATCACTAAAATTAACTCTTAACAGATCATAAGACCTATAAAAGAGTAACAATATATTCTTATAGTATTTACTAAAACCAAATTGTTTAGAAAAAATTATCCATTAACATCCAAAGTTAAACTTAATCCATTCAATAAATAGTTTACCTTAATGCTCATCCATAATTTTTCTGACCAAATTTAGAAGGAAGGTCAATAAATCAACATTATATTCCGCTGAAAATATATAGCGGCTATTAATGTTACATTCAAAATATGTGAATACCTTGATCACCATTAAACCTCAATGAAAACATGAATTATTAAAAAATTGAATCTCATGTTTTCAAATATATTACATATATCCAATCATAAAGTAAACTCAAACAAGGATAACATAAACCATAAAATCACTAATCAATTTCACGGTCACCAATACTATCCTGTAAATATATCATTGTCAATATTATCTCAACATAGAGAATATATTAAGGGTTTTATTCCTATAATCACGTGTTTTATAAAAATACCAACTTTCCACTGAATCACTTTTCTTTGTATCATTCAACACATGCTTTCAAATCCTTAAAAAATAATACTGTAGTACAATCCTTTTACGTTTCATGATTATTATGATGATAACATCATTAATAAAATTGTTTTACAATATATTTATTGGATCTAAATACCCAAGCACATTAATCATTTCACTTTGGATGTATCAATAGAATAAGCTTGACCTTGATCCCTTGGATTCTTCTTAGGTATATTCCCTTGATACTTGGGGAATTAGTTGGAATAGTGCCCCATATCCTTACAGTTAAAGCACTGTACTTTGAGGGATTCTACCATACCCTTACATTTATGATAAAATGGAAGTTTTCTTTAAACTTGAAGAAGACTCCTTTTCATTTTTGGTATGTACCAAGGTGCTTCTTTCCACATGTATCACATTTGGGAAAATCCTTCTTTCATTTATACTTTTTTCTCTCTTCCATACTCTTCTTCTCTTACTTACTTTCGAAGCTATATGACATGGAAAATTATTTTTCTATCTTGATAAATCATGATAATATAACATCCTATGATGAGAATGTTTTGGAGAATAGTTCACTTTGAAGGATTGGATGAATCCTATAAAATAAAGGTTCAATATTGCTCTTTGTATTATGTACATAGTCCTACACATGCCTTGATAACATTGTAAATTCATATCCAGACTTAGAATTTTTTTTCTATTATTTATATCTCATACTTAATAACTATCATTCATATCCGCTTATTTCTCATAAGGAAAATATTTTTCCAAGAAGAGTAACTTTAAATCCTTATATTCCATGTTTTTTATTTCTTCTCACACTTAGTGTTTTGAATTAATTACCACTATTGATATACATCACCTGTCAGATAATAAAATTCCATGAAAACTTTCTCCCATTCACTACTCCCTAGAGAAAAAATATTTTCTCTTATGAAATTATCCATTTCACATATGAAAATATATTTTTAGTCCCATTTAATGATGGAGGTTGCTGACACATGAAGAAATTTAATATTGTTCTACCACATGGTGGCTCAGTAGGTTTCTCGATATAGGAATGGTTATTACTCATAACCTAAGTCAGCTACCTGAATATGGTCAAAATTTTATCGGTTACAACTACAGCTCTAGATCCAACTTCATTATCATTACCTAGAAGGAGATCTCTATATGGATTATGTGAATTGATATAGTTTCTATTACTTAAACTAGGTTCCATTTATATATAATGTCATAAACTATATTAGATCATAACATTATGAAACATAATTTATAATCCCAAAACTAGTGACACACTTAAAATCAATTGAAAAATTTATACATTTATAATTTCATAATCATAAACATGGTTTCTTTAGGGATATATTTATTTTCAAATCCTCAATAATCATTTGTAATGAAAATGTGGTTTATCCTAATAATATCCCCTAGAGTGTTAAACTAGGTGCATAGTAAGACCCTTTATTGTGCATATGGTGATGATTGGGTCAAGGCTAATGCACCCTTTTCGAATTTATTACCCCTAGGTATATCTTTTCAAGAACCATGTCCACTTATAGTTACCATAGGGGGATGGATTTCTATGGAAAACCACATAATATCTTCCTTACCAAACTTTAAAATATTCTTTTATACTTATCCTTAAAGTCTATCATAGGGTTATGTTTTTTAATATATGTTTTAATAAATATATTTCCCAAGGTTTATAATAAAATTTATTTTATTCAACCTATAGAGACCCCAAACATAGTATCCTATAGCCAATGTCTACTTTATTAAAATTTCATAAGATATAAGGAATCACATACTGAAGGACTAAATAGTTTAGTAGTATTTGTAAACTAAATACATACTTAAAATTATCATTATAATTGAAAACATAAAATATAGAAATTATTTTATTTTATAATTCCATTATTCCTCATAGAGTATCCCTACATATCAATCACAAAACAATTCTTGGTATCTAGAGGAAAATAAAATATTATAAAAGGGTGAGCTCAGATGCTCAGTAAGGGTAAGTGTCTAATAAAATCTATAAATAAAAAAGGGATAATCAATATGTAAAGTTAAATAATTGAAACACATGACATTTAATTAGCATCTTAAGAATAATAAAGAAATAATAAATTATAATCAAATAATTCCATATAAATAATCACATGAGCATGAAAATCGAGACATGGATATTCTAACTAATCAGATAATCACATGGTATATATATATATTAATTTATAATGATGGAATTAATAATTACTAACATCATAAATGTTCCATGGAGGCCTCATTCCAAGACTTATTACCATAAAGGCCTAATTCCAATACATATTACATAAATGGGTAAGGCCTCAGCCAAACACCCAAGATAATTTGTCTCATGAGACCTACTGATGCATCAAGGGGAAATATAATTCCATACCCTACCCATTACTTAATAAGTACAATTCATTAATCATATTAAAGGGGTGAAACATAATCAAAATAATTTTTTTATTGAAAGGCTAACATGTGGAATGTTAATACTTACATCAATCAATAAACTTAATCATAAACCATTCATAGTAATATGGTGAATGATAATAAAATTTTATATCCCCGATCAAACTAATTATAAACCATCTAGATAAATAATAAATATGGTAACAATACAACATATCCCCATTATATCATAAGTAAAATAAAGGGTTTATTTCTTTGATGAAATTAATACCAAATGAATGTCATTAAATTTTTTTTTGAGAAGGATAACCTATTCACTTTGAAAATATTTTTAAAAATAAAATTTTAAAAAATATTTTGATTATAATTTTATTTGAAAATAACCTTTGAAAACTTGTAAAATAATCTTCAAAACATTAAGTGGTCATGACGGAAGAAAATTAGGTTCATGCCGTACATGTTAAAATAAAGATTCCTTGCAATTTTTTGGTAAAATCCAAATGAGTATTATTTTGAAAATGATGTGAACAATACTTTAATTTTTTTTAAAAAATTAAAAAATGGGTTAAATATGTCTTTTAAAAATAATTATGGAAAGGTTTATTTTTTTTATTTTTTTATAAAACACGGGTTTTGATGAAAAATGATTTCCAACTAAAGAGAGAAATAAGGTTGGATTTTATTAAAAACATTTTCTCCATAATTTTTAAGTACCAAAGAGTGAAAAATAGCAACATTAATTAATTTTTTTATGAAAATCCATAGGTGAATAAAATATAATTATTTCAAGATATATATATCAAATAATTCCCTCATGGTATATGTAAACATAAACAATCCTGAATAATTACGAGATTGTGAAATAAACCCTTACCACTTTGAAAACTTCTGAATCATAATACTCATAAAAGAAATGACATAAAATGAAACTTTAAATACCATGAAGATAAATAGATTCATGATATAAAATATCTAAGGGGAAGTATATATAAACCACAAAAGTGAAATAATTGGTGAATATGACATATGTCTCATGAAAGTAAAAGTGTGACGAGAAACCCTTACCTCAGGACTGATTTCCTTTATACATGTAAATATCTTCTATATAATGGTTTTAATCATGTTTTTAATTTATAAAAAAACCATAATCATTTTTTTAATATCATATAATATCCTATTATAACATTTTACCACCTGTTTGTTAATAATATTTCATTATTTTCATTGTTTTGGGTGGTAATTTCCTTGTTTTCCCATGTGAATTTTTTCATGAAAGTTATAGTTCTTATGATTATATATATATCATCTATAGAATTATAATAATGTTATAAATATCATATTTACTTATTAGATATATTTTCATAACCATTTATGAAATTTTTACATGGAAAATGAATCACATCTCTTTGCGGAGAAAGTAAGTTGTACATATGCATGCACGTGCGAAGATATAATTCCCTTAATGAGTGAAAGGGTAAGGAATTGGGTGATATTTTAATTTTAAATAATCAATATCATCTCAAATATATCAAATATATTCATTAATTTTATTTTTATTACATTCCATGTAATGTTTAAGTGAAAAACGAATCACATCGCTTTGTGGGTCAGTAGTCCACCGTACACACGAGCAACATTGTAATATTTGAAATGAAATGAAATGTAAGAATTTATATGTGATATTAAAATTATTGAAGTATAATAATATCAGATATATAATTTAAATATGGAAAATCCAACATTATATCCTTCCTTAAATGTGGTGATGGAAAACGAACTACATAGGTTCATGATGCGATAATCCACCATACACACGAATGATGATTTTTTAACCTATTTAATGGAATAGAAGAAGGATTTAGGTTATGAAATTAACATAATAACATCTTAGTATATTTTATATATTAAAGTTATTATATGAGTATGATTTAATAAAAATTGAAGAATGTAGAGGATGAAATAAAATAAAATGCTTGGTTAGGGATGTTGCCTCTTTTTCAGACAACTTCTTTTAGTTTTCACCAAAAAAATTACTAGGTAGAATTTATGACCAAAATAATTATTTAAGGATGAGAGTATAGAATTAAAGAAGTTATTTGTTCTATCATTGTGTGAACTAATGGTTTTTGGAAGTGTGAAGATGAGAGGAGAGGGGGTTGCCTTTTATAAGTGATGTGAGTGAGATAATTGTAATTTTTGAAAAGAAAATAGTGTATGTAACATCCTAACCTAAGGTATAGTTATCCCATTCCCCAATTTGATTGGTAACATGGCCTAAAGTATACCTCCCCATACTCTAGAGGATTCTGAATAGCAGCAACGATGTGAATGTGATATGGTAGAGAGACTATACCCTATTATCATAGTGGCACAAAAAATAAAAACAATAAATATACAAAAATAGAGGAATGATATAAACAAACATAATAAATAAACCATAGAAGCATAAATAACTAAACAACTGAATAATAATATCAAAATCCACAAGAAGTGCTCATATCTAAACAATGTGAATGGTCGGAACGATTGTCTGATTATTAATAATATATATAGTAATGATATATATATATATTAATGATATATATATAAATATATATATATATATAAATAAAGTATAGTTTTTTATTTCATCTAGCTATATAGACCAAGTAATTGCAAATGTAAGTGTCCATATACCTACAATAATTGGTGCTGGATAGATAGGGGTATAACTTAGACATCTATAACCAGTCTAAATGAGCCTATAAGCTCAAGAAAAAGGGTACATTACCTACATATCATAATGGGTGAGATAAATCATGCTCTTCACTCGAGATAGTGGGTGTATCGTCATGCCAAAACCCAAAATAGGGGATGTGGTGCGTCATGATCACCATCCAAATAGTGTAAATGGTGTGAGATTTCATGCACAAAACCCGATGTAAGGGATCATGAATCATCATTCCCAAAAAAAACTTACCATCATTACATAGCCTATATCAAGGAATATTCATATCTGTAATAATATCCCTGAGTTATTACCTCTCATGATTTATAATTTCCAAACCCAAAGAAGCCGGGGCATCAAAATTCAACAAATGCATTTAATAAAATAAGAAATGACCTTTGTGGAATTTATTCCATTTTATAATTCATTCCATTTACATAATTTGTTTCTCTTAAGGAAATGAAAACCATCATGAATAGTCCATTCAATTTAATACATGTCATTTAATGAAGAAAGACATGGAAATTCATTTTTCAAGGCCCAATGAGGCATTTTGATGGTTCCATCATTAATCGGGCAATTTCCTACATGGGTAATTCCAATTAAAATTTAGAATAATCACTTAGGATGTGAATTTGGTTCAATAAAAAATTATATAATGGAAGAAAAACCATTTATAATCTAAGTCGAATGCTTAGAATGCATTCTTAAAAATTAATAAATTAATCATAAAGGGAAAATTCAAGCCAACACACCCAAGGGGTGGACATATTCAAGGTTGTAATCCTCTATCAATATAAAATCAATCCTATAGAGAATAAAATGGAGAGTATAAAAATTTAGAATTAAGAAATAAATTTTATGAAGACACCTGACAAAGGCCAACATGGAACATAATGATGTGGCTATGAAAACACCAAACCGTTTTTGGAAAATAATGAGACCACCTACCTTAGGGTCATTGATAAATCCTCATATGATGGAGTACTTAGATTAAAATTAGGTTGAGAGAAAATGAAGAAATGGTCCAATTCCTTGAAAATAGAGAAAAATATATTTCACCTAAAAATAATAAAAGATCCAAATATAAACTAAAATATGAAGGGAGAGGAAGGTAGAGCATTCCTCTAGCTATACAATGCCTTTGATGGATCTTGATTCAAACTTTGGATTGATAATTTATCTCAATACCTAAGAGGAGAATCTTGGGGGATCAACAAGAGAGGGAGAAGTTCATCCAATGGAGAAAAGAAGTGGAGAATAAAAAAGTTAAGTTTAAGGATTCATTAAGGGGAAAAAGGTAATTTAACCATAAAAACATGGGGTGCATAGTTTGACCACATAGTTTGGCTAAACAGTGAATAAACCATTCCCCCCTTACAGATTAAAGAAAATCCCCACATGTTTAAGGCACCCAATTTCCCTAATCATGCAAATACAGTGTGAAATTTCTCTATCCAACGCCTGTAGTTTTTCAGACAGGCACACTACTGGGGTTGCACGGTTGTAGAAAAATTGTGTGGCCCCTGATGCTCCTCTGACCTACCCCATATGGTTAATAGAGACCATCCATGCTAGGTTACTTGGTTTTTACTAACCTTTCAGTCTAGATTGTTTTCCAAAATTCCAGGGTTTCAGGCTCTGAATAAGTTCCAGAAACCCTTGGGACCCCCATGAATCCATTGGGTATGACCATAAGGGATGTTTAATATAATTTAAACTAAAAACAGATGATATGTATCTTTATGAAAAGAAGGTTCATTACCACATCCCATCATTAAAGCAACTCATCCTTGAGTTGGACTTCTAAGGTTAAAGAGGTATTATATGTAAATATTTTCAGGAACTGAGCTCATATAATAGCCTCTCATTCCCAGGTATCATCCTATACTTGACTATTATTACATAACATCCATACTAAAAGAACTAACCTACCCCAGAGTGACTTCATGCATCGATCCAAAATATGAAATGGCTACTCCTCAAAGGAAGCATCCACATCCAACTCAACCACATTAATATCGAATACATGTGATAGGTCTAGATAATAATAATGAAGATGAGATATTTTAAAGAAATCATTCATAAAACAATATTTATGAGGAAGTTATATCAAGTAATACATTGGTCTGATATGTTTATCAACATCAAATGGTCCAAAAAACCTATTTGAGAGCTTACCCTACATTTGAATACGCATATGGACCAACCTAGGTGAGACTTGAAAGAAAAACCAATCTTTCACATTGAAATACAAAGGTCTTCTATGTCAATTGGCATACAACGACTATTTGGAATGAGCTATCATCATGAACTTTATAATCAATTGGACCTACTCTATAGTCTCCTGAATGAGACAAGTTCTAAGAAAAGCCGCCTCCCCTGCCTCTATCTAGTATAGAGGTGAACATAAAGTCCTAACATATAAGGCTTCATAAGAAGACATCTATATGGTATCCTAAAAGCTTTTATTATAATAAAACTCAACTAGGGGTATGTGTTTTTCCCAAGAACCCCCAAATTTTAGGACATATGCACAAATCATTTCCTCCAGCACCTGAATCGTACGCTCTGTCTGTCTATCAGTCTAAGGGTGATAGGCCATGCTCAAAAGTACCTGTGTACCCAAGGCCTTCTACAACCCCTACCAGAACCATGATGTAAAGTGATCATCCCTGTTATAAATGATAAAATAAGGATATCCATGAAGATTTATAGCCTCCCTAACATATAGCCTCCCAAGATCATCTATCGAGAAGGTATCTCGCATCGGTAAGAAGTGTGTGACCTTTGTCAAATGATCAACGAAAACCCATACTGTATCATTATCAAGAGGTGATCTGGGTAAAACAGTAAAAAAATCCATCGAAACATCACCCCATTTACACTTAGGAATGGACAACAGCTGCAAAATCCTCGCCAGATGATGATGTTCCACCTTTACCCACTTATAGGTGGAACACCGAGTGATAAGGCCAAAAATATTGTGTTTCATATCCAACCAAATATATTGGTGACATAAGTCTCAATACATCTTTGTGGCACCGAGATGCACTTCCCATGCTGAGGAATGAAATTATAAAAGAGTAGAGGTTACTGCTAATTCTGAGAGGATAGACTATCCATGATCCTCTTGAACCTCAACATGCATATGTGAGAATAAGTCCATGAGCTTCCATTATCCATTGGCCTCTTGAACACTTGAGTCTAATCCTTCCATATCAATGAATTTAAAACTAAATTTCCTTTACTAGTCATGTAGGAAAGATCAAAATCAAATGATTATAGGTACTCAACCCACACACACTGCTTGAGATTCAGATCCTATAGTGTAAAGATATACTTAAGGGTTTTGTGACTAGTGTATACCAAAAAGTTCTCTCCAAGTGGATAGTGTCTCCAACAATGTAGAATATGAACTACAATATCTAGCTCAAGGTCATGCGCTAGGTAATTCTGATCATGAGGCCTCAACTAATGAGACCTATATGTGACGACTTACTCATTCGACATCAGAACAGATCCTAACCCAATACCTAATGAATTACAATAAAATATATATTCTGCCTGGATCTTGGAGAATTAGTATCTATTATGAAGTCAAATTTTCCTTAAAATCCTAAAATGATACTTTAAAATATTCTAGCCATACAAATTTCTCACCCTTCTTTATCAACCCTATAAGCGACATTTCATGATGTGATAAATCCCAGATGAAGCATTTTTAATACCCACATAACCCCCAAGAAACTCTAGATTTCATATAAATTTTTGGGATACACCCAAGAAACCACAACTCTCTCTTTCTCTAGGTCTACTGAAACTCCTACCTTTAAGAAAATGTGACCCAAGAAGTGGAATTTGTCTATCCAAAAGTGGCATTTATGAATATTAGCATAGAGATGATTCTCACTAAGTGTATTTAGTATGATATAAATATTATTTAAATGGTCATGTCTAGAGCATGAATACACTAAGATTTTATTGACAAAGACTACCATTAATGAATCTAGATACAAGTGGAAAACCTGATTGATTAAATCCATGAAGACTTTAGGTGTGTTCCTGAGTCTAAATGGTATGACTAGGTTATTTTATAGACCATACCTTCTCCTTAAAATTGTGTGAGGTATTTTTGTTGTCTTAAAATGCACATGATGATATCCCAACCTTAAATATATATTTTAAAACACCCTATCTCCGAGGATTTGATCAAATAATCCATCTATTATAGGAAATGGATACCGATTCTTTACCATGAGATGGTTTAAATGACGGTAATCCATGTAGGGCTTGAGGGTACTATATGAATTCTTGGAAAAAAGTACCAGTGAACCCCAATGATAAGTGTTGGGGTGTATAAATGTTTTCTCCTCCAAATCCACCAACTACTTATTAATCTTTAGAATCTCCATAGGTTACATCCTATAAGGAGGAACGATCACTGGTGATACTCTTAGAACATGATCAATGATGCATTATACCTATCATACCAGAGTTATACCGGATAAGTCTTCATTAAATACATCCCTGAAAAAATACAATAAAAAAGAGGAAAATAACGGGTCATAACCCCTAGTCATCTAGGAAAAGACCGGAGATCTGAGCGGTTAGACTACCCATCCTCTGCTGATCGGGTCCTGATCATGTAGATTGAACATCCCATTCTCTATTATGTACGTGTCTACCTCCCTCTGGTGATGTAAATGTAATTTTCCGATGATATCAGTATATATGGACTCGATAGGTAACTAACTAGTCCATCCTGTTGATTACATCAAATCCTGACATGTCGAGGATGAAAATATTCCACATGAAGAGGTATCCACCTATCTCAAGTGGGAAATCCTTACAATTGTGAACACCCTCTGATAAGATACCTAAAAAAGTATCAAGAATCATAACACCATAATAATTTTTGATATTGAGGCCTATACTCTACATGATTTCCTCTGATATAAATTAGTGAGATGCACCCATGTAAAATAAATAAGAACTAAAGTGGAGTCTATTAGAACAATACTTCAATAAAAATACATTTTACTAAGACCATATGGAATATACCCACCCATCCTTGAATATCCTAGAAGTTATAAGGTCATCACCCACTATATTAGGAGAAAATTTCTAAAACTCAGTAAAATGAGCAGAGAATTCCAAAATAGACACATATCCTTGCTGCAGGATCATGAATTCTATAGATCTATCAGCCCTCATAGTATGGGTAAATAAATAATCATAAAAAATAATATGGAATTCTTCCAAAACCATTTCACAATGTCAATCTAACTGATTAAAAACATCCCATAATTTCTTGGAATAATCGTGTAGCATATACGCAACAAGCTTGACCCTCTGCTCTAGAGGCATCTCCAGATGCTTGAATATAGAAATAATTGCTTCAAGCCATGACTTTGTAGAATGTGGTATTCCATACTCTGAAAAGGTGGAAGGATGCTACTTCTGTAACTCCTGATTCAACTCTTCCATACTTGAGGAAGGTCCAAAAACACTTTTCATAGACTGCAACATATGTAGAAATCCCTCTTAGAACTGGGCGTCAGTGCCCATATCAGGAGGTTCCATAGGTGGCGCTGAGGAGGGATCACTGGCGGCTCAAGGCCTGCCACCAAAGGTGCATGGTCATCACCACCTTCAGGGTGTGTGACTTGAGGATGTCATGGAGGCATGATGCTATAATGCCAAATGTATTCCTTAGAATAGATTTTTACAGTTGAGAAGATTGCAAGATAGAAAACTAGGATAGGTGCATAACCTTTCTATAGATAGATCATACCCATACTTCTACTCCTAAATCTAGGACTAGGTAATAGATAAATACAATAGAAGACCATAAGAATGTAATAGACTCACCAACTACCCACTACTAAGGTTGGGTTTGGGTCTAGGTCTCTATTTCACATATATAAGATGGTTATTTTCACTTTAAAATTCATATTCATTTTAGATTTTTACTCATTAAAATATTTAAATCTCTTTAAATAGTTGATTTTGATGGATCAATATTTACAATCCATAAGGTCCTGTACTCCTTATAAACCAAAATATGGCATCCACTTAACCCATATCATAACATATTCCATCCTAAGTGACCAATGGTCCATGGATCAACATGCCATAATTAACTGATTAAGGTGTCTGCTTTAAACTATGTAGGAAAACACTATAAGGTTAAGGAAGGAACTTTCAGTTTCAATTATGTTTTCTCAGCCCTTCAAGGAAATTCAGCACAATTCCACATATAATAAAGATAGTAACAATATGCACCAGGAAAATGCACAGTAAAAATAGATGCGACATGAAAAAATGCACGACATATTAGTTCTATTGTGCCTTTAATAACACATGTAATGAAATGCCTTAATTTCATTGAGACCGGGTAAAATAAATAACCATTTTAATAAATACAATATCAATAACATCACAAGACATGTGCGTTACCCAATGGTTAATTCGTATCAACTATAAATTTCATAATAAATAACCATAATTTCCCATCCCATGTAATTTGGGTTTCCCCTGTACATGGGTTATCTATATCTAGGAACATGGTCATTTCGAAATTCCTTTAACTTCAAGTTTCATTTCTACTACCCATATAGTAAGAATAAGGAAAAATATGATCTAATACCACTTTACAACATCCCGACCTAGTGTCCACTTAACCCATGCCCCAAGTCAGTCAGTCACATGGACTCAAACACACCGCCCCGTACACCATAGGCTGCCGACTTGTAGTGAGGTTGTAAAGGTGGTATGTTGGAGAGACTATACCCACTTATCAGATAAGCACAATGGATAACAACAATAAGTAGACAAAAATGGAAGCATGATATATCTAGACATAAAAAATAAACTTTGGAAGAGTAATAACTGAACCGCTAAATAATAATATCAAAATCCATATGGTGGTGTCATATACATGGATGCATGACATGATGATATACAAAATATGAATATGGAACATGCATATACAATAATGCTATAAAAAAATAAAAAAAGACAAAATGGTACTCCACCAGAATCCCGATAATATTCTCAGTACTCTACTACTTTTCTCCATTTATAAGTAAATCATATAAAATATCTTTAGCCTGGCACTTTCTTTTATCCATACATACAGAAACGTAATCTACTCGAGTACCAAAGATGGCCTGAGTAGGGTATGAGATAAAATACCAGTAGGCCACCACCAATGGTGTCTATAATTAATCCAATAAATTCTCATAGATAAATAGTGTGTAGGTATAAATAAATAAGAAACAATACTAAATAAATAACCATCCTGCTTTGGTTTCTCAAGGACACTTGGCAGCTTTACCTACTTCAGCTCATGACCAGAACGAGTGTCTGATCAGTAACTATATATGTAGTAATGATATATATATATATAGTATAGCTATATATTTCATCCACATATATGGACCAATTACGTGTAGACATAAGTGGACATGTACCTGAAATACTAGGTGCTGGCTGGACCAGGGTGCAACTCAAACATCAATAACCAGTCTAAATGAGCCTATAAGATCAAGAAATAGGGTACATGCCCTACATCTCATAATGAGTGAGAGACATCATGATCTTCACTCGATATGGTGGTTGTGTCATCATGACAACACCCAAAATAGAGATGTGATGCATCATGCCCACCATCCAAGTAAAGTTAATGGTGTGAGATGTCATGGTCAACACACGAGATAAGGGAACACCAATCATCATTCCCAATAGAACCCTTACCATAATTCCAAATCCTATATCATTGTGTAATAATATTTTTGATTATATCCTTTAGGTATTACCTCTCATTCTTAATAATTACCAAACCCAAAGAAACCATGGAATCACAATTAAAAAAATGCATTTAATAAAATAAGAAATGATCAGCATGGTCTTTACACCCTTTTATAATTCATTCCATTTAGATCATTAAATTAAATTATGGAAAGGAAAACCATAATGAATAATCCATTAAATTTAATATATGTAATTTAATTAATAAATACATGGAAATTAACTTTACATGGATCAATGAGGCATTTATAAGGTTCCATCATTAATCAAGCAATTACTTATATGGGTAATTCCTATTATAAGTGGAGATAAGAACATATGAGGTTCCTCTAGGTCAGTAAAAAATTATATAATGAAGGGAAAATCATTTATAATCTAAGTGGAATGATTAGAAGGAATTATAGGTAATTAATCAATTAATCCTAGACGGGAAATTCAAGCTGGAACACCCAAGGGGTGTGTATATTCAAGGTTTGAATCCTCTATCTATATAACATCTAATATCTGGAGTATAACAAGGTGAGTATAAAAATTTAGAATGAAGAAATAAATTTTAGGGTGAAACATGGAAAATGGCGGCATGAGACACCATAATGTAGCTATGAAAACACCAAAACTTTCAACGAAAATGATGAGACCACCTACCTTAGCGAAGTTGATGACTCCTTGTTCGATGGCGGTCTCATATTCAAAATAGATTGAGAGAGAATGAAGAAATGGTCCAACTCCCTGAAAATATGGGAAAATATCTTACATATAAATGGTACAATAGATACAAATATAAACTAAAATAATAAGGGAGAGGAACGTAGATCATACCTCTAGTTATCCAACACCTTCAATATATATTGCTTCGAACTTTATATTATAAAGTTATGTCAATATGTATGGGGAGAAGCCTGGGGGATAAATGGGAGATGGAGGAGTTCATCCACTGGAGAAATGAAGTGGAAAAGAAATTAATTAATTATAAGGATTCATTAAGAGAAAAAGATAATTTCAAAATCAAAATAGGGGGATCACGATTTGGCCGCACGGTTTGGCTAAACCATTCACAAACCATAACCCCTTACTATTTAAGGAAAATCCCTACACGGTTAAGGTGAACGGTTTTCCTAACCATGAAAAAACCATGAAAAATTCCTCTTTCCAACCACTATAGTTTTTCTCATGGGTGTGAACCTGGGATCGCACAGTTGTAGACAAATCGTGTGGCCCTTTCTGCTCCTCTGACTCACCCTACACTATTGGTAGAGACCGTGCGAGCTGGGCAAAATAGTTTCTACCAAACATGAAACCCATATTGTTTTCCAAAATTCCAGGGTTATGGGCTCCAAAAAAACCCCAGATACCCTCATGACCCCTATTAATCCACTGGGTAGCATCATAAGGGCCATTTAATGAAATTTAAACCAAAAACAAATGAGTTGTAGCATCATGAAAAGGTGGTTCGTTACAATACACCCCAATTTTTTCATAGAACAAGGCTTATAAATTGTCCATTATTAAAACTAAAAAATATAAGTTATAATTAGGTACATACAATGGGTTTTTGACAAGTTTTGGATCATTTTTAACCCTTATCATTTTAGTTTAATCCAGGGTAAACAAATTTTTACCCTAATCACTGTAAATAATTTTTATTGGTTATACTATTTATTATGCTCAAAATTTAATTTGATCTTATTAGATAATATAAATTATTATTATTAAAAATATGAACCCATTTTTACAAATTACATTGACATAAGTGAAAACATTTAATTCCAAATTAATCCTATAGATGCGGTGAGAAAGCAGGTTTTCAAAGATAAAATGTTCAAAAGTTTACAAAGTTTTTATATCAAAATTCAACATAAAATTTATTAAAATGAACTAAATTGGATTAATAAATATATAATTGAACTAATTTTACTTTAAAACAAATTTAAAATATAATTTATTTTTATAAATAATTTAAATGAAAATACATTTTTCAATAAAAATCAATATTTTTCACTATTCATCAAAAAATGAAACATTTCAAAAAATAAAAAAATTAACTCTCAGATAATTTTGATATTATGATTTAAAAAATTAAGTCTATTTTATCAAATAATGTTTCTAAAAGTGAAAAAATTAATTTTATCATAAGTGCACAAAAAGTGACAAAACCGTTTTCTTTGAAAAATATTTTTTTTTTCAGAAAACATCTCCTTTACTTTAAAATGATTCTTATTTTATTGATAATAAATCGGTATAAATTTAATTTATTTTATATGGGTGTAAAAATTATAATTTCATAATTTTTTTTACTTTTCACACCCATTAATTTAACACCTAGGTTATAATAGTATACTATATTACGGTCTATTTAGATACAGTGTTGCACATTCTGCAATTTTTTGAAGAGATAAAATTTGTTTAAAAGGAAAAATATCCCAAAGTATTGGGATTTTACATTATTTTATAATATTGGAATTGTGTGTTATATATTTTTTCAAACACAATTTACTTCTTTTAAAATCTTAGAGTGTTATAGATTCTCTATTTTGATCAATCTCTACACAATAAACATAATCATCTATTTATAGAGATTGAGATAAGATTAATATGTTATTTAATTTCAAAATGAACATTAAATAATATATTAAAACTTATATTACCACATTCCATTTCATAATAATAATAATATTATTTTCTCATGCTTTGTGCTAACTGGCATAATGATAAAAATTATTTTTACCAGCTTGAAAATTAATGTTTATCATTGAACATAATCTTGGTCTACTAGTCCTCCTAAAAAATTTATCAAATACCCAAATAAATATTTATTCATTTTATAAATAAATATTATATATACACTTCATAAAATAATTACCTTATGAATAAATATTTATATAATTATTACGAACAATAAATTTGGAAGAAAATTATTCTTCAAACTTGAGAATAATATTTATTCATGAAATTAAATTAAAATAGAATTTTATTGAGATATATAGAAACACTTAGTGTGTGAAACTCTAGGATTATTTATTATTGTAATTTGGTAGGCTTTCCTAAAGTCCAAGATTACTAACTAGTAATATTTGAAAGCATCAAAGATAAAGAAGTTAATTTCATAATGTTGACAACCACACATGACCGCTCACTATGTAATATAATCCCTTTATCAAAATATGTCATAAACTAGGTTTCACACCCATTTCATCATCCTATAGTCTTGGTACATCTTTATTTGAAAATATTAAATAAGTTTATCATTACCCCATGACTATGGAATTTAATGTGATGGTTCTTTTTCTATCAAAGGTCCTAAATATCAACTTATATAAATATAAAAGGTGAAAATACTTCCTCAAATTATTCATTTATAACATGTCATTCATGAAACAACCAATGCAACCAAATTCACTATGAACTACTTTTTTCATGGTTTAAAATAATACATCTAATTGCATGAGTAATGACACATATTAATAATAATCTTAAAGTATGAGGACCATTATGCTCGATAATAGGAATATCTAATAACACATAAACATGTTGAATTCCTACTGTAGAGTCTGTTATCATAATCTCCAATCTTGGATACCACCAAATACAAACTTCATTAGATAAAATATAATATATTTATGAGTAATTTTACCTAATGGTCAACATAATATATTCCCCATCATATAATTTTATCAAGCCGTAGAATACGGTTTAAGAATATGGTCATGGAATTTTATTGTTATAATTATAGTAGGGAACTGATATGACCTATTCTATATAGTTGACACTTTGGGATATTATTAAATTAAATTCATTAAGAACTATTAGTGATATGTAATAATTAATTTTAATTAATATTCACTTCTTTTAATATACATGAAATCAAAAGTACACATAGTTTATTATAGGAAAAAAAATCCAACACTCGCCCCAATAAAAGCGGAATGAGAAAGATGATCACCATTAAATGAACCTCCATAACAAGTAAAGATATATCTAAGAGTATTACCAGAATTCCAAAATCCCAACATAATGGAACAAGATGATCATCTTGTGTTTGTGTTGATCAATATGAGGTTATGTGAATAATGGAATCAAGTTATACTCCAAATTCCAGTATCATTGACTGGACAAAGACATAAAATATGCACATAATCCCACATCTTTGACCATCAAAACTTTGCACTGGAAAGGAACCAACCATATGTGGTTATTTTGGGAGAGAATCAAAACATCATCCATCTCCAAATCTACTCGCATCACAAGATTCCTCACCAAACAACTCCCCGGTAATAAAAAAATCAATAAAAAGGAGATTCCTAATTCATCACCTCCTATAGCATCAATATTAATCAACAGAACTACTCTAACTATTTACATGTGATAAGGTGACCTGCTCCCATAGATAGGGTATATCCTTACCAAGAATTCCCAATCCTCTACACTGGCTCATGTGGCTCCAATACAGGTTGTGATCCAAGAAATAACAATCACAAATCATAATATCTTCCTCCAAAGTCCCCACTCAAATTACTAATCTCAAAAAATTCCATAGAGAAACATTCCTAGAAAGCACCTCACAAAGTCTGAAACCCTCAATGCATACTCAAACACACTCATTATCCAACAGAGGGTCCCATATCTTTATGTATAAACACATCCTAAAAAAGTGCTTAAATTATATCCATAATAGATAAATATCATTATGAATTTTTGAAACATATCAATCACTAATATCTCATTGTGTTTTATAGGAATCTCAATGCATGAACCTTCATTTGTTCAATAAAAGTATAAACCAGATGAAAGTACAAGTCCTAGATTCAAGAAAACTCTCTATCACTCATGGATCAGGATTTCCTCAAAGTCCCATGAGGCTTCTATAATAAAATTAATATAAGAAATAAAATATATAAATATACCCATTAAACTCAATGAGAACTTCCATTCTCCCTACAACAATGATCCTCTCTAAACATAAAGGTGATAGAAACTACCTCAGATCATGGGGAAAGTACATATATCAACTGAGTCTTGGAAAATAATGCCTCACCACTCACTAATATGAGGATATATGACTAAATATAGAAACAATATTGAAAGAACGCTTCCTATACATGTGGGTTGGATATCGACAAGTAGAAACCTTTATTCAAGAGGGTGAACCCATGTGGATTGGAGCATATCTAGATGAGATGACCTAGTGAGGAAATAAAAGATCATGAATAACCACTATATGTTTCATGTAACAATCTTATTTATACCCCAAAGATAATATATTTGATATCTAGATCTATTAATAAGTTATTTTATTCCCAATTAATGGATACGTCAACCACCACAACTACACTAGTCTCTTTGGTTTGGTAATTGAAATCAAGAACCTGTTAACAACATTAACCTATGTTCCCAAAACAACCCTCATGTCACTCCTAACTCCTAACACCATCCATAGGAAAAATAAACTTTAATACGACTCTAACATGAACCAACCCATTGGGGACCTACCCTAGATGACAACAAATTGGTAATACCACCCCATGCCTACCTTCAATAGGCCATGGGCTGGTGACGAGCACCAGGTATGAATATCTCACAACATGGGGGCCTTGGACTATAAAAAACTTGTTTTAAATGAAAAAGATAACCCAAATTAATATTAGGATATATATAATAAACTAAAAATAATGAAAATAGTGCATACATGTGGAAACAAGTACATGAACATCCCATATTGTAAATATAAGGGAAATAGTACACCCGATGAGTGTCTAAAATAAAAACCATTGAGAATATCCTACAAAATTCATGTAATACTAGATCACACATTAACCACATAAGTCATCAACACCCTCATTAATCATCATTCCCTATTATATATCACCAATCACTACTAGGAATCCACTTCGAACAATCCATGCCAGCCCAATGTCCAGCCAAACCATCTCTAAACTAGTGTACTGTCTAAAAAAACACAACACGTTTTGGAGCAAATACCATCCATGGGTGAGTATAAATATACCTTTTAGGATGCCATAAAACCATAAATAAAAGAAAAAAATTCAACTAAACTCCTTATGTGTAAAATAACTAGAAGGAAGATATAAGGGAAGAACCAGAACACCATGTAAACATAAAAATCATAGAACAAGTGGGTGTAACCCAGATAGGTAGAAAGGATCAAAATATGATCTAAAACCAAAATTCTATAGAATAGAAGAAGGTCCCAACCACCTGAACTTTAAATACCATAGGTCACATTACATAAGAAAACAAGGGTAATCATAATTCAGAATAATCTAAAAAGTATAAAGTCAATAATTGTTGCATACTATATCTTGAAGGAAATTCAAGGGTTATTGTAGAGTCATAAGCCTTAAAGAAACCCTCACTAGTCAGTATTTCCAACTACCAAACCACTATCTAAATCCTTGAAGGGGTTTTAAATCATTAAATAAATCTCACCAGATGAAGGAGTACCATACCTGCCCAGAAAAAACCGAATCATACCACCAATAAAGTATATATTTTACCATATTGTAAAACCCCATAACCTCTTGAGAACAATAATGGAGGATCATGCACCGTAGGTATATGGGGTGAATATTGACCCCAATGTTCAATCTATTAATGTCAAAAAACCAAAAAGCCTCATAAAAACTGATGCGAGGGATCCTAAGCCCTAATTATATGCATGAATGCTGACTTTAGTGGAGGGTATCATGCCCTGCCTGAGCTCTTTAGACATGAGGAATACTGAATCTATATATAAGGGTCTCATGATCTATTTCTGTGGGGGTAATACTGACCCCATTCAATCCACATATAGAGAATCCTATTACCTAACTGAATATGGGTAATTTCCAAACCTACCTTAAGATAGTAGGAGACCTATTCCCTATACAGCAATACAACCAGGGGGTGGTCATCTCTATGAACACTCTGAATTTCATTCCCAAACCTATCCTAAATATCTATAGAGATGAAGAGAATAAAATTATCGAATCATCCCATGACCTACCTCAGATGTCTAAGTAGAGGCTTTAGTCATGATATATGAAAAAATAGTCAGTATAAGTTATTTACATTTTAATCCAATTATTGAGAAAAAATACATGAAGATCCACTAAAGCTAGAAAAGTAAAAGATGTTCTAGAAATAGAATATGGAATGTTGATCCATTAGGGAACTCAATGTGCACTACTTGTACATTGATTTTTATAGTCCCTGACTAAAAACATGTCTCTATGGACATAAATCATATGCTGCATGGATGACACATGGGTATGTACTACCACCTAAGTTGAGTCTTGAACTACCAAGGGTACGCGACTGGTGGATCTACCCCACATGGCTTGTTAGGTCCAAAAGTCATCCATGGAATGTATACCCTATATGTAACATAATGAAAATTTAGGTTACATGATGTATAGAAAATCTCACAAGACATGTAATATTTATCTCTAATATAAACCCTAGATATCGCTACCTAGGGAGAACAAAACATGTGTTCTTCCAAACTACATGTCTTGTAGTTGGGATTTCTATACAGATCCCAAATTTGACATCTAAACTTTCATTTCCCACCCTAAATCACCATTATTCATGTAATAAAACAATAAAAAATATCTAGGATCACAAGGGTCTTTTATTAGTTCTTAATCCATATCCATTATTTCTCTCCCATAAATATGTCACATAATCATCACCCCTGAACTCCCATGTCACACCACCCATGATTTATTAATCATTTCTACCAATCATGGATGACCATATTCCTTAAAAAACTTCAACAACACACCAAAATGATCACCTAAAAGTTTAACCACCAGCCCAAGTGATAAACAATAGTGATTGATCATTACACGATAGATAAATAATGAAGAACTGTTGTCGGTGTAGATACAAGTCACCCAATCGATCACCCATAATATGGTGCAAGATCCACAAATAAAGTGGAATTGAAATTTGTATAATCCCACTAAAAATAAAGATAATTATTGAAGGTAATTGAAAGGAATAATTATATGAAATTTCTGTGGGGGAAATTTATGAAGTCCATTTGCAACATAAACAAACATTAGATAACATAAAACATAATAAACATGGAAAAAGAATAATAACATTGAATGTTTCCAAATGAAAATAAATATAAATATCGAGGAATATAAACAAAGAAGAATCCTTTCCTTGACAGAGAATAACTGTATTTTCAATTACTATTTATCTATTATAGAATCAGTCCATCAACATTACTGCAGATCTAGTATCAATCCTCCACTTATCATTGCTGCCAATATTTAGATCCATCTCCCCCTTCCTCACTGTCCATGGTTCAAATTGTAAAAAAAATACTAACACTTAAAGGCACCCATAATAGGGTTTATAATTAAATAGATCTAGGGTTTCAATATAATTAAATAAATAAATCAATTAATTGATTTAATCCATCCATGATGGTGAACAGCTAAATATGTTAGTATGAATGGAACTAACACCACTCATAGGGTAAACACCCCACTTTGAAATCAATTGTAACCTATGTTTTCCCAAATGAAATTCTGTTTATGATATATAAACATTTAATCCAAAAAACATGTGAGTGGACAGAAAACAATATACTATTTTTATTATTTTATTATTGAGGCCCTGCACTACCCTCAATTCTATACTAACCTAGCTCTTGGGAAAATACCACATTCTTAAATCAATGAAACCATCATAATTTTCTTTGAAATCTATATTCAAGAGTAAAATTATCTCTCTACCCTTGGGGAGGTCTCAAGACTCTAAAAACAAAAAATTGAGCTAACATCTGAGAAAAACATAGATCACTACTTTAAAATTATCTTATTTAGGAATTAATTTTATAAAAATGGATTTTATTTTTGGAATAATCTTGTTGAAATTTGGAGGGGGTGAATTTTTAATTTTTAGAAATATTAAAATACCAAGGTGAATAGTTAAATATAATATTTTCCATTATAAGCTAAATACATGATTAATTATATACTAGATGATGAAAACAACCCTTTTATAAGCATCACATGAATAAATTAAAGTACATAGTCATAAAAATAAATACTATGCATAGTCTTGAGAAAAAAATGTCAAATTAGTCAATATTTTATTTTGAAACATCTCTATTATACTCTTATAAATAACACCCCTAACTACCCGAATTCTCCTCACATTATAAGATTATAATATTTATATAGTTATGATAAATTCACTCCATGATATTTCAAATCTATATTATAGAGGTTATGATGTTTTAAAAATTCCATTATTTAAATACCAAATAGTATATCAATGGAGGAAGTCCAATGGAAGTAGTAAATTATCCCAATGCAACTATTTATAGTTTTCTTAATTTCTTAACTCCCCCAAATCTATTCTATCAATCATGATATAATTAAATTAGTATCATAAGTTCACTATAAAAAAATCATGTTAATGTGAATGACCCTAGAACACCCTAAGTGGGGAGGGGTGAATCAAGGTGTCAAATTTTTTATTTCAATGAGAAAAATCTTGTCCCCACATTGGTAGGAACTCATTAAACCTATATAATGGAATATTTTGATAATCAAACACCCATATGAAGAAATATAAACATAACATAATAGTTTCACTTAGTTCATCACTAAGGAATGATCCAAGGACCATACACTAACAATGTAGCAGTCATACCTAAATCCACTAAGATTCACTAGTTATTGTGGATTACAAAAGGTCAAACATGGTCACTCTATTCTAGAAACACTTCATTAACAATAATTTTAGAGATAACACACACTACTACAAAACAATCCTTTACAAGCGCTAAAATTGGCCTTTGTCAGCATAAACCACCTCTTTCATCGAACCCCACTCTTGCTATTGCTGAACAAACCAATCCATATCAAGAAAAATAATGCACCTGTATAAGAAAAAATTATTATGTTCATAATTCTATAAAGAAATAAATCAAACATAAAGTGTTAACTTGAAACTAAACTTTGATTCATACTAGGAAAACAGTGTATCTGAATTATTTGTAGTTGATTCTTTCACGCTACACCATTTTTTGTTCATCTTCAAGAATTTACTTTTAAAAAATTACCTAAATTAGAATAAGATAAAAATTATATGGAAATAAATTAAGTAATAGAAGATATAATGACGTGAAAACAATCTAGACTCATTTTCTCGGTTTTGAGGATGTGATGTATGTTTTAAACTAAAATGAAACTTATATATTGAAAACACATACTTAGAGTCATACTAGTCATAATGTGCATCATATTGAGGTGTTCCTGATTTCTATATATCCCAAATCACTTATGTATCATTATCCTAAAGTATCAAAAAATACGAATGCGTTGTCTTGGTTTTGAGTATGTAAACTGTGTTTTTTTAATAAAGTGTCATTTTAAACTGGAAACACACAATTTGATTCATATTGATCAAATTTTATTTCAGTTTGATATGGAGATAATTCCTATACATCAAAAATGACTTATGAATCCTTTTCCTAAATTATCAAGACAATCCGAGTGTGTTTTATTGTTTTTTAGTGAGTGAAACTTTTTAAACTAAAATGTCAATTTTAAAATGAGAACATAAACTCTGATTCATAACAGGAACATACTGTATCATATTGAGGTTAAAATGATTCCTACATGTCAAAAATTACTTATGGTTTGTTTTCCCAAAGTATCAAAATAATCTGAATGCATTTTCTTGATTTTGAGTATGTTAGTTGTATTTTATAGTAAAATTAAAGTCAATTTTAAATAAAAGACACAACTGGAGTCATACTGGTCACACTATGCATTAGGTGGAGGTGATTATAATTCCTACACATAAAAAATGACTAATTTATCATTTTCCTAAAGTATCAAAATCTTATGAATCAGTTTTCTTAGTTTTGGGTATGTCATTTGTGTTTTTTTACTAAAATTCCATTTTAAACTGAAAACACACACTTTGTGTCATACTGGTCACATAGTGTGTTTTTTTTATGTGATAATGATTCATAGAATTCAAAAATGACTTATGAATCATTTTACTAAATTATCCACACATTTTTAGCATGTTTTCTTGATTTTCAATGAGTGACACTTTTTGAACTAAAAAGTCAATTTTAAACTGATAATAGATAATTTGAGTCATACAAGACACATCATGTATATAATTTGGGCGAGGTTGATTAATACAGGTCACAAAAAACTTATGGATCATTTTTATAAAGTATCAAAATAATGCAATTGTGTTTTCTTGGTTTTGAGTATATCAATTGTCATTTTTACTAAAATTAATATCAATTTAAAATAAAAAGATGCACTTGAAGTCATACCAGTCACCCCGTGTGTCAGATCAAGGTGAAACTTATTCCTACATGTGAAAAATGACATATAGATCATTTCAATAAATTATCATAAAAATAAAAATATTTTTTATTAGTTTTTAGTATTCCACTTGTCTTTTTTACTAAAATGTCATTTTAAAACGGGAACATAAACTTTGAGTCATACCAATCACATAGTGTGTCGGTTCAACATGATACTAAATCCTACATGTCATAAATGACTTATGAATCATTGTGATAAATTACCAAAACAATCTGAGTGTGTTTGATCAGTTTTCAATGAGTGATACTTTTTGAACTAAAATATCATTTTTAAATTGATAACGAACACTTTGAGTCCTACTGGAACATCATTTCTTGTATTTAGGTGTGAAATATTAATAAAAATAAAAAATTACTTATAGATTATTTTACTAAATTAGCAGATAAATCTAAATGATTTTTCTTTTTTTTGAGTGTATTAGTTGTCTTTTTTTAAAAAATTATTGTCATTTTTAAATAAAAAGAAACACTTGGGGTCATACCAGTCACACTTTTCCTAATATTGAGGTTAGTATAATTCCTAAATCTAAAAAATGGCCTATTTATCATTTTAATAAAGTATAAAAACATTCTGAATTCATTTTATAGGTTTTGAGTATGTCACTTGTGTTTTTTTGCTAAAATGTCATTTTAAACTCGAAACACACACTTTGGGTCATATTGGTCACATCGTATGTCAGTTTGATGTGAGAATAATTCATATATATCAAAAATTAATAATGGATATTTTTAATAAATTTTTAATATAATTAAATCATGTTTTCTATTTTTTAATGAGTGGCATTTTTTGAATTAAAATATCAATTTTAAACTGATAATGGACACTTTATGTTGTAATCAGAACATCATATATCAAATTGAGGTGAGTATAATTCCTAAACATAAAAAATTAATTATAGATCATTTTAATAAAGTATAAAAATAATAAAAATGTGTTTGATTGGTTTTGAGTATGTCAGTTTTCTTTTTTACTAAAATTAATGTAAATTTTAAATAAAAAGATATACTTTGAGCCATACTAGTCACACCATGCATCATATTGAGGTGTATATGATTCCTACATTTCAAAAATTAATTATGGATTGTGTTCCTAATGTATCAAAAAAATATGAATTCTTTTTCTCAGTTTTTAGTATGTCACTTTTTTTTAATAAATTGTCATTTTAAACTAGAAACATGCACTTTGAGTTATACCAGTCACATCGTGTGTTAGTTTAACATGGGATTTATTCCTACACATCAAAAATGTCTTATGAATAATTTTACTAAATTATTAATATTATCTAAGTGTGTTTACTCAATTTTTGGTGAGTGAAAGTTTTTGAACAAAAAATATCAATTTTAATATAATAATGAACACTTTGAGTCATACCAAGCACATCGTGCATCAGATTCAGACGAGGATGATTTATATACATCAAAAATGATTTATTGATCATTTTATGAAATAACTAAAATGTAAATTATAAACTAAAAACAAACATTTTTAGTCATACTGAGCACATTGTGTATTAGATTGAGGTGCGAATGATTATGTTTAAAATGGTGTTTTACTTTCAAATATATACAACAACCCATAAAATAGAGAAAAATTCCATTTGGATGGAAAAGAAAGACCCATGTTTCCTGAAAAACCTCATCAAAAATCAACATGTTCTCTCTTTTATGGATTTCTACAGATGGTTGAAAGAAAAATATAAATTCCCAAAAGAATCCACCTGTATAAAAAACAATTCTTATCTTTGTAATACTATAAATAAATAAATTAAACATAAATATGAAACAATACATTAATAAAATTTTAATTTTAAATTGAAACTACAAAGTTTGATTCATATCGGGTAAACCATTTATCAGATTGAGGTGCGGCTGATTGAACCATTTTCGATTCACCCACTGTGGATACATATGTGATATTTTTGAAGCTCAATACAAAAAAATGATGGATTTTACTACTTTATAATAAAATAACATTCCCATATTACCCAAAATTCCCATAAAATCTTTTATTCTTTTGTGTTGGTGTAAAAATCATATATAAACATTTTCTTTCTTATCTGCTACCAAAAAATAGCATAACACATTATATATTCTTGGATTATACTAGGAATTAGTGTATCTATTTATATATTCATAGAAAACATTAACCATTAGTGTAAACCTTTTAACATTTAATGATTGTTCTAAAATAAATATTTACATTTGAGTTATTATGAAACCTAATAAAATATATCTTTCCCTTTCACCTACATAGAGAGTAAAAAATCCATGATAAACTATTTTCCTTCATTAATGGAAAAAATTTAATTGTGATCCATTATACATTTTCAAAAGATACTAATCTCAATAATAATTTTTTTTTATTTTTTATAGTATTAAACATCAGTATATCCCTTTATAGCATCCAAGTGGCACTAAAATATAGCACATCCATTAATTCTTCCTGTATTGTGCTATAGATTAGTATATCCTTTGTCACGATCCATCACAAAGGGGCCTGTGTTGTGAATACACCAAGCTATCCTCTAATACGCCAGGGGATGGTGACTAGAACCAAGTAGTCATATCCTACAAATGAAAGAAATTATCCTAAGTACCTTTACACATACACACATCTCCAAGCCACAAAACGCTGAAATGTAAAAACCACTAAGTAAAAAATTCATGCATACCACTAAGATCTCATAACGGAGTACAATAATAAAAGTACTATAAATTAGACATGGCCAAATATAATCCCACCAAAAAGAGTCTATAACACAAGTCTAACCTAAATTGAAGGTATTGAGACTGCTGTCTAAAAATCATAGGAACACACCTCGGTTTATCCAGTCTCACTAAGAACCATCTGGTCCTGGTCTGCCCAAGGCTCCATCAAAATTTTGATCTTCTGCACAAGACACGACACATGTGGGAAAAGCCCATGTAGGAGTGAGTATAACAATACTCAGTAGGAAACCTTGAAAATCACAAAGTAATACAAAATAAGAAATTACAGTCAACTCTACACAGATATATATCTATAACATATATAACATAAATATCTAGATATACTCAAGGGAGAGAAGACACACAATTAGGTGGTCATAACTAACTGTCATCCACTGGATTCCGGTCAAAGAGTGCTCATTTCAGGATAACTCACTTCCCGATCCATGATTTCCTCAGAGAAACTCACGAAGAATTCTAGCTCATTTGGCCTCCACCCAAATTAGAATTCATTATTTAAGGTATACTATGATACACAGAGAGGGGGTCACACCCGGAACTGATCGAGGGACACCATAGATCGATCCAAGACTCATTGGGGGACACCACATACCCAATATGTTTCAAAATGCTACATAGGGGATCACGCTTGGTATTAACTGGGGGATAGCATATATCCTACCGATGTAGTCTGCTAGATAGAGGATCAACACCCAGCTCAAAGAGGTCACACAATTCAATAAAGTCCACTAGGGGTGATATAGGATCTCACTCTAGTCTCAGGGAGGGATACCATACTCTATATGAGAATTGGACTCTAGAGGGGATTATAATCTAGTGATGTGGATGTAATACCATATTGAACCCTCGAGTAAAGGACCAAGGGAATGCTCTCAACCTATACTGGTCCAAAACAAAAACTCACCACTTATCCCAAAATGACCATCTCAACATCAGGGTCTTAATTCTGTAGACCACTCGTCAATTGGACCCTTGAGGAAAAGACCAAGTGAATGATCTCAACCTATACTATTCCAAATTAAAAACTCTACACTTTATAGTGTATTTTGTCCTCACTCACACACACCCTGTGAAACTTCCAAGAAGGTTACCCATCCTGATCAGTACCCCTGGCCAAGAACACTTAACTACGAAGTTCTAATCAGGTAGACTTCTGAAAAGGAAGGTTCAACTTGTTGACATGAGTCATATTATTTAGTCATTTAACCCTTTATCATTACGATGTATCACATTCACCCCTCATTTAGAGAACAACATCCTTGTTGTGGGCCTTACATCTCAACCTAGGCAGTGCATCACACATAAGGCTAGGTACCACCTCTGATACCAAATGTAACAACTAGGCCCCACTGACAGCATATGAACCCCACCTTAACATTGTCTTCGGGTCCTGGACTACCAAGTACCACCAGTTTCTCCACAAAAATGTGGTTCCCTCCCTACCCCCATCCAAGCACGCTTAACTATGAAGTTTTAATCAGGTAGACCCCCAAAAAGGAAGGTGTACTTTGTTGAAATGAGTCATATTATTTTGTCATTTAACCCTTTATCATTATGGGGTATCACATTCAACCCCCTTTTAGAGCACAACGTACTTGTTGTGGGCCTTACATCTCAACCTAGGTAGTGCATCTCACTTAAGGATATGTACCGCCTCTAATACCAAATGTAACAACTAGGCCCCGCTAACAGCACAAACACCCCACCTTAACATGGTCGTCAGGTCCTGGCCCGCCAAGTACCATCAGTTTCCCCATAGACACGTGGTCCCCACCCCACCCCAGGCCAAGAATGCTTAACTAAAAAGTTCTAATCAAGTAGACTCCCAAAAAGGAAGGTGTACTTTGTTGACATGAGTCATATTATTTATTTATTTAACCCTTTATCATTCTGGGGTATCACATTCACCCCCTTTTAGAGCACAACATCCTTGTTGTGGGCCTTACATCTCAACCCAAGCAGTGCATTGCACTTAAGGCTGGGTACCACATCTCATACCAAATGTAACAACTAGGCCCCACTGATAGCACAAACACCCCACCTTAACATGTTCGTCGGGTCCTGACCTGCCAAGTACCACCAGTTGCCCCCAAACATGTGGTCCCTACCCTAGGGCCCACCCACATGCCTAAACAGGCCATCTAACTAATGAAAATCTCCACAGGCCAACACATGTCATTTTTAGTGCACTTTTTCCTCACTTACACACACCTGAGAAACTTCCCAGAAGGTCACCCATACTGATCACTACTCTAGAGTAAACACAATTAACTTTTGAGTTCTAATCAGGCAGGCTCTTGAAAAGTAAGGTGAACCTTGTTGAAACGAGTCATATAATTTAGTCATTTAAACCTTTATCATTATGAGGTGTCACAGCTATAGTCTACTACCATGGTCGGTTATGCAGTCGCTGTTCCTCATTACAGCTCAAGCTGCCACGACTCCCGGTCGACCACCATGTCGATCGGGACACCTTCTTCCTAGTGATCCCAGTTCTAACCCGGTTCCTATATCAACCCACATAGCCTGACCTGACCCACCTGGACCGACCCGTTCTTCCCGGCCCAGCTCACTCCTCCTGTCCTACTCTGCTCGGCCCACACCGCTTAGCCCACCCCGATCGACCTGCTTGGCCTGGCCTCACTCCACGACCCTCACCGCGTCCACCTCCGCTGGACTCACTGGACCTCCATGTCCCATACCGCTGATGCCGTCGCATCCTATACCACTGCCCTAGGATGCCGACACCGCCGCCTCACTAGACCGGCCAAATTTGTCTCCCTGGCCACCGCCTACTACCGCACTGGATCCGCACTAGACCACTACCAACTACCATTCCAGATCCACGCCAGATCACCGTTTAATCCAGATTGCATTTTCACCATCACCTTTTTACCTCCATCACATTTTTTGATCTCGGATCTACAGTTTCATATCATTGCACCAAGAATCAATGGCACAATGATCGATCGTTCATAAAGGGTTTCAAATCACGGGGAAAAAACAAATAACACATTAAGAACACCAGAAAGAAGAGGATAAAAGCACAAAAATCGATAGGGATGAACCTCGATCGATGTTTGTGTAGATCTGGTCACATCACCATAAGAACGACAAACATAATAAAGCAATTCTCTATAATTCAATCTTGATATAACCGCAAATATAACCCATCCCATAAACACTTATGAACCATGGGTCAATCTAGTAATTTATTGGTTCGCATTCATTGGGGAATTCAAGAATAGGGAAATAAAATCAATATAAAAAGCCCTACCTTGATTCAGATCACTCGTTTTTGAAGAACGGTCATCACGTCATTGTTGTAGGCAAGGTCCTTCACTTTCGAGGAGCATCTATCATCGATCCACGATCTATTGCCATTGCCTGAGAGAGAATCCTGAAATCTCTCTCCAACCGTTCTCCAAGGTTTCCAGGTTTATGCGGCTAAACTTGTAAATTCTACATAATAATCTTTTTAAATATTTTTAGCTACTATATCAATAGAGTATTTATTTTTAAATTATTTTATTCCCATTACATCATGCGATGAATTTTTTACAAACGACCTATGCCGACTAAAGTTAAGTCACGCCTTAGGTGAAGCCACCATTCTAAACTCAACGATGTCCTCATATTTTTGATTTGGGAACTCTTTTAAGAGTTATTCCACTTTTTTTGGGAAAACGATGAACTCGTGCTATTAAAAAGTTTAATATTTTTAAAACATTTATTCCAAGAACAATGGACCTTATAATTTCATGCCATATTAGCACTTGGTCTCGAAATAAATCCATATAATATCCAAAAAAATACACAGAAAAATAAGAGACCTTACATTATCCCTAGCTTGGGGATTTACATCCCTGAAAAGCTAAAACAAAGGCTACTCAAATAAATGATGGTATTGAGTAAGAATCTAATACTCCCACTCCCATGTTATCTCATGAAGATTCCCGTGCTACCACTGAATACACACCAAAGTAATTGACCACCCATTAAGAAACCTCTCCTACCAATCCTCGATCTCCATCAGGTACTCAGCAAAATTCTCTCCATCCTTGTTGTCCAGCTCTCCCTAATCAATGAACCTCAAAGATAGCTTTTCAACCTAGCCAAATCTCCACAATACCCATCAAGGTGAAACCCAACGGAACACATGGTCCCCTTACTAAAACCACAAAGGCCTCCATTGCCTGTTAGCATATGACTTAGGACGGCTCTTTGTTGTCTTCATCTGCTCCTGGATGGTCTGCATCTTATCCATAGTATCTCACACCTAATTCAGGCCTATGAATGATGCCTCTCATGGGTCCATCTAGTAAAGTGGTGACTTGTAGGGCCACCCATACAAATCCTTTAATGGTGCCATACCAATGGTGGAATGACAACTACTGTTGTACGTGAACTCCACCAGTGGTAGGTGATCCTCCCAACTACAGTCAAAGCCTAACATGCAAGCCTGTATAATATCCTTTAGAACCTAAATGGTATTATTAGTTTGGAAATCCTTCTCTGGTTGAAATGTTGTGATCAAGCATAGCTAGGTCCCAAACACCTCTTGTAATCCCTTCCAAAACTGGTACGTAAAGAAAGAAACACTATATGAAACTATCATTGATGGGACCCCACGGATTAAAAATATCTTCTGCACATAGAGGCATCCTAATCTCTCTAAAGAAATCTTCTTCTGAAGATCTAGTAAGTGTGCTGACTTGGTGTGTCGGTCAATGATCACCCAGATGGAATCATGTCCCCTAGATGTATGTGGTAAACCCTTCATGAAGTCCATTGATATCCCATCCTAGTTCCATTCTGGCACCTCAAGTGGTTGACCTAAACCCATTGGAACCTAGTGCTTAACATTCACTTACTAATAAGTAAGGAATCAAGAAATGTAATCTATAACTCCCTTGTTCATCACTGTCCACAAAAAATGATGTCTAAAGTCCTGATGCATCTTCACCACACCTATATGTACCGCCAAATGGGATATATAAAACTCCCTCAAAACATCACCCCACAATGCCACTGGTACTATGGTTCATCCTCTAAAAATAATGACATTCTCCCCACCTTTTAAGTATCCATCAGGATCATGCCCTATGGATATCTAAGCAAGGAGGGTCTCACAGTTGGTATCCCCAAGATGTGCCTCCCTAACTCGCTGTAAGAGTAGAGGGGTGACGACCATCAACAGGAGTTAAGTTTCACCATCTCCATACACAAAGGATAACTGAAACGAGGCCAATTTCTCCAATGGATCATTCAGCAACTACGTATTAGATATCCTGCTGTGAGCATCTGCCACCATGTTCTACTTCCCATGAGTATAGACAATCTCTAAGTCATAGTCCTGGAGGAAATATATCCATTACCTCTATCTCAAGTTCAGATCCTTATAATAGAATATATACTTGATACTCTTATGATAAGATTAGATGATAAATTGTTCACCCATCAGGCAGTGTTTCCACATCATCAATGTGAAGACTACCACTACTAACTCAATATCATGGGTTGTATAGTTCTTCTCATGAGGTATCAAATGGATTAAACCATAGGAAATCACCACTTTATTTTTCATTAGGAAACAACTAAGTCTGATCCCTGATGCATCACAGAACACCAGGTATATGATGCCTTCCTCCGGTAACATATGGTTGGGAGCATTCATCATCATCTGCCTCAGATCCTGAATGAATAAGTATATTTTTTTGTCCATACGAAAGGTTTCCCCTTTCATTTCAAATCTATTAATGGCGATTCCACTATAGAGAATTTAGGTACAAACCTCCATTTTTACTCTATCAGTCCAAGGAAACTATGAACCTCGATAACACTCTTGGGTGGATCCCAAGAAAGAACTACCTCATCCTTCACTAGATCCACTCCAACTCCATCCTCTGAGATGAAGTGTCCCATAAAATGGACCTCTAGAATCTAAAACTGGCACTTCAAGAGATTCATGTAAAGTTGGTGCTCTCAGAGTGTGTCCAGAACCATCCTCAAGTGTCTCGCGTTCTCTTACTCGTATGCTAAGTACATTAGGATGTCATTTATGAAGACCACCATGAACCGATCTAAGTAAGGTTGTAATATCTGGTTAATGAGTCCCATGAATACTTCTAGGGTGTTATTTATGCCAAACGGCATCATTAAGTACTCATAGTGACTATAACTACTTATGAAGTCTGTCTTTAGTATATCCTCATCCCGTACTCGCAGGTGGTGATATCCTGATAAAAGGTAAATCTTCAAGAAACCTCACTACCATTTCAATTGATCAAAGAGGTAATTGATCATCAATAGTGGAAAATTTTTCTTCACAGTCACTTGGTTTAAGTACCAGAAATACACATATAACCTCAATCTCCAAAAAAACTGGGGTGAAATACGGTGTCTCATGAATCCATTACGCTGTAATTCATCTAACTGTATCCTTAGATTACAAAGCTTTGTAGGAGAAATCCAATATGAAGGTGTAGATATTGGTGTCATCCATGGGTCTAGATCAATGTATAAGTTTATATCCTTATGATGAGGTAAAACTAGAACATCTTTGGGGAATATGCCCACATACTCGGCCACCACTACAGGAAACTAAGGACTCATATCATCCACGACACCAAGGGTAAGGCTAGCCAACTGATTAGTAATCAGATACACCCTATTATGTGTGATTCCATCTTGCACTACCTATGTTTCCTTTTCCACAAAAAACAAAAACCTTTTTCCATCACTATGGACATAACACACTATGTGCCTAAAATAGTAAATCTGAGCAAGAAATTTTGATACCCAGTCCATACCAAGAATGAAATCGTAAGGACTAGACACCACTAATAAGATATCACAACTAAAAATCTCACCTCCAAGAGTCAGGTCACACTGTATTCACCAGTGTGTGATCATCGAATCTCCTCCCCCAAGAGTCTCCAAGCGTAAGGGTCGATTCAACAGTTTAAACGAAATCTCTGAATCTCGAATAAGGTTCCTAGAAAGAAAGGAATGACTAGAACCTATTTCTATCAAAATTGTAGCAAAGGTTTAAAAGACCTAGATTTCACTTCGTATCATCCCTAGATCCCCAAGGTCATAAGACTCCATCACCTACAAATGGCCTCGTCCATACCCACCAACTCCATAATTTTGGCATAGACCACCTGGGGGTGGTGGCGGTAATAGGTCGAACCTCTGACCATCTCCTTCTACCCTTCCTGCCCCTCTTCCACATCCTCCACACTCTGGACCACCCTGTGGACCACCCTATTCCTATCTCAGCCTCTACCTTGGCGGTCCCTCAACCATCTTCTAATCAGCTATATGAAGGATCGGGAAATCTCATGATAGATATCCCCAACCACCACATGAGTAATATCATCTTTCCCTGGGCTGATTCAAGCTTCCTTGGGAGCCCTGTACCACTGATCCTAAGTCTCAGGATTTTCCCCTAAAGCACCTGAACCACTTAGATCTCTATGAATGACATCATATACCTACTTTCAACGTCTCAACTACCTGGTTCCCACTGCTATCTCCCACTGCTGATGTCTTCTCGGCTAGAAAACTCTCCCTTAATAGGGCTCAATCAAGTACCCTAGCATAGGTAGAAATGCAAAGGGATACCAATGATGCCCTGATTTCCCAGAGTAAACCCTCCTCAAAGGTCCAAGACCTAAATAACTAGTCTCTTACCATGTCCAAGGAGTAGTGTAAAATATTTGTACACTTTTCTGAACACTCCACCGCGATCATACTTCCCTTCAAAGGATGCATAAGATCCTGTATGTATAGTGATCACAACGTGGATGGATATAAATCCTCCCTAAAGAGATGCTCAAATTCTATCTAGGAGAGATCTGTCTCATCATGTTATTGAGTCACCAAGATCTATCATCACCCCACAGAGCCCTAAAGAAGACTCGTGACAAGGAGTTCCATCTAGTCTGTAGGCGTCCTCACAAGGAAGAAAACACGAGTGACTGCCTCTAACCAATCCTCATCCATATGGGGATTTGTATTTCCCTAAAAACTTGGAGTTCGATACCTATGAAACTCATGAAACACACTTATACTGAATGCATCCTTAGCTGGTAGTGATCATAGTAGCTACTGATCGACAAGTGGTGTTATAGATAGTAAACTACTCGAAGGTGCTATCTCTGGTACATGTCCCTATACCGATGCCTCGTCACTAAGAGGATCATCCTTGGGATCACGCAATGGAATCCTGGATGGCAGTCTATGTGGCAGTATTCTAAAATAAAACAATATGTACCATGGTTAATATAGTGTATATGGAGAGATGACTCAAGAAAGATGTAGAAAACACAACCATTTATATATGATGCATGTACTATTACTTTCCATGCAACCGGTTTTTTCATGTATCGAGTTTAAAAGAAGGTAATCAAAGTCTTGGTGAATAGATACGTTGGCTGCCACACCAACACTGGAGTTTCTAGCCTGAAATACAAACTAGAAACACTTAACACTGTTTCCCCAAACCAATAGCAGAAACTCTTGGTCCTAATTTAGAACTGACCTTCTATGATACCACTCTATCACAACTTGTCCTAGAGGGGACCATTCCATGACTACCCAAGTTTTCCTCCAATAGGTCTGGGGATGGTGACTAACATTGAGTAGGAATATCTCACAAATGGGAGGCATTATCCTAAGTACTTATATACACGCACACATCTCCAATCCAAAAAATACAGAAATGTAAAATCCACTAAGTAAAAAATGCAATCATACCACTAAGAAATCACAATAGAGTACAATATTAAAAGTAATGGAAAGTTGAAAGGGCCAAATACAAGCCCACCACAAAGAGTTTGTAACACAAGTTCAACCTAAAGTAAAAGTACCAGGACTGCTATCTAAAAACCATAGGAAAACATCAGTCTTTCATGTATCACTAAGAACCGTCTGGTCCTGGTCTGCCCAAGACTCCATTAAAAGGTCAATCATCTGCAAAAGACATGAAACTTGTAGGAAAAACCCGTGTAGGTGTGAGTATAACAATACTCAATAAGACACCCTAAAAATCACAGAGCAATACAACATAGGAAGACATAGTCATATCTAAATAGGTATATGTCTATAAAACATATACCAATAATATATAGATATACTCAAGGGAGAGACACAACACCATTAAGAATTAATAACCAACTGTAACCCATAAGATTTTACTCGAAGTGCGCTCATTCCGGGAGAACTCACTCCTCAAGTCATGATGTCCTCACAGACAATCACGAAGAGGCCTAGCTCATTTAGGCCCAACCCAAATGAGAACACATTATTCAAGGAAGACTATGAGACATAGAGAGAGGGTCATTCCCAGAACTAATCGGGGGATGCCATAGGCCCTACTGATGCGGCTCGCTAGATGGAGGATCAGTGCCCTACTCAAGGTGGTCACGTGATTTCACAGACTCCATTAGGGGTGATATAGGATCACACTCCAGTCTTGAGGATGGATAACATACTCTATTTGAGACTCATCCTCTAAATGGGATTACAATCCAGTGATGTGGATGTAATAATGTTCTAAACCCTCTAGGAATAGACTAGGGTAACACTCTCAACCTATACTGGTACAAGAAAAAAACTCACCACTTGTCTCAAAATGTTCGTTTCAATGTCGCAGATGGACCATTGATTGGACGCTCTGTTTAGGAGATATTCTCATTTAAGAAAAATCACTAGTAGGTATACTCGGGCCTATGGAAATACCAACATGGTCAACTGCCATGGTCGGTAGACCTACCACACATGTGGACTGACCAAGCTTGGTCAATCCACCTACCGCGCCAGATCAACTGCTGTGGTTGTATGCCACGGTCGGTTGTGCTGTTGTTGTGCCTCACGGAAGCTCACAGTTCACTGTCATGGTCAACCGTGACACCTTCATCCCGGAGACCCTGGGTTTGACCTGAGCCTGAACTGGTTCCTGGACCAACCTACCTATACTAACCTAACCCACTTAGCTTGACCCACTCTACTCTACCCAACCCACTCCGCCAGGCCCATTCCACCTGGCTTGCTTCGCTCGACCCGCTCTGCTTGGCCCACATATCTTGGCCACACCCCGCATCCCTCACCACATTTTCCTCTAATGGCCCCACCGTACCTTTGTCTCCACTACATACTACAACTCTAACATTGCCTCCTTTTACATGGCTAACTACTTCCACCCTGGGCTGCCAATGCCACCACCTCATCGGACCGGCTGAAGCTGCCACCCTGGCCGCCGCCTACAACTGCTCCAGATCCATGTTAGACCGCCACTTGATACCTGATTATCCACTAAATGAGGATAATATTCATTATTAATATATATAATATTCATTTTCTTTATTATTTATAAACACCATTTTAGTTCATTTTACACTTTGAACATTATTTCATATTATAATTGTAATTCCTTCTTAAAATGCACTATTACATGGTACATTTTTGAACATCATTTAAAGTACCCAATGATCTTGATTTTATTTTCATATTTAATTTTTAGGTTTCTCATTACATTGTTAACAATTCATACTTTTTGAGTAATTGAAGATTCATATTAGAAGACCACCAAAGTTGTCCTTAAACAAACAACATTCTTAGTGAAGTGAATTGGAAAACATCCCAATAAAACAACTGTAGTGGCCAACATACGAGTCCAATAATTATGAAAATTTAATTCAAGATAGAATAGATCATGGGTAACAATTAATTAACCAGAGTTCAAAGATAATTATTAAGTTTGAATGGAGTTCTAGGTGGCCCAATTTAGAGATAAAATTCTGGTCCAGATTCTACGGCCTAGAAAAAAAGCCTACCATTTCAATCATATATCGAAAAAAAAATTCCATTTGGAATGAAATTTTACAGGAGGTTATGAGACATCCAGAGATCCATTTCCATTTTCTATGTCCCACTCTAATTCTTCCATCTAGAAGGTCATTTAGGCGCATCTATTTGGTGGATTCAAGCTGACTGCCACTTCGAGTCAAGGATAAAGAAGTCCACTCTCTCTTACTTTACACCACCCTAGGCCTAACATAACCAAGTGAGATGATTTGCACTATTATGAGATCGACCAATGAATATTTATATGCCTATTTAGGGAATTGGTGGTGAAGGAGTCGATCATCTTGTATTCTTTCATTCACTGTAATGTTATGCTGCCACTTTTCCTTTATAATGTTCTTCCTCAATTGTAAGTTGTTTTAATTCATATGAGTTTCTTAATAAAAGTTATTATTTTAATATTATTATATTCTTCTCTATATAAATTTGATACCATTGCCTCAAGGTGTTAATTTATTCACACCAAACCTTGTGAAATTATTCACACAATGATGGAGTGATCATTTTCTTTTTATTGTTTTCTTACTTCTTCAATTCCTCCCTCATGAGTCTACTTCATGCTTCCATTGAAACCATAACATAAATGGAGGGATAAAACACTGATGGGTTTATCCAAAGGAGTATAAAGGGGCTGGATTGGATGTTATTATCACCCCATTAATTTCTAATCACTTATTTTAATTGAGATTTTTATTTGATGATTTTAAAACTTCTTTGTCCTTGTTAAATTTTAAGGACACATACTTCAAGTGCTAATATGAACCTTTACCTTGGAGTGCTTATAAATTTGATCCTCCAAGTGTATATGTGATTATTATTATGGTGTGTTAGTATTAAACCCATAAGTGATGAAGTTATTTGATCTTCTATAATAAACCCATCCCAAATATAAGAAATTGAAATCGTTAAAAAAGGAATTCATCCAATCCACCCCGAGTGATAACCTAGGATCAACTCATTATTTTAAATTGAATTCACTTACATCTATTAATTATACTCTAAACACATCTAAAATCAACACAAGTTGTCCACTTATTATCCAAAATCAATCCATAGAATATACCTGTCTATAGGTTACTTCGTAGGTCTCTGAGGATTCGACAACCCAAGCTAGACTACAAGCGACTGCTTAACCCTAAAATCTTGGGTAAATTTGGGAAAGACCAATACCATACCTAATCCATGAAGTACTAAGATTTTGTCTAGATCAAATAACATCTATTTCCTTCGCACCTATATCACATCGTTCCAATCCCAGATCTATGGTTTCAGATCGTTGTGCCAAGAATCAAGGGCACACCGATTGATCATTCACAAAGTATCTCAAAGCACGGGGAGAAAACGAAGAATTCATGAAGAATGAAAGAAATAGGGGGAGAAAATAAAAACAATAAAGAGATATGAATCTTTATTTATATTCATGTTGATCTTGGTTCATAACCATTAGAACGATAAACACAACCAATCAATTCTCTAGAATCCAATCCTGATAAACCTACAAATATAACCCATCCCACATACACGATCAAATTGTGGATAAATATGGTTGTTGATTGGTTCGTGTTAATTGTGGAATTCATAAACGGGAAAATAAAAACAATATAATAATACCTAAATTGATTCGGACCGATTTCTAATGAATAACGATCACTGTGTTATTTTCATTGGCAAGGTCCTTCGAATCCGAGGTGCGTCAGTTATCAATCAACAATCTGTTGTCGTCGCCTAAGAGAGAATCCTCAAATATCTATCTAATGGTTCTCCAAGGTTTATAGGGTTATGTGAATAACCCTAAAAATTATTCATAATAATATTTTTAAATATTTTCATTCACTGTGCCAAAAAAATTATTTTTATTAAATTATTTTATTCCTATTACTTCTCACTATAGCATTTTCACAAATGACCTGCGCTGACAAAATTTAAGTCGTACCTAGGTTAAAATCGCCATTCTAAACTCAAAGGTGCCCTCAAATTTTTGATTTGGGCACCTGTTTAAGATTTATTCCACTTTTTTATGAAAACCACATGTGTGTGCTATTAAAAGGTTTAATATTTTTCAAACATTTATTCCAAGCACCCCGAATCTCGGAATTGCACGCCGTATCAGCTCCTGGTCTCAAAATCAATCCATATAATTTAAAAAAATAATACATGAAAAAATAAGAGATGGTACATCCTTTTTAATGTTCTGGGTGATGATAAACTTTAACATAATATCATCATTATTTGTTCATAAAAATGGGAACATCCCTTTTCTCATGTATTTTTTTATTGAGGGTGATGATGAATTTTTTTATTACCAAGCTTCTGAACATTAATCATTTTAAATAATGAATGTGCACATTCATATTAGTGACAAACCAATAGACACATTTTACATAATTAATGCTCAAACGTCTCTCTATTCACCCTATAGTTTATGAGATAATTTGGAGATAAAATTTAAAACCCCAATGCATATACTCTTGCATTCCCACTCATGATTTATTTCTTTACTTCTACTTTAAGATGTGATCATCCAATCATATGATATAATGGAAAATGTTTCCATAGGTTTCATCCCAACACATCAATCCTCCTCATTACCATGGATGTTTTATTCCTTAAACAAATAGTTTAGATCCTCATTTACTATGAATCATGTGAACCCACACTACATAAAAATGGATGGACACTTAGATATTATATCACGATCTAATTGATGATCCAATAGCCTAAATAATTCCACCACCCACCAAAGTGAAACCACTATATTGTTTTTTTCTTATATTATTTACCACCACCCATGATGGAACCATATATAGAGAATTAGTCCAATTTTATTCTAAAAATGATAATTAAATTAACTAAAAATATATATAAAATTATGAGAAAATTAATTAAATAGGTAGTAGGAAGTCACCTCTTTAGGATTCCTATATAAATTATTACACCATGTTTTCTAATCATTTCTAAACAAATTGATTTCCTCCATTGTGCTTCTATTTTAGAAATAGATTAAAAATAATATATAATAATTATGATACTAATGTTTCACACCCCAATATATTTATAAGGTCATATCCCATATTAGATCACAATTACAGAAGGTAATAACCTAAATTTATTATCAGAAAACATTTCGACACCTTGTACCCTACCCACTCATCTCTTAAAAAAATTTACTTCTTATTTTGTGTATGAAGGTTGATGAAAATCTTGGTTGTACTGAAAAAATATAGACAAATAATGATAAATAATTTTTTTAATGAAGTTGTAATTTCGTTTGGAAATTACCTTTTCGAGGATTTTGATCCTTTTATGGTTTATGATCTCTATCATTAAATTTTAAACATAATACCCACAATCGTTGCCATTATCTTGCTTCAGAAACAAAAACTTTGAGCGCAATACGTATTTTTTTAAATATGTTTTGATAGTAAAATATTTCTATATATACCTTAATATGTTATCATTTGAAGTAATCCATATGATTTTTATGTTCAGTCACCAACTTCATGCCATGATTTAGCCTATATTTAGTGACTTACCTATCATAAAAAAATTCTTGTTAAAACACATACTATAACATATAATTCAAATTATATATATAAAATGTTGATTATAGTGTATTAAAAATTAATAATACACATGACATGTGTTTAGTTTATTGGATATCCATGCATTGTATACAAAAAAATAAATATTTGGGCTATCTTGATTAAGTGAAACCCACATCTAGTATATCCTAAAAAATAACTAATGAAAAAAATAAAAATATATTTTATGTGATTATATTGTAGAGTTTTAAACCTATATTGTAGGAATCAAAAAAGTTTTTCTTTAATTATTTTTTATCAAATTTATTTCATAGATCAACTTTCTTGTTATCGATTTATTCCTTCTCCAAATAAGTTTCTTTCATAGAAATGATACAAGGATTAATAAATCCAAATAATGCTTCACACGATTTTCCTTTAATATTGTAGTAATATAAATGACTGTAGAAAATATGAATAGTTATTAACTTTTATGAACATAATAGATAATTATTTTGGTAGATGTAATATGAAAATGTACCTTATGTATGTATTCACAACTGAGACTCTCAACTATTCAAACTTGAGAATCTCATTTATATTCTTGAGACCAACTACGTCTATAACAAAAGTTACAAATATTTATTCTTTATATGGAATATAAGACATATTTTCATTTTTAAATGTGGTATCTACAAGATTTTCTAATGATAATAAATGTTTTAGTGGAACTGTATGGGAGAAGGTACTCTTGTAAGTTCCTTTTGATTTCTTGGTCCATCCACTAGATAGTCTTGATCCAACCTTCAATTTACTCATTACTTTGTCTGTCTATAACACCATAGCTCACTTCATAACTTTTATTTTCAAAAGTTATAGGTTTATCATATGAATTTTTTTTAAATACATACCTCATGTATCATTATAATATTAGATGACCATGCTAAGAAAGTTAAAATATCATCACTGACCATTGTAATATCCAGATCACCAAGTGGAATAGGAGACTCAGTGGTTGGATCTTGGTCTACCTAAATCCCTACTATCTTGTGATCTATTGGGAGTTATTTATTGTGTATCTACACAATACTTCTCATAATAAGGAGCTGCATGTGTGTTGACAGATAGAAATCACATACAATTTTACCCCATATAATTTTAGTAATATAAAGTTATCAGAAGTTATTTAATTCACATTTAGGAGGCAGAGTAATGAAAAAATTCATTAACTTGGGTAAGGTTTGTGGTTGGGGGTAATTACTAGCCTAAAATCTAGCATGGTAATTTGGTTCTTCATGTGTGGATCTTTGATACACCACTAGTCGCTTTGATCCATTCTCATATATTGGTCTGCCAAACTAGACCAAACAATAATATATTTAAAAGTATCTATTTATTCCTGAAATCCTTTCATCATCTCATATGTATATTCTTATAGTTTTATCTTTTCAAAATGTTTTCGATGAGACTCTCCAAAACCTACTAATCCAATGCTACCATATTGTTCTGGCTACTTCAAAGCAATAGAAATTAGTTTTTATTCCAGTTCGGTTGCTGTCGATTATTGTTTCTAAACCATTTAAAAAAATACGAACATAAATATATTTTTATATAATTCTATTACAAATAATAATAAATTACTATTATTTCTTACTTATGTTTCCCATACTACTTTTGTGTTTTTATCAACTAGTTTACCCTCCTTATTTATGTGATCCACCTTCTATAGCACATGAAATGGGATGGAAGTAGATTCAAATTTTGATTCATCAATCTATATATAAACTAAGGAACACATGTTGTTTCATATAAGATAAAACTTTTATTTTTTATTTAAAAAATATATTGATTTCTTCTATAGTGTAGCATACCCCATCTTTTATTTATGATAGGGGTACATTGGTTTTGATTTTTAGAACTTTTGTTAAATTTCATAAATTAATTAATTTTGAATAAAAATGGATAAAATAAATAATTTAAGATAATATATTTCTGACTACAATGCACGAAAAATGATTTCTAATAATGATTTATGAATAAATAATTCCATGTTTCATACTTTATAATGTGTGCATAACTAACTGGTGGGTAATGATTTAATTTCCCCTCATCCTCCCTAAGATGTAACTTGGTATGAAGAGTGTGGAACCCTATATAGTATTTTAAAATGGCCATTAAGAAATATTTCTTTTTAAAATCTTCTAAAATAAACTAACTTTTCAAGGAATCATGAAAATTAAATCTATATTTCATTATATATATTTTTAGTAAAATAGAGAAAGTATATCATAAAATTTACTTTATATATTCCCAAAGGGTTTCCTTCATTACAAGGTGGATGTGGTACCATGAATATATATCAATTGGAACATTCATACTTATTGTGATATCAACATAACTAATGAACATTAAATTTTTGTGGTCAACAGGTAGGTGTATTCAACTCTATGATGATACATTGTTCTTATTTTTTTCATCAACATGATGGTGATCAAATAATAATTCTATAGTTTCTTCATCAAAAGTTTTTTCTCCCCTAGGATTGGTAAATTAATCATGTGTAAAAGACATTGTCTTCATGAGTAGTGAAACATTTAATTTAGATTAAGTTAATTTAGTAGAGAAAAGATAATATTTTGAGGAAAATAATAATATTTTTTAACCTTCCCATTGAACTATATTTCTTTATTTAATGGTTGAAGGTATTTTGATCCTCTATCAAGAATAAAAAATCCCTTCTTTGTGTTCCCCTCTAACATACAAGACATTGTCAATATTGGGACCACCATGAACTGATTCTAATCTCCCAATAAAAGGGTTATCCTCAATTGAATTTTTATATGAACCTATAATTATTTTAGTTTCCAGTTATATAATTGACCAATTTTTGTTTGCTAACTCGTATATGTATTTGATAATACCAAAATATGACATATTCTAATAAATTGGATTTTTACCCATAGAACCAGATATGTTCATCGCTTCCACCAAAAGCATAAATCCACTATTTTGCATCATACTACAATCATCATGTTCTTTTTTATAGAATGTATACCCATTTATTACAAAACCAGTGTAAGATATAACATTTTTATTTGGTCCCCTTGCTATCCATCGATGTCCTTCCACAATTGAATTAATATTTTCAGATAAATCCTTATAAATTTGATCTTGGAATAATCCTATAAACTATTGATTCTATGTATTAGATATCAATTCTTTATCCCTTGATGGATTTAAATCAATAATAATTTCTTTTTGGGATACAACGTATAGATCCACATCTTCACTATTATGTAAAATGTAAAGGTTCACTTGATCCCACTCTATGATGTTAATTGTAAAAAAATATCTTCTATAAACCCCTTCATCCATAATCTGTTCGCTCTAATGAGACATTGGGAGACCAATGTTGTCAACTTCTGATAGGTAATCGGTACAGAATTCAAAAGCTTCTTCAACAATATATCATTATACAATACAAAATTCCTTCTGACTTTGATTCTTGACATAACTTTTCAAAATATTCATATATTGTTCTATGGGGTACATCCATTTGTAATGGACATGACCACATAGTTGAACCCCTCTAACCATGTGAACAATAATGTGGACCATTATGTCAAAGAATGACGGTGGGAAGAACATCTCTAATTCACATAATAGGACATAAACCTCTTTATTCCTCATTAGAAACTTTATCGATTCTATAACTTTACTATATATATATATTTGAAAAATAAGTAGTTTCTGGTTATTTATATTTTAAATATTTAAGAAAAATGTAACGTATAGTAATGAGAATAAAAAATTTCATCAAAACATGACATTCAAGTGATTTTAGTTTCTATAACTTCAAATTAGTCATTGAAACATCATTCTTGATATTTGATGAATACCCCTCTGTAACTTTTACACCATTAAGGAAAATGATAAATTTCAATTTTTTCATGTATGAATAGAGTGTAAGCTATGGTAGGAAGAAATTCCCTACCTTTACCCTTCACTCGTTCCAACTATTCCCTTACCACTATGTCAATCATGTCCAACCTATCCTTAATTCAATATTTTGTTTTTATAGGAACATTTAGTAATGTGAAAATAATACTATCAAATACATTTTTTACATGTATGACATTAATAAAATTTATGACATACAAAAATTTTCCGTACGGAAATTTAAAGAAAACTGATCTCCTTTTTAACATGATCGCGTAAGGTTTTTTTGAAAATGGTTTACCGAAAATATTGTCAATATATTTTAATTTATCAAACATTTGATCACCCATTACTAGAGAGGGTGGTGTACCTTTTTTTGGTATTCCCATTGAATACTGTCATCTAGGATCGATATTTATATCATTGAAGTATTTTTTTGATTTCGTAAAATCAAATAATTGAATAATGTTTCAAATAAACTAAGTGTGTGAATTATTCAAAAATGGGACACCCCAATATTCCTTTAATGAGATAGCCTAAAAAATTTACATAAAAAGTAAATTCATTTATCATCCCATACAACATGGTCTTAATGTTAATTCTTTACTTCTATGAGCATCATAAATTGTAAGACATGTATCCCACATCAATTTCAAATCTTCAATCAATTGATCCAAATAGACATCAACATCATTATCGGGTTTCTTTAGTCTAGATATAAGCAGAGACAACATAATGTATTTTCAATTTATGAATAACCATGGTAGAAAGTTATAATTTACCAACATGAAGGACTATGTACTTTGAGTACTACTATGTACAACAAAATGATTTATTCCATCTCTATATGACCAAAGATGAAATGTTCTCAGATAATTCCCTAATTCATGATACTCGTAATCAATTTTATTCTACTAAAGAGAATCATTGGATGATGTAGGTTCCCATATTTAATTATTTTATCTTCATGCCATGTCAATTGTGTCATGGTTTTATGACATCTATATTTTATTCTTAAATTTGGAATGATATGAAATTACCATACATATTATTAAGGACTTGATTTATTTTTCTTGTATCGATTCATGCCAAACCTAGGTAATTTTATGAGTGATTCATGGTCCATATGAAATAGTATAAAATTATTTGGGAAAACATGTATTTTTTATATACCATTCCCATTGAATGTAGTTTTTTATTTAGAATCATATGTTAGACATGGAATTCCATTTTATTTGGTAGCATATCATCCAGGAGACCAAGTAGTTCTGTAATGCTTGTGTCACTCCATCCACTACCAACTTTCAAAATATATAACTTCAATACATCTAATAATTTTTTTTATTCAATAAAAATGATATACAACAACCTCTTATAATTTCTATTTAACTTCTCAAACAACTTTTTACTATCCTGAAGTTCATCTTCAATTTCCATTGTCATTTCTTCCATGTGATCTCCATTATCATTAACATTGGTATTCATATAAAATGATCTATAAACCACAGTATCATCCCAATCAATGTGTGCATTTAGTTTTTCCCCATGTTTAGTCCAAAATTTATAGATCTCATCTATTCTGTGAAAAATCAAATGTTCTTCCGACTCTACTATACTAATTTTACTTGAATACAAATAATGTAAACATGAGAAAATGATTTGAGAAAGGTCATGTGCAAGCTCTATTACAAACTTGATAAACTCTTTACCTCCATCATCATATTATTTTTTAATATGATTAGAATTAATTCATTTTTTATTCATATCCATCCTATCAGGTTTATAAAATATTGATTTTTTACAAAAAATAAATAAATACACATAATATATTCATTATCAAATGTGAAAGTTATATATAATTCTAATAAGGGGAACCCAAAATTTGACTATTTAAAATAATTTTGGAATGCTTTTATAAAAATGGGTAATTGAATTTAAGAAAGGAATTAATCTAATATGGTTGGTTTTACCCTCTAAATTCAACCAAAATGATCACCAGTACCTGGTATGGGATGAATCTTTCTCAGAGTAGTTCAAACAATATATGTGCATGTATAAAAGAGATGGGGGATGAGTCTCAAGAAAAAAATGCAATAATAAATATTTGGTATATGAAACAGATGAGGATGATAGTAGTATCCTTAAATATAATTTTTCTTGGGATGGGAGTTGGAAAATCTCCGAAAAACATTTCTTAGTTTGTTTCCTAAAGTTGAAAAGTTTCTTAAGCACCCAATGTTTTGACAAATGAGATAATCATATAATACATTTTCACAGTGTACTTAATATTTTATACCCTTTCCCAATTCCCAATGGGTTGAGACAAATGATACCCTTACATCAAGTATACATGAACCACTATCCCTTGAATTGAGAAATTATTTCACCAAGACTATAATATGCTCTCCTAATGGAAACAAATTCATGATATCCTAGTCCTGCTTATTTATAACACTATGGAGAGGATCCTAGTTATTATAAAAGAAATAAAACATAGAAATCATCTTCCCTAGAATGAATGAAATAATAAGTGGTTGATGTCCAGAAAAATTAGGTTTAGGTAAATATATTATTAAATAATAAATTAATGGTATTATGACTATGAATGCTTTCCAAATTCCATATTGAAACCAACCTCTTTACAAAACACTTTAAAAGAGGCCAAAACTTTTTAAATTACCACATATTAATTTAAAATTTAAAATATAATCCCAAACCACTTTAAACATTCCAAAGGCTTATTTTTGAAGTTTTAAAACCCCTATTGAAATCCATTTTATTTAAATTCCACATGAAAATCAACTAGTTTTTCTCAAAAAACTTAATGGGATATGAACCCCCTTTTCTATAAAAACCATTAGCATAAAGAGAAAATTTTAAAATCATATTAAACAACCATTATCAATAAATTAAAAGTTTTAATCCACTTTCATGGAAAGATGTAAACTTTGAAATGTTTAAAACTTTATTGGTTGACTTTGAAATCACTTCATGAGTTTCAAAACACCAAATCCAATTTACACTATTTTATGGGAAAACCTCATTTTTTTTCATTGAAACTGAGAATTTTTAGTGAAAATTTTACTAGAGGAGGAATGGATAATATTTCTCCATGAGATTTGGGGTGGTGATATGGAAACCACATCACACATGTTGTTCACATTATATATTTATTCTTGGGTTATTATGTAAAGTCTATTAAACACACTTACCTATTTTGAAATTATTTATTATTTGAAATTAAAGTTTTGACATGTGTTCTTTAATTATTTACTTTATTTTATTTATATAAGTTCATTATTATAATTTATACATGTTCCAAATTATTTTAATATCCATAAAGTAATGTAGCCATCATATGTTTGGGTTATGTTACCAAAACTTATTTGGATAAATTAACCTAGATATTCACATGTCTTAGACGTTTGTTCAAGAAAATAAATTACTATTTGGTACTTTTTTATGTTCTTATATATTGATTAATTTTATTAAAGATGAATTTAGTTTTAAATGATTTTCTTAAATGGTATGAATATACTTAGTTAAGTATTAACTTTTATACCTTGTCTTGTATTACAAAGAAATTGGTTTCCTTTCTTTATAACCTAAATCAATTGTAAGTAAATGAAAAATACTTAAACATAATTTAGTGATTGCATAAGTGATGTGATAATGGCTGGTTTGATTAAGTGGTAAGGAATGATTAATTATGATAACTTATTATGTATCATCAACTTTTTTAATTTTCATAACTAAACTAAAAACTGTTTAATTACTAAATGTGTCTATTTTCTAAAAGAATTAGGTATGGATTTGGTTTTATATAAATACCTTAAATAAATAGTTTATTTTCATGAAACTGAAACCTTAGGTATTTTTATTCTTTAAAAAGTTTTACTAAATCATACTTTTACATTATTAACAAGACATTTTCTTTGTATATTTTGTAGATAAAAAGTGTGAAACTTGATTTTAATCCAATATGTGTTATACAGGTGAATATTAACATTAAATGAATTCTTTTCCTTAACAAAGGTTGTTAATAAATAGGGTTTTAAAAGCAAAAAACCAATTTAAATGATAATATTTCATTTTTTTACGTTAGAACATCTTAATTGGTGTTTGAGTCACAACTTATGCCTTATTTGGGTTATTATGACCAAGCATTGGTTATAAAAAATTCTATGTTTAAATATTTACCTAGTTTAATACTAGGATGCATTAGTTATTTACTATTCCATGTTCATTACCTTTTTTGGCTTGAAATTAGTGAAATTTAAACAATACATACACCACAACTTATGCCTTGTGTGGAGTAACATAAGGGTATTTAAAAATTAATGATTATGCCTCATTTGGATTGATATTTATATGGTCAATTATTTTGTATATTATAACCCACTGATTCAGTCAAAATTAAATATTTTTATTATTTGGGAAACCAATTTAAAGTCTTATTAGAAACCCTCATATAAATAACCACTCAAAAAATCACCAAGACATACAAAGAATCTTCCCATGTGAGAATGTAATAACAACCAAAAAACCAGATCAACTAAAAGATATACAAACTTCCTGAATCAGGTGCATACATGAAGAGTAGTACAATAAAAAAAGAAAATTCACAGTGATTGATCAAGTAGGTCTAATCAGATCCCACCTATAATGGTATAAGTGTAATGGGCTCAAAATCGTGGAAATCAAACAATATGATCTTGAACTAGAGAAAAGAACTTTTTGTCAACCTCAAATAACTAACCTATCTCACTAGTCCCATCTAACTAGCTAGGAACTAAACCACCCCCAAGGTGTGAAGCTACCATGGGGGACCATTTGATAACACTCAATAACTTATCCTAACTCTAGCTGGAAACAAGATAATCTAGAGTTTTCACTCATCCAAGATACAATTTAGTTTCCTAAAATTACCATGACCATGAAACCAAGTGAGGAGGTGAGAAATAAATGAAAATACAGATATATAGTAACAAAAACAATATCCTACACTTCACCTACAACAAAATTTCATAGATAAAACCCTTTCATGTCATACATATATTATAATTCGGTAAACATCCCATAACAGACACACCAAATTCAAGGGGTGAACAATGAGGGTATAATGATTTATAAACCAAATTTAAAGTGCGAAATAGTATATTAAAAAACATATACCTCGGAGTTCCAAGTTATTTTCCTTTCATTTGAAATTCAAAAATTTCAATACGTTGGAAATATTTAGAAAAAAAATCTTTTTATATTTTAATAATTTATTTAAAACTTTTTTTCATCCTTTAAAACTAATAATATGTCATAATCCTTTTATTTGTCATAAAAATCGACTTGAAATACCTCATAAGCATATGATAAAAAACTTGACATGATAAAACATTTAATTCAAAACAATTCAATCAAAATCCAGGGAAAACCCTTTATTCCAAGAATTGAATTAAACTAGAATGTTTTCCAAATCCATTATTAATGTTATACGTTGGCATACTTTAAATAAAAATGAATTTAAAAAGAATAGAAAAAAAGACCTCAAGAAATAGGAATGGAGGGAGGAGAAACCTAAATAGGAAGGAAGAAAGATGGGATTTACAATGGAAAACACTTAAAAATTGTGGGTAGAGATACCTAAATCGATGTAGAAGTGTGTGGAAACTCTCTTAGGAATCAAAAGAGGTTTAGCTGATCATGAGGGAGAAGAGATGAGATGAGCCAAGAAAACACCATAATAACGCTAATTGCGAAACCCTAAAAAGCAATCATTGATCAAGGAGGAGAAAAAATAAGGTACCTTGGATTCAACCCTTGATTCATTTGAGAGAAATTAGATGATGAGTGTTGACAGTAGGGGACTTCTACAAAAGTTTGAGAATCATGACTGAATCAGTGCAGTTAGGGTTCTTTTAAATAGTTCCGGGAGAGTTTTATCAGTACTTCCAAAAAAGCACAGATAAAGATACATTCTATCAATACTAAATTAATAAGTATTGATAAATCTCTATCTTTATCAGTGCTAAAGAAGTGTTGATAAAAGCTATCTTTATCGGCACTAAAGGTTTTGTGATGATAATAGATTTAAAATTATAATTCTAAATATTTTTTTGTAAATTTATTTATAAATATTTGTATATGATTATAAATGAATTTAAATCAATATATATATATATTAAATATATTTATTATAAATTTATAATTATTTAAATATACAAATATTTATTTATAATTATATAAATACTTTTTTTTTAAAATTATATTTTTTATTTATAATTATAAATATATAATTTTAAAAATATAGTAAATATACATTTATAAATAAATTTATAAATAAATATATTTATAAATATATTTACTATTATTAATTTATATATATAAATATATTTATATCATTATATATATTTATATCATTATATATATATATATAGTAAATATATATAAATATAAATATAGTAAATATATTCATTATTTAAATATATTTATTATAATTTTATAATTTTAAATATATTTATATCATTATATATATTTATATAATTATATATATAATAAATAAATATAAATATAAATATAAATATAAATATAAATATAAATATAAATATAAATATAAATATAAATATAAATATAAATATAAATATAAATATAAATATAAATATAAATATAAATATAAATATAAATATAAATATAAATATAAATATAAATATAAATATAAATATAAATATAAATATAAATATAAATATAAATATAAATATAAATATAAATATAAATATAAATATAGTAAATATATTATTATTTAAATATTTTTATTATAGTTTTATAATTATTTAAATATATAATTAATTATTTATAATTACATAAATAATTTTAAAAAAATAAGGCCATCGGGCCATTCAAGTATGTGTGAAATCAATCTTACGCATGTTTGATATTTTTTAAATTGAAAAATCAAACGATATTCAATTATGTCCATTAATTGATTCAATTAGTTAGTATTTTTAATTAATATCAAATTTTAATTATAAACCACTCTTCACTAAATATACGACTTATTTAATGTAAGAATAAATATTTTTGTATTATATAAATCATATTTTATGAATTATTATATATATTGATATATATATATATAGAAATATATATGAATATATTTCTATATTAAATGTATTAATGAATAATTATGTATAAAAATCATTAAAAATGAATAAGATATTAATATGTTTTTATTATTAAATTTTATTAAATTTCTATTTTTATATGTAATATATATTATTTATTAATATATATATATATATATATATTTAAAGGTCAAGGCTCAACCACCACTTTATTAATAAAAAATAAGTACAGAGGAGGAACATCAAAACATTAAATGTACACACTCATAAAAAATAGTGAAAAATCATGTAGCTCGAGATCTGGTACTCATGTTTTGGTGAGAGGAACACCCACCCCTACACTACTGGAAAAGAAACCTAAACACATGGTTTTAGGAACTGTGGCCTGTTAAGGTGTCAGTATAGTCCAATACCCACGATTACTATACAAACCGTGGGTATAGGTCACATAGATTTTTCCATACCCATAGTTTCGATAAAACCATGGCTATGTCTATTCCCATAAGACAACCTATACCCACAATTTCTAGAATTGTGGGTATATCTATTCCCATAAGATAACTTATACACACAGTTTGTAGAACCATGGGTATAACTAACTGCCTGCATTTAGCAGCAACACTACAATGACTTCTTCTTCTAGCTCCTTAACCTACAAATCAGATAAAACAAACAATATACATTCAATGTAGTAAAAATTTTCTACATTTAGAATCCAACCAAAAACATTTAATAGTTTTCAAATCATATAAAATACTAAAACATAAATATACATCTATAAAACAAATCAATTTAAGTCATTACAAAACTATACAAGTCTTCTTACTTCTAAGTCAAAAATGGAGGGAATCAATATCTCCCCCATCATAAACATCCTTATCCTCAACATCGTCATCACCATCAGAAAAAACAACATCCTCACCAATAACATCATCTAGAGCATCAACATCATCAACAACATCATCACCACCACCTTCAGCTCAATCTCCACTAGGACCCTCATTGGAATCAGTGGAGGTATCATTTAAAGAATGTATCAGTGCCATATATGGATCAATAGTAGTATTAGCCTATGATGGAAGTGGTTAACTAATAACTGACATAACTTTTAAGAACTGTTCAGTGATCATCTTACTTTTTTCATGATCTTGTTTACTTTTTTCATGCTCCTCTAAAGAAACTTTTTTATTAATATGCTTTAATATGAGAACTTTGAAGCTCGAGGGTCTGAGAGCTTTTAGAAGAGCCCAATGAGGACCAATACCTAGTGGTGATTATGTTTTTCCCTAGTCTACATTGGACTCTACCCTGGTGCTTGTCACCTAGTACCCAACTCAAATGATCATTTGGCCCGAAGTTATCATCTTCTTTATCATCAAGGGCCTCTAGGGCAGTCTTTTGAAAATATAAACAAGATATTAAGTTAGGAATTTCATATAAATAATTTCATATAAATAAAAAAACTTACAATATTTTCTTGTTTTTGTCAATTTACTGCAATTCCATCTTTTTTCTTTTGACTTGAGAAAAATAATTTAGCTCGAGGTAGACGACGGTCGATGCCCAATATAGCCTGCTAAGAAAAACATTGATTAGTAGACACATATTAACAATGTAAATATTTTGTAATATTATATAATAATAAAAAGGAATAAATTTTAAATAAATGAAAAATTCATAGTTAATTCAATAAACATTCATGAAAAATTCATATATAAAAGCTAATCATAAACACTTTATAATTTTAGGTACTCATTATGAAAATTCAATAATCTTGAATATGAATTATTTATATTCAATTCATAATATGAAATCTTTATTATTTATTATATGTCCAATTGGCCTATAATCTAATTGTCCATTAGGCCTAGAGGCCAATTAGCCATTAGGGGTAATGTCCAATTTTCCTATTGGCCTAATGGCTAATTTGGCTATAGGCCTAATGGACAATTTTCCTATAAACATAGTGGACAGTTAGCCTATCGGCCTAACGAAAAATTGGACAATTTTCCTATAGGCCTAATGGAAAATTGTCCAATTAGATAATTTAGCCTAATGACCAATTTTCCTATAGGCATAATGACCAATTTTCCTATATTACTAATAGTCATAATGGCCAATTAGGCTATAAGTAGATATATGACAATTGTCCATTAAGCGTATAGTCAAATTGAAAATTATGTATAATGGAAAATTCGACCTAATGACCAATTATCCTATATGCCTAATGGTCAATTGGCCTATAAGCCTAATTGAAATTTTTTTGTAGGCCTAATGGCCATTTGAGAGGGGTATTTTTAGCCTTTTATTAAAGGTATTAATAAAAATAAAACTTAAAATTCAGCATGAAATGATAACAAAGTAACAATATAAACAAAGAAACTACTTTAATTCAGATTAAAGTATGTTGCACTTCTCATGCTCAGACATTGCAGTGCGTGTTAATGTGTGTAGATATGTTAGTGAATCTTTTTTCTTTTTGTTTTTCCCCAATGCTTCTTAAAAACATTCCAATACAAGTAATAAGAATTAAATTTTATATGAAAACCATTATGTATTAGGAATACTTGAAACTCATTAGTATTCAAATGTGAAATCATTTTTTGATATTAAGTTTTTGGATAGTAGCAGAATTTGGGTACGCCATCTAGATCATAAGAAACTCTAATCTTCTAACTAACATACAACTCATGCTTGTATGATTTCCATAACTCCCCAAGATACATAAACCTTATATTCTTAGCAGCTTGTTCATTGGAAAAGTTAAACCAAATCTACAAAGAAAATGTTATTTCATTTAAATACAACAAAAATATAAATATAAATTTATAAAACTTTATTACCCATATATTCTCCCCTGATTTTTCCTTGATTTCATTAATGAGATGTCTCTATGTGACCGGTTCCACCGAAATGATATCGTGGTACTTGGCTAAAGTGTCCATGAAACTTCTACAATGCCTTGAATTTTTATGTACCATATGATTTTCATAATTTTAATCCACTATTATATATGTCTTGCGATTATAGGATTCCTAGATATGAGTGCACCCACATCACCTCGTAGAATATCCCACTGCATAAGAAGGGGGGGGATTAATTCATGGTAAAATAGGATAAAATTAAGTGATATAATTTGACATAGTTATAATAAAAAAACCTACCACAGGATGCTCAATAGAATGTGATGGATCTACAGGCTATCTTGGACCAACAACCTCTAAAGGAAGTGTATGTTATAATTCATTCTCTAGGTGGTCTTCATGCATTGGAGTGGAAGATGAAGGAATAGACTCATCAGATGCTATATTGATGGTAATATTTGGAAGAAGCATAGATATGGTAGTATATGGGTATTATTATGGGCGATACATTATCAGATATGGATATGGTAAAGCTGGGAACATCCATGGAGGTGGTGTAGAGATGGAATGGGAAGAATATTCTAAATGAGATGATGGAGGAATTAGTGGGATCATCCATGGAGGAAGTATAGACATGGTATGTGAATAAGAGGGTAACTAAGATTATTATGAAGGCATGGATAAGAACATGTTTAGAGACTCAATAGGAGGATGGAAGGGTGTGGTAGATGGGGTGTATACTGGTAATTCAGTGTGGGAATGGGTACGGAGGGTGCTCTAACTAGGTCTAGGAGCATCCCCACTCGAACCTAGGCTAGCAGGATAAAGAGTCATCTCTGGTGGAACTGAATGTCCCTAAAATTTTATTTGATAAAAAATATCAATATGAAATTATATGTAATGTAGAAGAAAAAAATTACAATAATTATACTCACTGATGGAAGTGAATGAGGCAACGAACACTCGTGTACCTTTCCATTTGGATCAAATAGTATCATCCTTAGAATTTCTCAAGTATTTGGCATAATCTACATAAAAATGAAATGCAATTTTTTTATAAATAGTTTTTATAAATCATGCACACAACATTGAAGTCAAAGAAAGAAATCAATGTCATAACATCTTTCAGTAAAAATATTTTAAAACCAAGTTATACAGTTTTCAAAAACTCATTTTAAATGTAGTTTTCTAAATTGAAATAAATCTAATTAAATGAAATGAAACCAAAAAATTATAAAAAAACATATCATTACAAACTGAAACTAAATTAAAGTAATTAAATTAATACTAACCTATGAAACTCATGTCAAGGTAAACTAAATAGACAATGAACATATATGGTTTCTTCTATATATTAACAACCACTACATTAGGTTCAACATCATCTCTCACAATGGGACAATTTTATTCATAAAATGAAATATTTTGGTTAACACTAATGGGTTAATAAATGGGGTAAATTTCATCACCAAAATCATGGAAAATATGTTTTCTGGATTACTTCATTAATGAAACCATAATCAGGTCTTAGATGATATTTCACATAAAACACTTGTTTATCCATTAATGCCAAAATTTATGGTTCATCGGTATGTAGGAATTGACTCATGTAAATAAATCTGAATCCACAGTCATCAATAAATGTACCCTATCATGTCATTAAATCAAAACATTTACATTTCATTATAGTGTCTCGTCCTTGATATTAGTAATCCAATAACAATATTTTCTAAAAAAAAGTCCATAATAATACACATTGTCATATCAAGTATGACTATCTGATGCACTAGAATGACAATAAATTGTAGAAGTTAACATAAAACCTTTATGATGTGTTCTCATTTTCACCAATTGATCAATTGTTAAAAAATTATACCCATTGATTATTAAAGATTTGCATTCATAAACCAAAGAATTGGGACCAAAATCCAACACTCTTAATTCTTGAGAAATAGATTCAAAAAGTAAACTCAATACCTAAAATACATATGAGTAATACAATTAAATAGATATTTCCATTTTAATATAATTAAATTAATGGTTATACCTTTGATTTCAACCAAGTAGAAAACTCTAGGCTGTGCAATGCCTCTCTCCTTCTCAAAGGCAAAGACTGATGAACTCTACATATAATTTTCTTATGTTACCTACATAAAATGATAATAAAAGTATAAAATATATGCAAAATTACATAATATGTGATAAAATATAAATATCCAAATTACTTACTTAATATAGTCATCAAACAAACCACAATTAAATAAGACTATGTGATGTGCCATATCCTGCTCTTCAAGGATTAATGTTGCCAATGTATAAGTCCCAAAAATTCCTCCTATTTTGAGAAGTGATGGAAATGAGGGATAAATTTACCCACACTAATCATATTTATTTATCATTGGTCGGTTATGTCTTATGCTCACATCAACCAAATACATTGAAAAAAATCCACACATTCTTGAGCTAGATAACCTTTCAAAATCAAATCTTTAGGATAATTCTTGTTTTTGACATATGTTTTCATTGTGCACATATTTGTTTTTCAGTAGGATACATCAACTAAAACGAAATTGGTCCCCCAATAAGTGTTTCAGTTGGAATATCAACTGTTAAATGCAGAATGTGGGTGAAAAAGGATGGAGGAAATTTTTTTCCATCTCACAAAAAATTAATTGTGCCTCCTACTTCATTTTTATCAATAATGACTTGGATAAAATTTTAGCACAAATGTCTTTAAAAAAATGGAACAAGAGAATAACTGTCACCCTTACATTATTGGATAGAAAATTACAAATTTCTATTAGAACCAATTCATGAAGAAGGATGTGATAATCATGAGTTTTTATGGATTTTAGTTTCAAATCCATTCTATTGAATCATTTAGATATGTCTCTAGAATATACATCAGGACTGTTGATATTGTCCAATAATTCCAAAAATTGATCTTTTTATAATGGCATCATCACATAATAAGCATAGGGAACATTCCATTTGTTTTTACAGATACAAATAGGATGCAGTTTTGGTAAAATACCCCAATCCAACAAGTCCCGAAAAGACCAGAAGTTATATTTTGTCTTCCCCTTGACATTTAGAAGGATTTCAAGAAAATTTTCACATAAATATTTCTAAATGTGAGTCACATCTAAACCATGATGTAACAAATTAATAGAATAATATGTAAACTCAAAAAATATACATCACTTTTTCCAATTGTATGTGGCTTCAATGTCAATATTCTTCCACTTTTTAGATTTCAAATAACCTTTCCCTAATGAAAAACTTAAATCATTCAATTCACTAAGCACATCATTACCTGACATACATTGAGGTTGTTGTTCAATGTCAATAGTATTATGAAACCCTTGGTGATTCTTCCTATATTGATGATTCATGGGCATGAATCATCGATGCACCATGAAACTAAAACAACTATGATATTTAATCCTTATCGATTGTGTATTCTTCATATATACAAGACATGAAATTTTCCCTTCAGGATCCAACCAAACATCATTGCATGAATAGGGTAATAATTTATAGTCCATAAAAGGGTAGTGCACATCTAAAATATATTTTTGGAAGAAGAATCGAATGTCTAACACCCATATCCCAAAGTTGCTTCAACTATCTTATTAAAGGACACAAATAGACGTCCATTTCATTGTCAGGATAAGAAGGTCCATATATCAATATACTCAAGAAATTGAATGGTTTTTTCATACACATCCATAGAGAAATATTATAAATATGAATAAAAACTAGCCACATGTTGTGAGCAGTAAACATCTAAACACACATATTAAAACCTTCGAAGGATAAACCTAACCTAACATTAGGCACCTCAGATACAAAATCAGGTTTTTTTGCATCAAATTCACACCATGATAATTAATTTGTAGGATGAACCAACTCATCCTTACCTTTAATTCTCTTAGCATGATGTCATCACATATTGGTTGATATTTTTGTAAACATGAATATATTTTTAAGTCTGGGAATTAATAGAAAGTGCCACATGACTTTCTGTGGAACATAATATGATGTTCCATATATATTTTCCGTCCATAAAGATGTACCACATTCTTTACATTCATTACGATCAACTCTTTCCTCCCAAAATAAACTGTAATCTTTCAGACAAACATGAACTTTATTATTAGTAAATCCAAGTTTCTTAATTAAATTTCATGCCTTATAATGATTTGAGGGAATATCTACAACATCGGGAAGCAAGTCCTTGAAAAAGGTTATAATATAATCAATGACAATATTATAAATTCCATACATGGGTTTTCCATGATATAAACACATTAAAAATTCCAACTTGTTCATTTTAGTAAATTCCTAATATACTAGAGTTATGGCATCATCCATTAAATTTTTCACTCTCTTAAAATCATCATATTCAGTATTTTCCTCATGTGTATTGAAATCATTGCCTTCTTAATCTAACATACTATCTCCCTCGTGATGATTCACAAATAGAAATCGATCAAATATCAAATTCTCTATACCACTTCTTTCCTTTCCTTCATGAAAATAGAATATTTTCCTCTCTCTAATTGTTTTTTTTAAATCAAGATTTTGGTATATTGTAGCTAACTTCTTCCTGGATTAACCATGGACTTACAATGCAATTATAGCATGGAAATTGTATAAAACTTCATCCTAAGAATTTTTAAATGAAAAATCTATTTTTTTCCAAATTTTTTTGAAACTCAGTTGAAATATGATCGGTATGATACATCCATCTTCTATACATTCTATTATAAGGGAAAAAATTAGGTTCCAATCAACAATATAAACTATAATTAAAAAAACCATTACAATCATTTTTTATATGAAAGTCATTAAATCATACTAGTATCCAGAAAAACAAAGAATAAGAGACATAAAATATTCTATAATCGAGAAATAAAAATAAATAATCAAGGTGGGTATCTATGTGAGATAATGATTATAAAAATGTAATTATTTTGTTATAAACATGTAATTATTTTTTTATAAACATGTAATTATTTTATTATTTCATTATCTGAGTATAACTCTGGACAATATGTCCTTCACATTCTTCTTCATTTCCCTCAAAGAAATTATTGGTTGAGTTATGATATAGCTAGATTTTTCATCATTATTTTCATCATTGAAAGTAAATTTATCTTCCTCCTATTCAAGTTTAAAGAATTTATTTACAAATGGGATGAAATTCATTACTTACCTTATAATTATAATTGAGACTCCAAACAATTTATTTTCTACTCTCATTTTTCGACTATTATAACCTAAATCTATATATCCCATTCTAAGTCAATAGTGAAGTCAAGTGTGCCCCCTAAAGCATACCTCTTATTGGTTATGGGTTGGATACTAGTAATGAGGTTATAAAAAATGTAATATAAGAGACAATAACCTCGTTAATCACTATAAATGAAGAAAATCCACCAATAAATACCAAACAACATGGAAGAAATTATCCCAATTTCTTAATCAAAATATAAATATACACCTAATATCATAAAAACTAAAACATCAATGCAGAAAATACTTGATTCAAACTACTCCTATGTAACAATAAATCCTTCAATTTCCACTAATCTCCCATATTAAGCATGTGTATAGTCAACCCAATCTCAAAAACAATTTAAAAATTATATAAATAATATATAGATGTTGGGGAGATCATAAAAGTTTAATAAATTCGTTCTTCTAAATAATCTATGTTCCAAAATGAGAAAATAAGACATCACATATATCAAAATATATTTACTCCTTACCAATGATTTTATATATTTTATATTTTAAGTATAATATCTTTTAATTTATCAAGGAATATGAATCATGATAATTATACACTAATTATAATAATGAAAAAAGTTAAATCACCTATATAAAATTGTAGATAAATTCATTGCATTAAAATATGATTAATTTCAATGATAAAAATACCACATTCTCAACATGGTTCTCTCATGAATTATAACTCACTGACATAATTTTTTTATTCCCTATCAATTAATAAACCATTATATATAGATCCCCAAGATAAAATAACTATACAAAGGTGTTAAGATTAAGATAAAACCACCCCATAGATGATGGGGATCTAATTTCAGTTTCTCTAGTCCTATAAACAACCAATTATTATTTTGAACACTATCTCAAAATATAAAATAATCGCAACTATAGAAAGTAGTTGTTTTCATGAGGTGTTCTCAATCATAATAGATAGAGAATCATGTATATTCAATCTAAAATAGTTGAAAAATATTAAAAAACTATTGTGAAAACATATTGATTTTTATAAAAGTGACTCATGCCTATAAAAATGGAGGAACACAAGAGAAGAAATATAAGAGGGGAATAAAATCTCACCTCACAAAGATCCCTACAAGAAAAATTGTGAAAAAAATAAATAACACCATCAAATGGGTGAAATGTCACATGGGGGATGCCATCTTCAGCATAGGAGGGAAGGGGGAGGCCAAAATTGACTGAGGAGAGGAGGGGGGACTTCGAATCTGGTTGAGCTAGGTAGGGAGGATTCCAAAATCTATTGAGGGGTGGGGGGAAGAAAGAATTCATTGGGGGGGGGGGTGGGGTTGGGGTTCTAATGAGGTAAAGTGGAGGAGGATCCCAAGATTCCTAAACATATCAAGACCCCTATACCAACAGTTCTTAAAAACCATTGGTATAGACAACCATATACAAATGGCTTTTTAAAAACCATTGGTATAGACAACCATATACAAATGGCTTTTTAAAAACCATTGGTATAGACAACCATATACAAATGGTTTTTTAAAAACCATTGGTATAGCCTTGTATAGAAAGCCTATACCCATGGTTTTTTTAAATTGTTGGCATAACTTCATTGAGATAGATTACTTTTCCAATAGTGATACCATGTTGATGCCGAACTCTTATCCATATTTTTAACTACATCCATGGTCCACCTTTTTCATCTAGGAGTCCCTCATCCATGAACTCCTTAATTATTTCCTCTCCAAGAGAATGCTCACTACTTTGACTATCTTCCCCACTGCTTCCAAATGTAAGAAAATCAAAAGAGTTATGCATACTGACCTTTGAAAGCAGCTTTTTTCAAAGGTTAAACATTTTTAGGTGTTATTAAAGAAGACATAACTTTATTATGGATATCCCTACCCTTATAGGATTTAGAAACCAAGACAAACGATGAATGGAGCATTGATATAATAGGAGTTTGTAAACCAAATGGGAAAAGAACAGCTCCAACCAGCTACTTACCTAATGCCTCCATGGGTCCTGCTTCTTTATCTATATCCCTCCTTGATCGAGATTTAATAGAGCTAGTATTTTTAAAACCCTTAACCTCATCAGACTATAAATCTAAAACATCCCCCATTTTGAAATTATATCCAGTATCCCAGAGTCTACAATCAATTATCTTTGAAATTTTATTATTTCTCAAAATTGGTATATCACCCATAATATCATCCTTTTTATGACTAAGATCAGAAATATAAATGGAAGAGGATAAACAATCATTGATAATAAGTGTATTACCTGTAGAGTCTATAGAGTGATCAACGGGAAGTGAAGAGAAAGTTTTCTTAATAGGACTTGACACATTTTCATTCCCCCTTTTAGGGGAATATAGGCTATTTATATAGATGAGAAGTATGATACATATTGGATTTGGTCCAATTTTAGGATGCATTATCAATATTCACTTTTCCTTTTTGGTTATTTGAAAAAATCATAGTTTTCTCCCATTAGAAATTGAGATTACCATCTACCTATATGTTAGCCTCCTTGACATCCTTACTGTCTTCATATTAATTTCCAATAGGATCTTCCAAAAGGACCAAAGATAATACATCCTTGAATGAGAAACCATCCATTGTTAAATGTCGTTCTTCAACCATATCATCCCAAGATTGGGTCTTATGATTCACTATATCATAAATAACAAAACTATCTTTGTTTTGAGGGGGATAATAAAATCAGGGGTTTAAGATTACAGTACAATCATCCTTCAATAGATTGCAAGGTCCTGGATTATTAGGGGGAGTCAAACCTCCTGGTAGAAAAAGATCTCTAGCAGCAGTATCCTGACCAGAGTTATCAATAACCTGTATATTTGTTTTTTCCACCTCACTATTCCCATTCCTTCTATAACATTTTATCTCATGGCCCTTAAGATGGAATTTTGAAAAAATTAGGCCATTCCTGTAGGTAGAAATATCATGACCAATAATAAGACACACATCATAGAATAAATGCATCTTCTCAAATTCAATTTTGAGATTAATATCATCATTAGGTGTGGAAAGAACCACCATACCGATCAAAGTAGAATTTAAATCAACTATAACTAAAATACAAGAACAGTGTCCAAAACTTATCATTTATATATAATTATAAAATAAGATCAGGATGACAATCAAAGAAGTGATATAAAATAGGATTTCTAGATTTCATAAAACCCAATTGAGACCATGGATTTTAACCCAAATTTGTGCACAAAAATCTTTGAAGTCATCAAGGATGAAGTTAAAAATGCATTTAGGAAGTCTTAATGTCCTAACTTCAAATTGATAAATCCCACGCACCATGAATGACCCTTCAGTTCCACAGAAGAGAAGAGAAGATAAAAGAAACCTCAACCTAATGACACACACTTAAAATTTGAGAATCCCTAGATCAAAGATAAATGGGAAACCATATCTACAACCCTCTAGGGCTTCATAAATTTTGACAATGAAATAATAATGATAACAAAATACATACACAAGTCAATCCATTCTGAGATGGCATAATCAGCGGCCAACACATGAGTGATGGAGCCTTTCTTGATGATTCTGTGAGAAGCCCTATTTTTAAGTGAAACAAATGAACCAACCAATAAACTAGATAAGTTTGCGAATCCAATCAGGTCTTCCTCCACACTCTCCTTAATCATCTTTTAATTAGATGAAACCCATAGATCCACCTTTTTGACTCATAATATATGAGTAAATATTCAGACTATGCGGGTGATTGAGGGCATCCCGCATGCCAGAAACCATAGGGGTAATTTTCTCCAGTTCCACCATATCATTATTCATATATATATATATATATATACATATTAAACTTATTCATTTTTATTAATAATTTTTTCATTAATAATTTTTTTAATAATTTTTTTTAATTTATTCATTTTTTTTGTTTACTTAAAACCATTTATTCATTTTATATATATATTTTTAACATATAATATTTATTAATATTTTTAATTTATATATATTTATATTAAATGTATTAATTTTTATCAATAATTATTTAATTAATAAATTTCTTAATATTTTTCTTAATTTACTCATTTTTATTATTTATTTATTTAATTATTATATTTTATTCATTTCATATATCTATATTTAATACATAATATTTATTAATATTTATAATATATATATGTGTATAAAAGTTATTCATTTTTATTAATAATTATTTAATTAATAATTTTTTTTCATATTTTTTTAATTTAATCATTTGTAATTTTTATTTGTTCAATTTTTTATTTTATTTGGGAACTTTATCAATGATAAAAAAGTGATGATAAAGGATAAAATTTATTAGTGCTAAAAATAGAGTGCTGATAAATGGTACCTTTTATGAGTGTTAAAAATAAAACACTGATAAAGGGTCCCATTTATCAGCGCTATAAAAAAGCGCTGATAAAAGGAACTTTTATCTGTACTTTTTTCAAGTAAAGATAAAGTCCATCACGATTGAATTCCTATTTTATAGTAGTGGAACATTATCCCTTATATTTTTTCTATCACCCCCTTTCTCACTTGGGTGAATTATTACTTGGTTTATCAATTTGAAGGTCACCTTAATAGATTGGACACAAAAGTCCTTGTCCCTAGTTATAAAGAGACTCTACTTACACCATAATCATGAATTGATGCACTTGAATGCACTATTCACTTAAATTACAAGTTCAACACTACTGCTCGCAATGATCCTACACTATAAGAAAATCACCATTTTGCAGCCTTTTTTTTGCAGAGGTTTAAACCATCGTGAAATATTTCTTCGACAGTTTCAAAAAACCACTATTAATGTTGGTGTCAGCATCCAACACATGAAGGTTCCTTCTATTTAGCAGTAGTTTCTAGTAATATTCTTTGAAATTATATTTAATGGTTGTTTTCTTCCTTTTATTGGTAGTTTTCTGGAAACAAATCTCCAAGATTTAGCAGTGGCTAAAACCACTGTTAAATCAACAATATTTTTTGACCAAAGAACTGCTGCTAAAATGATGAAAACCACTTCTAAACAATAGCATGTCATATTTAGCAATGGTTTTAACCACCTCCCAAAAAATACATCCTTATATAATGGTAGTTTAAACTGTCACAAAAAAAATTGTATATTTAGCAGTAGTTTAAGCCACCACTACATGATGATTTAGAAAAATGACTATAGAATCTATAGCTCCATAATAACCCTAGAAAAAAACAAACAAAATGTACTTATCTTATAATCAGAGTACACATAAATCAATAACATAATTCCATAACAAATGAAACAAATCATACAGATACATGGTCATTGATATGATCTCATACCTATCACCTACCAGTCACACCACTACCCACAATCTCCCCTAACCCAAACCTCATGTCCTAGTCCAGCTATATAAAATCCCTTATCTCTTCTATTTCTACTAGCAAGGTATCGTTCTAACCTATCATGCCCTATAACCCTTGGAAAAATGAGGCCATGTAGTTCAATGATTCTTATTAGGACATGTAGTACCTTTTATTGTCATCATACAAGAACCAATGTGGTTCCTTTTAAAGTCATGAAACCATGAAAAAATTTATCTTTTTTAGGTTTGGGGGTCAAATACATATTTCCATCATTTTAACATAAAGTTTAATGGACTATATGTCATTCATTTTGACAACATGTGAAAAGGAATATATGATATGTAGTTTAATTTCATACAATAAGGACTACTAGGTTAAAGGTTTCCAACTATGTTTGGTTTTGGGCTTACACATGAGTTCCCATTTTTTGTTCATCCTGTACATTAATGATCAGATAATAAATTCTATGGTTAGAATTATAGGGGATATAGAACTTTTTTACATAGGTGATCATGGAGGATATGGACCATTTAGGAAAGGTTTGGGGATTACACCAAGTTGGGGGCCCATATACATAAATATCATTATTGGTTAAATGAAGATTAAATAACCAATTCAGATATGAATGGGGGTAAAAAATATGTAGTAGGAACATATGTTCATCTGTCTCTTGTCTATTGGTAGCAAGATAATGAATGGTTTAACTTATATGGAATATGGTGTGTGGATCCATTCACTGATCTATGGGAAGATAGACCATCATAACTTACATGAAACATAAATAAGAACTAATACCTACCTAAATGGAAGGAACCCACAAAATCAATATTCCAGAACATAGAAAGACAATACACACTAAATCACCATAATGATTATAACCTTGCACACAATAAAGATAGACTCACACACATTCATACAATTCAAACTAAATAAAATTAATACAAATAGATTACATGGTTCAACAAATGATCCAAACATATGTGGGAAATTGTTTTTACACCATTTCAGTTATCAAAAGTTACAATTGAATAAAATAACTTTAACTAATTATCTATGTAGATATCTAATCCTAAAATTTTATTAATACATGGGTATAATGGTTCCACACCACCTTAATAGTGGGGTCCAAACCTTAGGTCCTTGTCTAAGTATACAAAATCCCATATCTCTCTTGTTTCTGCTACCCAGGTATCATCCCAACATATAATTATATATACCCCTTGGAAATGTGATGCCATGTATTGAACAAATCCCATGGTCTATACCTAAGTTCCATTTATCTTTTCTTAAATAAGTTATTTAAGAATTCTACCTAGTTAGAACCCATATCCATCACATATAATCTCATCCTAAAGGACTCATCCCACTCATAGTGCGCATTAAGCCTCAACCCATACTTATGAGGGTGTTTCTCATGAATCCTGATCCATATGGTCATCTCACCCATTTTTTCTCAAGTCTTAATCCTCTCATACATGTTGGACTATAGTTAGGGAAACCAACCAAGGATACCCACATCAAGTCTCATATCTAGATACCACCCTACATATCTTTTCAACTTACACAGTACCATCTAACCATGGTGACATGGTCACTAAAATATTATATTTATCAATAGTTCTAAATAGAACCTATTATGAGATTAAGAGGCACAAAAAATCCTATATATTTGTCTATAGTTTTCTTAGACCATATTCATCTATGAAGTCCCCTAAAAAATGAATAATATAAAGTAATCATATATAAACAAGTATATTAATTTATATTTTATGGGCCACCTAATTCAAAATGGTGTTAAACCATCACCATGTTTTGTTAAGCCTCATCCAAGCTCATCCACATTTCTAAATAGCTATATCAATCTATAGCTACATATTATTCATCCAGAGAACTATCCTAGAAATAAACAAACAAGAAATGCAAAAAACATTCCACCATACACTTACACCAAAAAAACATGATATAAATGGTTTCAACCTCATCAAATATGGTAAATCATGAAAATTTAATGTGAATACTCTATTCCATAAATGATACATGAACAAACCCTCTCTTTCCATATTGTTCCAAGACATCAAATTGACCACTAATGACTCTATGATGATAAAATTTTATCATCACTCTCTCCATATCTATATCTACTTCCTACTACCAGCACCTGCAAGATAATTATATTGAAAATTAAACAGTGTTTTATATTTATATTTAAACTTAAAACCAATACAAGTTTGTGAAATAAATGATTTTTAAGTTGTGTGATTTACCTAGGATAGACCCAGTCATATTATGGTATAAATAAACCATCACTTTCTTTAAAGTGGATATATGATCCCCATATTCCTGAATTATGCTTTTTATAAAAACATACTGTCTCCGAGAATCTCTAGCGAGGGAGTGACTACAACCAAAAGTCGATGTAGCTATAATCCATAATGAGATACTAAAGACCTCATATTATAATGGTTCTGAACCCATCCCGTGCACTCAACTAGGATGCTCCTTCCTAAGGAATTTGCCAACCGGGTCATCCTGGGATACTGAGAAGGACTGTATGGGATTGACATCCCATAGTTCTTTGATTTTTACCTATAAATCAAATATCAGTCATATTTTAAGGAATATATATTAACATAGTGATAACTATTAATATGTTATTATAATGAAAAATGAATTAATACCCCAATTTCTTTGGCAGACTCATTAACACAACTCCCATCAGATTTTTTATGAACATCCAGCCACAATTCTTTTTGAGAGGCTTGGTTCCCAAAATTCTATGAAGTAATTAAACAAAGATAAATCAATAATTTAATCTATGAAACAGATAATATTGTCTCATTAATATTTAAACTAATGAAAATATTACCAGAGTTTATTGGTTTCTAAAAAAACTCTTTGACCTGATATTGTGAGGGATGCTTTTATTATCTCAACTCGATGCATTCTTCCTTGAAACATCCTGAAATAAATAACATGTAATTTAATTGTAATGTATGCAGTGTCATATCCTTTTTATATGCATATATAAATTTAAAATGAGATTAATATAAAAATATATATTTAAATACCATATTCTTCTCATGATGATGACTATAAAAAAACTTTCCATTGCTATCTAGGTACCCCATTGGGTACCTTATCGTACTGTTATTGGGTGATCAACAAAGTATATTGAGTTCATTTCATAATATCCATTTAAAATCTTTTCATTTCTTACCCAAAATTTTCAATATCCACTTTCGTGCTATAAGATTAGCAATAGGAAAGTGAAAAAACATATTTACAAAGATATTAATTTTGAAAATATTATAATTTAATAACATAATTAAATTCAATTACACAATAATGTATTAAAATTACCCTTATCTATGAATCAAAAACTTCATTTTTCCAAGATGAAGGAATATTCCTCCAATCATCATACCTAATCAGAAGGGTAACCAGGCCCACTTTCAACTAGCCTAGAATCTTGCCAAATAATTTTGTGGCGTCATCTGTAGGGACCCCGTAGCAGTCAAATGTGACAACTATCTTCAGTACATTTAGATTCCAGACATATTAAATTTTCATATTTCTCTTCATAGTAGAACTGTTTCCATATTTTATGAAAAAACCATTAGCAGTATAAAAAAAGTGAAATAAATTTATTCATATTAAAATTGGCACCTATAACCATCACCCTCTAGTATAACCTTGAAGAACTAAGAGTGAAGACTGACTCCCTCACTACTAAGGAAGATGAATGGGGAGGTGTCGGCTGATGGGACACTGATGGAGGGTGTAAGAGATAGTGAAAGGGGAAAGCAGGGGGTGTTTCAGATGTTGTAGTGAGGGGGAATTATGGATCATCAATTGTTGGTATGGTCGAGGGAACTTTGATTGAGAGTCAAGTAGAATTATTATAATGCTTCCTCCCTGAATTCTTGTCATTTAATTAAGTAAAATTAACTTCAGAACATATATTTCAAAAAATTCATACAAAAAAATAGAAATTATAACAGATTCTTAGTATTGAAAAACAAAATATACACAACTATGATAATTAATGACTATAGAAATAATATAAGTGGTTGATAAATTAATGGATAACTGCACATGTAATCATATTCTACTTAAATCATGTCATTTTACTACTCTATCATTACTTTATCTACTTCATCCACCATTTCATGACTAATATTTTCAATATCATGATAGAAAAATAAGTTCTCTTCTTGATTTTGATGGTATTCAATGTCAAAGTTCAAATATTCCACTTCATCACCCATATCATACAAGTCACTTTGTTTTATGTGAGAAACTACACTCCACCTTTCATCCATGACTTCTTTCACATAATATACCATTTTTTATTGCGATGATAAGATATATAGATCATGTAATTCAAGGTCACTGACATCCATCAATAGAGAGAAGTTCACATAAGTAAATTTCACATAATCTATTTTAACAGCCCTGATAATATCGAACCAATTGGATTTGAATAAAATAACTGAAAAATTTATATGGTAGTTTAATTTGATAATATTATTCAACTTTCCATAGTATCCCACTCTAAAAAATTTAAATATACCACTATTATGCATTTTCAAACCCTCTTCCCGATCGATTTTATGAAATTTCAATCCATTCACATTGTAAGAATCTAAATTTCTTGCCTGTTTTAGAGGACCTTGAGCAAGAAACTTCAAATCTTCTGAAAACGTAGCTCGAGTATTAGTATTCATGATTTAAAAAAAGTAATATAAATTATTATATTTATAAAATACATGTTTCAATCTAATATCTACATTGATTGAAATATTTATGAACTTACACATCATACAAACCATTCTAAAAGATCTTTATTAACAACTGTTGTTATATCTTTCTCATTGAATTTCAACCTCTCATTCATCCATTATTTTTTATCCTAAAGTCTTAAATAAATGGATATTCAATTTCATTATTCAGTATCACATATCTATGTGCCTATAATAATTCTATTTCTATCAGTATAACATTTTAGTTCCTTCCAACTGATCGACCAATAGCAGGAAATAATTTTGATTTCCCATGTAGTTGAGATTGATTCGATGTGTCTTAAACACATAAAAATTGAATTAATCTTGTCTCAATATCATATAAGTATCCATAACAAAAGTTAAGACACTTTTTTTACAAATAGATTCAGAAATAGATCCTTCAGGTTAAACTTTATTTTTCACGTATGATTTTAAATGCCCCAGATATTTGTGAAATAAAAAAAACATAATTATGTATTTAATGAATTGAAAAGAATTGTTTACTAAAATGAAAACATATAAATAAAGTTCCTCTTAATTGGATACATCCATCGATAATGTGTTGGGCCTCCTAATTTAGCTTCCTCGACCAAATGCACAGTTAAATGCATCATGATAGTAAAAAACAACAGAGGAAAGATCAACTCCATTGAATAAAGTGTCAATAAAAATTTCTCTTAAAGGTAGTCAAGCTCAAATGGTTATAGAGTTTTCTCACATAGTTGTCTATAGAATGTGAAAAATTTGAGTACAACATCAGTAACCTTTTCAGGTAATAATTTATGCAATACCAATAATAGAAACTGTTATAACAAAATATGTGAATCATAACCTTTCAATCCATGTAACATATGATGATTTAAGTCAACAAACCTTGATATTTTACTTGAATGCAAATACGATACCTTCAAATGTTTTAAAATTCAAAGTAATTTAACTTTATCCCTATTTTTCATTTCAAAAATTCTCAAAGAATACTTTCTATTCTCATCTGGACAGAGATCACACTTTATGTTCGTTATTTGTAAGTCTTTCCGACCATTGATATGGTCCTTCAGTTTTCCATGACCATTAAGTAATGTAAAGATCAAATTGTCACTAAACTTATTCTCAATATTCATAAAATAAATATTATACCACAATTAATTAAATTTCCAATATGAAAGTTTGAATAATATACATTTTTTCTTTCATTTTGGCGTTCTGATTTCACACGATGATACAATTTGAACTCATTTCCCCTATCATTCAAATGACTAACCTTCCCAAATTCTATTTCAATATTTCTAAGTTTTTCCAATATTTCAGATCCTATCAAAAGCATTAGATGCGTCCTAAAATCAATAGAACCATTGAATTTTGACTTGTTCAACTGAAATCCATGAGATACATCAAGAAATCTTCAATGAAACAAGAAGCACCATTTTTTATAGTGAGTTAGTCATTTAGGCTCAAAATCAAAGTTACAAAATGGAAAATCCAAACCTGTGTATGTTTTTTAACCATCTAAATTTCTAAGTCCAGGGAATTCACTAATTATCCACTTTAGAGTAGCTTGACTTTTGAATATTTCTCTAGAAGATGCATCATATTTCTCAACACCGTTGCTCCATAACTCCTATAATTATTTAATTATAGATTGAAAGTATACATCAATATCATTTCCAAGAATTTTTTTTCTAGGAATAATATTTGAAATGATAAAATATGTTTGTTTCATTCACATCCATGAAGGCATATTGTAAGTGATCAAAAAAATTGGCCAAATGCTATAACTGCTGCTCCTTGTCCAAAATGGGTTGAATCCATCGACAACCAATCCCAATTGAACATTCCTAGGATTAGATTAAAAATCTATATGCAATGAATCAAATGTATTACCTGATTTTTAATCTCTTAGATTTCACATTAACCTATCATTGTTATTATCTATAGGATGCCACTTTATGTGCTTGGTGGTTTTTGATGACATGAATAATCTTTTCAATCAAGGATTTAAAGGAATGTAACACAAAACTTTTATAAGTGTGTTCCTTCTCTGATTCTTTATATTAGTTTGTTGATATAGACTTCCAATATCACTCATTTAATACTATATAGAAGAAGAAGAATTTTTTTAATCCTATCTGGTTTAATACTCTCCCCAATAAATCATACTATCATTAGGGCACACATGTATTTTTGTATAATTGAGAACAAGATTAAAAACTTTGTTCATATCATAAAAAGACTTAGGGATATTTGATTTAGGAAATGCATCATGCCACAATTACAGTATTAGGGACATCTCCTTATTTGTAATTACACTTGAGAATTTGAGATGATACAACTTCAACTGAAAAAGAACTTTTTGAATATTTCAAACATCCATTATAAAACTCTTGATTTCAATTGTAAAATAAACCATTAAATGAATATGTACTCTTAGTGAAGTTTTCTCTTACATTATTATCCACATAATCAATATGAGGATCTAATTATATGTTACAATCTTGATCTGGTTGTCCTATAGTCTCAAAAACATTAGTTATCACTTTGTTATTTGTATCAACCTCAACTGGTTATTCAGGTATGTTTTGATGTTGATGTTAGTGTCTTGAAATTCCGAATTCATCATTTATAAGGTTTTTCATTTCATTGTCCATTATCGATGAATTTGGGAGCTCATTTTTTTGATTAATGTTTGTGATCAATGTTTTTATAATGTTTCATTCTCTGTGACAAATCCAATATAAATATCAAGAAGGAATTTCTTCAATATCAAGTGTTCATAAACTTCACATCTCTTCAACCATCTTCAAAATTTACATTTAGGACATGGACATATTATTATCCCCTCAACGGATCAATTGTAAATTGAAAAATCTAAAAACTCCTCCAAATTCTTAGTATATTGAGGCATGTTCCTTGGTAATGTAATATAGATTTTATCCACATACATCACAATGTTCCTTCATATTATTAAAAAAAATTAAAACACATATTTATTAATAAATAGGAAAATAGATAATGGTAAAATCTGGTAAAGTGGCATTAGTTGGGATTAAATAGATTAAATATTTAATTAAAATGATAATTATTTGAATGAATAGATAATTGATGGGAATATAAAGGGGTTTTGGCTAGTGGGAGGTTACTTAGAATTGATAAATATGCCATTCGATGCTAAAAAATCAAAATTTTAATTTTATATTTGGTTTGGTTTTTGGTAAGAAATACCTTAGAAAAATAATTTATGGATAAAATCAAACCTTGATCCAAATATTACTGAGCAAAAACTCATAATAGAAAAAAATACTAAGAAGAATATTTCAAATCAATCAGAGGTAACACCAGTAAAACATTTAAGAGAATATACTTTTATAACATCCCATTAAAAATGGTATGAAACAATTCCACCATTATAAAAAACATACTAAAAACTATAAAGTTTTATATTTAAAATCGATCAGAGGTTTTCTTTTAGAAACTATTAATCCCACGGACCATTAAAATAGAACTCATTAAATATTTCATCATATATAAAAACCATAAATATATTATATAAATTCCATGATAATAGATTTTGTAAAACTTCTCTTAAATCTAGATATAATTTTAAAAAACCATCCAATTATATTCTTTAATTTAAATACCTAATTATCAAAAAAATGTGGCTCTTCAAATTTGATCATATAAACATTAGTAAAAAAACATGTAACCAGCAATAAAAAAAATTGAACAAATTTCACTGATCATTTCATTTAAATGTAATTTTATTAAATTCAAAAACAACACATGTTAATAAACTATTTTAATAAAATAAATAATTTAATCTTTTTCTAATTAAATATGAATCATTTTAAATTATTTTCAACTTTGGAAAATACAAATTTTTATAACTTATCATATGCAGTCATATTTCCTGTCACGATTCTTAGGGCTTAAACATCTTCCCAAAAATATTTTGGTTTCAAACCATCATTATCAATTAATTTAGGGATTAAAAACCCAAAAATGATATTATATATTTCAACATGGTCTCATGGCCAATAATATAATAATTGGGAGAATATAAAATAGCTTAAAAATTAAAGCCAACTGCCCCTTCTAACATTATTCTATTCTATTTACTATTATACTCATTATACAAAAATTAATTTTCTAACTGTGTACATAAAATAGAATACAAACACAATTATTTATTAGGATTTAAAATTAACTAAAACAAAAATAGTTCTCATTATAAAATTATTTTTATCTAATAATATGAATTATGAACTATAATTATAAATCATGTAATTTAACTGAAGGAATGAAATGTCATGAAAAATATTAATGAGATGACGAAAAAAATATTATATCATTTTAATGGGTCCTCTACAGTATATATATGACAATTACCATTAAAAAATTAAGGCAATAAACATGTAAATATGATTTGAGTACCATTATAAAATTCTTAACAATTTTTTAAAATGGATTTTTTTTCTGATTAATAGTTAGTTAGTTATTTCCAGTGAAAGACATTACTGGTTTATCATACAGTTCCACAACATATTTTTGTTCGATTAATCTATTAATCACATGTAAGGGCTAAAAAAAATTCAATCATGATTCAATACACATCATAAATATTCTTTACCATGTTCATAAAACTATTCATTAGAAACTATTGGTTTCATCCACAAGTATTCCCATAAATTTCTAGAAAAAAAATCATGCCAGCATTTACCAATGCATATGAAATATAACACCACATGACTGTTAGAATCCTAGTTGGAAGTATCCTTATTAAGGCATTATACTCAACTCTCATCAGTTAAACCCACGATAATGACATGGGTATATTGTTACATATTATTAAAAAAATATTTCATACCTGGGCCACCCTAGTAAATTGAAGTTTAGTATAAAGAGGTTATCGACACCTTTTTATACTATGAATTTTCAATCCTAAATAATCCTATCTTCATGACTGTCATCCCGACCCTGATCTTTTTTTTGGGATGGACCCGAATGACACTGACCATATGTGCATCCCTTGGACACCAAAAGTTGAAAATAAATTCCAAGGGTTTACAATATCATTATAAGATTATTTAACCTCACATATGAACCAACTAGAACCAGAAAAACAAAATTAATACAAATAATGAATATGATGCTTGTTAGAAAATTAAACAATCCAATAGAAAATAATAATACCACAATCAGTTGTCAATAATACACTATATAATTCTACAAATATAATGACACAATATTAGATTCTCGATAAAGAGATAAATAAAACCAATATGACCTCACCTCTGGCATGGGTTTGAGTAAATGAAATGACAGGGAGAACACTTGGGCATGGATAATGTTTAAGGCAATCGAAAGGGCGGGGGCCTGTGACTACAACACCGACAAGGGCTTGGGGGGAACATAAATGTAACCTCAGTTCCTCAAAAGGCCAGTGGAGGAATCAGATTAGAGAGATCAAGAGGGAACGATGTTGGGCTATGGAGGGGTGTGGAGGAGGGCTACAATTCAGGATCGAGGTGGAAGGGGTGTATGAGGGAGAAGGTGGGGCGCGGTGGAGGGATTGAGGGAGACAATGGGGTATGATGGTGGGGAGATATGTGCTTGGGTTTGGGGTCAGGGGGAAGGTGAGCTCAGGGAGAGAAGGGTTGGGGGAGGGAGAAGGGTGGGGCATGGGGAAAGTGATTTTTTTTAATTAAAAAAATTATATACAGTTTATAAAAACCCATCGCTAAATAAGTTAATTTTTAGAGGTGATTTAGTAAACCGATGCAAAAAAACTACCACTAAACAACAAATATGTTATAGTTATAGACTTCACAAAACCCACTTTTTGTTTCAAATTTGTTCCATCCTTTGCAAACCCACACACTTTCATAAATATTGAGCCTTCATGAAGCTCCCATCCTTCATGAAACTAAAAACTATCATGAATATCCCAGTCTTCATAAAAATAACTTTTCTAAAATTCCTTAGTATCAATTAGTTATTAAACATACATTTTGTGGATGTTGAGTTAGGGAGGGGTTCCATATTTTCAAAATAATTAAATTTGAGAAGCAACTTCGTGAAATGAGAGAATTTCACCCTTTTTATAAATTATCCCTCTTTTATAAATGTTGTTTTCTCACCTATTTATAGGTAACAACACCTCTTTCATGATGCTCTAGGGCTCACCAAAAATTTCCCATGATGCTCTAAATTCATGTTCATGATGCTTTATTTCTTCATGAATCATCAGTGACATTATTTCATTTGTAAATATTCTCATAGTTTCATAGATTACTGTCTTCCCATTGTACCTCAAAAATTATTCACGAAACCTAATTCATGGAGCTTAGAACCTTTATAACATCAAAATCTATATTCCTTTAGGAAGTTCCATATCTTCTCAAAACATAAAACATTATAAAATCCATGCCTTTCTTATATTTGGAAAGTAGCAATCCTAAAAATCCATATTTAGAGATTATTGCTCCTTCCTCTTGATTTTGAGATCTAGAGATTTGGAAAACACTAGGAAAAGAGTAAAAATTCAACAATGAATCCTCCTAAACCATAAGATCACTTACCTCACACACTCCTTGACCAATTTAGTGTGGATTAAAAAAACAATACATTTCCAACTGTGAAAAACCTTGGTTTTAACGTAATGTAATATCCCTTATATTACTCTCTCTCATTTATTCTAAAAAATAAAACATCTCCCATATTATGGTTGGTTGACCGCCTCCATGGATGATGCATTTCATTTTTTACCATCGCATCCATGGATTGTTTTAATATGTTACTTATGTATAGTTATGATATAAAAAACAATATTAAACCATGATTAATAATATATATTATGAATGTTAAAACCATAAATTGAACATAATGATGTTTGTTTAAAACAAAAATATATTCATGGACAATGTAACTAATTATAAATATATTTTTTAAACAACTATTTAAGAATTCATAAATGGATTCCCCACTAAATATACAAGTGTCTATAATAGGAACTGGTTATACACCCCGACCCATAACATATATAGTTGGTTATACGCCCCAACTAAAATTCCCCAAAAACTATTTATACACCAAAGTTTTGATCTAATTAAATTTTGATATAGTGAAAAAAATATCATGAAATTATATGGGTTTCATATGTAGTAATTGTGATTTGATATTTCTCTATAATTTGGTTGGGTCAAAAGAACTGCTTGCATACAACTTTCAGGAACATGACCTACACTGCTAGTCATGAAACTTATTTCCTATTTTTTGTGATTTTGATTCTCATTAGTATTTGAATACTCAGGTAGATCTCCATATAAGACTCTTAGATTCAACTCAATTTAACCCCTTAATAATTTCCTTATCAGTTTATTTCAGCTTGATCTCAATGTATTAAAAGACTCATACTTAACTCTCATCACCTGTAAATTCCATTTATTATAATAATAATATCATGAATATTGTTCTCATAATTATCATATTAATTATTCCATAAATGTGAAAACACCATGATCATTATTAGCCATCAATTTATTCTCTTTTAATTCAATCATGGAATCCTGAATTATCTCCTTAATTATTATGGATATTATTTTCTATTTAATATCTGAGAGTAATACCTCAACTTAAAATTTTCATGAATCACGATTCATGGATCAAGATATTTTTCACTAAATGCTCGTAATAGATTCATTGTCACATTTCATCCAAAACTACTCATTATTATCATGTGTATTATTTCATGTTTAATACCCCAAAATAGTTCCTCATCAAAAAAAATTATCCACATGAATTATATTTACTAAAATATAACTTCATACAGAATCACAATTTTCTTTCACTGCATGAAAAAAATGTGATTTATTTTCATCAATATATTTATACATGGCATGTATGCACCAAATTTTTCTTAGATGATACTTGTACATATATTTTTTCCTCAATATTCATGCATGAAATGCATGAATATCTACAACATGGAACTGGTTAATTTTACATAGTTCTTCTATTCATCAAATAATATAGTTTATTCATTACCCAAAAACTCATATACTTTATATAATACCTCAACCTTCAGATTCATGTTTGTCCGATTAATCATGAGATCTCCCCAATGAAAGTCATATATTTATTCAACTAGTTCAAGCTTGATGCAAACCTATATGACATAATAGACCCTTAATCACCCAATTATCATACATGAATGTGGAACTATATGCATATATCAATTTAAAATACCACCACATATTATGAATCGTACATACTCTATCAGAGCCTACATTCAAAATTCACTTTGGATACTCTGCTTATTTTATTCAGTGGCCACAAAAAACACTAATATTTTCTTATATAACTCATAGTAGATTTGATGCATGGATGATCTATCCCTTCGAAAACATACTTTCAGTTTCCCTACCATATGAAGCTCCCAGTAGGGTAGTCTCTCTTCATTAAGTCAGTTCATACTCACGATCACTTGATAGTTCCTTATGTGGTAGCTCATCTCCTGAAAAAACTTTAATTTGTACATGTATTACGTTTTGGTACTTCATATATTTAGTACATTGATTGTGGAATCACACATAATTTGGTTTCTCTATTTTATACTTATAGTAGTTCAAAAATACTTCATGTAGTAGCTTTTGATTTCTAAGTGTGGTATCTTGATCACAAAACATGTGGTAGCTTGGCATAAATATTTTCAGTTGGTCAAATAGTTTTTCACACATTCTCCTCATATAGAGAGAAACGCTACTCCATAAAAGAAGATGACAATGTGGTTCTTATAAAATGGAATAGATTACCTCAATTGGAGGATCTTCATTAGATGTGTATACATTAAATAGAGATGAACAATGTCATGATTCTTAAATACCACATCGAAATCCAATTCGCGCTGACACCACTTAATAACACTTGAACCCAGATCATCATCTAATCCATGGTACTGGGTTTATCTCTAAAATACACTAAAATAATCCCAACATTAGTGTGAACCATCCCACGTGAAGCCTACTCCTATGATATCTCTGTGCACCCTGCGTGTTCCCCTATCTGATCACATGCATCAGGGGACAATTATTCTCCTTTGATACTAGTAATTTCCCATCTAATGTCAATTTAGTTGGTTGTATTTCTATCAAAGATGGCTAGATAGCTTGGGCTGATAGTATTTTCTTGACTTAAATTTTGACTAACTCTATAAAAAATACTTAGCCAAAAATACAACAACCAATATAATAATAATTAAACCATATAATCAAGACTTTTTCCTTAAATGTTCTTGGTATTCTAGTCTTTCCTTCACCAAGTTTTTGACTCACTTCACAATAAACACTTAGCCAAAAATCCAACATCCAATGTCTCCATAATAAAACCATTTATCATAAACCATCTCTATAAATTTTATTCATGAAAGTATACTATTTTTTCATGGCCTTCTCAAATCTCCATTTCAATTTAATATGGAAGATTCCTTTAATAATTCATTAACTACATATTGAAATAACCTCAATACCAAAGTAGTATTTTTTTATTTAAAATAAATACAATGTATAATTCAATAACAATAGGAAAGGGTGGATCCACCCACCAAAACCACAGGAAAAGATGTTTTCCACTTTATGGAGTAACCCACATGAATTTTTTTTAATAGGTCTCCCATCCATCTAGAAAATTGCTTGTGTTAGGCGGGAATCTAACTTGACTTATTAATTGTATAAAAAACATCCCCTCACCCAATGTGGTATGGAAATCTTGCTAGAAAACCACACCCAGTAGTAGGGTAGTTAATCCCTATCATGAATCTGAGGGGAGTACTGCACATCCTTGGATATAAAAATATAACCCTTGGTGCTAGATGAGGTATTCAAAGCTACCCTATATATTTGATACTAGATGAATGGGCAGATATTCCAACCAAAATTGTTGTAAAAAAAATCAACTTAGGGGAGTAACCCACATTTATTTTCATTTCCCAAATCCCCCACCTATTTATAAAAGTCCACATACTAGGAGGTGACTTGAATTCACTAATTAATTTCACAAAAAACTTACCTCCCCCATGCGAGACTTGTGTCTTGGTAGTATATCGCACAAGGTACCAAGGTGGTTTGTCCTTGTCATGAATTTGAGGGGATCTCTACACAACCTTGTATATAAATAGTGTGAACATCTTATATTTCCTAATTTAGATCAAACAAAACCTGCCTAAAAATTTATTCAATTTATTTTAATAGGTAAATATTAACAAATCATATTCCCATTTTTTTAATATCAATAATTATTGATTATGTATCCATGTATATATAAAAGGTTCCATAGGGAACATTATGTATTGTATTGTTTATATATTTATTATTTTCATAATATGAATGCATTGGTCTAATTATGTAATGGATGGTGCATAGAAATATAGATCTTATCAATGCATCAATAGGTCTCATTAGACAAATAGGTTTAGGTTTTTGGGATATTCCTGCCCATTTATATATGATGTCCTGGTCAAGACCATGACCTTATATTTATTATATACAACATTATGAATTTCTTCAATTGTATATAATTTATTTCTTTCCATGTGAATAATTATTTAAATTATTAGTCCATCCATGGATATATGATTCACCTGATATTTTATATATAACATTATTTTTTTATTTATTATGACTATATTAGGTATGTCTTATTGATTTTATGATATCTTCTACTATACAATACCCCATACTAAGAGTATGAGATATAACAATTCTTTCTTTACCCATTTACCTTAGAAACCATGAAGATTAATTTGAATTATATATAGATAAGAAATGAAGGAGTAATAATATTTTCTATTTTGTGATGATGTTTCTATAGTAATGTATTGATGATTGATGTGTAAAGACCCGTAAAATTCAAGGGAATTTTTTTCTTAATTTTCTTTAGAATTTTACAAGAGTGCGGTTTCTGACGGCACCTGATTCCGAGGCCCGGAGTGCCCAGAATCATTTTCCGAAGTTTGGCTCGGGTACGTTCAGTGAACGAACGAGCGGGAATTTCTAACTTTTGATCCGGTGCTCGGAATTGAAATCCGAGAGCACCGATGAACTCGCAGCGCCGATTTTCGCTTAAAGAGACCTTTTCGGGAGTTGCGTTTGTTTCGGGTTGAGAGTTAGTTTTTGGGAGATTAGAATAAGTTAAATAAAAATTGTGTTTACATATTTTTATTTAAACTTATTAGTTAACTTCTCTCAAAGGAAGTTAGGGGTGGGACCCACACCCACTTAACCTCCCTTGAGAGGATTAAGTGTGGTGGGGCCCACACGAACCCCTAACTTTACATCTTCCCTCAAACTTCCTTAACCCCTCATTAAATGACATGGGTTATTTAATTTTGGAGTTAATCTTTTTGAATTTCAAACCTTTGAAATTCTTGTGTTAAGTTTTGATTAAATTAAGCTCTTTTCTCTTTTTGTTGGGTTAGAACTCTTAGCCAACTTGAGAGCTTTTGAGAGATTCTTCTTCTTCTTCAAGCTCTGACGAAGAACACGAAGAACGCTCAAGCTCCGACGAAGAACGCCACCTCTCTTCTTCGTCTTCCGTGTCAACGAGAGGGAACGCTGCTTCCTCCTCGGACCTTCTTTGTCGGCATACGAAGACTCGCCAACGACGTATCTCTTCGGGCGTATCTCTTCGTCAACAGATTTGACGAACGACGACCGCGACGCCCGACCTCCGCGACGTTGTCTTCCGCGGACGTTGTCAAATCTTCGAACCTATACCCGAGGTAGGGGTTGTTGATTTATTGTTTAATTACTTTATTCTTGATCGTGAATCTAGTATGTCTAACGTGAGGTAATTGAATATTTTAAGTTGTGTTTTAACGTGAGGGGGCCGGACCGCATGAACACGGCCGAACCCCCTCCTTCGTTCTTGGTGTTTAAATTTGTGGATGAATCAAGGTGGCGTGGTGCCGTCGCACCACGCAGATATTCGCCCAATCTTGATACGCGACGCCGTCGCGCGCGCACCATGGAAGAAACATCAAGAACGCGACGTCGTCGCGCCGCGTTGAAAGAAATCAAGGTGCGGCAGAGGGGCGCGGTGCCGTCGCACCGCGCCGGGCGACGAACACCGCGGCCGGTTCCGGGCCGCGGCGATTTGAGAAGACCGGCGGCCGGGCCGCCGGCGTCGGAAGCCGAAGAGGGGACCGGATTTTACGGTCCCGTTGGAGAAAACCGGCCGGCCAGCTGGCCGGCCGGATGGCAATAAACCGGGGGAAATTAATCCCCCGGCCAGCACACAAAACCCCCCTCTTAATGAGGGGGGGCGGTTCCTTGAGGGGGGGGGGGGGGCAGGCGGCTCCCCCGTTTCCTGCCAATCAAGCCCCCCACGATGGGGGGGCAGTTTTGCAACAGGCGCGGCTAAAAAGCCGCGCCAGGCCGCCGCGCCACCGCCGGGCCACCGCGCCGCCGGCCGGCCGGCCGGGCCGGGTCGGACCCGGGTCGGGTCGACCCGGTTCGGGCCGACCCGGGGGGGGGGGGGGGGTCGGGCCGGGTCGACCCGGACCCGGACCCCCCCGTTTCGAATCATTTTCGGTCTTTTGGCCATAACGTGAGCCACGGACCTCCGATCGACAAACCGTCTGCGGCAACGCGATCCTTGGATCGAGACGGTCGTTTCGGTATATCTCACTCAAGGTTTCGGATTACTTTGAGTTCGGCCGGGTTGGTTCGTTCACGAAACCAACCGGGCCTTCGGAGCGGAAACGCTCATATCTTGAGCTACGGACATCCGATTGACGTGCCGTCAGCCGCGTTTTGTTCCTATTAGTGAGACGGATCTTTTGGCATACTCCGCCCGAGGTTTGGACGCAGGTGGAGTACGGTCGGGTTGGTTTTGCCTTAAAAACCAACCGGGCCCCGGGGACGAAAATGCCAATAACTCTCAGACCGGGCGTCCGATCGACGCGCCGTCTGTTGCGTTGAGTTCCTGTTGACGATACAGAACTTTTGGATACATCAACTCTAGACTTTGTGTCAGTTGATGTATCAGCCTCTCGGCTCGTGGAGCGGACCCTCCGAACGAGCTTGCTGTGTGCGGGAACCCTAGTGCTGGCTGCGACTGTTACTGTGACTACTACTGCTTCTACTGCTACTGTGACTGCGACGAAGACAGTACAGAGATCCTGTGTGGATTCGACGACGACGACTACAGCACTCAGCGATCCTACGTGGATCAGTACTACAGGTCCTATGTGGGCCCGATCCTGTGTGGGTCCGATCCTGTGTGGGTCCTTGCGCTCAGCGGTCCTGTGTGAACCAGTGCCTACAGGTCCTGTGTGGGCCCGATCCTGTGTGGGTCTTTGCGGGGGTTAGTTACCTATCGATCCTTCGTGGGTCTGACGACTTAGATGGATCAGAGATCATCTTTATCGTCCTTTGAAGATGTATACCTGTGTGAGCTGAATCTGTTTCTTTCCTGTGTGGATTGTGTTGTGCAATCCTGTGTGGATTACGTTTTACTTTCCTGTGTGGAATACGTTTACTTTCCTGAGTGGACTGAGTTGTACTTGGGCTCGGAGGTTGGAGCGTATTTGAAATTGATGACTTAGGTATATGTATGGGCATATACCTAAGCAGTGTCGGTTGTTACTTCGTGATTGTACCTTTCTTCATGGTTTATCCTTTGTGGATTTGAGAGACCTTCAGGGGTCTCGGAGTCCCTACTGAGTAGCTTATACTCACCCCTGCACAGGCTTTGCCCGCACTACGTTGTGTTGGTTGCAGACGACGGACATCGTTGACCTTAGCTGAGGCTTGCAGAGCGGGACGGTACCCGGAGGTGGACCACTGGGCGGGACGTGCACGGAGCGGACGGCGGGACCCGTGGAGCAGAGGAGCTATCTGTACCCACCCTTCAGGTGGGATTTCCAGTGGACAGCTCGGTGTAGAGGATTTTACTTTTCAGTTGTTGTTTTCCCTTTCGAGTTGTACTTTACTTTCAGTTTGGGTTTGTATACTGACCCATTTACTTTTCCGCACTTTCAGTTGTACTCTGCTTTTGTTTAGTGTTTACTTTCCGCTTTCTTACTCTGTGGTGTTTGTTTACTTTTCAAAGGTAATGCCTTCCCTTTTTACCGGGATTTACGCCTTGGTGCTAGTCGCCAGCCCCTGGCCTATGGAAGGCGGGCTTGGGGTAGTCACGACACGGACCCCGAGGGCGGGTCGTGACAAATTGGTATCAAAGGAATTCGGTTCTACCGCGAACTCTGGTCTTTTCTATGTGAAGCAATAATGTTTAGCGTATTGAGTGTGGTTATCAGTCCAGGGAGTCCAGTGTTGGTGCGGCGGCCGACGTATCCGTACACCAGGACCCTGACTTCTGATTTCCGACTTAATGCACGAAAACATTGATTGCGTGTGTGTTTCAAAGTTTTCTTTGTGATTTCTTTGTGTCAGCTCACCAGGTATACTGTTTAACCGTGGCGCACCTGTTTCCTATTCAGGATGGCCCCACGACGGCAGCCAGCTAGGGTTCCGAGAGTGGAGCGTGATGACAGCCCACCGAGCGACGAGGCCTCGGTGCAGGGCCCTTTGTCAGCAATGGCACCGGCGGTAGCTCTACCCGCCGAGCCCCCGATGCTTCCAGCAGTAGCCGCTGACGATGCACGTCGCCTCAGCGCACTGCATGAGTTTCAGCGCCAGCGACCGCCCAGGTTTCGCGGGGAGACGGATCCCCAGGTAGCAGAGGACTGGCTGGAGGCAGTGGTACGAGTGTTTAGGCTAGTGAGGACACCAGCAGACTTCATGGTGATCTTTGCTGCCAGCCTCCTTCAGGCAGCAGCAGGCAGGTGGTGGAGCCACTTGTTTCAGTTTTGCGACGGGATGACCTTCGCATGGGAAGACTTCGAGACCTTCTTCAGGGTGGAGTTTGTTCCAGTAGCTCTACACCCCGAGCGTGTACAGGAGCTTCTGCCTTTGCCGCGTGTTTTTCGATCAGTAGCCGAGTCATCTGTGGGCAGTAGACAGATGATGCAGAGGTCCAGGAGGACCAGACTAGCAGTTGGAAGATCTCGGGTTTTAGGACCGGTGGTGCGGGGCACCCGAGGTGGGGTCAGAGCCAGGCGTGCCAGAAACGGACAATGTTACTCCTGCGGCGGGAAGGGTCACCTGACACGTGACTGTCCGACTCCTCGTACGTTTGATCAGCGGGTGTTAGAGGAGCCACTGAGACAGAAGCAGCGGCGAGTGCTTGAGCAACAGCCGAGTAGTGGACAAGGCAGTAGATCTCCGAGAGCAGGTGGACATGAGAGGAACTAGTGGATACGTCCCTTGTACTTCTAGTTCCATTTTTCTATTGTATTCGTGTCTTGTATTATGAGCTGCAATAATAAAAGACGCATACCTTTGTGATATTTTCGTTCCTTTCCTCTTTCGTGATATTACTAAGAGGTTCTAGTTTTGGCTGTTGACTTGACCCTCACTTGTGAGACATCTACTGGAGGAGACCCAGTTACCACACACTGATGCCGACAGTGTGACTCAACCCTTGGAGGCGAGAGTAACGGTTGAATCTCTTAGTAGTAGCGTCGAGGCCTTACAACGTCATCCTTGGTATGGATTAGTAACATCCATGTTAGGATTGACTGTTTTAGGCGAAGAATGTGGTTCATCCAGGGGATGAGACCAGATTTCTCTTATCGGAAAAGAAGAAATCTTGCAGCTCTTGTGGGACCTGAGATGGTCCAGGCCACGACAGAGAAGGTCCAGGTCATCCAGGAGCGGATGAGGACAGCTCAGAGCCGGCAAAAGTCATATGCTGACAGGAGGCGGAGGCCACTAGAGTTCGAGGATGGCGACCACTTCTTCTTGCGGGTCTCACCTCGATGTGGTATTCGGAGATTTGGCCAAGGTGGCAAGTTATCTCCGCGCTTCAACGGACCCTTCCAGGTCCTCAGCAGGGTTGGTGAGGTGGCTTATCGCCTGGCTCTACCACCTCAGTTCCACCGGGTGCACGACGTCTTCCACGTATCTCAGCTGAGGAGATACGTGCACGACCCGACGCACATCATTGACCGTGGGGAGTTTGACGTTGACGATGGGGAGACTTTTACGGAGGTCCCGGTGGAGATAGAGGATTGACAAGAGCGGGTCCTGCGTGGGTGATCGATTCCTCTTGTGCGCATCAGATGGCAGCACGGGAATCTCCAGGAGAGCACATGGGAGCGGGAGGCTCAGATGCGTGCTCAGTACCCTCATTTGTTTCCCTAGTTTTTGATGTATCTTTACGGGGACGTAAATCCCTGAGGTGGGAGTAATGTAAAGACCCGTAAAATTCAAGGGAATTTTTTTCTTAATTTTCTTTAGAATTTTACAAGAGTTCGGTTTCTGAAGGCACCTGATTCTGAGGCCCGGAGTGCCCGGAATCATTTTCCGAAGTTTGGCTCGGGTACGTTCAGTGAACGAACGAGCGGGAATTTCTAACTTTTGATCCGATGCTCGGAATTGAAATCCGAGAGCACCGATGAACTCGCAACGCCGATTTTCGCTTAAAGAGACCTTTTCGGGAGTTGCGTTTGTTTCGGGTTGAGAGTTAGTTTTTGGGAGATTAGAATAAGTTAAATAAAAATTGTGTTTACATATTTTTATTTAAACTTATTAGTTAACTTCTCTCAAAGGAAGTTAGGGGTGGGACCCACACCCACTTAACCTCCCTTGAGAGGATTAAGTGTGGTGGGGCCCACACGAACCCCTAACTTTACATCTTCCCTCAAACTTCCTTAACCCCTCATTAAATGACATGGGTTATTTAATTTTGGAGTTAATCTTTTTGAATTTCAAACCTTTGAAATTCTTGTGTTAAGTTTTGATTAAATTAAGCTCTTATCTCTTTTTGTTGGGTTAGAACTCTTAGCCAACTTGAGAGCTTTTGAGAGCTTCTTCTTCTTCTTCAAGCTCTGACGAAGAACACGAAGAACGCTCAAGCTCCGACGAAGAACACCGCCTCTCTTCTTCGTCTTCCGTGTCAACGAGAGGGAACACCGCTTCCTCCTCGGACCTTCTTCGTCGGCATACGAAGATTCGCCAACGACGTATCTCTTCAGGCGTATCTCTTCGTCAACAGATTTGACGAACGACGACCGCGACGCCCGACCTCCGTGACGTTGTCTTCCGTGGACGTTGTCAAATATTCGAACCTATACCCGAGGTAGGGGTTGTTGATTTATTGTTTAATTACTTTATTCTTGATCGTGAATCTAGTATGTCTAACGTGAGGTAATTGAATATTTTAAGTTGTGTTTTAACGTGAGGGGGCCGGACCGCATGAACACGGCCGAACCCCCTCCTTCGTTCTTGGTGTTTAAATTTGTGGATGAATCAAGGTGGCGTGGTGCCGTCGTACCACACGGATATTCGCCCAATCTTGATACGCGACGCCATCGCGCGCGCACCATGGAAGAAACATCAAGAACGCGACGCCGTCGCGCCGCGTTGAAATAAATCAAGGTGCGGCGGAGGGGCGCGGTGCCGTCGCACCGCGTCGGACGACGAACACCGCGGCTGGTTCCGGGCCGCGGCGATTTGAGAAGACCGGCGGCCGGGCCTCTGGCGTCGGAAGCCGAAGAGGGGACCGTATTTTCCGGTCCCGTTGGAGAAAACCGGCCGGCTAGCTGGCCGGCCGGATGGCAATAAACCGGGGGAAATTAATCCCCCGGGCAGCACACAAAACCCCCCTCTTAATGAGGGGGGCGGTTCCTTGAGGGGGGGGGGGGGGCAGGCGGCTCCCCCGTTTCCTGCCAATCAAGCCCCCCACGATGGGGGGGCGGTTTTGCAACAGGCACGGCTAAAAAGCCGCGCCGCCTCCAAGAAAGCGGGGGCTTTGCCCCCCGCATGCCGCCTCCGCCGCGCCGCCGGGCCGCCGCGCCACCGCCGGGCCGCCGCGCCACCGCCGGGCCGCCGCGCCACCGCCGGGCCGCCGCGCCACCGCCGGGCCGCCGCGCCGCCGCGCCGGCCGGCCGGGCCGGGTCGGACCTGGTTCGGGTCGAACCGGTTCGGGCCGACCCAGGGGGGAGGGGGGGTCGGGCCGGGTCGACCCGGACCCGGACCCCCCCGTTTCGAATCATTTTCGGGCTTTTGGCCATAACTTGAGCCACAGACCTCCGATCAACGAACCGTCTGCGGCAACGCGATCCTTGGATCGAGACGGTCTTTTCGGTATATCGCACTCAAGGTTTCTGATTACTTTTAGTTCGGCCGGGTTGGTTCGTTCACGAAACCAGCCGGGCCTTCGGAGCGGAAACGCTCATATCTTGAGCTACGGACGTCCGATTGACGTGCCGTCAGCCGCGTTGTGTTTCTCTTAGTGAGACGGATCTTTTGGCATACTCCGCCCGAGGTTTGGACGCAGGTGGAGTACGGTCGGGTTGGTTTTGCCTTAAAAACCAACCGGGCCCCGGGGACGAAAATGCCAATAACTCTCAGACCGGGCGTCCGATCGACGCGCCGTCTGTTGCGTTGAGTTCCTATTGACGATACAGAACTTTTGGATACATCAACTCTGGACTTTGTGTCAGTTGATGTATCAGCCTCTCGGCTCATGGAGCGGACCCTCCGAACGAGCTTGCTGTGTGCGGGAACCCTAGTGCTGGCTGCGACTGTTACTGTGACTACTACTGCTTCTACTGCTACTGTGACTGCGACGACGACAGTACAGAGATCCTGTGTGGATTCGACGACGACGACTACAGCACTCAGCGATCCTACGTGGATCAGTGCTACAGGTCCTGTGTGGGCCCGATCCTGTGTGGGTCCGATCCTGTGTGGGTCCTTGCGCTCAGCGGTCCTGTGTGAACCAGCGCCTACAGGTCCTGTGTGGGCCCGATCCTGTGTGGGTCTTTGCGGGGGTTAGTTACCTATCGATCCTTCGTGGGTCCGACGACTTAGATAGATCAGAGATCATCTTTATCGTCCTTTGAAGATGTATACCTGTGTGAGCGGAATCTGTTGCTTTCCTGTGTGGATTGTGTTGTGCAATCCTGTGTGGATTATGTTTTACTTTCCTGTGTGGAATACGTTTACTTTCCTGTGTGGACTGAGTTGTACTTGGGCTCGGAGGTTGGAGCGTATTTGAAATTGATGACTTAGGTATATGTATGGGCATATACCTAAGCAGTGTCAGTTGTTACTTCGTGATTGTACCTTTATTCGTGGTTTATCCTTTGTGGATTTGAGAGACCTTCAGGGGTCTCAGGGTCCCTACTGAGTAGCTTATACTCACCCCTGCACGGGCTTTGCCCGCACTACGTTGTGTTGGTTGCAGACGACGGACAACGTTGACCTTAGCTGAGGCTTGCAGAGCGGGACGGTACCCGGAGGTGGACCACTGGGCGGGACGTGCACGGAGCGGACGGCGGGACCCGTGGAGCAGAGGAGCTATCTGTACCCACCCTTCAGGTGGGATTTCCAGTGGACAGCTCGGTGTATCGGCTTTTACTTTTCAGTTGCTGTTTTCCCTTTCGAGTTGTACTTTACTTTCAGTTTGGGTTTGTATACTGGCCCATTTACTTTTCCGCACTTTCAGTTGTACTCTGCTTTTGTTTAGTGTTTACTTTCCGCTTGCTTACTCTGTGGTGTTTGTTTACTTTTCAAAGGTAATGACTTCCCTTTTTACTGGGATTTACGCCTTGGTGCTAGTCGCCAGCCCCTGGCCTATGGAAGGCGGGCTTGGGGTAGGCACGGCACGGACCCCGAGGGCGGGTCGTGACATGATGTATCTAGTGTCATGAGACTAATAAACTTCAAATTTAATGTATTCTGATATATATTTATATGTATGTGTAGATATAGATATATATATATATTATATAACATTAAAAAAATTACTGTCATCTTTGGGTATCTAGAGTGAGGGTTGTTATAATTCTATAGTCTAGAATTATAGAAGTGGAGATCTTTGATGTATAGGGACTAGAATTCATGGTTATATTATGAAAATCACATGTGTATGAGTATATAATTGTTGTACTGGATGATTTATCAATTTTTTTGAAGATAAATATTTACCTGATAACATGGGAACATTTTGTTTAATGTTTTCAATAAAACATAAACTCTATATATAAGGAGTTAAAAAAAATATTATCAGTGAAAATGATTTTGATTTATAATACAGTCAATTAAAAGCATTGATGGAGATGTATGAGTATTGGAATAATATCAGGACAACCTTGAATCATAAACTAGTAGACAAGATAAAATTTCAAATAGATAATTGAATTAAATTTTTGATAAAATTATATAGAATTTATGAAATGGTTAGAAACATAATCTTTAGTATACACTTAGACATAAAATTTCATTCAAAATTTAAATTGGTATGTATCTGTACACATTAATGTGTATAAAGGAATGTCATATACCCAGTGAGATTGACCACAATTTATTTTGGGCTATGAGGGTAGTAAATCTTGATTACATAAGAGAAACAAATAAACGGAGATTTTACAAAAATGAGATATGGGAAACTAGAAGGAAATCATGTGAAAATGCAACAATTATGATTGAAAGAGACAAAATGTCTAATGACAGATTGATACAATAGGATAATTTCATAGAGGGACTAAAGGTCACATTTTTTAATTCAAGGATTAATATATTTTCATGGAAATTAAAATCCATAACGTCAATACCATTTAAGGTGTTACATGTCAACCCAAATAGAGCTATCAAGATTTCTGGAGATGAAGGATAACCATTCATAGTCAATGGTTAAAGTATGAAGCTATAATTTGGAGGGAACAAGGTAGAAAAATACACCATCATGATACTGACTCATTAACTAGAAGAATAATTCTAGATAATGACATGAAAATATTCACTCATGGTAAGTAACACAAGCACCATACTTCTCTTCTGAGTTAGTTTATTTTTAAATAAATATCATTTCACCCAACTGAGTGTGTTTATTGAAATTTATAGGATATAAGTATAAGAATAAAAAAATAAGATAAATATAGAATACACACACTTCATGAATGGAATCAAATAGGAAGGAGAGTATTCTATATTTCTTATCTTATAATTTAATTCAAAATAACTTTACTGTGATATTTGTCATTTTCCTCCCTGTATATATACATAATGACCATAGGGTCATAAATTAGTATGGAGTGAGTAAGGTATCATGATTTCTCTATGAAATATAATTGAGATTTTTATCCTTGTTCTTGAAGTTAATTTTTTTGTAGAAAATAAATTCCCTTATTTTTTGAACATGGTTAGTGAAGTTTTATTGATAATGTTTTAGGTGGATTTTATTATAAAATGCACACATTGGATTTATATACTCAAACTTGGTTAAATTGTTTATTTTAAAAGAATAAAACTTCAGGGGTTATTATTTAAAAAATTTCATATGTTCTATGAACTTAAATAAGATGTGTATTCAAGAACCAAATATAAATATTCCTATGATAACTAGGAATAATCTTTGTGTGTGTGTCAGTGTGTGTGAATACAAATCCATTAATAAGAGTTCTGAGAATTCTGAGAGATGAATTTCCAAACTTGATTCCTTTCTCTAGTTATCTAAATTAACCATGGGGTATAATTTCTTTTGGGAATAGATTAGTTATGGAATAGCTATACTCAATTACTGAAGAAGTTAATTGAACAAAAATGTTTTATAAAAAACAAAAATAGAAAGTTCATGATTTTCAAGTGGATTAGTCATAATTTGGAATGATTAACTCAAGAAAAAGAATACTATTATTGTTTTATAAGTTGATTCAAGGAAGTATAAAATAGAATGGTGTTTGATGGACCAAAATTAAAGAGATTTAAAAAGGTGTTACATGTTAGGATCATGATTCAACTAATTCTTATTCATTTATCCTTTAATGACTTGGGAATCAAACTTGTGATGGAAAGTGATTTTTTTTAAAAATTTTAGAGTAATTAATTAAGGATAAAAAATCACTCATGTGTATGGGGATATGATTAGAATAAATTTTTAATTACTTTTAAGTATTTTTTAAGTTTTATTTCTTGTGATTTTCTATTAAAAAAATAGTTAGGTATTTTTATAGGTTTTATTTTGGTTTTGAAATCATAATTTAATATCATACATTAATGAAGTGATTATCATTATTTTAGGATAATTTTTTTAAAATTTAATCACTTTTACATAATTTATTTAATTTTTATTGTGATTTTATATAGAGGAGTTGGCTACATAGGATTAAATATAGGAATTAAACAATTTTGTTGAAAAATTATTAGTAATCTAGATGACACAAAGATTTTTCTTGAAATGAGGTTTAATATATAAAGAATTTAAGTTCATTATATACATTCATTCTCTAATATAAAGTGTTTTAAGTAATTACCTACATTCACCTAAACTCAATGCTTCACTACAAAACTGGAAAATTAGATTCCATACCATAAAGGTGTGACAAATCCTACACTACCAAGTGCTCTATCTGTATAGTTGAAGAATAATTCAATTCTTCCAGGTGATTCATATCTAGGAAGTGTTAATATTACCATATTATGTGTATCAACTTACTAAGATAATGATATCATCAATGTTTTGTAGAAAAATACTCAAATTAGTGAAATGAACTAACACCAAGTTCATAAGAAGAGAGGAATTCCAATGAAAACTAAAAAGAATCCAATTATTTATGCATTACATATAAGGACATATAAATTATCTCAATTGTAGAAACATCCTCAAATTATGACCCTAAAATTATTAGAAGGTAATGGGAAATATAACACCATGTTTTTATAAAATTTTAATGATCAGGAGCTTCAGTTTTTAAAACCTCAACAACCCTGAGGTGATGGTTGTTAAGGAAATGATAAAAGTAAAATCATCTACATAAATGTATGGAGAAATAATCAACATGAAAACAATATAAATGTTATCTATAAAGGGAGTTAATCCTAACCAAAACTAACCATTTTATCATTATAGTATAAAATCACATTTCCAAAACCTTATACATTTCCAATACAAATAGCATTTTGTCAAAAACCGAGGATAAAGTATGTAATTATACATTTTATATAGTTTAATCTATCACGTTAAAATAATGATAAAATGGATTCCTAATAGTTTTAAAACATATGAGAAGATATTTTAATTCATTATAGATAATTAAGGAAGGGATCTCATGTAATAGAATCCATGTATGAGTTGCTGAGACGTGTAGATTATATGAAAATTTTGTGGGGACCATGAGAATACATAGAAAATTATGTCTAACTAAATTAGGTAATTTATTAAAAGGTTATACAAATGGAAAAACTATTATGGAGATAGATTATTGGTAAATTGAAAAGTATTGGGAATCTGGAAGAGGATTAAGTAAATTATTTTTACATGCAGAATGATCTCAACACTCACAACCTCTGTGGACTGGTTATATATTTTTAAAAAGATTAGAATGAAGGGGAAAATATAAAACCATTTACTGAAGAAAGTATGTTCACTTAGATATAGAATTGAAGACCAAAGATTTTATGAAAAAATGGGATATAAAATATTAAAATTTGAGAATCTTTCTCTTACCCATATCTACTATTATTTTTAGTATGAGTAGAACAAACAAGATTCATAAAAGAGTTTGGGTGTTTTGGAGTTGTTAATTACTATCAAATGTTAAATGAATTTATAACTATCTATCCATCTATTTTAATATTAATGAATCACAAGTTTAATTACTTAGTACATTATATTTTAATATTAGGTGAAATAATTAATTTTAAATTACATATTTTATAGTAGAGATAGGTACATAGTTATATAAAGAATGATAGTCTCCTAAGGGGATACGAATTTTTTTATTATAGACATGATAAATAAATTCCCTTATTGAAACTTGAACATGAAACCTTATGAGGACCTATAGATGTATAAATAATCTATATAATGTTCCATTATATTACTTAAAGGATATAGTAAATATGATAGTATGAAATCAAAAAATCTAAGTATAAATAGTATGAAACAACTAAATTGATCCCAACTCCCCCACTAACTCATATCTAAAACACTCAACCCTTATTTATTTCTCCTATACATATAATCAATACTTCTTCCTAGATTATATATATATTAATTATTTTAACCCATGGATTACTAACATCCATTATTCTATATTTATATATAATTCATACACATAATTCCATTAATCATGGAATCTATAATTAATTCCACATGAATAAAAAAACATTCCCACCACCACATCAATAAAATTATATAAATTATCTAAACATATAAAAGAGAGGGGTTATAATCCCCCAACTTATAAAAGTATGATACTTTTCATAAAATTTGTAAATCCCCCTTAAATAAATTGTATCGTCATAATATTTACTCATTGAAAAACACTTATCTCATTTTCATAAACCACATTATTAAACCTTAATGTTTTCTGAATAATTAAATATGGTAAGGTTATAATATGATACAATATAAATAAATTAAAAATAAAACATCATATTTTATGTTAAAAATGGTGGTTTTTATAAATCATAGAAAAAAATTATATTTATAAGATAAATACATGAAAATGAATTTGAAATAGAAGTGTTACCTTTTCTGAGATTTTAGTTTAAAAAAATATTAGAGTGGGAACTAGAGAGACATGTATATCACCCAAAAATAAATGGAGAACAGATTATTAAAAATCAATTAAAGATATATAAATAATATAGAAGAAAAATAAATAAAATTGATAAATATAAAGAGAGGGAGAGGTATATATAGTGTGTGTTTGTGTGATAGAGAACATAATCCCAAGAATGAGAAAGAGTAGGAAAAATACCTAAATAACACTTAAGGGTATGAATTATAAATCATTGAGGTAAGAAAATAGACCATTAATAAATCGAAAATAAATTAAAAATATTAAGTTATATATTTAGATCCTTGGATATGATACATAAAAGAGAATATAAGTAATAAAGAAATAATAATTTAAAATAATCAACATTTTGAACATAAACCCTTACCTTGAGTCCTCAATTTCTTTATATGTCCTATAAAATACTGAATAATCAAGTAAAATTTATTATTTACTTACATATTTTTTTTTTAATTTTTATTTCCTTATAAATATTCATTAATTCATTTATTTTCATGTATTTTTCATTCATTATAATAATTTTTCATGCATAGGTTGTTTTGAGGTTGTGTGGTTCATGATTACAAAATCCACTTTGATATAATGATAATTTTTGATGGTTACTATAAAATGATTCTAAAATACCCAAAAGACTCAATATATATGGTTTATTTAATTCTATAAGATCAAGAGTTTAATAGTTCAATTTATTCTTTAAAATCATTCGAAATCAATAATGGATTCTTTATAATATTTATTAAGATAGTTAAAATTAATACCATTGTTTATTTTTAATATCATTATTTTCATAATTATTATATCATTACATAATCATATACATGAGATTAATTGATTTTTTATTTTATATTTCTATATGTAATCCATTTTTAAGAATATTTATGAATTTCATAATTGAAAATAAAATATCATCATTCACTTAGGTAGTATAAAATTACCAAGGTTGAAGGATGCATTTTAAATTTTTTAAAAGCAGTGAAAAACTAATAAAAATATGAGTTTCATAAAACATTATATTTACATTATAATACTATTTTAAACTTATATTAAATATTTTTATGTAATGAAAAGTGGTAATAAAGGAATGGAAATGAGAAAACATTGGTCTTGAAACCCTTACATAAACTTAGTAATGGCCTGTGAAAAGGGTTTTATGAGAGGAAACTCGTAACATATCATTGATAATAGTTTAAATTGATTTTAATAAAATGAAAATATAGTCATATTATCAAATTAAAATGGTAGTTTAAAAGATTTTAGGATAAAATAATCTTATAAAAGTGATGAAAGGATAAACTTGGGAACCCTTACCATTTTCTTTGAGATGCCTCCATTGGATTGATCCTAAAGCCTTTGAAGGAGGGTCTTTTTTCAATACCACAACCATAAAACATGTGTGGGAGAATTTATAGGGGGATTTAGTTGAATATTTTTAAATTGAAATAGTTTTTATGAGATGATAATTCGGTGGCAAAGAGTAGTTTATATAATTAGGGGTGGGATATCTTTGAATAAAATATTGATTATCCTCTTATTTAATCTCAATACTATGAATAATTTTTATTCTTATGATTTTATTTGGTCATGAATAAAAAATTTAGGTTTATTTTTCACTTAAAAACATTTGGAATCAAATGAAATCTTGAAATTATTTTATTTAAAGTTAAAATAAAAAATATTTTTATTAGAATAAAATACATATTAGGCTTTAAAAATTGATTTATAGGTTTGGAAATTAATTTTATTGTTTTTAAATGCATTATTTGAATAATAAAATTAATTTTTATAATGAAACATATTTTTTAAAATTTTGAGTCATTTTTTCATTGTAATGATGTTATACAAGTTAGGGTATATGAAAAAAACGCATTTTCTCATTATTCAATTAAAAATAAACTTTCTCAAAAAATCAAAAAAAATATTCCTATGATAATTATTACATGATTATTCAAAAAAAATATCCATTTTATAAAACTCATATTCTAATTAAGATAAATTTATCATTTTGATAATTATTTATTAAAGTACTTTTGGAGCGGTGGACATTATAAATTATGATTATAATTCTATATCAATGAATATGTTACATTTCTTAGAAATAAATTATATAAAGATAATGATTATTTTTCCAAAATAATATTATATATAAGATAAATTAAATTTTCAAATGAAAATAATTAATACTTTATAGTATTGTTTATGTATAAAACATGTTAATAATCCTTTTAAAAATAAATTTGTAGAGTATTAAAAAACGCACTTATAATATAATGAAAATTGTTTAAATATAAAATCAAGTATTATGAAATTTTATAAATGACTAATAATTTTTTTATTAGCATAAAATTATAATTTATCCACTTATTTCATAAAATTATGCACATAAAATGTCATATGTCTTTATCATAACAATTTAAATGGATAAATGTTGCAATTATATCATTATAAAAACATGTGAAATAAAATGTTAACAATTTGATTATAATGGATTCATTACTACTAAAACTACTATATGAAAAAAATAAATCAATTACGGTGATTTAGTTATTGAATAAAATTGTTTGTGTAAAATAGATTCATGAATTAAGTAAATTAGATTTCATAAAACCATTATTATTCATAGAATTCCCTTATGATATATAAATTTAAAATGCATATTTATTAGCATATATTATGAATAATGGAAACATATGTAAAAATTATTAATTATATTTATGAAAAAATATAAATATGAGAAATAACATTCACAATATTATGCTTCTAGGATAAGGGATATATAATTTATTATTATTTCATAATTTTCTTTACCATTAATTCATTGATAATTATGTAAATATATTTGTGCATTATATCATTATAACCTAAAAAATAAATAAATTATATATATATATATAATTTAAGGATTTTTTTTAAAAAACACTCATTAAAAATATGGGCTATTATAATTCTAAGGTTAATAATGTGAATTGATAATTATATTTCATGCATACATTTTTTAAAACTAATTTCATTAATTTTAGTATTAAAATTGAAATTTATCTCCTCATTTATTTTATTTTACTCATTTATTAAATTATATTATATAATTGATATTTTTAAATAAATAGAGTAAAAAGATGTTTTTAGGAAATAAATAGTTAATGGATGGAACATGGAAATTTGAAAAATAAAAAAGTTCAAGTGCTTATTAAAAAAATAGTCCAACCATCCAAGAACTAAAGTTGATCAATCTAGTACACCTACAGGGTTTCCCAAACAATCTTAAATAATATTCAAGGATGGAAACATATGAGAGTACAAGAAAAAGAATGTATGGGTCAATACTAGTATCAAGTGGGATAAAGCACCCCACATGTGTAGGTGCTACACACATGTGAGTCTGCATGTGCATGAGGAAGTCATGGCATGGGTCATTACCATAAATAGTTTTTGAGTGGCTTATATGACATCTTTATTGATATATGAGACATAGCCCTGTGAAACTTCTAATGTGGGATGAAAACACTCAACCACTATTCATAATTTACAAAAAAACCTTACTTTTCATCACAAAACCTTGTGTCCCCTGCCTCAAACAAAACTTGATGCCACCTTCTATCTCACTTATGCTAACCTCATAACATATTATCATTATAATATTAAATTTTCACCCCTATTAAACCCTGAAATCTGCTCTATTAAGACAGTGTGAAGCCCAGAACCACCATGGGATAAACCATGGAGCTCAAAATACCATTTGTATTATTACTGGAGTATAAGGATATGTGCATGTGGTGATGAATGTGTAGAAGTAATAATTCTTGGTTGTGGAGTATTTATGTAGTTCATATTTACTCTACGCTTCTGTAACACCCTAAGATTTTGTGAAATATTATTTTTCAAATTAATTAATCTTCTTTATATTTTTCATTTCACATGACATTGGAAATGGTTATTATATATATATATATATATATATATAATAAAACACTAAGTCTAAAATTAATTTCACATGGCACCAAATTGTCTCGTGCAACACACAATACCAACTTGGCTTGCGCTATACACAACACCGACTTCACATACCTTACACGCAACACTGATGTTTCTACGAAACATCATTTTATTATTATAATTATTTAAATTATATAATTATAACCTACTCATTAAAATTATTTATATGAATAGTAATAACTAATTTTCAAATATTATTTATAATTTTTTATATAGATAAAAGATATTGGTAATGAAAGATATGATTTTCTATAAAGTCCTTTTATGTTTAAAAATACCGTTTTCTCGAATGAATCAATTTTATTAATAAAATTAATTTTTCACACATTTATAAATATAATTAGATAAAATAAAATTTATTTTTAAATTTTTCATGTCAAAATTATTTTAGGGTTAAGTTTTGGGATTTTTTTGAGAAACTTAATTTTTTGATGAATAGTGACAAAATACTACTTTTTAGTCGACAATTTCCATTTCATTTAAATAATTGTTAATGCTAAATTATATTCTAAATTGGTTTTAAGGTCACATTAGATCAATTATAAATCTTTTAATACAATTTAGGACATTATAATCAATTTCCTTTTGAAATTTAATATAAAAACTTAATAAACTTTTGAACTTCTTTCTACTTTAAAAACCCATAATTTCATCTCGTTTGTGTGATTAACATTAATATTAATTTTTATTATTATGTGAATTTAATTTATAAAAACAAAAATAAATCATTATAATAATTATAATATTTAGAGTATAATTATATCATTTTTATTTTTTACCAAAGTAATTAGTAAAAGCGAGTAAAATTAATCACAACGATTACGGTCAAATTAAGCTTAATAAGGAACTAAACCTTAATCTCATAAGACAAAATAACCTATAAACTTTTCCAAAACCCATTTTATGGACATATTTCTTCCAAAAACCTTAAATTATTTATTTATATTGGTTTGGTAATATCTTTTTTAGGTATGAACATGTGTATACCTAACTTGTTTTCAAAACTTTCAAGTGATTCATTTTCCTTCTCTATAAAAGTTCACCACCTATACCAAATACTCAAACATATAAAACCTATTAATTTTGGCCTATAAATTAACAATAAACTTCCTTGGAATCATACCTTATTACTATACTCCTTCCCTTAGGCAGAAGGCAATCCAAGGAAGCCTTTTGGCACAAACCAAAAGGAGTTACCCGATTAACAGGTAACATCTTCTCTCAAGTAATTTTTTTTCTTTCTCCAACCAAACCAATTTATTTTTTCCATGATTGTATAAAAAAAATATCCTAAATATAATATAATTTTTTATTATATGTTTTCGATTGATAATTATAGACACCTCCATCTAATGGACGACAAAAATACTGTTTATGTGTACAGCGTACTACGACATCACTAAACGATGATTATTCTATTTTCCTTACCACCTATCAGAGTGGAAATTATGATGGAAAATATGTTTATATATTTTATATTTTATATTTTATATTTATTTAATATTATTTATTACTTTTTCAAAACATATTTTTTTACTTTCCATTGTGTGTTAATATGATAATTTCATTTGAGGAAGTGTGGACTACCGCCCCTCAAAGAAATATGATTCTTCCATACACAACATGGAATGTATTATGAATAAATTTAGTGATTATATATTATATCATAAATCTAATTTAATAATGACATACATATATACATATATTTTATTTTATTTATTTCTTTCAATATGATAATAAAAATGGAAATAACGTTCATGCGTACATACAACTTACCCTCTCCATGAATAATGTACTCCATTTTATACTTATATATTCAATATATTATCATAATAAAAATATAATGGATATAGATGATATTTATATAATTTTTTACATTATTTAATCATTATATAAGTGTAAGGACCAACAATATAACAAATTAAGAAACATACAAAAAACAAAGCCAATATTACCCTAAGTGAAACCGTAACATAGGATGGTTAACCAGAAGGTAATATAAGGTCCCAATAAAAACATATTTGGTATTAGATATAAGAATATGGTTATGTAAAATATATATAATAAATTTATATTTATTATAAAGGGGTTTTTAATGAGTACGATTAGAGTCAAGACACATGGTAATGGGATTTTATATCAATTTTTTATTTCTGTGTGATACATGCTATGTTCACCACTCTTTCATTTTGTGTGGTGTATGTGATGAACATGATTTTATTATATTTATATTATAATTAAATTTATGGGTGTTAACATATCAATCTTATTACCTTTATTTCATTGTGTTTAAGTTTCAAAAGTTTCTAAATCGGTAAAATAGTTTTTTCTAAATTTTCTTTATTTGAGACTTGGGTTTTTCTATTCACCTAAATTATTTTTTCAAGGTGTATATAATTAAATTTTACATGTTATATCATGAATATACTAATTTAAATGATATTTTAAGATTAATTTAATTTAATTTTTCTTGGATAGTTTTATCCCAAGTTTCCAAGTTATAAGAGTTTATTGAAACAATCTCATCACATTTTCGAGATTATTTATGTTTATGTTTTATTTGATGAACTATTATTATCCATATCTTAATAAAATTAATGAATTTTCATATATTATGTATATTCATAATATAATCATGTATTGTTACCATTTTTGTACTCTTTAGTACATAATATGGTTAAGAAAGTGTGTTTAGGAAATCCCGACTTTACCCTCTCTTCAATCAGAAATTTGTGTTCTTTGAAAACCATGTTTTCTAAAAAGGGTTTCCAAGAATATTATTCTAATCTAATATGATCATTAAAATAAAAGTTTACAATTTTTTTCATTTACATTTTTTAAATGAATATTTTTTTCTCGTTCTAATCAATGAATTTTTCTAAACTTTTTACCAAAAAATAGGAATATTTATTTTACCTCATACCAGGAAAGCATAGCTAGATACAAAGTCTCTGAACATTTACTAAAATAAAAGAAAAGTACAGAAATAAAGAATCACAAGATCATTTAAAGGGTTAATGGTTTTATTTTTTTTCAATATCCTTTTATAAGTTTTCAAGAAAAATTGTTTTTAAAACTTTTTCAAGCATTAATTATAAGTTTTCAAAGTATTTTCAATGAAGTGGTTTTCAAAATGTTTTCAAGATTTATTAATAAGTTTTTAAAGTATTTTGAAAGAAATAGTTTTCCAAAAATTTTCAATCTTTATTTATAAGTTTTCAAATTATTTTCAAAGCAATTATTTTCAAAATGTTTTTAAGCTCTATTTGTAAATTTTCAAAGTATTTTTAAGGAAATGGTTTTCAATTTTTTTTCAAGCATTCTTTATAATAATTCAAAGTATTTTGAAAGAAATTGTTTTTTCAAAATGTTTTGAAACTTATTTGATAAGTTTTCAATGAAAAATATTTTCAAAATGATTTCAAGTATTCTTTATATATTTTCAAGGCATTTTCAAAGAAAATGAATTATAAATGGTTTTATGTATTTAAAATATTTTTTCAAAGAAGGAATGATATTATACTCAAGAAATGTCTTTGAAATATATTTCAAAATTATTTTCCATCAAATATGACATCCATTGATGTTACTCCTGACATTCTAAGAAATGATCTAAAGGTTACATTCATATTCTTTGTATGAATGGGTTATGTTTAATGTCACTGTCTTTATGAAACCCATATCTCTTTCACAGGTTATATGTTTATAAAAACCATATGTCTTTCACTTGTTATATGTTTACGAAATCCTTCTCTCTTTCACGGATTATATGTTTATGAAATAATTTTCTCTTTCATGGGTTATTCTTTTGATGAAATGATTACGAAACCTATATCTTTTTCAACATGTTATGATATTTTTACATGTTTATGATACCAATTTAATTTCATGGGTTAATATTTTATTGCTTATGATTTTTTGGAACATGTATGATTGATTTCAGTATGAGATGAGTGGGACATATATCTCCCTCTAATTCATTGGGTAAATATTTATATCTTCTAAAATAGACTAAGATGATATTGGGAATGAACCCTGACCACTAATATGGCCATTGGAGTGAACCATGGATTCCAATATAGTATGAGGAGTGAATTAATTCTATGAAGATAGACATGGGAGTGAACCATGACAACTAAGATGGTATGAGAAGTGAACCCATACTACCAAGATGGTCTTCACAACGATGCCTTGGCTACTATGGAAATCATATTATATGCTTATGTGTCTTCCACAATTCCATGTTTTATTTCTATGTTAATATTTCAAGGTTTATATTCCTTATTTACTTATGGTTCATGTCATATGAACTACCATTATTTATACCATGATTCATGTATATGATCTTTGATATGCATGGTATGGTATTCTATTTTCATGATCATGTTCTCATACCCTTATTCTCACAATTATGCTTACATATCTCCCTTATTTACCCTTACTGATTATTTAAGATCACCCATTTCTAATGGTTCCTATCCCCAGGTTATGAATAATGTTTTTAGGTAGGATTACTAAAGGTGTAGATATTTATTGGATATGTTGAATATCTTTCACCTGGATAAATGATTTTGTTTCCATGTTTCCAAATACACTAAACTATTATGGTCCTTGAGCATGTATTATTATAATGTACCGATTATTCATCTAAAATGGTGTAATATCCATGTATGTTAAGTGTGGGTCTCTATAGCTTCTTTAGTTCATTACATGAAATAGAACCATGTTAGTATCAATTTCAATCTTCATACATATGCTTGTGGAAATTTTTAAACAGTTTTTGATTTTTTAAATAAGTATTGGTCAATTATTTTTGAACTTTGTATCGGAAAGGCAGAAGGGGTCCTTCCACATTCTATATTTTTTTAAAAGGTGGCACACCCCTACCTCCTTTTCCTTGAATTAATTACATGGAAAAGGTGGGTTGGGTGCAGCAAAATCTCTCCTAAAGTTAAGAGAATGGTGGCCTAAGAGAAGTTGCCTTTCGCCTAATGTAAAGGAGAAATGAGGTAGTGGGGGTGACACCTTTCCCTTACCTGCTAATAAAAGGACACCCCGCGTCACTTGAAAATTACTCCATATCTATAAGTTCCACACACTTTATCACTAAAATAATATTCCTCGTGCCTGGTAGTTCTGGTGGCCTAAAATAAGTGCATATTTTTTTGCGAGGCATATTTATAGATATTTTTTATTATTTAATTAAAAGTTATTTATTTATTTATTTGATTTGTTTTTAGTTAGTTATAAATTAGTTATTTATTTATTAGTTTCATTAATTATATTTAGTTTAGAAATAATAGTTACTATTGCCAATGATTAAGTATGGATTAACTATTTAATAACTTTGTACTGAAGAATCATTACATTTAATGATCAACTAATAATAATTAACTAATGAATACTATATGATTAACTAATTATTAAGGCATAATTAATTGAGGATTAAGTAATGTTTAACTAATTATTATCTAATTAAGAAAGCGTGACTAACGAAGGATTAAAAAATGATTAAATAATGATTAACTAATGATTAAAGAATGATTAAATAATGATTAAATAATGTTTAACTAATAACTAACTAATGATTTAGTAATGATTAACTAATGATCAACTAATGATCAACTAATTAGTAATTAATGATTAATGTATGATTAAATTGCGATTAAATAATTATTAAATAATTATTGAGTAATTATTAACTAATGATTAAAGATTGATTAACTAATGATTAAGTAATGATTAAAGAATGATTAATGAATTATTAAGGAACGATTAAAGAATTATTACAGAATTATTAACTAACCATTCACTAATGATTAAGTAATGATTAAGTAATGATTAAGAAATTATTAATGAATAATTAAGTAATGATTAAAGAATGATTAAATAATGACAAAATAATGATTAATTAATGATTAACTAATGATTAAGTATTGATTAAATAACGATGAACTAATGATTAACTAATGAATAACTAATGGTTAAAGAATGATTAACTAATGATTAAGGAATGATTGATTAAAAAATTATTTATTAATGATTAACTAATGATTAACTAATGATTAAAGAACGATTAAAGAACAATTATGGAATAATTAACGAATGGTTAAAGAATAATTAAGTAATGATTATCTAATGATTAACAAATGGATAAATAATTACTAAATAATGATTAAATAATGATTAAAGAATGATCAAGTAATTATTAAATAATTATTAAAGAATGATTAACTAATGATTAACTAATGATTAGATAATGATTTAGTAATGATTAACTACATATTAACTAATGATTAAATGATAATTAAATAATGATTAAGGAATGATTAAATAATGATTAACTAATGATTAAAGAGTGATTACGGAATAATTAAATAATGAGTAAAGAATAATTAACTAATGATTACCTAATGACTACCTAATGATTAACTAATGGTTAATTAACGATTAAAGAATGATTAAGTATTGATTAATGAATTATTAAGGAATTATTAAATAATTATTAAGGAATGACTAAATAATGATTAAAGAATTATTAAGTGATGATTAAGTATTAACTAAGTAATGATTAAGGAATAATTAAAGAGTGATTAAATAATGATTAACTAATGATTAAATAATGAATAATGAATGATTAAACAATGATTAATGAATTATTAATGAATTATTAAACAATGATTAACAAATGATTAACTAATTATTAACTAATGATTAACTAATGATTAACAGATGATTAAATTTGGATTAACACAGAATAAAAATAGGATGAAAGATAGAAAATTAGATGATATATAGGCTTAACTACGAACATGATTTGTTACTCCTGTGATTTATATGACTCATCCCTTATTTGAAACCTCTTATATTAATGTTGATGGATTTGTTTTAGATGAATCAAATTATATTTATAAACCATTAAACATACCTTTAGGAAGGTTAAAATTTTTGTAAAAAATATTAGTGTCATATTTTAGTATATATAGAAATGTTCTAAAATTTTGGTAACATTAAGAGTATGTGGTTATCTAATAAATTAGATCCCTATATGGATAATACAAGTGGATGTGGATCTAGTATATATATACCTAGGGTAAAAACTAGAAAACAACACATTAAGATAGAATCGATAGGGAACTAGTGAAATATAATAGTCCTTGATGAACACTTAGTTTGATAATCCCAAGGGATATTCTTTAGATGATTCATATTTTTTTATAAAATATTAAAATAACTTTAGGAAGAATAAAAATTGTACTATGAAACATTAGTATCATATTTTCGGATATAAGAATACGTTATAAAATTTTAGTATTATAAAGATTATAAGGTCAACCCTCATTATCATAGCATTCACAGATTTTTTTGGAAATTGAGTTAAAAAAAACAGAAAACATAAAATAATTTTATTTATCTATGATAAAATGAAAATTATGATCATATAAAGTGAAATAGAAAAGAACAAAGACATTAAATAACAAATTTAGTGGAGGTTTTTAAACCGCCATGAAAAAACCGCCGCTAAATGGCCGTTTTCTTGTAGTGTGTACACCTAACTTGTTTTCAAAACTTTCTAGTGATTCATTTTCCTTCTCTATAAAAGTTCACCACATCTACCACATACTTACACATATAAAACCTCTTAATCTTGGCCTATAAATTAACAATAAACTTCCTTGTAATCCTCCCTTATTACTATATTCCTTCCCTTAGGCAGAAGGCAATCCAAGGAAGCCTTTTGGCACAAACCAAAAGGAGTTACCCGATTAACAGGTAACATCTTCTCTCAAGTATTTTTTTTTTCTTTCTCCAACCAAACCAATTTATTTTTTCCATGATTGTATACAAAAATGTATCCTAAATATAATATAATTTGTTATTATATGTTTTCGATCGATAATTATAGTCACCTCCATCTAATGGACGACAAACATACTGTTTATGTGTACAGTGTACTACGACATCACTAAACGGTGATTATTCAATTTTCCTTACCACCTATCAGAGTGGAAATTATGATGAAAACTAGATTTATATATTTTATATTTTATATTTATTTAATATTATGTATTCCTTTTTCAAAACATATTTGTTTACTTTCCATTGTGTGTTAATACAATAATTTCATTTGAGGAAGTGTGGACTACCGCCCCCTCAAAGCAATATGATTCTTCCATACACAACATGGAATGTATTATGAATAAATTTAGTGATTATATATTATATCATAAATATAATGTAATAATTACATACATATATACATATATTTTATTTTATTTATTTCTTTCAATACGATAATAAAAACAGAAATATCGTTCATGCGTACATACGACTTACCATCTCCATGAATAATGTACTAAATTTTATAATTATATATTTAATAGATTATCATAATAAAAATATAATGGATATAGATGATATTTATATAATTTTTTACATCATTTAATCATTATATAAGTTTAAGGACCAACAATATAACAAATTAAGAAACATACAAAAAACAAAGCCAATATTACCCTAAGTGAAACCGTAACATAAGATGGTTAAAAAGAAGGTAATATAAGGTCCTAATAAAAACATATATGGTATTAGATATAAGAATATGGTTATGTAAAATATATATAATAAATTTATATTTATTATATAGGGGGTTTTAATGAGTACGACTAGAGTCAAGACACATGGTAATGGGATTTCATCTCACTTTTTTATTTCTGTGTGATAAATGCTATGTTCACCACTCTTTCATTTTGTGTGGTGTATGTAGTGAACATGATTTTATTATATTTATATTATAATTAAATTTATGGGTGTTAACATATCAATCTTATTACCTTTGTTTCATTGTGTTTAAGTTTCAAAAGTTACAAAATCAGTAAAATATTTTTTTCTCAGTTTTCTTTATTTGAGACTTGTGTTTTTCTATTCGCCTAAATTATTTTTTCAAGGTGTATATAATTAAATTTTACATGTTATATCATGAATATAATAATTTACATGATATTTTAAGATTAATTTAATTTAATTTTTCTTACTTGGATAGTTTTATCCGAAGTTACCAAGTTATAAGAGTTTATTGAAACAATCTCATCGCATTTTCAAGATTGTTTATGTTTATGTTTTCTTTGATGAAATATTATTATCCATATCTTAATAAAATTAATTAATTTTCATATATTATGTATATTCATAATATAATAATGTATTGTTACCATTTTTCTACTCTTTAGTACATAATATGGTTAAGAAAGTGTTTTTAGGAAATCCAGACTTTACCCTCTCTTCAATCAGAAATTTGTGTTCTTTGAAAACCATGTTTTCTAAAAAGGGTTTCAAAGAATATTATTATAATCTAATATGATCATTAAAATAAAATTTTACCATTTTTTTCATTTACCATTTTTAAATGAATATTTTTTTCTCATTCTAATCAATGAATTTTTTAACCTTTTTACCAAAAAATAGAAATATTGATTTTACCTCATACCAGGAAAGCACAGATAGATACAAAGTCTCTAACCATTTATTAAAATAAAAGAAAATCACAGAAAGAAAGAATCACAAGATCGTTTATAGGGTTAATGGTTTTAATTTATTTCAAAATCCTTTTATAAGTTTTCAAGAAAAATTGTTTTTAAAACTTTTTCAAGAATTATTTATAAGTTTTCAATGTATTTTAAATGAAATGGTTTTCAAAATGTTTTCAAGATTTATTTATAAGTTTTAAAGTATTTTTAAAGAAATAGTTTTCCAAAAATTTTCAATCTTTATTTATAAGTTTTCAAATTATTTTCAAAGTAATTATTTTCAAAATTTTTTTAATCTTTATTTGTAAATTTTCAAAGTATTTTTAAGGAAATGGTTTTCAATTTTTTTTTCAAGCATTCTTTATAATAATTCAAAGTATTTTGAAAGAATTTTTTTTTTCAAAATGTTTTGAAACTTATTTGATAAGTTTTCAATGAAAAATATTTTCAAAATGATTTCAAGTATTCTTTATATGTTTTTAAGGCATTTTCAAAGAAAAGGAATTATAAATGGTTTTATGTATTTAAAATCTTTTTTCAAAGAAGAAATGATATTATACTCAAGAAATGTTTTTGAAATATATTTAAAAATTATTTTCCATCAAATATGACATCCATTTATGTTACTCCTGACATTATAAGAAATGATCTAAAGGTTCCATTGATATTCTTTGTATGAATGGGTTATGTTTAATGTCATTGTCTTTATGAAACCCATATCTCTTTCACGGGTTATATGTTTATGAAAACCATCTTTCTTTCACTGGTTATATGTTTACAAAATCCTTCTCTCTTTCACGGATTGTATGTTTATGAAATAATTTTCTCTTTCATGGGTTATTATTTTGATGAAATGATTACGAAACCTATATCTTTTTCAACATGTTATGATATTTTTACATGTTTATGATACCAATTTAATTTCATGGGTTAATATTTGATTTCTTATGATTTTTTGGAACATGTATGATTGATTTTAGTATGATATGAGTGGGACATATATCTCCCTCTAATGCATTGGGTAAATATTTATATCTTCTGAAATAGACTAAGATGATATTGGGAATGAACCCTGACCACTAAGATGTCCATAGGAGTGAACCATGGCTTCCAATATAGTATGAGGAGTGAAATAATTCTATGAAGATAGACATGGGAGTGAACCATGACTACTAAGATGGTATGCGAAGTGAACCCATACTACCAAGATGGTCTTCACAGCGATGCCTTGGCTACTATGGAAATAATATTATATGCTTATGTGTCTTCTACAATTACATGTTTTATTTCTATGTTAATATTTCAAGGTTTATATTCTTTATTTACTTATGGTTCATGTCATATGAACTACCATGATTTATACCATGATTCATGTATATGATCTTTGATATACAGGGTATGGTATTCTATTTTCATGATCATGTTCTCATACCCTTATTCTCAGAATTCTGCTTACATATCTCCCTTATTTACCCTTACTGATTATTTAAGATCACCCCTTTCTAATGGTTCCTATCCCCAGGTTATGAAGAATGTTTTTAGGTAGGATTACTAAAGGTGTAGATCTTTATTGTATATATTGAATATCTTTCACCTGGATACAAGATTTTGTTTCCATGTTTCCAAATACACTAAACTATTGCGGTCTTCAAGCATGTATTATTATAAAGTACCGATTATTCATCTAAAATGGTTTAATATCCATGCATGTTAAGTGTGGGACTCTATAGCTTCTTTAGTTCATTACATGAAATAAAACCATGTTAGTATCAATTTCAATGCTCATACATATGCTTGTGGAGATTTTTAAAAAGTTTTTGATTTTTTAAATAAGTATTGGTCAATTATTTTTGAATTTTGTATCGGAAAGGAAGAAGGGGTCCTTCCAATTCTATATTTTTTTAAAAGGCGGAACACCCCTACCACATTTTCCTTGAATAAATTACATGGAAAAGGTGGGTTGGGTGCAGAAAAATCTCTCCTAAATTTAAGAGAAAGGTTGCCTAAGAGAAGTTGCCTTTCGCCTAACGTAAAGGCGAAATGAGGTAGTGGGGGTGACACCTTTCCCTTAACTGCTAATAAAAGGACACCCAAACCTCACTTGAAAATTACTCCATATCTATAAGTTCCACACACTTTATCTCTAAAATAATATTCCTCGTGCGTGGTAGTTCTGGTGGCCTAAAATAAGTGCTGATTTTTTTGCGAGGCATATTTATAGATATTTTTTATTATTTAATTAAAAGTTATTTATTTATTTATTTGATTTGTTTTTAGTTAGTTATAAATTAGTTATTTATTTATTAGTTTCATTAATTATATTTAGTTTAGAAATAATAGTTACTATTGGAAATGATTAAGTATGGATTAAATATTGAATAACTTTGGATTGAAGAATCATTACATATAATGATGAACTAATAATAATTAACTAATGAATACTATATGATTTAATAATTGTTAAGGCATAATTAATTAAGGATTAAGTAATGTTTAAATAATTATTATCTAATTAAGAAAGAGTGACTAATGAAGGATTAAAAAATGATTAAATAATGATTAACTAATGATTAAATAATGATTAAATAATGATTAAATAATGATTAAAGAATATTTAACTAATGACTAACTAATGATTTAGTAATGATTAACTAATGATCAACTAATGATCAAATAATTAGTAAGTAATGATTAATGTATGATTAAATTATGATTAAATAATTATTAAATAATTATTGAGTAATTATTAACTAATGATTAAAGATTGATTAACTAATGATTAAGTAATGATTAAAGAATGATTAATAAATTATTAAGGAATGATTAAAGAATGATTACGGAATTATTAACTAATGATTCACTAATGATTAAGTAATGATTAAGTAATGATTAAGAAATTGTTAATGAATAATTAAGTAATGATTAAAGAATGATTAAATAATGACAAACTAATGATTAATTAATGATTAACTAATGATTAACTATTGATTAAATAATGATTAACAAATGATTATCTAATGAATAACTAATGGTTAAAGAATGATTAACTAATGATTAAGGAATGATTGATTAAAAAATTATTTATTAATGATTAACTAATGATTAACTAATGATTAAAGAATGATTAAAGAACAATTAAGGAATAATTAATGAATGGTTAAAGAATGATTAAGTAATGATTATCTAATGATTAACGAATGGATAAATAATTATTAAATAATGATTAACTAATGATTAAAGAATGATCAAGTAATTATTAAATAATTATTAAAGAATGATTAACTAATTATTAACTAATGATTAGATAATGATTTAGTAATGATTAACTACATATTAACTAATGATAAAATGATAATTAAAGAATGATTAAGGAATGATTAACTAATGATTAACTAATGATTAAAGAGTGATTATGGAATAATTAAATAACGAGTAAAGAATAATTAACTAATGATTACCTAATGACTACCTAATGATTAAATAATGGTTAATTAACGATTAAAGAATGATTAAGTATTGATTAATGAATTATTAAGGAATTATTAAATAATTATTAAGGAATGATTAAATAATTATTAAGTGATGACTAAGTATTAATTAAATAATGATTAAGGAATAATTAAAGAGTGATTAAATAATGATTAACTAATGATTAAATAATGACTAATGAATGATTAAATAATGATTAATTAATTATTAATGAATGATTAAACAATGATTTACAAATGATTAACTAATGATTAACTAATGATTAACTAATGATTAACCGATTATTAAATTTGGATTAACACAGAATAAAAATAGGATGAAAGATGGAAAATTAGATGATATATAGGCTTAACTACAAACATGATTTGTTACTCTTGTGATTTATATGACTCATCCCTTATTTGAAACCTCTTGCATTAATGTTGATGGATTTGTTTTAGATGAATCAAATTCTATTTATAAACCATTGAACATACCTTTAGGAAGGTTAATTGTTTTGTAAAAAATATTAGTGTCATATTTTAGTATATATAGAAATGTTCTAAAATTTTGGTAACATTAAGATTATGTGGTTATCTAATAAATTAGATCCCTATATGGATACTACAAGTGGATGTGGCTCTAGTATATATGTACCTAGGGGAAAAACCATAAAACAACACATTAAGATAGACTCGATAAGGAACTAGTGAAATATAATGGTCCTTGATGCACACTTAGTTTGATATTCCCAAGGGATATTCTTTAGATGATTCATATTTTTTTTATAAAATATTAAAATAACTATAGGAAGAATAAAAATTGTACTATGAAACATTAGTATTATATTTTCAGATATAATAATACATTCTAAAATTTTAGTATTATAAAGATTATAAGGTCAACCCTCATTGTCAATAGCATTCACAATTTGTTTTGGAAACTGAGTTAAAAATAACAGAAAAAATAAAATAAGTTTATTTATCTATGATAAAATGAAAATTATGATCATATAAAGTGAAATGGAAAAGAACAAAGACATTAAATAACAAATGAATTCTTTCCAACAGACAGAAATACTGGGAAAACTTTCAATATAACAGATTTTGGATGAGACGAGTCTAACTTTGAAAGTGAAGTTAAATTCATATTATTTTTATGTGGGAGCTTAATAACATCTTCCAAAGAGATGTACTTAAATTTTTAGTTTTCAAAATATTTTAGTATTCTAACTATAGGTCCCCCATATAGTGATGATTTCATTAGAAGGTAGAAAGTTTTTTAAAAATCAAAGGTTAAGTACATCCCTTTGGAAGATGTTATTAAGATACCACTTGAAAATAATATGGATTTTACTTCCCTTATGAAGTCAGGATCGTCTCATCGAAACTCAGTTCTATTGAAAAGTTACAAGGTATTTCTTGTCTTCTTTAAAGAATTCATGTGTTATTTAATTTGTTTTTTCTTGCCTATTTCACTTTACATGATCATAATTTTCATTTTATCATGTATAAATAAAATGAGTTGATGTTTTATCTTATTTTTTACCTCAGTTTACAAAACATTATGTGATTTATTTTCTAATAAAATTTAATATAATGAAACATTAGTATCATATTTTAGGATATAAAAAGACATTCTAAAATTTCAGTATCATAAAGATCATATGGTCAACCATTATTTTCAATATTATTTACTCTATTATAATCTTGATAAAAAACATTTTTGACATAGAGAGTCATGTTTTCCAGTGTCTACTACTATAGGGGGGGATTCAAACCGAGCATGAAGATTATTATAATATAAAACCAAAAAAATAGTTAGGAAAATTGATTGTGTAACTCTAAGTGAACTTCAAGAAATAATTCATGGCTACTTAAATCTGGGGTGTAATCAATAAATCAAGTCTATTGTCTATAGACATTTGAATTCCCATTTACACTATGATATCTAGCTTGTCCATTGGTCACTGATGAGAAGTGGATTCAAGAAATAAATTCATTTTCCCAAAGGTCATATTGTGGAATGATGGAGTTATATGTTAAGGTTTCTATTGTACAATAATAGCATCCAATTATATGAAGACATAGACTTACAAGAGTGCTTGAAGAAGGCTCGTGCTAAAAAATTGAGTCTCCTCCCTATGACTAAGAGGAGGAAAATCCTAGATGATCTCTACGAAATATAGGTAAATCTAAATTCCCATAATATTTTTTTTAATGAGGGAACAAATGAATACAACAACTCTAATGATGAGGGATCAACATTTGTTGGGGAGGAAGTTTCTAGAAATTCATTAGTTGTACAACATCATATACCCACAATAAATCATTCACCAATCTTCACATCTTGATCGAAAGCAATAACACATTTTATTAAATTCGAATGCGATGTTCTTATGCCTAAAACTGAGTTTCCTAGAGTTTTAGTGAATAGGTTTAGTGAGTTATACAAAACATTATATGTTGGAAGGGATTTTCTAAGTAAATATACATTAAAAAACAAATTAAAAAAATTTCATATTGAGAGGTAATGTAGTTATTTATTTCATGAATCAAGGTGTAAAAAATAAATCATATGGAGTGATAAATATGAGGATAATTGTAGATCCCTATTTAGGGAGATTATGGAAATTGATTTTGGATGTTGGAGAATTTTTAATATTGAGTCATCTCATACTTGTGTTCATCCAAACCCAAAATATGATAATACTTCATTGGATGTAGAATTTGTGTCATCTATTTCCATTGGGATGATTAGGACCTACCAAGATGTTCATTTAGAACATGTGAAAGAGAGTATACAAAAAACTTTGGCTATACGATTTCCTATAATAAGGCATGGATGTAGAAACAAAAGATAACTGTAAAGGTCTGGGGATTGGGATGACTCGTATCAGGTGTTGCTAAAATTGGTATCCATACTGAGACAAAACAACTAATTTTCATCTATCATTATATTAACAAACATGTGTCTTAAGATAACTAAATTTATCCATCTAATATTCAATTTAATCAGTTATTCTGGGCATTAACCCTTTATATTTCCGCATTTGGTTTTGGAAAACAGCTTATTCAGATTGATGGAACGTTTATATACAAAAAATAAAAGGGTGTAATGCTGATTGAAATAACCCAATATAGAAATTTTTCACCTCTTACTCTTGTATTTTTCATTATAGAGAAGGAAAACTACGAATCATGGAGTTTCTTTATCATTTATTTGAAACCATTTCACTTGCATTCGAAATTTCTATTTGATATCAGATCAGCATCAGGAAATCAATGAGGAAATAAATACAAATATTGATACATGGAGACCCCCAAATGCACATTATTGGTACTGAATTATACAAATTTCTATAAATGTTCGAAAATCATTCCATAATGTTCTATGAAGAAGGTATTCACAAGGATTGGTATGTATTCTCTTTATTATTTTTTTCTATTTCAATATAAAGATAAAAATAATTTATTTGATATATGATCGCTTTTGTGTATCATATGATCCGAATCAATGAAGGTTTGAAGAAATATTTAAAATAATATTCAAGGATAATCAAGGAGTGTATGATTATATGATGTGAATTCCAAAAGAAAAATTGAAATTGGAATATGATAGGGTAAGAGGTATAGACACATGACCACAAACATTGTGGAGTGCATGAATGTTGTAATCAAGGGGCTTCAAAAGTTACCTATAACTACCCTAGTTAAAGATACATTTTATCATTGTGTGAAGTACTAAATTGATATAAAGGAACTAACCTTGGATAGAATTCATCAGGGGATAAGGTATAAAAGACACTTTCAACAAGATATTGAAAATAACATTAAAGAACCTTCTGGTTATCGAGTATGACTTTTCTGTTAGGGAAAATCTTCAAGTGTGTTCAGAACCCATCATAAGTAATAGTAGTGAAAAAGGTGGTATACTAGAGGCAAGGGAATACAAATGTGTAAAATTCCTAGAATTATGGTTTCCATGACCACACACGATCATAACATGTGCCTAATTGAACACATCATGGGAAGCATATTTTATCCAATGTAACATCTGGACACCATTTCTAACTATTAGAATGCACCATGGACACCTTTTGGGGAGTATTGACATTTACCAATGCCCAAAGACAAGATGATATTGATACCTGATATCAATATGTTTCGGCCACATGAGAGACCAAAGTCCAGTAGGTTGAAAAATGAGATAAACTAGCCTCAAGAACAAGTGAAATTTTTGATATGCATCATATGAAATCAAGAAGGTAATATCTAGAAATGATTCCATAACATTGATTGATAGAGTTAACACTCTTATCCACAATGATGTATTGTATCCAATGTGACCTTTTCATATTGTTAATTATATGGTGCTAATATAAGATCCTTCATTTCGTAGAATTGTCTTACATTTATGAATAATTTTACTATCAAATAACAATAAGCCTTTAAAATTATGCATTACAAGGAATACTAAAAGTACATTTGAGGTGACATGAAAGCATAATCAAACTATCCATGGATAAACCATAAAGAAATCATGTGAGAAAATAATCATGCAACATAACACCATTTGAGAAATAATACCTAAATTATAAAGAAAATGATTAGAGATATAACTTATTAGTTAAGGTCAAAATAGTATTGTGTTGGGTTATAAAAAAATTTATCTTAATTGTCTAAAATTTTATTAGAAAATAATTTACAAAATGTTTTATAAAGTGAGGTAAAAAGAAGATAAAACATCAAAAAAAATATTTATCCATGATAAAATTAAAATTATAATCATATAAAATTCTGCAAACCATAACATTATATTTCGATTTTACACTTAACTATTATTTATTTTTTAATAAAAATGGAGGATACTACACTACTCACTGATCAGTATAGGTAGGTTTCTAACATTGTGATAGAAGGTATTCAGGTTTGACAGATTAGGGTGTGTCGAACACTCCATCATCATCACATGCGACCTCTAGCTGCCGTGATACCGTACCTACACTGTGTTATATTCTAAAAACTTTTGGTATCCAATTTCACATTTTTTGATCATTACCTACTAGATTACCTCCTTGAGATATGGATACCATAGGGACACACATTCCACCTGCCTGAGGGAGAGATGGCCATCACCCTTGAGGATATGGAATTTCTAATTGGTCTTCCTATCAAGGGGTATGCATTTATTTGATCCAACTGTAGAGACTGGCTGGAGCTTGTACAAATATTTCTAGGCATTGACATTTTAGATGATGATGCTACTACAAATGGAGGGTCGATATCCATGATGTGTATTAAGATACACTTTTCACATTTACCCAATGACTCTGATGAGCAGAATTTCATGCATCATGCCCATGCATATATAGTTTGAATCATTGGAGGGACACTGTGCACTATTCAATAAGGTATACATGTGAACATGATGTATCTAGGATACAAGAGGATTTTGATCAGATTGGGAGATAGAGCTTGGGATCTATGTGCTTAGCTTATAATTACAAGGCATTATGCACTATATGTCGCTGAGATCACATGAATCTTGGGGGATGTTTCATCCTTCTTCAGATGTGGGAATGGGAGCATATCCCTTCCCTATAAACTATTTTTGATGGTTAGGATCTTCCTATAGATGTGTTTCATGACGCTCCACATGGAAAATTGTATGATCACTCATCTCTATTGGTTTCTGATTCTAGTAGGATTTGTTGAATTTAATTTCTTATTATTTGTTGTTGTATTTTATAGGCGGAGTTAGGTACCCCACATTGTCAATGCTCCAACACACTATTTGGGTGCATACCGTCACATGTTTTATAGTCTCCTACCCACTGATATAAGTATATACAATCTTTGATTGAATAAAAAATTTCATAATATCATCTTTTTTTTAGTAACAATTTTTTTTTTAAAAATCTCACATGTTATTTGATATTTCATATATTCCATACTAGGTTTTATTGAACCAGGAAACTGCATAATACATAGCTCCAACACATGATGCTATAACTATATTTCCTCTCATTCACATTCATATTATTGAGTGGAAACAGCCTGATAGATCCATGCACTAGTTTTTCAATGTTGAGCACATTCCATTTCCACTGAGACAGTCACCAATGCTTCATTTTTTGAAGTTGATAGAGAGGGAGGATGTAGATTGGTGTCATCGATATGAAAAGTACCTCGACCTCTAGGTAAGATGATCATCAATTCATATCAAAGGTGTACGTACAATGTGATTCTATTTATCACAGTAGGTAGAGTACGGGACATGGTATAGAATAAAGTTCATACTGTATCTTACTCTACGTGGTTGAGGGATTCAGGATATGGTAAGTCAATAAATTTCCATTAGTTTGTTTATTTTACTATTTTCTAATTCATTTTTAATCTATTTATAGTATACTTGACTATACAAGATTATCCAGAAGACCAATCCAGAGGAGGAGGAGGTTGCTAGCCTAGTACTGATCCATACTTTAGTGTAAGGGATAATGCTAGATTATCATGTAGTTCATAATAGTATCTTCAATCATCCACACTAGAGAGATGGATTTCCTACCAAGGGAGTAGATATTCCTACTTAGAAACCTCCTCCAGCAGCTGCTTATACTGAGGATCCATGATGATGATGATGTAGACCTCATCGTGCTGCATGTGAGGCCTCACCTGTTCCACAGGAAGAGGTTCCCACTAGCAGTACAACCATAGAGGATTGGGGATGTTCATCAAGAGGAATAAGATCCATATGTGTTGGAAGGACATCTATAGTTTTTCTGGGTCTAGATTATTCGAGCTTCTATTAGGGGTCATTTTCCACTACTACAAAATAGGCCATTAACAGCGCAAAAATTGGCCTTTATGAGCGCTAGAAAAATGCTAACTACCGAAGAAAGATTAAAATCCCTAGTATTTTATTAGTGATAAAAAAGCACTGATAAATGGGTCCTTTATCAGTATTTTTAGAAGCATTGATAAAGGACATATTTATCAGTTCTTTTATTTTGTGACAATAAAGTAGACCTTTATGAGCGTTTCTATAAGCACTGATAAATATACCTTTATTGTCACTTCTATAAGTGCTGATAAAGGACCCATTTATCAGTGATTTTAAAAGAACTGGTAAAGGGGAATGCTGTAGTGTGTTCAAATAGTACACTACAACACCAGTGTATTATCTTGTAACAACACAATACAACACCAAAAACACCATGAAAAAAAAGAACCAATATAGAATTTAAATGAAATAAAATTTACAACCCAAGAACAAGAAAAAACACAATATTATAGACATTTGAAACATTGGTTTATATAATTAAATAAGTAAAAATTATGAAATAAATTAAAAAACATAAATATTGCTTTTTCTTTTGACCCTAACGCCTACTTGATCAAAAAATAAACCATTATAAGAAAACAATTTTTGTGTTAGTAATAATATAAAAAAACAAATTAGTAGAAAGTGTTAATTTTAAACTAAACTTTGAGTCATAATAGGAACACTTTATATCAGAACGAGTTGCGGTTGATTCTTGAAGATCACCCCAATTTTTATTGATCTTAAAACATTATATCTCGTAAAATTAACTAAATAAATATAAGATAAAAATAATAAGGAAATTAATTAAGTAATAATAGATTGAATGATGATAAAACAATATTGGATTGTTTTCTCGGTTTTGGTTACGTGATAACATTTTAAACTAAAATAACACTTATATATCAAGAAGATGAACTTGGAGTCATTTCGGTCACAAAAGGCATTAGATGGACATGCAGATGATTATGAAAACTCTAAAATTACTTATGAATAATTTTCTTAAATTATCAAAACAATATGAATGTGTTTTATTGGTCCTGAGTACATCACTTGTGTTTTTCACTAAAATTTCATTTTAAATTGGAAACACACACTTTAATTCATATCAATCACATATTGTGTCAGTTTTACATACACAGATTCTAAAACATAAAAAATTACTTATAAATAGATTTCCTAAATTATCATGACAATCTGATATCATTTTCTTAGTTTTGAGTGAGTGGCACTTTTTTAATTAAAATGTTGATTTTAAATTGAGAAAAGGCACATTGAGTCATATCAGTCACACCCTACATCAGATTGAGGTGTTGATGATTCATACATATATAAAATGACATATGGATAATTTTCTTAAAGTATCAAAATAATACAAAGGCTTTTTCTCAGTTTTGAGTAGTTCAGTTGTGCTTTTTACTAAAATTAATGTCAATTTTAAATAAAAAGACACAATTAGAGTTATACCGATCACACCATGTGTTGGATTGAGGTTAGGATGATTCCTACATGTCCCAAAATATATATGAATATTTTTCATGAAGTATCAAAATAATTTGAATCATTTTTCTCCATTTTTTGTAGGTCACTTGTCCTTTTTACTAAAATATCATTTTAAAACAGAGACACACAATTTGAATCATACCAATCAAATCATGTGTCGGTTTGAAGTGATACTAATTCCTAAATGTCAAAAATAATTTATTAACCAATTTAATAAATTACCAAGAAAATTAAAGTGTGTTTGGTTGGTTTTCAGTGAGTGGAAATTTTTGAACTAAAATTTCAATTTTAAACTGATAACGTACATTTTGATTCATACCGGTCACACTACGAATCAAATTGAGGTGAGGATGATTCTTACATGTACCAAATTACTTATATATCATTTACCCAAAGTATAAAAACAATATGAATAATTTTTCTAAATTTTGAGTATGTTAGTTGTCCTTTTTACTAAAATTAATGTCAATTTTAAATAAAAAGATGCACTTGGAGTCATACTGGTCATAATGTGCATCAGATTGAGATGAGGCTAATTCCCACATGTCTCAAAATGTTCTATGTATCATTTTATTAAAGTATCAAAAAAATATGAATATGTTTTCTTAAGTTTGAGTATGACACTTTTCTTTTTTACTCAAATACCATTTTAAACTAGAAACATGCACTTTGACTCATATCTATCACATTGTGTGTCAGTTTGACATGAGACAAATTAATAAGCATAAAAAATAATTTATGAATTTATTTCCTAAATTATCAAGAAAATACGAGTGTGTTTTGTTGGTTTTTAGTGATTGATGAATTTATTTCCTAAATTATCATGAAAATACGAGTGTGTTTTCTTGGTTTTCAGTGAGTGACGCTTTTTTGAAATGAAATGTCATTTTTTAACTGATAAAAGAAAATTTGAGTCATATTGGTAAAGTAGTGTGTTAGATTGGGGTGTGTCTAATTCCTATATGACCTAAATGACTTATGGATCACTTTACTAAAGTATCAAAATAATCTGAATGCTTTTTCTTATTTTTGAGTTGGTCAGCTATCCTTTTTACTAAAATTGATGTCAATTTTAAATAAAAAGATGCACCTAGAGTCATACCGGTCAAAAAGTTTATCAGATTGAGTTGAGTCTATTTCCTACATTTCTCAAATGACTTATGTATCATTTTACTAATGTATAAAAACAATACAAATCCTTTTTCTCTCTTTTGAGTATGCCACCTGTATTTTTTACTAAAACCTCATTTTAAACTGGAAACACACACTTTTACTCATATAAATCACATTGTGTATTAGTTTTATGTGAGATAAATTCCTACACATTGAAGATGAATTATAAATCAATTTCAATAATTATGAAGACAATCTGATTGAATTTTTTAAATTTTTAGTGAGTGAAAGTTTTTGAGCTAAAATGTCAATTTTAAACTGATAACAGACACATTGATTCATACTAAGAACATCATGTATTGGTTTAAGGTGTGTCATATTATTACATGTCAAAAATGACTTAGGTATTATTTCAATTAGTTATTAAAAAAATCTAAATGCATTTGGTCAGTTTTGAGTAGGTCAGTTTTCCTTTTTACTAAAATTAATGTCAATTTTATATAAAAATATGCACTTGGAGTCATATCGGTCTCACCATGCATTGAATTGAGGTATGGATGATTCCTTCATTTTAAAAATTACATATGGATCATTTTTCAAAATTATCCAAATACTAACAATGTGTTTGATCGATTTTGCATATGTCACATGTCTTTTTTACTAAAATGTCATTTAAAATATAAAAATGAACTTATAATCATAACGATCACATCATGTATGAGTTTTATGTGAGACTGATTCACAAAAAAAAAATTATTTATGAATTAATGTCCTAAATTTTCATGAAAATCTGACTGGGTTTTTTTGGTTTCTAGAGAGGGACACTTTTTGAACTAAAATGCTTATTTAAACTAATAACATACACTTTGAGTCATACCAGGAACATCATGTATCAAATTGAAGAACAAATTATTCCTACCCATAAAAATTAATTAAGGATCATTTTATTAAATAATCAAAATAATATGAACATGTTTTCTTAGTTTTGAGTATGTTAGTGGTCCTTTTTACTAAAATTAATGTTAATTTAAAAAAAAAGAAGATCTTGGAGGAATACCGGTGACACCGTATGTCAAATTGATGTGCAGATGATTCATACACATCCCAAAGCCTCAAAAATATCCTAACTACCAGTGTTACCATGATTTTAATTGCCTTTATTTTTTTAAATTCCAACACTTCATATTGACTCGATGTTCTTATCTAAAAAAAATTTATCATTATTGAAAGACGTAAGAGAAGGGTAAGATCATATGGCCATTATATCATAAGTATTTACCACAATGGGAACATGATCTTCCTCTAATCTTCTATATTTCAAAAATGAGAAAGTTTTTTTTTGGCTAAGAACATCAACTCAATATGCAGTGTTGGGAATTCAACAAAGAAATGAAATGGAAATAATGGTAACATTAGCCAAGGGGAACATTTTATATCTCTTGTGTATTATTGTAGATAGTTGAAAGCAAAATAGGACTTCCCAAAATATCAATGAAAAATCTAAATAAGTATTATATAAAAATGATAAGGAAATTGACTTATAAAAAATAGCTAAAATGATGCAAAAATTAATTAAATAAGTAGTAATAATTCACCTTTTTATGGGGGTTATATTCATTCTTGATGCATTTTCTTTTTGTCATTATCTCATTTGTAGGCTCAAACAAAATAATCCACCGATATAAGAAAACTATTCTTATGTGAGTAATACTAAAGATAAATAAATTAAACGTAAATATGAAATAATACATTAATTCTATGGAAAATGAATTTATTGTGAAAGCATAATGATTACCTCTATGATTGATAAGTGGAGGGAACTTGAAGTAATGTGACAAATTAAATCATTATAGACATGAAAATGTTTTAAGGGTGAAGTCATTTTTGGAAGTTTTGGTAAAGAAAGGCTTGAAAGATGGACATACCACCCCAAATCGAACAAAAGAATTCACTTATATAGGAAACGAATTTTTATTTGAGTAATACTAAAAAGAAATAAATTTTAAAAAAATATTAAAAAAATATATTAATTCTATGGAAAATTATTTTACTATTCAAACATCAAAATTACCTCTGTGATTGAGAAATGGAGGGAACTTGAAGGAAAGTGATAAATGCCAATAGTGGAGGGGTGAGATGTTTTTTGGGGAGAATAAGTTTGTAGAAGTTTTGGTGAATAAAGGAATGAAATATGGAAAGATCACCCCAACTGGAACAAAAGAATCCACTTGTATAATAAAACAATTCTTTTGTGAGTAATATTAAATAGAAATAAACTTAATATATATTTGAAAAACTATATTAATTCCATGGTCAATTATTTTACTACACAAACATCAATATTACCTATATTATTGATATATGGAGGTAAATTTAAGGAAAGTGATAAATGAAAAAATTTAGGGGTGAGAAGGTATTAAGGAAGAAGAAGTGTGTAGTGGATTTGGTGTAAAAATGTAGGAAATATGGATAGAGCACCCCAAATCGAATAGAAGAATCCACCTGTATAAGAAAACAATTCTTATGTGAGTAATAATAAAACAAAATAAATTAAACATAAATACGAAATAATAAATTAATTCTATGGAAAATTATTTTACTGTGAAAACATCAAGATTACCTTTGTGGTTGAGAAGAGGCAACATCATTGCTCTTCCTACAAAGTAAGTTGAGGGAACTTGTTGGAAATTGATAAATAAAACACCGTAGGGGTGAAAAGGTTTTAAGGGAGAATAAGTTTGTTGAAGTTTTGGTGTAGAGAGGCTTGAAATATGGATAAATATATTATTAAAATAAATAAACTCTCTATGTAATAATAAAAATTAAATTAATGTTTCAATATATATTTTTTCATAAAATAGAGAAATTATATCATAACATTACCTTTACATATTCCCAAAGGGTTTCCTTCATTATAGTTTTTTCTTAATAGGGATTGGTAACATCATAATGTGAATTAGATATTTTATACATGAGTAGTCATGCATTCAATTTAGATTATATTAATGCTGTAGAGAACATATAATATTATGAGGAAAAATGTAATATATAAAAAAACAATTTTACCTTCTCATCAAACTCCCTTTATTTTTTAATGGTTTTAGGGATTTGGTTCCTCTATTGATAATCCAAATATTCTCTTTATGGTCCCCTTTAACATAAAATACATTGTCTACATTGGGACCAAAATTAAATGATTGTGATTTCCTAATGAAAGGTCCACCCTCGATTGAATTTTCAACTGACTCGAAATTTGTTTTAGTCTTCAGTAGGACAATTGACCAATTCTTGTTGGTTTTATTTGAGAGATAAAACACTTGCAGTGATTATTATTCCGTTATCAATGAACTATCTTTTCCCCTTCCACACTGAAATTCACCTTTACGAGGTCTGTTTCATTGACTTTCACTGGATTCATATTGTCAAACCATTTTCAATATAAAATCAACACTTGAAATGTTATATAATCCAACTCATATATCTATTCGATAATTAAAAAATAAGACATGTTTTTATAAATTGGATTTCTATCCTTGGAACTAGATATGTGGATCACTTCTACCACAATTATAACACCACTATTTTATAGGATCTGAATGCAACAGAAGTATGGTGGTCGGGGGGTACCAACATTACTTTTTCTATAATTGATGACCAATCTGCAATCAATTTGATGTTGAAAGCCGATATCTATAGATTAAAATCAAAGATTTATATAAAGAAAAGAAAATTTCTAGATCCAAGAAAGAGGACCTTTCACATCATGTTATTAATTAATTAATTTATTTCTGAAGAAATTAAATATTTGGGTCTTTGGTACTTTCTTCTTTGATTATCGTTGATCGTCTGGAATGTCCCTTCCAAATTGTCTTTATTACGCTCATGGGGATCCAAAGTAGAATCCCTCTAGTGGTGATCCACATGTGCTCCAATGGTCTCTGAACAACGCCACTCATTCTTCGGGTGTTAGTGCGGTGAAGCGAATGTCCTGCATCGATCGTTATTAATCACTCATTCTTTGGTCTTGAAGAACTTCTCTCGTGCTTCAGAGGGAGATATGAAAGGATTCGAGAGAGAAAATGTTTGGATCAACAATTCTCAATTCAGTGGGGTTTGTCATAATAGACACACCTACCTATCAATCAACATGGGGTTTATGTTCTAATATATAATTAAAAAATAGAAATTTAATTCAATTATAACTATTAGAGAAAACCCATGTTGCATAATAAGAATAACAACACCATTATTTATGGTGAACTAACTTATGTAAAAAAAAACCATAAATGAAATCCCATGCCACATAATGATCACAATATTATTATTATTTCTTGTGCCAACTAGATAAACATTATTTACTGACTTGTAAATAATTAATTTGTCAACGAACATGGTCTTGGTCCATTCAAACTCCTCTTCCATTTATTAAAAACCCGAATAAAATATTTTATTCTATAAAATACATATTTTTTATTTAAAAACTAGTAAATAAATATTTATTAAATGTTTAATAAAATAAATATTTTTTTTATTCAAAATCTGGTGAATAAATATTTATTTAATTTATGCGATCATTTTAAATTAAATAAAATTATTTATCGGTCTTGAGAATAATATTTATTCCATTAATTAAATTCAAAAATAATTTAATCTTCACCACCAGAAACACATAGTGTGTAACCCTGTAGGATTATTTCCCGTTTTCATTAGGTGGGCTTGCATAAAGTCCAAGATTAATATCTAGAAACAGGTCAGGCCACCCAAGATAAAGAACTTAAAGTCAAAATGATGAAATACACATACAAATGATCACTATGTAATATAATCCTTTTATCACAATATCTCATCAACGAGGTTTAATGATAGTGTCATCAAACTATACGCTTGATACGTTATTCTTTGACTACCTGAAATAAACTCATCACTACACCATGGACATGGAATTTAGGGATATGGTTTTATTTCAACAAAAGGGTCGAGATATCAACTTCCAAAAATGTAAGGGACAAATCCTCGCTCAAATTATCTATTAATAACATGTCATTCGTGATGCACCCAACGTACCCTACTTCTCACCACCATATGGCATGGCAATTTTCATTAGTAATTCAACATGCACAAGTCATGACACATATTAATGATAATTTTAAAGTCTAAGGACCATTACACACGATCAAATATTGGAATATCTAAGGACACCAAAACATACAGAATTTCTACCGGATGGTCTGTTCTCATAATCTTTCATCTTAGAGATTACCAAGTGAAAAATTCATGAGAAGAAGTCTCATCTGCTTACGAGTAGTCACACCTGACGGTCTGTATACTATGTTCCCCATCATATTATGTCATCCAACAACAAAAATATATTTAAGAATACAGTCATATAACTTCAAGGTTCTCATCATAGCGGGGAACCTCTATGATCTTATCAATGCAACAAATACACTAGGATATAATTACATCACAGTCTTGTAGAACTATGAAAAATATGTAATTAAATATTCATGTAATCAAAGTACAAACAGTTGTTTCTAGGATACCAAATCTAAGAAACTCCTTCTTGGACTAGAGACAATAACTACGACTTTCAGTTCATTAGACCTCGCATGATGATCATATTTTTGCTGATTTAAAGCTTTAGTCTAGGGTTACACCATGTTATCTTCTGTAGAAATGCATATCATTGTAACTTTACCTCTCTAAAAAAAATCCCTCAAGATATGGCACTTCTGATATATGTTCTTATTCTACTGATGTGACCTTGGATATTTTGTGAGAACCACCGCTGTAGTATTATCACAATAGAGTGTGATGTGATCTTTACTGCTAGGAACCACATCCATATCTTAGACTAAGCTCTACATAAATTTTTTTTCTTTAGATACCTCATAAGATTCGATATATTTGGACTATACTATAGAATCTACGACCACACCTTTATTTAAGATCTTCCATCTCCCAAAACCTCCATTCAAAGTGAAGATGTATCCTGTTTGCAACTTCATGTCATCTTGATCAGTCTAGAAACTATAATCTATATATCCTATGATGACTAGTTCTTCATATCCTCTATAAACTAGGAACATATCCTTAGTACAACTCAAATACTTAAGGATAGTCTTGACTGCCATCCAATAGCGGTCACCTGGATCAGCTTGATATCTTCCAACCACACTCAATGCACAGGCGACATCTAGCCTAGTACATAGAATAACATATAAGAATGACCCAATTTCTTATGTGTATGGAATAATTTCCACTATCTTATTTTCCTCATGGATCCGAGGAAACATTTTCTTATAAATATGAAAGTCATGTAATGATGGAAACAATCCCCTCTCAGATTGTTCCATACTGAATCTCTTTAGTATCTTGTTAATGTATGTACTTTGACCTAGGCCCAACAATATCTTCGATCTATCATGATGGATCTTGATCCCAAGAATATATGCTTCCTCACCCAAGTACTTCATGGAGAAACATTTATTCATCCATTACTTAACAAACTATAAGACTGGTATTTTGTTTACAATAAGTTATATGTCATCAATTTATACTATTAGGAACATGATTGTACTCCCACTAAACCATTTATTGACACAAGGCTCACTTTAATTCTTTTGAAAACCAAATTATGTTATGGCTTTTTCAAAATGAATATTCCATGACTTGGATGATTTCCTTAATCCATAAATGGATTTTTTCAGCTTTTATAAATTATTGGAATCCTTTGGAGTCACAAACCCTTCAAGTTCTGTCATATAGACATCTTCTTGAAGGTTCCCATTAAATAAGGTTTGTTTTAACATCCATTTTCCAAATCTCATAATAATGATAAGTGGAAATGTCTAGTAGAATTATGATAGATTTCAGCATTGAAACCGGTGAAAATGTTTCATCATAATTAATACCTTGATGCTACTTAAACCCTTTTGCAACCAGTCGTGAATTACACGTACGAAATTGTATTTCTATGTCTAGTTTCTTCTTGAATACCCATTTTCAAACATCATTCTTTAAATCTACTAGAGGATCTACCAAAATCCAAACTTGGTTTTGGTACATGGAATCTATTTTTGAATTGATGTATTCTTACCACTTGGAAACATCTATTTCACTAACTACTTCCTTTTAGGTTATAGGATCATTATTATCAATTAATAATGATTCGGCTTCCTTGGTGACTGGAAAACCATATTGTTCCATTTCTCTAACCTCTATCATACTCTTACATTGTTCTTGTGTCTTTGGAATAGATTTCTCCTCCATGGGCCTATGTAGAATCTTCTCATGTACCAACTCTTGTGTGCCTTAAGCCTTGACTTCATCGATGTCTATATCGCTTCCACTATCTATTTTAAATATGTGATCCCTCTCAAGGAATATGTATTTTATTTCCACTATAACCTTTTTGTTTGAAGGGTTTTATAGGTAACATCCCCTTATTTCCTTAGGATATCCTATAAAGGTAAACCTTGTACCTCGGGGTGACAGTTTTTTACCTAAAGAGGCATTGACGAATGCTTCACTTCCACACACATGGAAATTCGATAATATGGATTTTATTCAACTCCAAAACTCATATGGAATACCATTTATTGATTTAGTTAGTATTTGGTTTAATATGTGTTCCACTGTTTGTAATGTATATCCATAAAAGGATAATATAATATTTTCATAACTCTTCATTGATCTAACCATGTCCAACAAGGTTTAGTTCCTCCATTCCCTTACACCATTCCACTGAGGCGTGTAAGGAGGAGTGAGTTAGGATAGGATCCCAAACTCCCATAAGTAATTAATGACATCTTGATTAAGGTATTATCTACCTCGGTCTAAGTGGAGTTTCTTAATCTTCTTACCAAGATAGTTCCCAACTTCATTGTTGTATTCCTTAAACTCATGAAAAGATTAAAACTTATACCTCATTAAGTAGAAATATCCATATCTACTAAAATAATTATTAAAAGTTATGAAGTATGAGTACCCACCCCTTTATTCAACTAGAAATGGTCCACAAACATTGGTATGAACCAATTTAAGAAGATCTTTGGACCTTTTACATTCCCCACTAAATGGGGCTTTAGTAATTTTTTCTTCTAAACATGAGTGACAAACAAAAAATGGTTTTAGTTCAAAATAATCTAAATATCCATATTGATGTAATTTTTTCATGCATTTCTCAATTTCATGACCTAGCCTATGATTCCAAATTTGGGTGTAGTATGAGTAATGTGATGTAATTTTGTTATTGATTTCCATTACCTGGTTTGTGTAATCCAACATGTAAAGACCGTTATATAAATGTACCTTACCATAACATATGCTATATTTATAAAAGAAGCACCATCCATTTCCAAAGTTTTAAAATAAATCCATCTATATCTTTTCTAGATATATAAATAATGTTTTTGGTTATATAAGGAACATAATAGAAACCCTTTGACACTAAGATTATCTCTATTGGCAATGTGCGGTAGTAGTCCCCGATAGCTACAACAGAAAGTCTAGCTTCATTGGATGCTCGTAGATCTATCTCCCCTCAGTCAATTTTCTTGAATCTATATGGTTCATATATTTGGATACATATGTGAGAATCACAAGATGTGTCTAATACCTAATTTTTAGAAATAGATAAATTTCCCTTGATAACTAACACACCTGAAGCTTCCCCTTGATTCTTTGGATGGGTGTAGTTTTTCTTCCAGTGGCCCTTCTTGCCACATACGGAAAAAATAACTTCTTATTCTCTTGCCTCCCCTTTTATCTTCCTTTTCTTGGAAGGGCATGAAGAAGTTCTGGGATTAAATCTCTTTGCCTTCCCTTTCCTCTTATTCACCATAAGGATAAAAGGTTTTTCTCACTTCATGTCTTTGTCCGCTTGGAGAAGGAGGATAAGAAGATATGGTAGAGACTTCTCAATGTTTATCATATTGAAATTCACAAAAAAACTGCATAATATCTAAGGGAGTGATATGAGAATGAGATTAGTATCAATTATTTGGGGAGTTTAAACCCTATAACCTTCAGGTGCTCAATATATCCAATGAGCTTGACTATGTGAGGCCCAACTGGGGAACCCTCTCTAATCTTAATTGGAAAGAGTTCCTTGGAGATCTCAAACCATTCCTATATTTCTCTCTCCTGGTAAAGACTATGGAGGTTCTCAAGAATTATATATGAATCCATGTTTTCATGAGACTTCATGAGTTTACTAGACATTGATGATAAAATCAAACATTGAACATCGACCATGTAATTCATATGTTTCTTATATACCAGGAAATCTTCATAACTCGCCTCTTGGGTAGGAAAATTGGGTAATGATGACTCTAGCACATAAGATTTCCATTCATGGTGTAGAATGTCTCGAAGGTGTCTAAACCATTCCTAGAAGTTACTGCTAGTGAGGATGTTTTTTTATCTAGTATTGATCATAGGTATAGTGTGGTTCATGAGCTTTTCATTTTTATTCTATAATTAATAGAGAATCTAATTAGTACTTTATTTATTACATTTTATGAGAAATAATAAATTAATTTTATTAAGTCTCCCACTATTTTATCAATTCCCAATGCCCTTCACTATTGAACTCATAATTTATAGTTTCTATGACATTCTAGTGAAAAGGATATATATTCCCTTTCACATAACCCCCAAAAGGGTTGTTCAAGCTATTTGAAGGTATTTAGGTGGAAGGTATTTTCTAACTATGGGATTGCAGCTCCTTAATCCATTGAGTGGACTACCAAATCCTAAAATCCTTCCTTGGATTTCCTCAACACTTGCCTCCAAATTTAGACCAATTCTATAAAGGGCTACTCCTCTTAATGTAAAATGGTTAAGTCAACCCAGGAATTTCATAAGGTATTCCTCTATAAATGTTAGTGTACCAAAAAGGGTTGGTCAAACACTTTGTTTTATTATTTACTTCCCTTAATCAAGTAACATAAGGCTTAGTATATCTTAATATTTTTATGAGGGATTTTTATCTCTTAGGATTAAACTGCCTTTTTATCTTTATCACATGATTTTTAATATTAAGTGTAACTTAATTAAGTGATTAACCATGTCTTGATAATATTTATGCATAAGACTGGTTTATTTTAGTTCCATCTTGAATTCTTGTAAATTAATTAATTATGTAGTCGTGACGATACATCCATAATGAAAAACCATACAATTGACAAAAATAAAATAAATCAAAGGGCACGATCACGAGCTCTTCTAATGGTCAGTTTATCTAATAGTTAATAAACTAATATTTGACCCAGGGGAGAAATACATTGAACCATTTCTGGTTCATGTCTATATATTTACACATATCCAACTTTTTATATCATTGGATTGGTTTTCACTCAGCTCCTTTCTTTAACAGCCTCCATAATCTTGGGATATCCATCCATTACATATGTTTTTTACTCACATGTAGGTGAGGGGTAAAAATAAAGTTTACATAAAAGAAACCATGGGAATGTAGGCCCTGCATATTAATGAGGAGATATGGCATGCATGACAACAATTTAATTTAAAATAAATTAAAAGGAAAACAATCACATACAAATATATGGGCTAGCTCATGATCATCCACAAACATTTAATTAATTATGCATGTAATGAAACTAGGATTAAATTCTGTAATGGATCTTATTAAGATAAATTGTGATCGAATTGATTAAGTATTATCTTTAATTAATCAATCCATTTATCTTAATCCTTTTATGAATTTACCTGAGATTCTCACCCATAACCTTGGAGGTAACACAATGAACACCCATTCGAATCAACATGATTTGTAATTCTAAACATTTAAAAAACATTAAAGTTTTAATTCTATGTAATTTATTAAAGTTCATGGAATGTAGTTATGACTACACATTGTGTAATAACTTCACCTTCTTATCTTAAGTACACACCTAGGGACTCATCATGTGAGGCATACTTCAGAAATCTCGGAGTACATGGCATGTCCAGTGGGCCACACACTGTGTTATCTTCGGCTTACACGATTACCAATCAACTTAGCCATGTATGAGATACATGGTTTGGACCTTGACCCAAAGGGACTAAACGCCGTGTCCAGTGGACCACATGACATGTAATCTGGATGACCATGTGCTAGTCTATCCTGGTCAACATGCGGTGTAATAATTAACTACACCGCGTGTCATTAATGAACACAACTTGAGTAATTTTCAAAGTAATTCTGATGCACTGAACACAACTTCACAGTGTGTAATCTGGATTACACAGCATGTATGGAATATTACAAGACATGTAACTCCGAATAAACAACATGTAATTTCATGTTACTAGGCTAGAATTGTTAACTCCTTCTAAAGAGATCGTTAATTTAATTTTAATGTTAAAACTTATTTTTTTCTATTAGTTATTCAAGAAACAAAAAGAGGAAGAACCAATATTGAAATTCATATTACAAGAATGATAAAACATGAATTGAAAAACTAAATTATTAAAGAGTAAATCATAAATGAATTAATTAGATAATTATAAACAATAATGAGCCTCCCTATGATACCTTTTATAGGATCCAGACGCAGCAGAAGTGTGGCGATTGGGAGGGCACAACGTTTCTTTTTCCATAATCGATGAACAATACAGGATCAATACGATGATGAAAGCCAAAATCTGTGGATTAAAATCAAATATTTAGACAAAGATAAGAAAAGTGTCAGTTCTGAGAAATTGGATCTTGCAAATCATGTTTATAATTAATTTATTAATTTCTGAAGAACTTAAATACCAGGGTCTTTGGTACTTTCTTCGTTGATGATTATTGATCATCCAGAATGACCATTTCATATTATCTTCATTTCACTCATGATGATCTAAAGTAGAATCCCTCTAGCGGCGATCTACACATGATCCAATGGTCTTAGAACAACACCAATCATTCTTCAGGTGCTAGTGCGGAGAAGCGAATGTCTTGCATTTATCATTCTTTATCACTCATTCTTCGGTCTTTAATAACTTATCTCATTCTTAAGAGGGCGAGATGAGATAATTTGATAGAGAAAATGTTTGGATCAACATTTCTAAATTCACTTGGGTTTGGAATAATAGAAGTACCTTCCTATTAATCAACATGGGGTTTCAGTTACAATATCTAATTCCGAAACAACAATTAAATGAAATTATAACTATTAGAGAAAAACCATGCCACATAATAACAATAACAACACCATTATTTGTGGTGTTCCAACTTGCCAAAAATAGAATAATAAATGAAATCACGTTCCAAATAATGATAACATTATTATTATTTTTTCTTATGCCAACTGGATAAACATTATTTACTGACTTGTAAATAATTAATTTATCAAAGGACACAGTCTTGGTCTATTTGAACTCCTCCCATTTATTGAACACTTGAATAAAATTTTTTATTCTCTTAATTAAATATTTCAATTTACAAACTAGTAAATAAATATTTATTAAATGTTTAATAAAATAAATAAACAAATTTTATTCACAATCTAGTGAATAAATATTTACTTTATTTATGAGATCATTTTAAGTTATATAAAGTCATTCTTCAATCTTGAGAATAATATTTATTATATTAATTAAATTTATATATAATTTAAATGAGACCACCAAAAACACTTAGTGTGTGACCCATAGTATTCTTTCTCATTGGCATTAGGCAGGATTGCCTAAAGTCCAATATTACCATCTCGTAATAGGTCATTGCACCCAAGATAAATAACATAAAGTTGCAACGACGACATCCACATATGAATTATCACAATTTAATATAATTACTTAGTCCCAATATATCACAAAACAGGTTTCACGATAGTGTCATCCACCTATATACTTGATATGTCATTATTTGACTACTTGAAATAAACTCGTCATTACACCATGGCCATGGAATTTATGGAGACAATTCTATTTCAATCAAAGGTTCGAGATATCAACTTCCATAAATGGAAGGGAAAAATCATTCCTTGAATTATCCATTAATAACATCTGATTCGTGAGGAACTCAACATACCCTACTTCTTTCCAATATACGCCATGACAATTTTCATTAGTAAATCAAAGTGCGCAGGTCGTGACATATATTAATGATAATATTAAAGTCTAAGGACCATTACACATTCTCACAGATTAGAATATCTGATGAAACCAAAACATGAAAAATTCCTACCAACGGGTCTGTTCTCATAATCTATCATCCTGAAGATTACCAAGTGTGAACATCATGAGAAGAAGTCTCATCTTCTTATGAGTACTCACACCTAATAATCTGTGTACTATGCATCCCATTATAGTATGTAATCCAACCCCAAACCCATATTTAAGAATAATTTCATATCAATTCAAGGTTCTTATCATAGAGGGGAACTTCTATGACCTTATCAATGCGACAAATACTCTAGGAAATAATTACATCATAGTCATACAGAATAATGAACAATATATAATTAAATATTCCTGTAATCAAATTAAAAATAGTTAGTTCTAGGACACCAACTCTAACATGTTTTTCATCGTACAAAAATCACAATGTACTTTTATATAGAAAGTCTAACCATAGATTAAATAACAACTGTAAGATATAACATTTTCATTTGGTATTCTAGATAGACAATTAATTTGTTTGATAATTGAATTTGGATTTTTAGATAAATCCTTAAAAATTTGATCCTAGAACTATCCTATTAACTATTGAATATATGTTTTTGATATCTATTCTTCGGCCCTTGAGGTATTCAAATATCTTAGAATTTATTTGTAGGATTCAATTTATTGATCAAAATATTCACTATTATATAAAATGTAAAAGGTTATATTGTTACTGCCCTATAAAGGTAATTGTAACAACATATCTTCTGAAAATCACTTCATTCATAAGGCATCAACTATGAAGAGACTTTGGGAGACCAATGCTATCAACATATGATATTAAATTGGTATAGAATTCAATATCGTATTCAAAAACATATCATTCTACAAGACAAACTTCTGTCAGACTTCGATTCTTGACACACCCTTTCAATGCTTTCATATACCATTCAATGGGTTACAACCATCTATAATGTAAAGGTTTATATAGTGGAAACTATATAAACAATTCAACCATTAGGTGGACCATTATTTCAAATAACTATGGTGGGAATAACATCTATAATTCACAAAATATGGATAAAACCTTCTTATTCGTGATTAGAAACTTCATCAGGTTTAAAACATTACCGTATATAGATTTGAAAAAGAAGAAGAGTCTGGTTAATTTATGTTATACCTTTTGAGGCAGAATGAAATGGAATGCAACAAGTATCAAATCATGCATAAAAACATGATAGTAATGTGATTTGAGTCTTTGTAACCTCAAATTAGTCATTGAAATGATATTCATTATATTTTATGAATACCAATCTTGGACATTTACACTATTAAGAAAAAGAAAAAAATTCAATTTTTTCATATCTGGATAGTGCGTAAGATGATGGAGGAAGAAAACTCCACCCTTTACCCTTCACCGATGCCAAATATTCCCCTATCCCCATTTCAATCATGTCCAACCTAGCCTTGATGCCATATTTTTTTCTGGAACATTTAATAGTGTACCAATAACACTATCAAACACATTTTTTTCTATATGCTTGACATCAAGAAACTGTCTGACATATAAACAATTCCAATATGGTAATTGAAAGTAAATTGATCACTTCTTCCAACATAATTTTGTAAGGCTTTCCAAAAATTATTTATCAAAAATAGTGTCAATATATTTTACTTTATGGTATAGTTGATCACCCATTATTCAAGATTGTGTTATACCTTGTTAGATATTCCCATCTAATGTTGTCATCTAGGATTGGTATTTATGTTGTCAAGGTAAAAATTCTTGATGTCCTAAGCACATATTCTTTTATGAATTTTTCAACCAAACTAACTGTGTGAATTTTTCACAATTGGGACACCCCAACATTCCTCTAATGCTATAACATGATAAATTTTTGTAAGTTTGGAAGTAATTTATCATCCCGTACAATGTGGACCTCAATGTGAATTCTTTACTTATATGAGAATCATACATGGTAACAATTATATACCACATCAATTTCAGATATTCGATTAATGGAGCCAAATAGACATAAATATTATTACTGGGTTTCTTTGGTCTAGATATAAGTAGAGAAAACATAATTTATTTGTGTTTCATGCATAAACATAGTGGAAAGTTATAATTTTCCAATATGAAGGGCCATGTACTGTGAGACTACTCTATACAAAAAAAAAATAGATTTATTCCATCTACAGATAAAACAAGATAAAGTTTTCTTATCTCATTTCCAAATTTAGGATACCCATAATCAATTTTATTCCACTAAGTAGAATCTATCGGATGATGTAGGTTCCCATATTAAATTCTTATATCTTCATGCCATGTTAATTATCTCACAGGTTCCTAACATCTAAATAGTCTTGTAAACCATGGAATGATAGGAACGTAACATACATATTTCAAAGGACTTGATTCAATTTTTTTTGTATCAATCCACATCTCACTTAGGGAATTTTAGGAGTGATTCATGGTCCTTATGAAACAATATACAATCATTTAAAGAAGCATGAATTTTTTAGAGATAATTCCCATTTAATTTAGCATTCATTTAACATCATATGTTGAACATGGTAGTTAATTATCTTCTAGTATAATATCATTCAGGAGACCAAGTAGTTCTATAAAGAAAGTGTCACTCTATCCATTACTAACTTTCAAATTATAAAACTTTAATACAGCTGACATTGTTTTTTATTTAGAACAAACAACATACAATGGTCTCTTAGTTCAACTATTTAACTTCTCAAACAACTTTGGACAATCACGAAGTCCATCTTCAATTTCCATTATCATTTCTTCCATGAAATATCTATTATCATTTATGCTGGTACTCATATAAAATGATTCATAAACAATAGTATCATCCCAATCGGTGTGAGCATTCGGTTTTCCCTATTTTTATTCCAAAATTTATAGACCTGGTCTATTCTATGATAAATCAAATGTTCTTACAAATATTTCAAACTATTTTTTATTTAATAAAATCAATATAAACATGGACAAAAGAATTTATAAGGGTCATATGCATGCTCTATTGAAAACTTGATAAACTATTTAACTCCATCTTCATAATATTTTGTTAAGTGATTAGCGTGCATCTATTTAAAATTCATATCCATACTATTACATTCATAAAATATTCATTTTTATAATAAATAAATAAATACACATAAAATATTCATTATCAAAGATGAAAGTTATATATAATTCTAATAAGGGAAACCTAACATTTGATTGTTTCAGATAATTTCAGTATGCTTTAATGAAAATGGGTAATTTAATTTCAAAAAATAATTACTTCAATATGGTTGGTGTTATCCTATGAATCCATCAAAAGGATATAGTTATAGACAAATTTCATCCTCATTATCTCATATTTCAAACAATTATCATTTCATTTTGTTATTTGGAACTAATCCTCCATCTCTTGTGGACATGCACCTCAAAGTATTTTAAGAAGCATAAAATTTATGGGGGATGAGTCTAAAGAATAAAATTGGAATAATAATAGTTTGGGATACGAAACTAATGAGGATGATAATTGTACTCCATTGTGTTCTCTAAAAGGGGAAATGCGTCACATTTTTGAGAATTATATGGATAGTAATCAAAGATTTCTAAGGGTTGAACAAAAAGTAAATGTTAAAGAATGGTCTATTTTTAGATGGATTAAAGTAAAACATGCCTCGTGTTTATTATATGTGTTATGAAATAAATGAAGTTATTTTTAAGAATTATTAATGAGTGGGTTATCATTTCAAATATGGATATATACTTATAAATTTATATAAAACTAGTCAAACCATTTTTTGATTTGGGGTCTGTAAAAATTTATGTAAATTGTGTTTGAAGGAGGAAATTGATTTTTGGTAGTGAAAAATTAATCATGTTAGATAATGAGATAATAAAATACTAACTTAAAAATGGTGGGTTAATATGTTTTTATGATGAAATTAAAAAATTCATAGATATTGTTTACTAATTAGAATGGGGAGATTGTAAATAATTAAAATTATAATGAAACATAGTGGAAATTAATTTTTAATTGAGTGGCATAGGTGGGATTACATGGGACTTAGGTAGAATCAAAATAAGACATTGATGGTGAGGAAAATGAAGAAGTATTATCAACTGGAATAAATAAAAGAAAGGTTGAAATCAATGAATAAAATGTAATTGGTGATCAGACAGTTTATTGAAAAATCAGAGGGTAAGACTCTAAAAACACCTCATTTTTCTCCAAAGTAGAGCCTAAATTATTTTGAGAGGCTAAAAATGACAATAATTGGATCAAATATACACATAAGGAGCTTGATCCGAATAAGAACAATGTGACATGGGAAATTTTTCCAAGGCTTAATGATAGAAATATTGTTATAATCAAGTTGTTTTTTTGTAATAAACTCATTGAATATGTAATATTGGTTCAAAATAAAAAGTTGATAGTGTGCAAGGGGAATTCTGAGATCAAAGGCATTATATTTATGAAAAATTTACTCCCATATACCAGTTGGAAACTACTTGAATTTTCTTGGTTATTTCAGTGAAAATTAGTTAACATTATACCAAATAGATGCCAAATCTATGTTCCTTAATGGAGTTATTAAGGGTGGAGTATACTCTAAGAAACTAGATGGGTTTATTATGGATGAAAATGAAGGAAAGGTGTTCTAGTTAAATAATTATTTATATAATATAAAGAAATCGCCGAGGACATGGTATTTATGGTTAGATTAATACCAAAGAAAGATTTGTTTTTAGAGAGGTAGAGTTGATCAAAAACTCTACATAAATAAGGATAATGACTAATGGATTTTGGTTTTAGTACCCCCCAATTTTAAGTAAGTAACCCTTAATTTATTTATTTTAAGTATATAAAGTGTTTTAGTGAATTTTGGGAGGGTTTGGAGATCTTTTGGGATATTTGTGAGTTTTTTATAAAGGTACATGGTTGGTGCATGGTTTGATAAAACCATGAAACTCATATATGAAACCGTTCATAGTGAGATAGGGGCTAAGGGGAAGGTGCACGAGTTGGCACAAAGTTTTTCCAAACCATGTGGCCGCTTAAGAGAAACCATGATTTTTGAGATAGTGGGATTTAGTATGGTTGGAACATGATTTTATAACTATGTGGATCAAACATGTGAGGCTCATCCTTGATTTATTGGTTGGAACATGGTTAGCACATGAGTTTCCTAACAGTGTGACTAACCATGCATAGGTTAAAAACAAGATCCACAAAAAGTGGATCAAAGTCAGTTTTGTTCTTTAACCCCTCATTTCCCCCCCCCAAACAGACCTAACTTGATATTTTCACCTCCTAAAGTTTGTATAGGCTTCTACCATTGATCCATAGGTAATCCAAAGTCTTCTCTTGATGCTTTGAAGTCATATTCTTATGTAAGTCTTTGTTCTTCATAGTTTTGTTTGGTTTTCCTTAGATCTATTTCTCCCTATCTCTTAGTTTCTTAGATCTACATCTGTTGTGGATAGATATAAGGTAGTTTATGGAAAGTATGATTATATTTTCCTTTTTTTATTCTAGGGGAGGATATATAAGGCATATTCTCGGATATTCAACCCGGTTTCGTTGGAATTTAATTGAAATTTTCATTTTCAACATAAATCCAAAGGTAGGTGGCTTCAGTCTCAACTCCTCTTTCTAGAACATGAAGGAATAGTTTAATTTTTTTTGACTAAATTTACATGTAAAATTATTGTTCAAATCACAGTATAACCCTATTTATTGAATGTTTTTGAGTTTTTATTAAAATTATGGTTTTTTGGAAATTGGTTGTCCAAAGTGCTTTGGTTTCTTGATTTCAAAATTTTGATTTTAAAATGTGGATTTTTTTAGAATTATAGTAAATGGTTTAATTGATTTTTTTTTCAATAAAATCTTGACTTCATTAGAATGAATTGAAGTTGGTTATTTGAAATGTTTTCAATAAATTTAGGATTTTAGTGAAGTGGTTGAAACAATTTTTTTGGCATTGGTTTTTATCATAATAGTTTTGTGTAATCATGTGAATTCAGGATGAATATGGTTAATAATTCTCCCCCATAATTAGTTGTATGGATAAGTGTTATGAATTTACCCCATCAAGCATAATGGTTGTGTGTGTTCATGTGCATTCGTTATGGATTAGGGTAATGAGTCTCCCCCATCATTAGTGGGATGTATAAGGGTCACAAATCCTCCCCATCAAAATGGTTCATTAAGTGATATATTAGTGAAAGGAAGGATCACCACTCACTATTATTGGGAGGTATAGGTTTCATTCATGGTTGGATGTGTGGATAAGTGTAATGGAATGTTTATGCCAAAATGGAACTTGTGAAATGGTTTTGAAGCATTGTTTCATTAATTTTATTGTAAATTGGTTTATTTGAGAAAACTATTTTAGTATGGAATTAATTTTCTTTGTGATAAACTATTGAACTATTTAACAAATTTTTTATATAAATTGTTTTATATAAATTTTCTATCTTTTCCTATCCAAGTGGCGTGATTAGGTAAGTCATTCAAGGAATAACTACTGAGGTTTATTACTCACCCCTACTTTGTCACTTTGGTGCTTTTACATATATTGTGTATCAAGACGTGGGAAAATTTAAAGTATCACACTCTCTAGTGGTTCATAGTGATACTTGGGCTGTTTTTTGGAGTCAGATCAGGAAGTAAGTTGGAGCTATGGAGTTCTGGTTGTCTTTGAGCTTTGTTGGTTTTGTAGTCTTTATCTGTGTACTTGGTTGTTTTAGAGTCTTTCACTATGGTACTCTTTTGGAGTTTATTTTGATAAAATTGGTATTACTTCAAGTTGTTTTACATTTATTATCATGTATTATTTAGTTGTTTTTAAGGAATATTTGGTTAGTTTTTTTACTTTCCAAGGGAGAATCGTACCCAACTTGTTAATGAAGACCTCGACAATTATTTCCAGCATTTTTCATCTTGGAGATGTATATTAAGGTCAAGTAATGTGTCACCACCTTCTCAAGACAATGAGGAGGGGAAGGATGTTACAAGTGCTATCAGATTGTTCGGTCCTTGACCAACTAGTGGTCATAAATCAGTTGGTCTTGGAGTTGAAGTTTATTCCAGTTTATTCCTCAAGTTGGGATGGTAGAAAGGATTAGGATTGTTGGGAATTGAAATGCAGATCATAAAAATACATAGCGAAACATTTTATATTTAACTTCAATTTATCAAGGAGTTGGGTGGATAAGTGTTTTGGAAACACTTATGGGATTTGGAATCTCATTGTCATTGTGTTATCCAATAAGACGAGCATGACATGCATTAGAAAAAAATTACTTCCCATTAGGAATGTATATTTTATTTTGAGTAATGATATATGATTTGGTGAAATGTATATATTTTTCAAAAATGTTTATGTTTTTTTCTAATGAAAGAATTTGAAAATATAATAGTTTTGGTATTTTGAAAATTGTCTGATTTTCAAAAGCAAGTTGATTTTTTTTTCAAAAATAGTCAAACATGGTGAAGTTTGATTTTAGAAAGAATTGTTGTGATAGTATGATGTGGTAGAATTTTAAATTCTAAGACTTTAGTTGAAATATAAATACTTATGGAATATTTTATTTGTATAGAAAATGGAAACCGGTAGATGTCGTAGGAACCAACCGAAATAGGCTAATAAGAATATTGTTTCACCTAAGACACAAGAGAACCCACAGTTGTTACAAAGTACCATTCATGATTTTCAAGCCATTAAGTCAGGAATGCAACTTGATACTATTTTTACGATATCTGTCACTGCTAGAAATCCAAGTAGAGTAAGTATGGTTGTCTTCAAAAGAGTTGGTGAGAACTGTAACAATAAGGGAAAGTGGAAGAGGGAAACCTTTTCTCATGGAGACGGAACAAATCAGAATCACACAAAAAAATCAATTAACCTTACTCCATGACCCAAGATAAAACATTGATGTTTTTAGTGTCGTTCACTGAGTCACATCAGAAAAAAATGTACTGCACCACCTAGTGCATTCCACAATTACAACTAGATGGGGCATCTTCAGTGCTATTGTTGTAGTGCTCTGAGGTCATGTGTTCAGGACACTTTACTCATGTCGTAGACATTGTATGCTTCAATGAGGTGAGGGAATCAGACCCAAAATTTTCTATAGAATAGATCTAGCCATGTTTATTCCATTAATACCCTGACTCTTCATAAATGAAAATATCAATAGGGAAACAAGGAACAAAGGGTTTCATGAAAGAAATTATATGGTGCTGAGCAGGTTATTATGGATGATCATTATATACCATTTATGGTGAAAGGTACGATTATTTTGAATTCTACCCTTATGAAAGATTTGTTTGATACAGGTGCATCCCATTCCTTTATTGATTCTATTGCTATAGATATGCTAAGTTTAAAATTTTAGATGATTTCTTCTATGTTAAAACTTTAAACTCATCTGGGTCAAAGAGAATATCAAGACTTTATTTGAAGATCATGTTCTATAACTGTTGACATATTTGAGTTAATATAGGATTTATCTATGCTGGAAATAGATGTCTATGATATAATATTGGGTATAGATTGGTTAAAAATGTTCAAGGATCACATCGACTACTATACCTGACATTTTTGTTTTACGACCAAGGATGGAACAAAGCATATTTTTCAAGGAGAATAGGATTAAAAGATAGGTGTAATAATATTTTTGGAACTAGAAAATAGAAAAATATCATACCCATTAGAAGTTATGACTTTGGAATCATTGGAGTTGATCGAGGATAGTTGTTTTCCAATAGTTTTGGATCAGTTTCCAGATACTTTTCTTGATAATTTCATAGGGTTATGACATATAAGGGAAGTGGATTTTATGATTGATATAATCTTTTGGAAAAATACTATTTCCGTTCTATCTTTCAATATGGAAACAATAGAATAAAGGGAACTAAAAGTTTAGTTGGAAGAGCTGGAAAGAAAAGGGTTCATTCGTTCTAGAAAATCTCTATGGGTAGCGCTAGTCATGTATGTAAAAAAGGTGGATGAAACTCTATTTATGTGTGTGGATTATTGTAAGATTAATTTTTTTGATAAATAATTGGTATCCACTTACAAACATTTATGATATATTCAATAAATTGATGGGAGATGAGTGGTTCTCTAAGATTGACCTGTGATCAGGATATCACGAATTACGAGTTTAGAAGGAAGATATACTAAAGGAAACTTATAGAAGAAGATATGAAAATTATTATATGTATTAATTCCTTTTAGTATTATGAATTCAAAATAAGTCTTTATGGATTTTAATAATTAGATATTTTAGAGATATCCAGATATTTATGGTCTTTGTGGATGAAATATTGGTGTATTGAAGAACAATTTCTGATCATGAACACCTGAAAACAATGTTGGGAATATTTAAAGATAATTGGTCGTATGAAAAACTATAAAAGTTTGATTTTTTTATACAATAATTATGCTTTATTGGATTTTAATTTCTGAAGAGGTGATTCTATAGATCCAAAAAGGATAAAAGATGTTATCTCTTTGAAACTGCCAAAGATTTTCTTCGAGATACAGAGTTTCTTTGGTCTAGATAGTTATTACCAATGCTTTGTTTATGATTTATCATAACTAGATTCACCTATTATTGTTATGATAAAAAAAGTGTTCCATTCCAATGGAATGGGGAATTCCAATAGTCTTTTCAAGAGCATAAAATTATCCTTACATCAGCACCTATCTTGATACTGTCAGAATTAGGACAAGGGTACGTAGTGTTTCATGATTCTTTAGAATTAGGGTTGGGATGTTTTATCATGCAGGGAGATCATTTTTTAAGGATCAATATAGTTACAGTTTCATGAGAATAACTCCCCAACACAATATTTGGAGCAAGCTTTCATAGTCCATGATTTGAAGACTTGATGTCATTATCTCTTTATTATGAAATTTACTCTATTAAAAGATCATAATAGCTTGAAACATATTTTATCACAAAGTAATTTTAACCTTAGACAAGGATAATTTATGGAGTGTCTCCAAATGTTTGAATTGATGTATACACCAGGAAAAGGAAATTTAGTGGCATATGCATTAATTATAAATTCATAAGCTTAGTTGGAAAGAGAAGTTTTAGATAAGTGGTAGTTGATGTCAGTCCTAGATGACATGCACATGGAATGAGGAGACCAAGGTGATGTTATTATTCTCTTTCCAGTTTTGGTGGTTCTTGATTTGGTGGAGATGGTTAAAGAGGCACAGACGTCTGATTGATAATGTTTGTCTATGAGGTCAAAACTTAATGGTGGGGAGACTATTGAGGGATGGATGATGGATTGGAGTTTAGTGTTGTGATTCAGAAATCAGATGGTCATACCTTTGAATTTTTGGGAACAACTTATTCATGCTTACCACCATTCAATATGGGATGTTTATCCTGGATTACCAAAGATGTATAAGATGTTTAAAGAGAAGTTTTGGTTGGTTGGATTGAAAAGAATGTTCACTAAGTTTAATTCAAGTTGCTTAACTTGTTGTCAGGTCAAATAAGAACATTAGTGACTAGAAGGGATTTTTCAGTATTTACCTATTCCTCTATAGAAATGGGAGAAGATAGATATGGATTTTGTAACAGGTCTCCAATGAATGGTTCAAAAACCAAATTCCATATGGGTGTGGATCATCTCACAAAGTAATCCCATTTCATCCCTTATTGTGAATCTCATACGATGGGGGACTTATAAAAAATATATATCTAAGAAGTAGTAAAGAGGCTTGGCATACCAATTTATATAGTGTCAGACAGAGATATGATGTTTACATATCATTTCTAGAAATCCTTATAGAAATCCCTTGAGAATCATTTGACTATGAGTATCGCATATCATCCTCAAACATACATACAATTTGAACGGACGATACAAAATCTAGAAGGCATGTTGTGGGCTTGTGTAACATATTTTGGTGGTTCATAGGAAGAGCACATACCATTACTGGAGTTATTTTATAACAACAACTATGAGGCCTCAATACATATGGATTATTTTGAATCATTGTATGGGAGTCCTTGTCAGTCTCCAATTTTTTGGATGGAAATAGGTTATACTTCACTAGTTGGGACAAGCCTTTTCCAAGAGAAAATATAGAAGATTCATTTTATTATGAAACAGATGGAGACGAATCAAAGTCATCAAAAATTCTATGTGGATCACCTTTAACATCCGTTTTCATTCTTGGTAAGTGATCAAGTGTTCTTGAGGATTTATCTATGGCTTGGTAATAATTATTTTTTGAATCATGGAAATTTATATCCTCAATATATTGGCCCATTTGAGATACTAGAATGAGTTGGATATGTGGAATATCAGTTGGAATTTCCACCAAAGTACATTGCTGTGCATAATGTGACATTCTTTGTTTTCTCCATAAATCATGAGGTATGTGGCTTCACTCTAAACTCCTCTTGCTAGAAATTGAAGGCTAATTTTAAAATTGTTTGTTTTGATTGGATTTACTTGGAAAATTATTGTGAAAATCATGTCATAACCCTCTTTTGTTATGGTTTGTGTAATTTTGGGGATATTTTGGTTTTGTTGAAATTGGTTGAAAAAATTTCTTTAGTTTCTTGATTTTAAAATATGGATTTCCCATAATTTTAGTAAATGTTTTAATTGGAATAATTTCAATAAAAGTATTATTTCATTATAATAAATTCAAATGGTTTGTTTGAAAGGTTTTCAATGAAAGTAAATTTTTATTAAAATTGAAGAAATGGTTTTTCTAGCATTAGTTTTTAGCATAATGGTTATGTTTGTTCATGTAAATTTGGGATGGATAATGGTAAGAAGTCTCCCAAATCATTAGTGGGATGTATAAGGGTTAGGTTTCCCCCCGCCAAAAATAATTATTTTGTGTGTTCTTGTGCATTCATGTTAGATAAAGAAAAGGAGTCTCCACCATCATTAGTGGGATGTATAAGGGTCAAGGATCTCCCATGTCAAAATGGTTCATTAAGTGATGGATTAGTGTAAGGATGACTCACCACTCATGAGTATAGGGAGGTATAGGTTGAATTCATGGTTATATGTGTGGATAAGTGGAATGGAATGGTTATGAAAAAATGGAACTTTTGAAATGTTTTTTAAGAATTGTTTGGTTACATTCCTTATAAACAGGTTTATTTGGGAAAACTATTTTGGTATGGAATTGCTTGGATTTGTGGTAATTTGTTTAAATATTTTCCCAATGTTTTATATAATTATTTTTATATAAATGAGCTGACTTGTTCTATCCTAGTGGCGTGAGTAGGGAAGTCATTTGAGGAAAACCAACTCAGTTTTATTACTCACCCCTACTTTGGTAATTTGATGCTTTTTCAGATATTTTGTATCTATACATGGAAAAAGGTAAAGTATCAAACTTCTTTAGTGATTCATAGTGATACTTGGGAAATTTTATGGAGTCAGATCATGGAGAAATTTGGAGCTATGGAGTTGTGGTTATCTATGAGTTTTGTTAGTTTTGAAGTCTTCTACTGTGTACTTGGTTGTTTTGTAGTCTTTCGCTGTAGTTCTCTTTTGGAGTTTAGTTTGATAAAAATGGTATTACTTTGAGTTGTTTTATATTTATTATCACGCATCATTTAGTATTATTTTTGTTAAGTTGCGTTTGATTGGTTCTTTTACTTTCAAAGGGAGAATCGTTCACCACTTATTAATGAAGCCCTTGGAATTTATTACCGCCCTTTCCATCTTGGGAATGTCACTTAAGGAAAAGTAACATATCACCACTTTCTCAAGGCAATGGAAAGGGCTGGAATGTTACATTGGTCCTCATATATGTCGAAGACAAAATATGATAGGACTCGACAAAGAAAAATGCAATTTTTTTGTGGATTATATGTGGTACGATATTGATATGACTATGATTGGTGAGTTAAAAATTTTCCTTTATTTATAGGTGAATTAATAAAATCATATCACATTAATTAATCAATAAAAATATGAAAAATAGGTCCCCAATTGATTTTCAATGGAATATTCCATACCAATGACAACATTGACCGCTATATGGAAGCAATTTTCAAAAGTTGAAGATTTTAAAGAGGTAGATGTCATGGAATATAGGTATTAGGAGCCTATTATACCTCACAAAAACATGAACCAACATTTGGTTTAATTTATTTCAAGTCATATAGAACCAATGTTGTCCCAAGGAGAGCCACATGTTATCAGGGAAGATGATACTTCCTTATATTTAAAAAACATTGAATTTTGGGTTGTTTGATTGTAGGATAATGCAACTGGAGTTGTTCGGGTACACAAATATGGGTTGGGAAGGATCAATTGATAATTGAGGGAAAGTAGAGATATCAAAAAACTAGGATTTAATTCGACCCTTGGTTTTGTTCTACCCTTGAATCGTTTGAGCCTTGGATTCAAGCGATGGAAAATTTAGAGCCTTGATTCTATCCTAGATTCAAGCTTGGATTCAACAATATGAAGCACTAGTTGTATGTGGATTCCACAGAGAGATTCATACATCGTGAACAAGTCTATGATGATTAGGGTTCCTAAAATAAATTAGGACACTTTTATCAGTGCTTCCATAAAAGTGCTGGTAAAGATCCCTTTTATCAGCACTAAGTTAATAAGCACTGATAAAGGATTTGCAATTATAATTATATATATATTTAAAAAATAAATAAATAAATAAATATATATTGAATATATTCTTTATTTAAATATATTTATTATAATTTTATAATTAATTAATTATATAGTTATTTATTTATAATTATATAAATACTTTTCAAAAAATAATAATATTTATATCATTATATTTATATAATTATACATATATATATAATATGTATATAATATTCTTTGTTTAAATATATTTATTATACTTTTATAATTATTTATTTATAATTACACAAATATTTTTCAAAAAAATATCATTTATATCATTGTAAATAATTAAATAATTATATATATATAATAAATATATATATATAATCATAGAAAATATATTTAAAATTTCAATAAATTTATTATAAATTTATTCTTATTTAAATATATATAGTTATTTATTTATAATCATATAAATAATTTTTTGATAAATAATATTTATTTATTTATAATTATAATTTTTTAAATATAGTAAATATACAATTATAAATATATTTATTTATAATTTTTTTTAAAATATATTTTTTAACATTATTAATGAATATTTAATCTTAAGTTTATGCATATTAAGGATGAGTTAATTTGAATATTTAAAAATGAGTACACTTTAACAATATTGAAAAAATGGATAAGTTTTATTAATTAAATATAAACTATTAAAAAATATGAATATATATTTAAATATATATGAATAAATATAAAAAATATTAAAGCATAGTAAATATATATATATAATAAATAATCAAAATCGATTAAATTCCCAAAAAATAAAGAATAAAAAATAAAAAGAAAACATATTAAAAAGAAATAAATAATACCTAACATTAATAATATTTAAAATAAATAAATAAAATTTTATGATTAAAAGCATAATATATTAAATGTTTCGTGTTATAATGAAATTCTAAAATGAATACCAAAATTTGAATAAATTACATAAATATTTTATGTGTTCCTATATAATATTTCATTAATTGTATAAATATATGTGTGTGTACATTGTATATAAAAATGCATTAGTTATGTATATATATGAGAAATTAATAAAACATAATTTTGAACTATCTTAAATTGAAAAATCAAACAACATTCAGTTATGTATATTACTCGATGCAATTAGTCAGTATTTAAAATTGAAATTAATTTTTAATTATAAACCATTATTCACTAAATATATAACTATTTAATGTGAAGCATATATATTTTATATTATATAAATCATATTTATATACATTCATATACATTCATATATTTAATATACATTATTTATTAACATTATCAATAATTATTCAATGATAAAAAGTTTTATATTTTTATCAATTTACTTATTTTTAATTTTTATTTGTTTGATTTTAAATTTACATGTATCTATATATTTAATATATACTATTTATCTGTATTTATAATTTATAAATAATATAACGAGTTTATACATTTTTTCAATAATTGTTTAATTAAAAAAATTAATAATTTTTTAATATACTCATTTTTATTTTTTATTTATTTAATTATATAATTTTTTTCATAACATTATCAGTGCTAAAAAATTGCTGATAAAGGATCTGTTTATGGGCGCTAAGAATAAAGCTCCAATAAGTAGCACCATTTACCAATGCTAAAAAAAGCGATGATAAATGGTACCTTTTATCAGCACTTGTTTTAGCCCCAATAAAGGGAACCTTTATCTACACTCTTTGCTAGTACTGATATAGGCCAATGATATTAAAGGTCTATTTTATAGTAGTGAATCATTCCTCTAGCTTTCATGCCTAATCCTTCACAGCTTGTATGGTACCCCCATTTGATGATGACAGGTCCTTCTTAGCTAGTGGGAGGAGGGTCAGCTGCACTGGATGACATCCAGTTGATAACTCATCCCATTGAGACACAGACAGAGAATTCGATAGTCATGGTTCTAGTACCTGAGGATCAACCCTCTCCAGGTCATCATACTCCACCCAATGCAAATGTCGATGATCTCGATATGGGCATGCCATTCACACAAAACCATGTGGGATGAGATCTCACCATAGAGAGTGACTGTACTCTTTCATGTATATGTTTTATGTCTATTAAAATTATGAAATTCTTTTTAATGTCAACTATTTTTACATGTTTATCCGCTATTTCAATTTTCATTTATATTTTATTTATAATTTATATTTTATAATCTTTCAAAGTCGACTTCTTAAAAAATTGGAAGAATTATTAAATTTCAAGTAGGTAAATTTAAAGGCTTATAAAATATAAACTCTAAAAAAACTAAATAAAACTGAAAACATATCCTAATAATATAAAAAGTTTTTTTAAAATAAAAATAATTTCATAAATATAATAAATAATTTAAAATGAGAGGAATGTAAAAAAAGATTATAAATATAATTGTAATGGTTTAAAAAAACAATATATTTTTCCACTAAAATTAATTTTCATTAATTTGTTTATGAAATGATTGTTATTTTGAATTATTTTTTATATTTTTAGTAAGTGTGTCAAATATTATCTAGATTTTATTTATATTTTATAAGTTATAGACTTTAAAATCCACCAACTTCAAACATTACTATGTTTCATGTAGGTGAATTTGAAAGCATATAACTTATAAAATATAAATAAAATCTAAATTATATTTGAAAAAGTGAGTCAACATATAAAACATAATTTAATACAAACAAAATTTTATATATAATTTTTAAAAGTTAATTTACATGTCACAAAATTTATTACTTATAAACGTATCATTTTCACTTTCAAATATTAATGACATAATTCTAAAAAAAATAAACTAAATATATATATCATAATATAAAAAAATATATATTTTTAAATATAAATCATGAATATTTAAAATAATATTTCTTATATTTTCTGAATGGAAAAAGAGGCCCTACCACCTTTACAGTTAACCAAAATGTGGTGGGGGTATTTTCATCCTTTCTGGAGTACATTTCAATTTTTTTTCCTAGAGATATTTTCATTTTTTTTAGAAAATTTATAAACAAGTATATGATTGTGGGTGCGTACGTGTTAGTGACTTTTTCGAATCATAGAAATCCATTAATGCCTTGATGGAGATTCATTTTCCATGAACATAATGTAAATACTGCAAGTATTTCACAATATTTTTTCAGGACATGAATGAGTTCTTCCATTCCGTTAAATTTTATGTAAGAATGGGAAAGTTTTATAGAAATGGTTCATGAAACAAAGGGTTTAAGTTTGTGCTGGATACTTTCGGATGACATTAATGAGTATTTTTTTTCTCTTGGTTATTACCCCAATACGATCTGGACATTCCATGATTAGGAGAGGTAGTGGAACTACAAGTTGAAGGATTGTGGTTCATTCCATGAACATAATGAGCATAGAAAGACATTGTAGATACTTTATTTTCGAAGATATTGAGGATGAGTTTGTGCCATGAGCTATATATTTTTTATCATAAACAATGAATAGACAAGCAGTTCAAAGTGAGGAACACTTATTCATTTTAAATACAAATTTCATGCCATGACTAATATAGTTAATAGATATTTATCATATTATATATGCATGATTTTAGGACATTTTAAGGAAGTTTAAATATGATATTCATGTGTGTTTTAAAGAGAATATTTTTGGGTGTATAGATCGTTCATCATGGATTAAGTTTCATATAAATCCAAGTTCATAACCACTACTTGAGGGTATTTAAACCTAGATACTGGGTGAATAAATATTGATACATTTAAATAGGTTTTTGGGACACCCAATTCATTAATAACCTAAAGTAGTAAACTATATAAAAAGGAAAATTATTGAGTTAGAGAGAGAAGATGAAGACCAAGGATCTACTTAGTTAAAATTATGATAATAGATTGGATGAATCATCATCTTTTCTATCTTCATTGGTTCTTGAACATAGACATACACTACTTGGTACATTATACTATGATTTATTTTAAACTTTTAGTTTCATTTAATTCACTTATTTTTTATATTTTTTCTAAAAATTTCTATTGGATTCGACCTCAAACATCCGCATAATACACAATAAATAGAAATTAGTTTGAGTTATTTGATAAATTTCTAAATTGTTCTACCCTATAGGTATTAACAACCTCCTATGCAAGTGTCAAGAATTATGATAATGTAAAATTATTCTATGATGAGATTAATTTTAGTCAGAAATGGTATTCCATGATTATAGTCCAATGAAGTGGGATGTGGTATTCATTGATTTGATGTGGTGTAGGGATTTAGTATTCCTTTGTATGTGGTGTATTCCCATATTTATAATTGGTTTTTAAAGAAATAACAATAATTTTATTTTATTATTGTTGTGAGGTTTTTACCTATAGTATCTATTTTTTTAGCAAGAATGATGGGTAGTTGTTATTATTATAACTATGTCATTAGAGTAATGGATAATGATATCTATTGGTTAGTGTATTCTTATTTTAGTGATGTGTAAATGGTCAGATAGTTGTGGTTATTATAATATGGAACTGTATTTGTTTTTGTAGATTATATGTGGTGGGTGTTTTCTTTTGATACTGTTTCTCTTGATTATTGGTAACAATTTATTAAAATTTAAAATTGTCATTCACCAAAGATTTATTATTTGTATTACCTAGGTAAATTAGAGTTTGGAGGAGAAACCTATTGAGTAAACATGTAAAATCAACTTACTATTATATATTGTTTTTTAATATTATATGATCACTAAAATGGTAGTGTCAAACAATGTTAGTTCAATTTTGAGGTCATTTATTTGAATTAGGATGGGTTAAGTGTTTTTGTTTCCTTTAAAAGTGATTGATTATTTTTATAATATATATTGGTATACTAATGAATTTGTTAATTTACTAATGTTGGTAATTATTTCCAGTTAATTATAGATGTGGTTTTTTGTCTATTAAAATTAGGTAAATTCCTCTCATAATTGTGAATTCATAGCCTTGGTGCCAATATCCACCCCATAGAATATTAGTGGTGATATTTGATGATCACTCTTCGTTATATTGGTTTATAAAGGGGATTATTTGTAGGGTTGAGAATTTATAGAATTATTCCAAAGCCTGTGTTATAGGATATATCTAAAACTAAGAATTGGTGATTTTTTCATGGTTTAATATGAACAATGTATTAATTGAACCTAGTATTTTAAGTAGTCCTGGGAAATCATCTAAGGACATAGAGGCCCCTTGTGATTCTAAGTATGAATATTGATAGCATATGGATTGTTACTAGAGGGATGTTTTACTATGAGTAGGGTAGTTATGATGAAGTTGGTTCATGCATCATATAATATTTGAAAATTATAATTAAATTTTATGTGCATTAATATATCATTTGTGATTGATCTTGAACCATTTTTTGAATAGATATCCACATTATCCTTTTGGTGTGATTTTTTTTACTTATACCTAATTGACCCATGTATCAAAATTTTTTGGTAGAGGAAAAGTGGTTTTACAGGGAACTAGGTTTTATTAATTTGAGGGTAGATACAACTACTATAAAATCATAAAGAGGCACTATTTAAGAGTTCCAAAAGTATAACTCGTTGGTGTAGAAGGAATCTATTTTTGATAAGGTAATATTTCAGTTTTTATAAGAAGTAGATATAGAATTTATATTATTCAATACATAAATGAACATTGGATCGCCTTTTTTTTATTCTGTTACATTAGGTATATTGAATATTGTGGATGTTAAACATTAGATATTGTGAAAAATCATTGGAAAAGCAGTGTTAGTTTTGAGATAAATTGTAGGATGAGTTCTTCACTATTAATATTTGGTTATAATTTTTACATGAGATATTGACTATACAATAGGGGAGAAATTTTTTTAAGGAAAGTAATTATTGTTTATGATCCTATTATGGTATTATATAGATTTTATGGATAATGATGAGTGTAAACCTTGCTATTTTGAGAGTACTTTGCTATAAAATATTCAATATAAGGTTAGTCTATTAACTTCTTGAGTTAATATTGTGGTGTTTCCAAAGGCTTAGGTTATTGAGATGAATTTGGTGAGGACCAGTATGCATGATTGTGGATTGTAAAGTATAGTTTATGGAATATCTATAAGTTAGATATTTTTATTTCTAGAGTAATACATCCATTATCATAGACACTATTATTCATGATTATCAAGAGATAGAATTTTTTTCCCTGAGTATGACCAATAGAATAATATTTTATTTATGTGGTAGTAGAGTACATTGGTAGTTTATTTTTCTCACATATCACTGGGGTAGTGGTAGTGGTTAGCCTCAAAATTTTTCTTCTCCCCATGGACTAAATAATGGCCAAAGACAAGGTAGAGTTTGAAAAACATGGCAATGTGGTAGATGAAATTTTAATATAGAAATTAATATATTAAAAGTTGATGATCTTGGAATACTTAAAATTGTGCGATATGGTATATATATATTTTCATCACTTCCCATTGTTGTATTTTATTATGATGCATCACATTCATTTATTATTATTAACTTACTAAGAGGATATGATTTCACTATATAGAGACTTTTTTTAACATATCAGGTTATGTATTTTGATAGGTTATTAGTCAAGGTTAGTTTATGTGATTAATGGGTGTGAGTTTCTGCTGGAAGTGATCATTTGAAGTGTGACCAATTTTTTTTGAACATGAAACCACACAATGTCACAATTGGAATGGATTAGATTCATTTTGTGTAATAATATATTGGTTTCTACCAAATGAGGTTGATTTATTCTAATGTGAATAGAGATTATTTGATATTCATTAGAGAAATGGATCCATGAAATGGGATATCACATGTTGAACCCCATTAATTATATCTCAACTAGAAAGTGAAATGGTTTATGTCTCTAATGTAGAGGCGATTGAATCACAGAAGATGGTAAATTATTAATTTTAGTTTCATCCTAAATGAAATGAGTAGTTTAACCTTGATTTCATCGATTGTTTTTGTAATAGAGTTATATCTAATCGTGTATTTCATATTGATGGATTCATATTGTATAGAACATGATATACTTTGGGATTTGCAGATTCAGATTAATGACATTTTATGATGTTTTTTTATTTTCCCAAGTGTTTCTCTATGGGGTTCCATAATTTTATCCCTAATAAGGAGGAAATAAATCTTTTATAGTGTATATTTTTTTTTCTGAATCATGAATTGACTAAGAGTTAGTATATCTTTTCGAGGATAGTAGACATAGTTTATTAGAGGAAAAAAATCAAATTGGTTCTCAAAGATATACTTTAGGTTAGGATGCCATAAAATGATAGCGAAGGTGGAATGTATTCATAAAAAACCATTTCAATATTGTAATTATAATTTTGAGATCATGTTATGTCCTTTTAGAGTTACCAATACCCCAACTGTGTTCATGAGATTTGTGCATTATCTGTTCAAGATTTATTTAGATCATTGTTTGGCCTTGTTTATTTATGATATTGTGATTTTCTTGAGGAATGAATAAGATAATTATGAACATATATAGATTGTTTAGGGATTTATTCACTATCCAAGGTTGTGTGAGAATATTTATATGTGTATGTTTTGGGAACATGAAGCTTATTTTCCTTCACAGGTTATTTAACAATTTGGAGAAGTTTTGGATATATAAAATTTTTATGTAATTGTTAATTGTAAAGTGATAAATGATAAAATAAAGGTTATTATATTTCTTGGTTAGGATAAATATGGTCATGGGTTCAATTTTAATTTCTCTGATATTATAACCCCATAATTAGTTTTGGTTAAGAAGTTTCAATGTTCCATTTAGATACCCCAGTATCATTCAATTTTTTAATAGTTAATGTACATATTACTAGTTCCCTTGTTTTTCATTTTAAAGTGGAATGGATTTAATTATGTATTATTTTGAAAATTAACATTATGTATTAGGTTGAGTATTTATTATGAATGTGTTGTTATATATTAATGATATACATAGTTCTATTCTCTTGAACATAATAACATTTTTCATGAATTTGTGCTTATATATGTGGTATAGATTTTGAAAAATAAACTTATTATAGAATAATTTTTATTATTAAATGAAGATAAGAGTTTGGGATATATATTTTCATATATTTATTTTCAACTTCATTAGTGGATGATATTATAGTTACTCCAAGTAAAGGGAATGTTGTAATTTATGATTTTATAGTAAATACTATCAATATGTTTCTTTAGAAGCTATTAATGAATGAAATAATATGGAGAAAAATAATTATTTTAATTTGAATATGGATAAGGATATTTGGGGATGTTTTTTTATTAGATAATTATTTACTCACCTTAGTTTGATATGTTGAAGAATTATAGTTGGGAGACCCATGGGTAGAGGTATGGAGAGATTAAGAAGTTAACAAAGATTTTATTTTTTTATGTATGTATTAGATAATGATTTCTTCTATTTCAACATCACATTATGGATTTGGATATTTATTTAGATATTTGGATATGGAGAATATTTTTTGGTCACCTTGGGATTGTATGTGTGCCACATAGTCTTTATCATCACCGATGACGATGGTTCTTTACCTTCATATTGCTTATGGATAAGTCATGGAATATTCATAAGGAAATTATTGAGTAGAAGCATTGGTATAATAACAATATACTATGTTGGAAACAAATAAAGAATACACTTGAGTTCATAGGTTTCATTGATCTATTGGATTACGTTATCATTAGTGATTTATATATTGGATATTAAGACAGTTTTGGCTACTAAAACTAACTTTTTGGTTACTTGAAACTCCATTAGCCTCCTATAGATATTGTCAATGGGATATTTGAAATTCCTTAAAATTAGAGCATCAAAATGATAATCACATTAGATAGGATTCATATTGTGAATTTAAGCTCCATGATACATTTCATCATTATCACTTCCAGAAGTACTGATGTGACATAATATTAGTGTATAATGCCTTCTCAGAGGGTATGTCCCTATGCATGCCACTTTGGCCGCTTTTATGTTGGTTTCATAATCCATGTTTATTCTCCTATAGAATTTTAATTTCCTCAATTAATCACATGTGAAAATATCCTTTTCATTTATTAACACCAAACTCAAATAAAATACTCCTCCATAATCATTAATAAAAAAACATCAATTTATCAAAGAAAAAGTTAATCTAATCATGGTGCTCATACCAAATTTTATAGGTGCATGATGGTACTTTTATCAGATATTATGGACTGGATAATAGATATGTTTATGGATAATTTTATAGTAGTTTGAATGAAATTTTATAAATTCCTTGAAAATATCTGCATGATAGTTTATAGATTTTTAGAAACCAAACTTTCCAAAAATTAGGAATAAAGATGAATTATGAAAAGGAAGGTATTTTTGTTGGGAGAAAGATCTATAATATGGGGTTGAAGTGGATACAGAAAATATTGGAGTGATCTTTATATGACCACCAAAAAATTATTTGAAGTTAGTGTGAAGTTATTTAGTTCATGTAGGATCCTATAGAATATTTATAAAATATTTTTCAAAAAATTATAATATTTTTTGTTCATGATTAGTTGAAGATGTAATGTTTAAGTTTCATAAGAAATTATTGGATGCATTTAACCGACTGAAGAGGGATTTTATTTTTGATCCAATGATGAATACATAATAATATAAACAACAATTTGAAATTATGCAGGACAACATTAATTTTTAATCATAACTATTATTGGACATAGATTGGAGAAGAAGACACATTTGATATACTATACTATCAATAAGTGAAATATAGATCTATTGAACTATACTAAAATAGATAAATAATTTATTAAAATTATAATTATATTTAGATGTGCATCCCTTACATTATCAAATGAAATGTGATTGAATATGTGAGACACTTATAAATGAAGTATCTTGTATCAAATAAGTAATAAAAAACAAGGCCTATATGATAGGTCCTTTTGTTATAATAGTTCGGTTTGGATATCAAAGATAAGAAGATGATAAAATTAATATCATTTACCAATAATAGATTATTTATAAAAGGATTAATCTAACATATTAAGGGAGAGTAACTTGATGAACAATTATTTGTTTTTAAAATCAAAATGAAACTCTGGTACTTAGAGATTGTTTATTAGATTATCACTTGAAGGATTCATTGAGGATTAACATGGAATGATAAAATTTGGTTCAATTATTATGTCTTTTAATACCTTAAGGAGGACCCAAACTTGTTCAAGAAAGGATATAATGAGATTAGTTGGATATGTATACCTAAGGAAGAGTCAATTTCCATTTTGAATCATTGCAATAATTTTCTATATAGAGGACATTATTGAAGTTTAAGAACAACTATTGAAGTGCGTATGTGTGGTTTATATTGGACTACAATGTTCAAGAATGGAATAGAGTATGTTAGTAATTATAACAATTTCTAAAGGATAATCAATATTTTAATAATATAGAAGAATATGGTGACACCTAATATTATTCTCTAGATATTTAATCACAAGACATGTTCTTTTATTTCATCATAGTAGTACAACACAATTAAGGAATTAAATTCATAGTAATGGCTACGACTAGTAGTTTACAAAATTATATATGAAGTATAAATACACTTTATAAAATTGAAAATTGAAAAATTAAAAAATGTGTAAAATTAAATAATAAAATTAAAAATTAAAATTTTAGTGCATTACGGTCGCCTAGAACTATCAATGATTCAAATAACACTGTAAAAATAAAACAATATATTAAAAACAAGATTAAAATTTTATATATGAAATGTTTGTAACATTGAGATGAATTCGAGTGAATGATGATTTGTAAAAATAATAAGTATTTATAAGTTTTTTAAATTTCTTGACCATTGGAATATGACCATTAGAATTATAACTTGATCATTGAATTAGTAACCTAACTATTGGAATAGTAAATGTAAAAATGAAAATTAGGGTAAATGATAAATTAAACATACAAATATTTTTTACCATTAATTAAATTAGTAAATATAAGTTTTAAAATACCCTGAAATACTTACTCTATCAATGTGATATAATGTAAGTGAAGCAATATAGTAAATCATTTTTTACATTTCCAATAAAACACTATTGTTTATACTAGAATTAAATATTAAAATTAACTAATTTATAAATCTATTTTCTAAAAAATGGAACATTTTTTTATAATAAACACATTTAAATTTGGAATGCATGATGATTTTTTATCTTCATATACATTAAAATATATAGGTGAATAGTGAAATATGATGAAATACGATATTTTTCGTTATATGTTAAATACATTATTAATTATATACTAGATTATGTAAACAACCTTTATTTTTGAATCATGGGCATAAATTACTATAATGTTTCATAATAATCAACACTATTTAAAATCTTGAGAAAAAATAACAATTTAACCAATTTTTTAGTCTAAAAAAATTCCTCTTATGCTCATATAAATATTAATCCTCACCACTCCACCACTGCTCACACCTTAAGATTCATATATTTTCAATTTTATACTTAATTATCTCCTTGAGCTATATTATCCATGTTTTTAAGGTTTTTTTCCTCACAAAATACTATTCTATAAATCTTTAGTAGCATACCAAAGGAGGTATTGTAAAAGAAAAAGTAAATTATCCCAACTAAACTCTTTTTAGTTTTACTCTTATTATACCACCTCCAAATATATTTTATCCGTCCAATTATATTGAAATTAATATCATAATTATACCTAAAATATGGTATGTTAATGGAATATCCATTATCTTACACCCTCAAATTTATTCTAAATATTAAAACATCACCCATATTATGGCTGGTTCACCAACTACATGGATGATGTTTTTCATTTTTCACCATCAACTCTATATATTGTTTTAATATGTTATTATTGTATAGTAATTGTATAAATAAAATAAAAATTTATTTTCATTCAATAATATGAATTAAAAAGACATAGATTGAAAATAGTAGTAATTTATTGAAAACAAACATATATTCATGGTGAGTATAACTGCCTATATTGATATTGTTTTTAAATAACTATTAATAACTTCTTGGTTTTTCTACATTGGATAATGACATGTTTTATTTTTTATCAATATGAAATTATGTAAATATGTATTACCATGAGAATATTGGATGAATATTAATGTACCCACTAAATTGAGTCATAGCCTAGAGTCCTTATATAATGCTAAAGGAAGACAATCAATAGGGGTGTATAGTTTCTAAAACTATTCATATAGAAGAGACAAATTGATAAATGGAAGGGAGTAAAAAATAGTATTTTTTTTAATTTCTATGATTTATTATGAATTTTGTGATCCATTAATATTATATAAAATAATTTTGAGTGATTTCTATTGTAAAGACCCATAATTTCATCAATGAATTTTCTATTCTTATAATTATATCATGTCGTATAAAGCACATACATCACATAGAAAAACCAAAAAAATATTATTCTCATAAATTTATAATGATACATTAGTCAAGAAAAAACCAATAATAATGTAAAATATTACATCAGGATAATAAATAGAAAATAAGAGAATAGGTATAGGATAACTTGGATTTTCTTGATCCACCAGAATGACTACACTCATGAAGAAAGTAGAAAAATAAAAAATAAGTTTAATAATAAAATATTGATTTTTAATATGAAATTAGATATCAAAATGAGAGAAAAATAAAATATAATGAATAATTAATGGAATAATATGTATTTATAAGATTTAAAGAATCTATATGACTGTTATAAATCTCACTCATGGAATATAATATGACCATTAGAATAGTAACCAAACCGTTGGATTAGTCATCTAACCATTTGGAATAGTAATATTACCATTATAATAGTATTCAAACCAATGGAAATGTAAAATAATATTTAGTTATCTTATAAAATGAAATTATAATATATTTATATCATGGTACAAGTAAATAAATGTTTTAAAAATGATAAATTATGTGAGTATTTTTGTAAAAAATAAATGTTTAATTTGAAATTTTATAATGAATATAATGATCTAAAAGAAGATATGTTTTCATAAAATGGATTCATAAATTATTATTTTTTATTATAATTATAAGATAATTTTATGAGATCGTAAGTAATTTCTCAAAGGGTCATAAAATTGATTATAATATTAAACTCAACATTTTTCAAATAAAATAATTATTTTATTTAAAAATTAAAAATTTTAATATTTATAAAATTATTTTCATCAAATGGATTCCATTTTTAGAATCCACACTTAAAAAAATGGTTCTGGTGATTTTTTGTAATTTTTATAAAATAGGAAACTCTTTGTGAATAGTGAAATATATTAATTTATGGTATTTAACATTTTAATCCAAATACCTAAATATTGGATTCATGTATTATCATGAAACCCTCCCTAAAAATATCAAAAAATGAGTATAGAGATATGGGAACTACCTAAGTACTGCCTCTAGTAGGCCTTGGGTTGATGAATAGAACTGAGGGTATTATAAACATGCATATGGGAGACATTACCCTATTAGAGAAACATGTATAAGAGAGAGATAAAAAGTATGTAACAAAAAAATCCTACTTAGATATATATATATATATATATATATAAGAAAACCCAAGTGAAAACATGTGATCTCATACAATAAAAAACAACTTAAAAGAAAACTATAAGTACAAAAAATGTAAAGATGATAGTAACCACGAAGCCCAAACAACTACTACTAAATATCAAGCTAGTAATATCCAGCCCAAACACCAACATACTCCGAATGACCTGAAAATTAGTTTATATATATAGGGTGAGTATAAAAGTATGATCAGTAGGATCCCTCCTGGAGCCTCTCATTCAAAAGATAAAGAAAGTATGCTAAAGCACAGTGAACAACAGTGAAACTAACTCATCAACTAAATAGATACACTAAGTTCCAAGCCTCACCATCATTGTATATCACTAAGTAGAGCATACAAGAGAGAATTTAATATCTACATTTTAATGATCATAGATAAACATACAAGGTAATAATAAATAAACAATGATGAAGGTGATATCATATACAAAATTATGTGTCATATCATGTATCTACAAAGTGGGAAAATCTGTATACATGAATCCAGTACAATAAATTTATCAAAATACAAAAATACCAAAATGTATTATATCATGATAGCATCACGATATTAGCTCGGTCCTATACTCTCATTCTCCTAAGCAATGAACAAGTCAAGTATCATACAATGGGATCTTGCCCTTTTCCCTAACTGCATCTATGAAATCTATCAGGGTACCCAATGGCAGTCCGAATAGGGTATGAGAAAACACTCAGTTCTCCACCATCAATGGTGACTATAAAATATCCAATCTATGTATAATAGGCTAAGTAGTTTGAAATATATCATAGGTATAACAATAATTTAAATAAGGTTCTAAATTGGAAAAGATCCAATTTATCCCAACATGGTTTCCTATAAAAAAATATCAAGAAACCTTATATAAGGGATACTGTAAAACATAAAAAAGTGATACCATCTAGTCTACCCACTGGATTCAAATACCCGTACTAGGGATATCTTTCAATAATTGAAAAATTATTTCCACACTATCCTCACCGTGTATTAAGTTTAAATATACGTATGAACATTCAATATAAATGAGTGTAACATCGAAAATAGTATCATCATGTAATCAAAGTGTTGTGCCACGAAGGGCCAGATACAAGGTATAGAATACCAAGGAATCCATGTTGATTCACAAGAGAATATAAATGGAAACTAGCTAATGAATTTGTTAGACTATAGGGAGCATGTCAAGAGACCATGTCCAAATCGATTCCAACCAAGATAGATCCACCTTCCATAATTAATTCACCATCTCATTCATTCATCAATTCACAATAATTAACATTCCATGAGTTTATCAAACTCATTACCATAACTTCCATTTAAACAATTAAACCAACTCAAATCGTGTAATCACATGTAAAAGTAAGAATTAACTCTCTCCTAATCATCTTAATTCAATTCTCATTTAGCTTAATAATTATCCCTCTATCAAGGAAAATTCACACTCACCCAACAAGGTGGTATAAAATAGGGTAGATGAAAAGACGCACACCAGGGGTGTCTTAGATTGGGGATAACGACCTCAAATAATCTCAAAGGAACTAGTGTGAAACCTAAAAAGTTCCAATTAATTTAATTTACACTTTAAATTAATTTTAGGTGCAATGATGAAAAGTATGGTGCAGGGAACAACTGCTACTAGGAATATAACACACCAAAGCTTGATGGAAAGGTATAGACCACCTACAGTATACACATGGTAAAGTACTCACCTACTATTGACCTCTAATTTGGTCCAGATCAAGAGAAAAATTAATAACTTACAAAACATGAAAATTAGAAATATTATCTCACTCCTAAATGACTTCGTTGATATAAAGAAAAATGAAGATCAACACAAGATAATCAAAGAACTTACAGGAACGAGTCCAATGATACCAACAAATCTCGGATTAGACATCGTGCAAAGAAATATGAGAAAATCCTATGAAGTGGTTTCAAATGTATCTTCAAATAATGGGAGGTATATCCACTAGAGGAAGGGATAAAAAACATTCTAGGTTATAAGATATTTTAATGGAAAAAAGGAAATTCCCAACATTTAAATTGGGCCACACTGTTTGGCCACATGGTTAAAAAAACCATGCACTAATGGTGAACCCTTATATGTATCAAGGGGACCTTGCATGATCATAGTGTATATTTAGACAATCCATGCCCCAAAAATTCTTCAAGATTTTTTTCAAAAAAACTATAGATCCCCTGCACGTGTTTGTTCCTTTGGTTTCATGGTTTCCTCAAAATGTGAGGCCTCCTACAACCCACTTTCTAACCCCACATGGTTTCTACTAACTGTGTGGCCCAGACACCTTTTCTAAAAACTGGGCCTCCAAGATTCGAACAAGCCCCATAAATCCCTAAAACTCTTGTGTTATCATTCAACAATAACATTTGGTTAAAAACAATGAGTTAAACAAAAAACAAAAAGATCTACACCTCAAAGGAAAACACGATATCTTACAATGTCCCCCACTTACTGTAATTTATACCCAAATTACCCTTCCATGGGTGTTCAAGAATTTCTTAAGAATAACTATGTCCACTTAGAAATTAAATTAGCCTCCTTCTCCCAACTATCATCCTATAAATTGATATTCTTCCACAACACTCATAATAGAGGAACAAACTGGCCTGAGAGAACCTTCATGATCCTGTCAACAATAAAAATAGGATGCTCCTCAAAGGATGCATATAACTATAAATCCATGAAATCTAGATAGATATTTTGAGACTATTAAGAGTGATAATAATTTATTTGAGATACATAAAAAACATCTTGTATGACTTGGTATATCTAAGGTAACTAAATTGGTAGGCTACTAGCCCAAATCTCTCCAGAATCTTGAACGACCCAACATATCATGGTGAAGGATTACATAGTATCCTAATTTTTTTTGTGCCCCAGCATTGGTGAGATACATAAAACATAAGATCCTTGACCTAGAACTCTATAGTTCATTTTTGGTGATTGGCATAATATTTATTTATCGACTGTGCTGTAGCCATATACTTTTTGATCAACTGGACCAACTCTGAACTATCCTTATCGAGACACAGTCTGATTAAAGTTTCTCCTCCCACCTCTAATTGGAAAAAATGTGGTTAGCATGGCCTACCATACAAATCCTCATAGATTTCCATCTATATCATCTCCTATTATCTATTATTGAAGTAAAAATAAACTCTGGGTATATGCCTCTCCCAAGAGCCCCTAAAATCAAGGATACATGCTATCAACATGTCCTACAGAACCAAAATCCTTCCCTTTGACTATCCATAAATCTAAAGGTGGTATGTCATGATCCATAAAGACCTATTTATGTAATTTCCTTCGGAAAATCATCTATGAATGAGAAGTAAACCCGAAGTACTTATCTAATACAAAGGCCCAAGGAATCCTGTGAAGTTACATTGTCTCATGGATATAATATCTCCCAAGCTCATCTACTGAGAAGGTCTCCCTGATCATCATGAAATAAGTGAAACTCATGAGACTTTCCACAATAAATCATACAACATCACTAACTCAAGGCATCCTTTGAAATCCAGTCATGAAATACATCACAATTTCCTCTCATTTCCACTCGGGAAAGGGAAACTTCTTTTAAATTTCATCTAGTTTATGGTGTTCTGCCTTCACCTACTGATAGGTGGAACACCTCCTAACAAAACCGGCTACCTCATGTTTTAGTCATGGAAACCAATAATAACCAAGTAAATCACGATACATGTTAGTAACACCAGGATATACAACCCAAAATATGGCACTAAACTCTCTCTTCAACTCATCACGTATGTCTGATAAAACCCAAACATAATCATTAATATAAATAATTTCATCCTAATACATGGTCCATCTTAGAGGTGGGTCCTCACCTACACACTCTACCATAGGACTAGGCCCTCATTTTTAGATAATTGTATCATTCACACTCTATCTAGAAGAGTAGATTTTACAACCAATTTTGAGAGAAGAGACTTCCCCTTGCCTTTATGCACCTCCAAGTGAATCATCAAGAATAATTCCATAAGATAACACTCTTTATCGGCCTCCTGAAATGCATATATCTAATTCCTCATACATAGTGAATTAAAAATTATATTTACTTTTTTGAGCATATAGTAAAAATCAAATTTGAAAGACTATAAGTAATCAACCCACCTTTGATACCTCATATTAAATAAAATCTGTGTAAATATATAATTAAGGATTTTTTTTTGTTTTTTGACACCCCAAAATTCTCTCCCAATAAATAATTACTCTAATAGTGAATAAAATGTACAACAATGGAAAACTTGAGATCATGGGTCTGGTAGTTTCCCTCATGTGGCCTCAACTAATGAGACCCATATGCTACAAATCACTCCTTTTGAATAAAAAATTCTCCTAGAAGGATAACCTTTGCATCCTAATACATAGTGTAGCTCCTGTTGAGCTATGACAGAATCATGGTGGGTGTTGAAGTCAGTCACCCTCTTATCTCTTGAAAGGTCGTCTCATAGGTATCTATCCATTCAGACTTCGTACACTTCTTAGTCAAGAATGTAAGAGGTTATTCCAAGCATGAAAATTCCTACATGAAATTCTTGTAATATACAGAAATCCCCACGAAACACCATATGTTAAAGACGTTCTTGTGATGATCCCAGTAAACTAAAAATCTCACATTCTTTAGGTCAACCGATACTCCTGTCTTTAAAATAATATAACCGAGGAAGTGAATCTTATCCCTCAATAAGTGGAACTTAGTGAGATTAGTATATAACTAATGCTCACTTAGTGTATTCAAAATGATCTTAAGATGTTTGTAATGGGTGTCTCGATTGTGAATATACACCAAGATATCATCCACAAATACCACCAGAAATGAATCTAGATAAATATGGATAATTTGATTCATCAGCTCTGTGAAAATTGATGGAAATTTTGTGATAATGAATGAAATAATTATATAATCATATATAACATACCTACTAAGAGAATATATACAAGATATATTTTCAATATTCACAAGTACTTGGTGACAACCTAACCTCAAATCAATATTTGAGAAAACTCAATCTCCTTGGAGATGATCGAGGAGATTATTTATACGTGGTAAGGGATAACATTTCTTGAACTTTAAATGGTTAAATTTACAATAATCCACACATAGATAGAGGGTACCATCTATATTTTTCACAAAAATTAATTGAAAAATCCATAGAGATGTACTGGGTCATATAATCCCCTTTGTCTCGAAGTCCTCTAGTTGTATCCTGAGTTCCTATAACTATGTAGTAGCCATCCTATCCTGAGAAATCAATACCGGTGAACCACCTCAAAATAGATTGATCAAAAATCCCACCTCTCTCTTAGGAGGTAACTATAAAATTCATCTGGGAAAATGTCGCAGAAATGATCAACCACAGGATGGAATTCCTCTTGGTGCATTCATTGATCATCCACATATAATCTATCAATAAGGGTTTTAATATCACATATCCCATGATGCTTGGTTTTATATCTTCCTACCTGGACATCCCATTAACCCTTGAGAATAAAGAATCCAGCCTCTTGTGAATTGAAGGTCACTCTCCGATGATAGCAGTAGACATAGGTATGGTAAAAAACTAGCCAGTCCATCCTAAGTATAAATTCAAAACCATTCATCTCAAGGAAATAAAGATCCCATTTGAAGTGAAAACCACCAATCTCAATGGGGAAATTTCTACACTTCCATACACCCTCCTTTATAATCCTAAATAGAGTATCGAGTGTCATGATGCCTTCAGAAAACTGAACAATGAGCCCAAGGCTCTCCATTAAAGGTAAATAATGAAACTATGAGAAGCGCATGTATCAAAAATAATAGATACTAGATTATATGCTACTAAGATCATACATATCATAGTAGATGGTCTTATTCTTTACTCCTTAGGTTTATTCTATAAAGAATATATCTAGCTTATACCATGACCCTATGAAACAACCTCACCACCCAGAGTAGGCTTGATATACTATCTAGGTACAACCGGTACCTGGATTCCTCGACCAGGACCACCACCTTGACTTGAATGACTGAAACTATTCTAGCGCATAACTAGACATGGATATGTGAATCCTTCGCTCAAACATGGATTCAAAGTTGATCCCATTCCACTGACTGTTAGAGGGAAGGTCCTATAGAAACATCAAACATGGACCATCCTTCCGCAAGATCGGAACTCGAATAGGTCTCAATCACATTGGTTTCTCATATGTCTCTATCTCCCAAAATAGTGAAAAAATATAGTGATACTATCACTATAATCATTTATGGTACTCCCCTCATGCGAAGCCTCAATATGACACTTCCGACCACTGGAAGCTAAACCAATGGGATGATAGGTTGAACTTCCCTACTATGGACCCCCCATATTCACTTAGTTTATATTTAGTAATAAGAACCTAATTCACTATCTCAATAATACTAGTAAACTAAAACATGTTGACCTATGGTCAAACGACCTGCTTGATACCTCCCTTGAAGCGTCTTGCCCTCTACAACTATTCAGCAAGATATATTAGTGGAAAACACTGAATCTTTATAAAACATGATGAATATTAAATAACATTCATCACTACCTACTCTAAATGCATAAAATCACTATCCCTTTTAGCTCTCTAGGTCTTAGAAAAAAAATAGTCATAAAACCTGAAATGAAAAACTCTCCAAACAATATCTCACGGCTTGTTATCTTGGTTCAAAAATTCCCAAAAACGATTATATACTCCTTGAAGAATATATGTCATGAAATTCACTCTCTCTTAGGATGTGACTTGAGGTTCTTAAATATGGACAATATAGTCTCTAGACATATCTCAACATCATCAGGACCTCCATCCCTTGAAAACCTGGGTGGATTCTGCTACTGAAACACACACATCAGATCTCCCATAGATGAGGTAGGTTGTAGTGTTCCATGAATGGTATGCATAAAGAGAAAAAAACTCTCTCAGAACTGGGACTCATCACCCATATCTGGTACTGCTACTGGTTCCATAGTTTTTATTATCTACTAGTATCCTATGGACCACCACCTCTAGAGCATGGTCATCCCCACCATCCTAGTGCACGTTTAGAGGTTGTTATGGTGGCATGTCTCTATAATTCTAATCACACACATTTAAAAAGATCAATAGGGATAAGATCATAGTTTCAAAGGGTAGGGAAGATAAAAAAAATTCCTATAAACAAGACTCAACCCTATGCCTGCTTCTAAATCCATGAATGGGTAATAGAAACAACAGTAAAAAGCACCAGAGAAACTACCTACTACCCATTCAAAATCTGGGTCAAGCTCAATTTCTCTTTTTCTATGATTCAATTTTTTAAAATTCATACTTCTATTAAAATTATGATTAAATGGATGAACCAAATGGTTCACCACTTATAATCCATAAGTTCCCATGCAACTTATAAACCAAAACATGGTATCCACTTAACCAATACTATAACACATTCTATTCCACGCAACCAATGGCCCATGAATCAATATTCAATAGTTGACTGCATATGGTGTCTGCTGTAGCCTAAAAAGGAAAACATTGTTTAGGTTATTTCAAACACTCTAAGTACCAAATATGTTTCTCAATTACATGAAAAAACCATCAACCAAATCATATATATATCAAGCAAGTAACACATCATAAATGTCACAAAATCAAGCAATACACCTTGTATGGAATGGAATAATGCATGGCATGTGAATCCTATAATATTCCTAAAATGATGCATGATATGAATACCCTCATATCACCCTGCCAAGTATAAAAATATGAAATCATATCAACATTAACATTACATATCAAGTGCATCACCCAATGGTAGAATCAATTCAACTTTAATAAGAAAAATCAAGAAAACAATAATTTCTATTCTAGGAAATTTGGCTTTTTCCTATACTTAGTTTAGCTACTCCTAAGCACAAATCATAAAAAAAATTACAATACCTTTATAATATCCTATTAATTGTCTCAAAATGGTAACACAATAATAGAAAAATATTATGATACCACTTTGTAATGTCCCGACCAGGGGTCCACTAAACAGTTCCCCGAGACGATGGGTCATATGGCCTCAAGCATGCCTCCCCGTATTCCATAGGATTCTTCCTAGTAGAAAAGTATTAGGGTGTGTTTGGGGGATACCATTCCCTAATATCATGGTAATAAAATATTAATGATCATGAAAGTCAACTATTGAAAGTAGATAGACAAACCAGAAAGAAGATAAACATCCAAGGTAGTAATAAATAAACAATGCCAAAGAAAATTTCATATTCAAAATGATGTGTCATTTTAGGTATTTAAAATGAGGAAACATATTTATACAAGAATAATATACAATACATGTATCAACATACAAAAAGTCCAAAAATTTCTATCTCCAAATAGTATCACGATCCTAGCACGGTCATGTGGTCCCCTACTTCTAAACAATGAACAAGAAAAACATTGTACATTGGGAAATTTCCATGGTCCTTACCTGTATCCATGAAATCTATACAGGTACCCAACAGAGTCATGAATAGGGTGTGAGATAACACTTATTAGGACACCACCCACAATGTCTATAACATGTCCAATCTGTGTATAATGGGCTAAACAGTGTGCAAGATACCACATGTATAATAGTAATGTAAATAAGGTATCAAAGTAGAAAATATATTGTCTATAAAAACATGCCTACTTGAGAAAAAAAATACTAAGAAACCATATAAAAGGGATATTTTGAAACATAGAAAAACTAACATGCCGTCTGATCTACCTACTGGAGTAATATAACCATACTGGGGGTATTTTTCAAGCATAGAAAAAAAATATCTGCATCAGCCTCACCATTTAATCAAGTGTAAATATCCACATGTAAATCCCATATAATCACGTGTAACATCCACAATAACCTCTCCATGTAATAATGGTATTAGACCAAGAAGGGATAGATCTAAATTATAGAAGACCAAGGCATCCACGTCGAGTCCCTGGAGCATCTCTACGAAAACTTGGTGACAACTTGGTTAGTTTCCAAGGAGCATGTGAACAGACCATGTCCAAATTGAGTCAAAGAAAGATAGATCCTTGGGGAATCAAGGCCCTTGGAATTCTATAGAATTAGGATCCAAGGAGTGAACATGTCTGAGTAATCCACTTCCATAATCAAGACCCATGGAGAAGAATTTTCAATGAAATCATTTGGAATCAATATCCAAGTTATGTCGACCAAGGTATGTACTACCACAATTAATTCATCATCTCATTCATTCATCAATTCAAAATCATTCACATTCTATGAGTTTATCCAACTCACTTCCATAATTTCCATTTGAAAAATTAAATCAACTCACATCATGTTATCACATGGAACATTAGGCATTAACTATCTCCTAATCATATTAATTCAATTAACATTTAGTTTTAAAAGACTTAATCAAGAAAGGATAGCTCAAAATCACCTAGTGGGGCGGAATAAAATTTATTAGATGAAAAATCACACCCCATCGGTGGCCTAGGTTGGGGTTTTCAACCTTCAAAAATATCAAAGGTACTTGTTAGAAATCTTACAGTTTCCAATTAATTTAATTCAAACAATAAATTAATTTTAGGGGAAATACTGGAAAGTATGGTGTGCGTAAAAACTATAATTAGGCACATAAAACACCAATCTTTGAGGTGAAGATATAAAAAACCAAAATTATACATGTGGTACAGTACTCATCTAGTATTGACTTATGATTCAGTTCATATTGAGAGAAAAATGAAGAATGGATGAAAATATTGGAAATAGGGCATATTAGCTTGCACCTAAATAACTGCATCGATATGAAGAAAAAATAAAAACGACACAAGATGATCAAAGAAATTACCAGTGCAGATCCAAGGAGACCGAAAATTCTCAGATCAAGCACTATTTGAAGAAACCTAATAAAATCCTATGAATTGGATTCAAAGGGAGATCAAAAGCATTAGAGTCCTATCCATTGAAGAAGAAAAACATAGTTCTAGGTTATAATACCTTTTAAGGAAGGAAAGATAATTTACAACATTTAAATCAGGTCACATAGTTTGACCACACATTTGGAAAAATTTTGCAACAACAATATTCCCTTCTCTATCTCAAGGGTGAACTTTCATGGTCATGGAACATGGTAAGATAAACCGGGCACTGACTGTGAATCTAGCGTCTATAAAAAAAATGAAAATCCACCAAATGCGTATTTGTGTCAGGTTTCATAGTTTCCTCAAACTGTGTAGCCTTTTATATACCTTTATCTAACCCTGCATGATTTCCAAATATTGTGAGTCCTTAGTCACATAGTTCATACTAACAGTGTGGCCTAACTTCCTTCTCCAAAAACTGATCCTCCAAGCTTTGAAAAATCCCCGAATGACCCCAAAATTTCTGTGTTCTCATTAGACACTCACATTAGGTAGAAAACTAAGTATTTAAACCAAAATAAAAATGGTTCATACCTTATAGGAAAACCATAGATATTAAAAACAACAGCGTATATCTAGATCATCTACGTGGGAAGTGCTATAAGATATTCCATGGCTCCAACATGATCCAACACCACAAAATACCCAAAAAATAGGGAAAAAATATTACTCCCATGACCAAACCTTCACTTTCCATGATGAGGAGTCACCTTCAAGAACATGGGATCTCCAAAAGTGGGATGATTTCATCAAATGATCTACTATCTCCCATATAAAATCATAGCCACATTGAACTCGAGGTAACCTGGAAAGTAATTCTATCAATATTTTCTCCCACTTCCACTAGGGAACATCTAAAGGATGGAGAAACCCACTAGAAAAATGATGCTCCAACTTTACCTTTTGGAAGACCAAAAATTGAGAAAGAAAATATTTAACTGCACACTTCAACCCCAGACAACAAAATAGACCTCTCAAATCTCAGCACGTCTTGGTCACACCGGTATGTACCAGAAAAGGAAAACTATGGAACTCAAAAATAACCATTTCACGCATCATAGAAGGAATTAAGAAACGTACTTGAAAATAAATCCACTATTTTCCATCCTCAGACCAACCATCAGGGCATAAAAAAAAACTCTATCTCTATAGACCTCCACCACAGATTCCCCCAACTGGACTCCTCCCCTTACTACACCAAATATGACTTCACTATCCTCTTTAAAAGAAAAACTTTTACTCCAAACACTCCCATATCAATATGTATCACTGAGAGTTCTTCCATCACTCTCTAGGAATACATTGATTCATGCACAAAATCACTAAGTGACTTTTTGATCAACTCATTAGCTATAAAATTTACCTTTACTGGCATATAATAAATCAAAATGTCATAGTACTATAGTAATTCCATCCAAAGACGTCGATGAAAGATCATGTCATGCTATAAGAATACATAACTTAGTTTCTTATGGTCAGTAAAAACCAAAAACCACTCACTAATGAGGTAATGTCTCCTCAAATTCAATGAAAACACCACTACTGCAAACTCAAGGTCATGGGTGTTATATTTAGGATCAAGGGGACATAAATTTCAATACCCATAAGAAAAATAATTTATCATTGAATAATCAAAATACATCCCAAGACAAGAAGAGAAGCACCACAAAAAATATAAAACTAAACTACTTTTGCTAGAAAATAAAGATCTGGATCGCTGACCAACTTATCTGTAATGTTCTCAAAAGATGCATGACAGTGGTTAGTGCACAAGAAAACCTGGTCCTTCAAGGTCAAGTTTTTCAAAGGATTCTCAACCTGAGAGAAATCATCAATGAAACTCCTATAATATCCTCTAAGAACAAGGAGAATCGAAACCTCTTCCACTATCATGGGTGCTACCCAAGACATAACTGCGTATATATTTAAAGGATCCATAAATACTCCATGATTGAACACAATATTACCCATGAAAAAACATCACGATCAATTCAAAAACATTACAAATAGTTTATCACAAAAAAGAAATCCGAAATAGGCAAGAATATTCTCTACATTATCCTCTCCAGATGTGGAGTACACACTAATGTCATTGATTAAAACAACCATGAACTTATCCAAGAACTCTTTGAAAACTATGTTCATCAACCACATGAACACAAATGGAGCATTAATTTCACATAACAACATCGTAATGAACTCATAATGACCATGATGATAATAAAAAATATTCTTATGGATATCCTTATCCTTTACCAGCATATGAGGATATCATGATTGAAAATCTATTTTCTATAACCAACCTTCTCCTTTCATCTTATTGAATAAATCATCAATCTAAATAAGTGGATGACAGTTCTTTAGTATCAATTGGTTAAAGTGAAAATAATCATTATAAAGCCTCAAACTTCCATCAGCCTTCTTCACAAACAAAACTGGTGCACCCTAAGGTGACACACTTGTCTTAAAAAGACCTCACTATAATAGATCATCAATTTGTAATCGTATCTCCCACACTCATAAGGAACCATTTTATGAAAATAAATTGATATAAGAGACACACATGACTATAGCTCAGTCCAAAACTAAATCTCCATTTGAGGGGTTAAAGCTACAACCTCGTCTGGAAAGACATCAGGGTATTCTTACACAACCCTAGGAATAAATGACCGATAAACCTCTAATGAGATTATAATATGATCATCCATCAAATTATATAAGGACATAACATGCCTCAGACCCATATGAGGGTATCTCTCTCCAAAAAACACCATTGTATCTCATTTAGCATCATATAACACAACCTTCATCCTGAAGAAATCCCTAATATCCTATATTTAATACAACCAATCCATGTCGAGGATGCTATTATATGGATATATCTATAAACATGGGAAGTCTCTCCAAGAGTGGTTCTTCTCCAAAACTAGCTCAAAGTCTCTATGAACTTCATAAAATTCATCTCAACCTCTAACTAGAATAGTCAATGCCATTGGAACTTGAAGCCTCTATACCTAAAGTCCCAAATAATGGACACAAGTAGGTGATATAAAGGAGTGCGTCACTCTTGAATCAAACAAATCATGAATCCATGTAGAAAATATGCAATGGGAATCTCAAACGATATATGGATTTCCTGACATTGGAAATGATAAAGCATGAATCTGACCACAACCTGCTCCATATCCTCTTTGACCCTGCTAACGACCACCTCCATGGTCGTTCTCTACTCTTTGAGGATGAGGAGCATCTTAGGGTTTTCCAACGCCTACCCATTCTCCTCTATACTGATCCAAAACTAGAGCACCCAACTGCTACTTCCTCAGATGAAACTACCTCAATATAGGAACCTGAAGTGGAACACCTAGCACATGGTGATTGCTTAGAGAGGTCATCCACTGTCACCACTGATGACCTCATCCTACACAAGAAAAATATGCATCTAATCCCTAGGAATAGGTCTGAAATATTCCTCCCCATGAGAAATAGGATGATGGGGTATGAGAAATACCCCCAAATAATAAAAAACTCTATAGTCCTAAAAACTGGGATACCAGAACCAAAACTCTACTTCATGAAAAATCCTGAAGTCTCCCCTCTTTTAATGATCTAGTGCTGACTAGAATCCTCTCTATAACTGCTTCTCTCCCAAGCCGCTTGATATATTTCTCCAGAAAAAAAGGGGTGACTTGGATCTAGATCTCTAGATGAAAAATCCTCTTCAACATTCCCCACTCTAGCCTCCTCATATGAAAATAGGTCTCAAGAATATTGCAAAAGGGTCCTAAAATGGATCTTGAACTCCCGCACACTGGAGCTCCCATTCCAAAGGATATGCAACTCCTGGCGACTGGTCTTCTTCATAGTTGAAAAAGAAAATACACTTTGAACCAGTATCAAAACTTCTCCAATTATACTGCTCACCCCTTATGATCTATGAGGAACAAGAACCAACACTTTATCACTATTCAATATAACATCATCATGGGAAATGAAACCCAGTTCTCCTTTGGAGCACATATCAAACTAAAAGCTACATAAACCTACTCTGACCAGTCTTCTATGACTACATATGAAAAATAGCTCTCATAATTCTATTTTCCCTTAATCTAAAACTCTCAGAGTGTCTTCCTCCAAGTGTTTTCATCATTGACCTATACTTTGCAGAGAACTACTAGCACATCCTACTAAACATCTTTGACACAAACCTAACAAGGATGTCAACTTGGATCCATTCCTGCAAAAATAACAAACTTCTTAAAAGTAATAAACCTCTAATATGGAATATTTCACATTAATAAATAAATTAATTAAATTTTATTATTAAGGTTTTAAACTATCCAATGGTCTATCCATTTCAAACATAAGTTCAAAGAAGAATGATACATTATAATTTCCTAGGTCTCTACCCTACATCCTGTATTACTTCATTTAGTATGCTCCGTAAACATAAATTTCCATGAATTAGATCACAGGGGGGGGGCATAAATACCTATGTCTCATCCAGTCTCCCATGTTTACATCACTTACAAAATTTAGCTGACACTATTCCCCTACCATCCCATGCAACATCACTTGTTCATAACTCCAAAATCCATCCTATCCCTTAACCTAAACATTTGATACCAGTCTCTCAGGACCCCCTCCCCACAAAGATAGTGAAATGATGAGAGAGATATGATGAATGCTTGACTCCCAACTCTAGTAGGATTTGGGATGGTGATTATCACCAGGGTATATTAAACATGAATATGGGAGGTATTAACCTCTAAGAGAAACATGTGTAAGAGAGAGATAAGTTGGATACAACAACCAAAACCTACTTATTCACACACACAGACACATATAAAGACACACACACACGCATATATATATATATATATATATATATATATATATATATATATTACAAATCCAAAGTGAAAACATTCCATTTTATAAATTACTAAACAAATAAAATGAAAACAAAAAGTACCAAAAAGGTAAAGATGACAATGACCACGAAGCCCAAACAACTCCAGCTAAACCCCGAGTTAGTAATATTCAGCCCAATAACTAACATTATCTAGATGACCTGAAAAATATTTTCTATATATGTAGTGTGAGAATAATAGTATACTCATTAAGATCCTCCACAGATCCTCCCACTAAAAAGATATAGAAAACATCCTAAAGAATAGTGAACAATAATAAAACTAACTCATCATCTAAACAAGTATAGTAAGTTCCTAGACTCACCACAGATATCTCTCAACAAGTATCACATAGAACAGAGCATATAATATAATAATAAAACATCAAGGTTACCCCGCTCTTTCTTCTCTATTAGATATCTATTTTTCCCCATCATTTCAATTTTTGAGAATCTCTTTCCAGAATTTAGCTGACCTAAAAACACCTGGGAAAGGCATCATTAGAGTTACCTCATGCATCACATCATCACATTATCCCATATCACATATCCATATAGGTAACAATTAGTTTATTGGATCCACCATAACCCTTATGACATATATAAAATATCATGTTTTATACATCAAGACATTACAACCCATACATTATGTAATTACCTCAATCCATCATAGCATAAACACATCATACCTGTAATAATACTTTGGATACTGTATTCGGTAATAAAAGTGTGTGAAATAAAAAAAATCCATCATAGAACTCTACAAACATATATTAAAAAACTAACCATTATGAATACTAGTTTAAGTAATTACCAAGTGAAGAGATAAGGGCTAGATGTGGTATTCACCCATCCATTCTCCCATTGAGATGTTGGGGAAAACTACCTCCCAGTGTCTAATGGGTGTCAATCGCCCTAATATCCATGTGTAGGGAAGAATATGATACACATAATAGAAATGATATAATATAGCTCAGAACCACACCATGGGCATAATATAGTCTTAGAATCACCTACAGCTAACATTGGTCAGACTTCTGGTTTCCACTGCTAACACCAGATATCCTATAAGCACATAGGCATATAAAAGTGGTACATTAAATTAATTATTTTCTTTTGATAATTTACCAAGTTTTAATTAATTAACTTTCTATTAATTAACCATTATCATTATTCATCATTACATCACATTTTATTATATTAATCATTAAAGTAATTTCTATTCCCTCTTGGCATAATCCAAACCATGTTTGTGGTTTATCCAGATTAACATTTTTTTATCATTTTCATTCCATCATCAACCATCCATGTGGGTTGAAAATTTATTTATTAATTATTAGAATAATTCCATTTATAGGTGCTATAGGAAAACCATCCTAAACTACTTCCCATAGGAAACATTCAAACAATCACCCCCAACCACCTCAAGGAGTGGGGAAAGGAATGCCGATAAAAAACAAGCAACTTAGCCATCGATAATTAAATTGTTTCAAGTTCAGTGTCTCATCAATGGGTAATCCAAGATTTATCCCATTCCATAAAATCTGGTTCCATCCCCAAAACCCATATTCATATACCTATGCATCTCTCCATCACATACATCATCCACTGCCACATTATCCCTGTATTCCCACCCAACATAAAAATAACCATCCCATGATCATCCATACCTTGCTAACATCACATATGGGACTCCCCTCCCACATATCATCCATCTCAGGAGATACTATATTAGGCTTGTATCATAAGGAGTTTATCCCGATCACATAACAAAATTAGTCGTAATAAACAAGAAATAAAAAAGGATACTAGGACATCAAAACTCAACATTCATACTTCTCATGAAAATGAGCTCTCACCTATCCAAAACGAGGAACTCGGTCTTCTCAAGATAAAATAAAACCCAAGCCATAGAAAATTATCTTTATCAAACCATCGATTATTATTCCAAATTGAATTAACCAATTCATTTATTATCGGTTCCAACTATGGAAACCTATGTTATCATGCTAGAACAAGATATCAAAGGCCAAACATTCTCTTAGCATTTATTCTTGTTTAAAAAAAACCCAGAGAAGTACCATTCTCAATTAAAATTACTTTTTAATTATTAAAATCATGTGTAGACATGATTAAAATAATTTACCGATTCAATTAATCACATGGAAGATCAATTTCAATTAAATATGTGCAGTTGATCAATTTTATTATCATCAAATTACATCAACCACCAGATTACAAACATGCATCTTCTTTAATAATCAAGACAATTAATTATCGATTAATTTCAGATTTACATTAATTACTAATTTAAACATTATATTAAAAATGTAAGAAAATGATATCAAAGTATAAAACATAGTCATCACACTATCTATAAAATAATGAGGCAAACCGCTATCATGATATAAACCAACATCATCGACAACATGAGATTTCTATACAATTTCATTAATATAGTTTAAATAATTATTTGGTAAATTATATATCCATCCAAAGGGATCAATAATGGTCAATTTATGATTTAAAATAAATAAAATAATATAACAAATGAATCCCATAACTCAAAATTTTTCAATGTTCTTCGCATGAGAATTAACCACTTTATAGATCTTCAATCACATATCCTGTAAGAACCATATCCATATAAGGAATCCGCAAAAAAACCACACTAACAAACAACCAAGAAAACCCCATTAGAAACATGTGAGATCATATAACATACAATGTAGATAATATTAAAGAGTGAAAGATATAAAACCAGGTTAAAACACTAGAAAATGAGGGAATAACGCACCTTGGATCACCACGAATTACTATGAATCGATGATGGAAGCCAAGAATCAATCCCTAGTTGAAGGGATATGAGATTCCAAGAAAGGGAAACATGGAAATATGGAAAATGAGATGGATCATAGGATTTTAGAAACCCCCAATCCAATACACCTTTTATTAACACACTTCACTTGGGATTTACATGGCGTGTTAACCATTTAGACGTAGTGCAAATGTTGGGCATCGGTTTTCTCTGAAAAATGTGTTGCCCTTTATTATTTGACCCTAATTATTTACACATCATGTGAATCCTATGAACCATATTTAAATATCCATGAACTTTATTTACATGGATTGTAAGAAATACAAAATTCTGTAATTTCCTTATTCAAACATTTTCAATAGCCAACACCTGCATGGTACTTCCAAGCCTCCTCTGAGAACAAAAAGCCTCATAAACACACAAAGGGTCAGACTACCTAGATCTGAGACCTTACATGGATGATATAATCACCCATTAGGTAAAAATATCATGAACTATTTACTATATATAGTCATAAGAATAAATAATTTTTTTATTATTGATCCAAAATAATAAACTAATGAATATAATAATCCAAAACACCCTGCTCCTCCCCTTATAAATACCACCCCTCACCACACCTTCTCCCCACACATTCTAGGCCTTTAAGATTAAAAAATATATTTCAAAAACTCTAGTCCCCACTATCCCCAGGTCTAAGTTCTACTGGTCTCACCAAAATAAAAATTCCAAGTTCCCTAAGGGGTCCTTCAAGGAGGTGATATTCAAGAGGGAACATTCTCAAACAACCTCATTAAATTTATTTTTTTATTCTACTTTTTAATCATCTACTACATAAAACATAGTATAATAATTATAGTATCAACTATATAAAATAATTTTATATTTATAATGGAGTATCTTTAATCCAAACCTTTTATGATCTCCTCTTATTCAAATAAAAATGAAACCATTGTCCATATTATGTTGGTTAACTGCCTTTGTGAACAATGAGTTTCAATTTTCCACTGATTCCTTCATAAACTATTTAAATTAACTTATAATTGTTTATAATGAAATAATTTTTTTATATTATATTTTAATTCATATTTTGTATTTTTTATATGTCCATAACATTAATTTAAACGAAAGTAGTTTGACATGATTAAAAAATTCCAAAATAAACTAAACATAATGTTTTATCAAATGAATCATCCATGTGTAATTTTTTTGAATATAGGACCATTTAATATTACTTTATATCATTAATTACATTCTATTTCACTTATGGAGTTTTATTTCCATTTAAAAATGACTTCCATTATTATGCACAACTGAACCGACCATGAAACCATGAAACAAATGATCCCAAAACAAAAAGAATTAAACATTATAAATCATCTAAATGGCCATAAATGAATTGAATAAAAATATAATAAATCAAAAATATGTTGAATAAGCCATGAATTAAGTAATTTTTGAATCCAATTTGATTATACAGGACATTAAGTGCAAGTGCAAAGCACATTTAGACATAAGGTAAGGGATTCTACAAACCTCCATATTTATTTTGGGTTGGGATCCCACTATTTTACTCAGTTTATATATTAATTATACTTTTATAATTATTATATATTATGTATATATGTTCCAAAATATTTATCTATCTCAATTAATATTTTTTTATTGGTAAATATAGATTTTAAAGGCCCCTTTTCAATTCCTCTCGATTAATAATCCCGATTAAAGGGAACTTATCTATTTCTTACCCATTTTCATGTACATTCAATAAAATGTTTTAAGTTAATAATATTTTATAAATTCGATAATATTATCATAAAAATATTATTTTAGTCCATTTATGGTTTTATGGAAGTAATTATTCATTTATCCTATTTAAGGAACCCTTATTATTTTCCATAAAACCTCACCTAATTAGCATATTTATAAGGTTACATAACCAATATATTTCATGTTTTCACTATAGTTGGAAATTATTATCCATGATCTATTCTATTTTTTTTTTCATTTATGAATTTCCAAGAATGATTTAATCCCTTCTTTCAAGGATACCATTATGATATGACCTTGGGCTATGCCTTATGACATGATAATGAAACCCATTCCTTTACAAGGGTAATCCTTTTGTTTATGACTTATGATTGATTTCATTATTTTTCACACATATGCATGTACATGTTATGCTGAGTGTTCCTAGACAGTGCTCTGATGCATTGGGAAATGTTCTAATCTCATGATACATTATGTATGGGATTAGAATGTAAACCTAATTCATTATGAGACTATGTCCACCTTATGATATCACACTTCTAGTTATATTTCACTCATATTTATGTCATGATATATATTTCTTCAAAATTACTATATTTATATGATCATATGATTCCATGTTTTATATATTATGACTCCATAGGTTTATTCATGATCTATTACTTTTATGTTATCATGTTTTTCCTCTTAACTAATGTTCAATGTTTCATTTTCATGTTTATTCCCTTAATTGGATTTTTTAGCTCACCGATTTTTTCTATGAATTCCCTTGGTTATCCTTTGTAGTTATAGTAGAATAGATGAATTTAAGAGCTCAATATATATATTAATAAAAAGATGTATTATTCTAGTTTCATTTTTTCTAAGTATGTACCTAGTCTTCCAAAGACACTAGGTTTTTCAATACTTGGATTCTATTTAGTGGATATTTATGCTTAGAATCATGTCATAACATTTATTAAAATATTGGGTTGATGTAGTTTATATTATAGGATGGTTTAGTTATTTTTTGGGATTTGGACTATAAAAATTTGGAAAGAATCGTTAGGATAAGTCAATGTACTGGAAATATATCCATTAAAAACCTATATTTAATCTTAGGGAATCACAAGTTTGGATATTATATTTATTTATAGGTTATTCCTTATATTTTCATAGTTTCATTTTTATATTATCTTTATCTAAGTATTAAATAATGCAAATTTTATTTTTATTATTTAGTTAATGGAATGAAATGAAATAGGAGAACCATTTTTTATTAACCAATGTGATAGAAAATGTGATGATTTCCCTAATGAGATTCCAAACCTGATGGGAACATTATCCCAAAACTTCATGATAGTAATTTATCAACTAGATAAAGTTATGAATAATAACTTCTATCATGTGAAAAACCCTCCTTCTCATACAAAAGATCAATTTGTGGTCGAGTCCTTTATGTGAAAATGACTCCTACCTTCAGTGGATCTTAAGATCCCCTCATCACGAAACAATGGATTAAATCTATCTAGGAGATATTATCTATCCTCTAATACCCAAAAGAATAGAAATTTGTGTTGGTGGTTTATAATTTTTGTAACACCCCAAGATTTCATAGTGTGTTATTTATTCAAAATAATTCAATAACTTGCACTACACGCAACACCGAGCTCAATCACACCATGACTTACAAAAAAAAGCCATTAAAAGAGGTCATGAATAGAATTAACTACATTTTTTAACTTTATATAATCCTTATAATTTTAGAATCCATATTATGAGTTTCTTAGTCATAATGCAAGAATAGATTCATTTCCAGTATTGCACTTTTATCAACTTTTAATAGTGAAACCTTTTTAAATACAATATTTTAAACTTTTTGACTAAATGGGGACATCAAAAAATTTAAAATGAAACATCCCAAGCTTACACGGTATACTTTCCTTTGAATAAAACAGTAGCGTGTGTTGTACGCAACTTCATGTTTTAACACACACCACAACCGATCAAACTAGCCGTTATGAATAGTAATACCTAATTTTTGAAATTATATATATTTTATATTTCAAAATGGACTTCATTTTTGGATTCGGAATATCGAATTTATCCTAAGGTGAAATTTTGGTACTTTTCGGATAACTTTAATATTTTGATGAATAGTGAAAATTTCTAAATTTTAATTAAAAACATCTTTTTTAATCAAAATAATTAATAGTGATAAATTATGAATTTGAGTGGTTTTAAAGTATATTTAGAATATATTTTTACAATTTAATATAATGTTGGTCATTGGAAATAATTTTACAATTAAACCGAACATAAACAAGTGTCAATCTTTTGATAGTTATTATCTCTTAAAAACACGCTTTTTGTTTTGACAACGGGAATTAATTTTAAATTAATTTCTGCCACTTCTGTGTTTTGAATTTAGAAAAATGGATTCAATATTTGGAATCAGGATGTTCAAATTGTGTAAATAGGTAACTTTTATTTTTAGACATTTTGAATAATTACTGCCGTAAATATTTTATTTACCATGGTTAAGGGTAAATCCGGTAAATAAGGGTTAAAAAATAATATTATAATAATACTAAATTACCCTAAAACGTGTCTTAACCCTATTGGTGGATACATGGTAGACCATGGGCATCTTTGGGTCGATTTTGGGACCCCATGGATCCACTTTTAAGTGATAATGACACTTTATTTTAATTAAGTTAAAATGAATACAAAAATGACACAAGCATATATCTTTTAGCAAAACAATTGTTACATAGGGTTATATATGTTGGAGTTTATATTATAAATATTAATTAGAAATATAAAAAGATTTCCTACATAATGATATTTTATTTATAATTTTTAGACATTAAATAATTTATTTTATTTATGACACAACGATGATGCAGTAATTACTATAATAGTGAAAAAATAAAATAATTGATATTATAAATACCCAAATAAATATATTATGAAACTTTTAATGAATTAAACTAATTTTCTAGGATAATATGATATATTAGGATTGATTTAATCGACTTTTTTCGAAGTAATCAATCTGTTATGAGTTTCAAAAAATCAACTATTGAATAGTGTCAAAATTGACATAAAAGAGTTCTTAAAACAAATATTATATTATTAATTGATATTAAATTCCTAAAAATCTAAGGTTCAGCAAAGAGACTTATATCATGATAGGATCATAATTAATGGACCACTTGGGGGTCGCTTGGATGTATATAGTAAGTTTATTAACCATATTATATAAAAATACAAAGAGACATTGTAAAAGTGAAACTAATTAACTTAGAGTTAATAATTAAAGATAAGGTTAATATAAGTACCAAAACCTGTCTAAATTCTATTGGTTGAGTGGTTTTCGACCCATCCCCACCTTAACCTTTGAATAATCAACTTTGTATCCATTAGAAACCGAATATGAATTTATTATAAATTAATATTTCTAGCTTTTCCAAAGGTGCCCCTCACCCCTCTTATAAAAGGGCACTCCTCCTTCTCATTTCTTCACACCTTCAAAGCCTTTTGGTTCGGCCAAACTCTGCCCAAATACTCTCCCAACTTCCCTCACTACAACCTAAGGGCCTTAGTTTGATCAGAAAGCCAACCTAAGGAGCCCTTTTGATCAAATCAAAAGGAAGAACCCGAAGAAGAGGAGGTTAACCTACCCCAACCAAGGAAAAGTACAAGGTAAGAGATTTTCTTATCTCACATTCAATTCCATGAGATTTCCATTATTCGCCACTAAATTATTGAAAGTGGTGTATTGTGTACTGGCATTTGATATATATTATCATGATTATCTTTATATTCATGTAATTCTGTAAATAATTTGGTGGTTATTAACTTTTGGCCATACGACTCAGTTGATTAACGTGGTAAGGGGTTTTCATCTCACTCTTTATTTCGGTGAGATTCATGCCATATTTCCACTATTATCTTTTGTGTGGTGTATGTACTACCCATGATTGTATTCTTTGTGTAATACACTTTACCTTATGTGTATTTACATTATCATTGTATGATACCTCTTTCATGGGTTGTATGTTTCATAAGTTACCAAATTGATAAGGGTTTACTTCACAATCTCTTTAATATCCGAGGTTGTTTTTACGTAAGTATCTACAGGGACATATTTACTATCCATGTACATATTTCATAAAAGAGTTTTCAAAGGGATTATTTCTAAGGGAACTTTTACTAAAACATCATTTTAAATGTTTTAAATATTTATTCTTCTAAATCATTCTCATTTATGTCCATGTTTTCAAAATGGTTTGTAAGGATTTATTTATATGAAAATAAATGTTTTAAAAGTGTTAATTCCATTCAAAAGTTTCAAAGTGGTATGAGACACTTTGATTCAAAAATGTATTTAAATGCCTTACTTTCTAAATTGTGTAACATTAAAATGTTTTCATGAAAAAGGGATATTTCTCTCAATAATTTTTTAAACAAATTTTCATCTATGTCAACATCCTTTGATGGATTTTAAGATTCTTTGAAGTTGATTTATTATGATATAAAACTTCCATATTTTAATGAAGTTTTGTGATATGTTTGACTGTAGATGTGTCATTTATATAGCATTCATGGTTTATGAGTAAAGTATTGAAATTTCTTATGCTAGTTCCAATAAGAATGTTTATGTTATATTTCAACCTTTACTTCATATGAATGTGTTGGACAAGTATGTTCTAGGTTAGGGACTGGTTAAAGTAAGCCCTCCAGGTTGGGGACTGGTAAAAGTAAGCCCTCCAGGTTAGGGACTGGTAAAAGTAATCCCGCCGGTTTGGTCTCCGGTTATTAGAGGCACTCCGGGTTGGTGTCCGTTTATTAGAGGCACTCCGGGTTGGTGTCCGGTTATTAGAGGCACTCCGGGTTGGTGTCCGGTTATTAGAGGCACTCCGGGTTGGGTTCCGGTTACAGTTAGCCCCAAGGTCTTGGGACGAGGCCTTGAAAAGAAATTAAAGTTTAGCATTATGCATTCCATCATTATGAAAGTGGTTATTGGTTTTGCATGTGATTATTCGATTAGTAGAATATCCATGTGAATAAGTAAATGGCATTATTTCATTTTATTTATGCCATACTATGTTGAAAGTTCAAGTTTGAAAGGCTTTTGTTTTATTTATACATTGCCTTAAATGTTTATTCTTATTTATGAAAGTTTCCGCTATATTGTTATCCTTACTGGGCATTTGAGCTCACCCCTTTTCTATGTTTTATTTTTCCCAGGAAGTGAAGAAGTAAATTATGAATGACCTGCAGGGATATTATGTGGGGATATAAGTGTGGATTATGGAGACATTATGTTGTTGTAGTAGTTTTTCATTTTATGATGTAATGTAAAACTTATGAATATATCTAGTGTTTCCAAGGCTACTAAACTAATCGGTCTTTCGAGATTTGATCTTTCTTGTGACCATGACAATGTTATGTAATAATGCACCGACTCTGGGTAACTAGGGTCGGGGCGTTACAATTTTTATGTGGAAGATGATTAGAGGTGGACACTAATTAAAAAAATTAAGTCTAAATAGGAAATATATTCCTTGTAAAGGGAAAGATTTAAGAGAATATTTTCAGTAAATATTTTCCCCAAACATCCCATGTTATGATTGAGAGGGTGTTCCTCAGAATAAAGAAAAAATAATATGTGTTTATCAGGGTGTATGAGGACAAAATTTCATGCCATTCAGGATAAGCCTATATATTTTTCATGAGCATTGAATGTAAGGTGGATCACTTCTTTAGTGGATTAAAGATGAATCTATGAAAAAAAATTTTATTAGAGATGAAGAGATTATATGTTATGTCTTTAAGGTTGAGATGTATATTGGAGAATCTAAGTAGCCTTATGGGATCAGAGATAAAAATAGTAAAATATAGTTTAATATGGGAGTTTGAACTGATAAATACTATGGAAGAAAGAAAATCCAACTTCCCATGGGTCAAAAGTGTTGGAAGAAGCATCCTCAGAGAATTCTAAAGGGAACCAAGAGATTCTTTAAATGTGGAAATGTGGAGCATCAGGATAATCATTACCAAAGGGATATGAATAATACCATTAATGAGGAATAATAAAGAAGTTTTATATCAACACTCGGACTATAGTATAGATTTTAAAATGCATGTAATATGAGCATTTTTCGAGTCAATTCCCTAAGTAGAGGGTTGTGGGAGACAATCAATGAAAACAAACTCTATGGAAGTAAGGAAGAACATATTATATCACTATTTATATGGTGGATCTTGAAAATTTTGTGGTGAAAGTTATATTGGTTATTCATTAAATAGTTTAAGGCATAATTTTTTATTCCAATTCTACACATTCTTTCATATCTTTCAAGTTTAGTAGAACTATTCAAAAACAAACTTAAATTATAGAGGTCGAGTAATCCATGAGAATAAGGAATGGGTAAATTATTTTATCTAAAGTTCATAACTCCTCCCTAGTAAATATTTTTAGACTAAACCTCCTATAAAATATCATCTCAATTCCTTTTGGAGAATTTAATTATATATAGGGAAGTGATTGACTATATTCATATATATCCAACATCAATTTTAGTAAAAGGGAGATCAATCTTCACACCTTGAGGCATGATTTGATTTTGTACAAATGTAAGTAGTAGGATGAATATAATTAAGAATATTATCTTCAAGAGTGGATATTATTTTCTTATGATTAAGTATATATATATATATAATTATTGAGACAAGGGAGAGGATCATGATTAAAGACATTCCCATTGTGAGGGACTACACTGATGTGTTCCCTAAATAATTACTCGATTTTACTACTAACTGTGAGTTAGAGTTATCAATTAAACTTATGCTGGTATCTCTTCCCATATCAAATATTCCTTCCAGGATGGCCACAATTGAGTTGGTATAACTTAAGAAATATTTACAAGAGAATATGAATAATGGTTATATACAATCACATGCTTCAACATGGGGTGTAACAGTCATCTTAATAAAAAATATAGATGGGTAAATGCACTTTTGAATTGAATATAATGAGGTAACAAAAGTCATTATAAAGAACAAGTATCCCCTACCATGAAAAAATGACTTTTTCGATCAACTACACGGGGATGATTATTTCTTTATAGTGGAAATTCAGTGAGGATATAACCAATTAAAGGTAATGATGAAATATATTCCCTAGCCCAAATTTTTAATGAGGTAATGGAACTATGAGTTTATAGTGATTCACTTCAGTCTCAGTAATTCTCTAGCAGTATTCATGGATATAATGAATAATGACTTTATAGATTACTTGGATTTTTTTTACAGTCTTTATAGATGATATTATGATATACTCTATAATCAAGTAGGAATGTGATGAGCATATGAATATTTTGGTAAATATGTTATGAAGGGATAAAATATATGAAAAGTATAGTAAATGTGAGTTATGTATGGATGATGTATCATTCTTGGGTTATTTTATCACCAGTAAAGGGATATCCATGGAAACTTCCAATATAAAGGAAATTAAAGAGTTTCTGAGGACAACATATATAATGTAGATTTTGTACTGATGAAAAATTCAAATGTGATATGCTATTCCTCAATACAGATGAATGTTCATGAGGAAAACTATCCCACACACAATCTGGAGTTGGAAAATGTGATCTTCATGTTGAAAATTTGGAGGCATTATCTCTATGGGGAGAAGTATGAGATATATACTGATCATAAGATCCTAAAATATATATTCACATTGAAGGATATTAATATGCATGAATGAAGATGGTTAGATATCACAAAGGATTATGTATTCTTAATCCACTACCATCATATTAAAGAAAATTAAGCGGTAGATTATCTAAGTAGAAAGGATCCTATAACTTTATAAATGATGATGATTGAGAATGAAAAAATATTATTATAATTTAAATGGATGGACATGGAAATAATAGAGGATGGATCATAACCATTACTTTATCACATTATTTCCCAACTGTCCTTTTTAGATAATAAAAATGATGATCAGAGAGATGACATGGAAATTAAGAAGAAGCTAGAAGCTATTAAAAATGGGGAATCTTCATAGTTCAAAATTTATGAGGAAAGAGTCATTAGATTTGGGTCATGAATATGCATACCATAAAATCCTAAGATAAAGAAGGAGATTTTGAATGTTTCCCACTAATCTACCTTCTCCATCCACCTAGGGAGCAAAAATATATATCAAGATCTCCAAGTGAACTATTATTGGGACAATATAATGAAGGGGATCAATGAAGATATTTCAAAATGTCTAGTTTGTCAGCAAGTAAAGGATAAAAGGTAAAAGTCTAAGGGGATGATGCAAACATTAACCATACCTACATGTAAATAGGAAAACATCACCATGGACTTTGTCACCAGGCTTCCAAAGACATCTAGAGGAAATAATGCTATATGGGTTGTTTTGGATAATCATACAAAGGATTTTCACTTTAATACAATTAAATTTGACTTCTCACTCTATGAACTTTCAAGAATATACATCAGAGATGTGGTGAGTATAAATGGAGTAACATTATTTATTGTATCTGATTGAGATATGATATTTACCTCAATGTTCCAAAAAAGTATCTAACATGACCTAAACACTGAGAAGAAATTAAGTATGGCTTATCAACTAGTCTAAGTAGACTATTCATACATTATAAGATATATTGAAAGCATGCTCGATGGAATTCAATGGTGGATGGGAAAAAATATTCCTTTGGTTGAACTTTATTAAAAAAAATATTTTCCACATAAGTATCCAAATGGATCTATATAAATCCGTTTATGGGAAAATATTTTGAAAAAATTCATGCTAGGATGAATTTGGTGAACATATGTTGTTGGGACCTAAAATGGTAGAGGAAATGGTGGAAAATTTGAAGACCATACAGTATCACATCAAGTATTACCAAATTAAACAAAAGATCTATGTAGAAAATCATCAATGGGACCTAGAGTTTCAGGACATAGATAAGCTATTCCACGAAATATCTCTATGTAAGAGAGTCTTGAGATTTAGTAAGAAGGGAAATATAAGTCCTAAGAACATCAAACCCTTTGAGAATATTGATCACATTGGAGCTCGGATATATTGACTAGAACTTCCACTAACCATGTCTCAAGTACATAATGTATTCCATGTATCCTTCTCAAGGAAGTGAAAAATGTATCCATTATTTGTATTAAACTCATAAGTGGTGAAATTGTAAAATGATATCGCTTATGAAGATCATCCGATGAAGATTTCAGACCATAGAGACAATGTTATACACAAAAAGAAAACTCACCTATTTAAAGTACTATGTAGAAACCATAAGTATAAGGAGAATACATGGTAACTAGAGGAAGCAATGAAGGATAATTACCCTCACCTGTTTTCACCATAGAATGTAAAATGAGATTTAAAGGTTGAAATATCCAAAGGTGGGAAGAATGTAATGTCCTAGAATTTTATAAATGAAATTTCTATTCTTATAATAATTACATGTAGTATAAAGCACATATATCACATAAAGAAACCAATAAAATATTATTCTCATAAATAAGGAATAAAACCTTAGTTTGAAATTAAACTAATAATAATTCTAAATATTAAAACAAGACAATAAATAGAAATTAAGTGAATAATAATAGGACAATTTGGATATGCTAGATCCACCAGAATGACCACACTCATGAACAAATCTATAGAAAAAAACATAATATTAATAATAAAATATTCAATTTGAAGATGAAAGTATATATTAATTTAAGAGAAAATATAATTAAATAAATAATTAGTGGAATAATATGTACTTATATGATGTTTAGAATCCATATGATCATTATAAATATGACAATTTGAATAGTAATTTTACCGATTGAATAGTAACTTGACTGTTGATATAGTAATATGACCATTAGGAATAGTAACATGAACACTAGAATAGTAACCTCACCTATGTAAATGTAAAATAATATCGAGGTATCTTATCAAATTAAAATATGATATATCTATATCATGGTACAAATAAATAAATAATTTAAATATGATAAATTAAGTATTGGTATTTTGAAAAATGTAAATGTTTTATTTGCAATTTTATTATGAATAAAATGATTTAAAATAAAAATTATTTTTATTAAATATATTAATAAGTGAATATTATGTTATATTATTATTATTATAAGATAATATTATGATACCATAATTAATTTTTCAAAGGGTCATAAAATCAATTATAATTTCAAAATCAGTATTTTTCTATTAAATGATGACCTTATTTAAAAATTAAATTTATCATATTTAAAAAATTATTTACATAAAATGGATTCTATTTGTGAAATATAAATCTCAAAAAATGTCTAGGGTTATTTTTTTGTGTTTTTTAAAATATTTAAATTTTAGTGAATAGTGAAATATTTTAATTTACAGTATTTAATATTATAAGAGAAATACAAGAGTTTTTTAGTCATGTATGATGTTAGAAACCATTATTTTGAACATAAATTCACCAGTTACTTTATATATACATAATAATCAATAATATTATTAGTCTTGAGTCAAAATAATAAACTAATGAATATAATAATAAAAAACACTCATCTCCTCCCCTTATAAATACCACCCTCACCACCTCTTCACTTAACACCTTATAAGAATTTAAGGTCACAAAATATTTGAAAAAAAATCTCATCCTCACTCTACCCACTTTCAAGTTCTTTCCCACCACCAAAATACCAATTCCAAGTCCCTTAAGGGGTCCTTCAAGGGGGTGATATTGAGGAGGCAACATTCTCAAATTACATCTTTTAATTTATTTTCTTCTTCTACCTTCACCTCACCTAATTCATCCAACAAAGTATAATAATTATAGTACCATGCATATAATATAATTTTATATTTCTAATCAAATATCTTCTATCCACCCCTTTTCGTATCCCCTCTTATTCAAAGAAAAACAAAACCATTGTCCATATTATGCCGGTTAACTACCATGATGGATGATGGATTTTCTTTTTCCACTAATGCCTTAATCAAGGATTTAAATTCACATATAATTTTCTATAATGAAATAATTATGTATATTATATTTTGATTCACATTCGGGGAAGATTATATTTCCGTAACATTAAATAAAATGAAACTATTTTTAAATTGTTGAGAAAACCACCTAAATAAACAAAACATTTATCATTAATATTTTATCCAATGAATCATCCAAATTTTAGAAAACAAAATGAAATATTGGTCCATTTAAAATAATTTAATTTCATGAATACCATTTCATTTCACTTCTAGAATATTATTTCCATTTTACAATTAACTTCCATAATTATACACAAGTGAACTGACCATGAAACCATGAAACGAACGCTCCTGCAATAATGAAATTAAACTTTACAACTCAAAGAAATTTCCAATAATAAACTTAATAAAATTATTATAAATATAATATATGTTGAAGAGGTTATGAATTTTGTAATTAATGAATCTAGTTTAATTATCCAGGACATTAAGTGAAATTGTAGAAAGTATTCAGACATAAGGCAAGGGATCTCTCCAAACCTCCATATTTCCTTTGGGATATGCTCTCTCTCTCTTTATATATATCACTCTATTTTTCAATTTATCTATTAATTATACTTTTATAATTCAATATATTTTAATTTATGTTCTAAAAATATATATCTAGCTCCAATTATCTTTCTTTGATGTGAAAATATTTTTTTTAAAAGTTTCCCTTCTCAATTCCTCTTGATAAGAAAACCCAATTAAAGGAAACTTATTTGTTTCATAACAATTTTCATGTACAATCTATGAGATATTTTAAGAAAATCACATTTAAAAAAATTATCATTAGAATACTATTTTAGTTCATTTTGGGTTTATGGAAATAATTATTCATTTATACTCTTTAAGGAATCATTATTCTTTTCCCTAAAACCTTGTTTAAGTGGCACATTTATAAAGTTAACTAACCACTATTTTTCATGTTTTCACTTTAGTTAGAAATTTTTATTAATTATATTTTCTATTTTCTTATTTTATCAATGTACAAGAATGATTTAATCCCTTATTTCATGGATACCATTATTGTACGCCCTTTGGTTTGGCCTTTTGACATGATTGTGAAACCCATTTATTTCCAAGGTAAATCCTTTTTTTTATTTCTTATTCATGATTTCATCATGCGACACACATATCCATGTACATTTTATAATGAGGGAACCAAATAAACACTATAATTATTTGGGTAATGTTTTAGTTTGATGAGATGTTATATATAGGATTAGGGAGTAAACCTTATCCATTATGGGACTCTGTCCACCCTGTGATATTATCTTGGCAGTTATCCTTGACTCATTTTTATGTAATTATATATGTTTCTACCACATTTCTATACTTACATGATCATATTATTCCATTTTTTATATTTTATGACTACATATGATTATTCATGATCCATTCCTTTTATGTTATCATGTTATAACTTCTAACTCTTGTTCCAAGATTTATTTTCATGTTTATTCCCTTATTTTTATTTTTTAGCACACCCCTTTTGTCTATATATTCCCTATATTATCATATGAAGTTATAGGAGATCAATGGGAGTTATGATATCATTATTGATATAAATAATACGATATTTTATTAAAGTTTCATGTATTCTAAATATTTACCTAGTATTCTAAATACAATATGATTTTCAATCCTTTGATTATATTTAATGTAAATTTATGCTTAAAATCATGTAATAATATGTCTAAAAGTATTGGGTCACTATACATGTTGCAAGGAAGTTTATAATCTATATGTGATGAATCTGTATGGTGAAAAATCAAGGTTTTCTATGAAATGAAGGAAGATACTATATTGAATCAGTTGGATCATAAAGACAAAAAGCTAGAAAGATTTAGTGGTATATAGACATTATTGAATGATAAATCTCTTTGAATTTGAACAAAGTTGTTTGAGAAATTTATTGATGAATACTTGATAAGGAAACCTATCAAAAACCATAGGTGTGATATTAATCATGGGGGATACTCTATGTAAGTAATATAGACATATATGTTGATGTTTAATGGAAAGTTAGTTGTAGTTATGGTGAGACAAATGGTGAATTTATTTATGAATAAGTGAATAATAATGAATATTCTTAGAAAATTGTATAAAATATGAAGTAATTTGAGGTTGTTTAATATTTATTGAAGTCTTTGTTTTCAGTTGAACAATATTTTAAAAAATAATTCATTAAAAGCTACAAGATCCTTGGTATTGTTATAAGTTTACTACGAATATTGAAAAATGTATTGAAGTTATTTTACATTAATTAATGAGGTAGAATGTGTTTTTGATAATTTTTTAGTCGTTTTGAATAAATATGATTTGTCTAGGGATCATATGTAGTATCCTAGAGAATTAATAAAATTTTAATATCCATGCTTGAGGTCTTTGAGAAGTAGAATCAGTAAATAACTGGGAACTTACACTATGATAGATAACATCTCACTAATGATAAAAAATATTAATTTCTTATTTCCCAATTTATCTCAGATTATGTATGAGTAACTATATTCATACTGTTGTACAAAATATTATCTAAAAGTATATAGATTATTAAACTAAATATATCTAATATTGACTCCAATGTTTCAAGACATTTATATGTTTAAGTTGATATAGAAAAGAAAATCTGTGGTTATAGAGTATTATTTAAGATGGATTTTTTCTCTTGTAAGATAAAATATATTGTTTTTAATGTTTAATAAAATATTTTAGAGAATATATAAGTTTCATTTTGGCTAAAATATGAATAATTATGATGTTTTTTAAGAGTAACATGATGTTTTCAAAGGCTAACTAAGATAATTATAAGTTTCATGTAAGATTAAGCTAATGTAATGTAATATTAGAAGATAAAATTATTTGTTATTATTTAGTGATTAAATATAATGATTTTGGAAGTATCAGGCTATGATTTTATAAAATACTCTTACAGAGTTATAAAGGATAAAGTTTTCACAATGACAATAAAAACCAAAATACACTTTCATTCTTGCACTTGAATATTCATATGTGGATAAAAATGGTGTAGGTTTTGTGGAAGATTGAAGGAATGCCAATTTGTGTATTTTTGTTGATTAAATGTAGAAATATTCATGAATATTTGAAGTCAATATTTGAGAAAATATTTTTTTATAATTATAATGTTTCAAAATATTAAGTTTGAATGCATTTAGTAAGATCAATGATTTAGTTTTCTTAACATATTATTTTCATAATTTTGACAATGTTTAATATCAAGACTATAAAATTTATTGATTTTCCATTTTAAAATATTATAAAATATCCTATTGAATATTTTTGAGTTTATAATGAGAAAGATAGTCAAATAAATATGAGTTATTCTAACTTTTTATTACTAAATAACTTGAATATTCCAAAAGAGAAGAATACCAGATGTTATATTTCAATATCAAATGGGTAAAAAATATTGAATTATTAAGAAGGCGACACTTCCATTGAGGATATTAATCTTTGAAGTTCTTAAAGGAAAATAATTGGCACTAATGTGGAGAGATTGTTTTGTATGAGAGAGTGAGATGAAATCATTGGAACATTTTTCAATTAAGGAAGAAGAAAATATATATTCATATATATAACAAAATTTTGCTATCATTTTCATAATAATTTATGTATGAACCAATTAAATTTTTTTACTGAGGAAGTAACTAGTTGTTTTCAGTGTCTAAAGAGCATTGCATTCATGTTTTATAATCTAGTTGGTGTCACACATGTATTCTAGTTAGTTCAAAATATAAGGGTTAAATGCTATCACCTTACCCTTAGGTTCTTCTTTAAAATAATAGATCGACCATGTGTGGGTGTGATAATAACCATAGTACACTAAGGACTTCCTCACATATTATGATTAAACATCCAAAATATCTTAGAATTGAATTTATACTGTTCTTATTTATTATTTCATGAATGTAGTCTGAGAGTGAGTTGGGGGTTTGAGAACCATTCAACCTAATAGGTATAAAATAAAAAAGAGTTCACATTGTTCAAAATTTGTCCACAATATTTTACCCCTCTATTTTTAGTAGCATCAATTCTCTGGGTAAACCAATTTGTATCATATCACTAGGCTCCATATTTGATTTTATTCTAAATAGTTCAAGATTTAATATTTTTGAGTCACTCTCCCAAATTCATCATGAAATGATGACTTAGAGAAGATGTGTCTAGTACTAATTCAAATAAGTTCTCTTCTAAGACATATAAGAATATAATGAAGGAATATATGAGAAAATTGAAGAAGGAATATATAATATGAAAATATGAAGAATTCATTTCTTATTATGGGATATTTTAAATACTTATTAGATGATATTACCCAAAATGAAGAAAATTTTGATAGATAATGGGAAAAAAGGGCTCATAAGGTGTTTGTGTTTTTAAATCTCACCAAAAATTTTGATTTTAGAAGATTTATTAATATTATGGTTCAATAAGTATAGTCTTGAACTAAGAAAGAATTTTATAAAAAAATCTATGAGAGAGAGAGAGAGGAATACAAGAAAGTTCTAGAAGAAAAGATCCATGCATTGGAAGAAAAAAGTCTACAATTGATTTCAATAATTCTAAAATAGAAATAAAAAAAATAAGATAAAGTAGTATTGGCCCCACTAGAATAAATACCCTTTGGGTGGGGGGTACGAACGATTAAAATATTTCACCATTTGGATCTTATTTATTCATTAAAAAGTATCTCTTACCTCCCATTGTTGTGGTAATGTATGAACTAAAATAAAAAACATACCTGACACACAAAAATTTTATTTGGTTCAACGTAACTAGGCTAGTACAAGGAGAATAAAAATCCATTGTTCCAATGTTCTAGAATCCACTATATCTCACGACGGTTGTAATTTCTGGAGTAGAATAACTATACCACTAGTTTATAATCATTAACACATTTAAAGATCACTACTCTATCTGCTTAAGTACACCCAATAATCATTTAGTATATCTCCTAATGATTTGAATAACCTTTTATTACCCCACAATTAGTGTTTTATGAAGATCTTCTTTCATACAAATGATTAATGCCAATTTACTAAATAAATACTGGGAAATTCCTTATGTTTTGTAAAAGTTTCACATTTTCAAAAACTTTTCAAAACATTCATGAAACTTACACACTTTTTTGTAACTTTTCACTTTCGGTCAAATCCTAATATTTTATAAATCTCACTTGTTCATGTAGAAAAAATTCACTTTCTTCACATAACTTATGTTCACATAAATGTTTCATGAAAGAATTAAATTCATGTAAACTATAAAAAAACAGAGCCTTAAAATTTTATCTAAGACCTAATAAATAAAATTGAGGGGAGTTATAGAATATTTATATGCATGGATGACCCTTTATGTAATTTTTTTCACTCAAAAAACATGCCACCATCATTAAAACGTTTTGTATAAAACTAACCATCTTTACAAAAAATATTATCTACAGTTACCACATTATCAAAACTTCACATTTGTGAGACTGCTAAAATTTACAAAAAATATTGAATTTGAAACATTTTAATGAGAAAAACATGAAGAAATACACACAAAAAACCAAAAAAAATCTAAAATGACATTGTGATATATTTTTTCCCCATAGTATCCCCCTATGAGATTTTTAAAAATTCTTCAAAATTATTTAGAATCCTTAAATACCAGTTTATTGAAAAATGTTATAAAAAATATTCTTTTACCACCATTAACACATTAAGATTCCTGAAATTAATCAAAGACTTAATCAACACATACTCCAAGCCCACATGATACAAGATCAGTGTGATAAATATAAGTAACATAATGATCCCATCAATGAATCGCTTTATTCTCAATTCCACTTAATGAATATTACTTGATTCCAACTATCCTTTTTACATGATACTAATTTTTATTGATGATCAATAATTAGTAATGAAAAAGAGAGTACCAATGAGTGTGTCTCAGGAGAATAAATCTTTCCAAAAAAACCACATAGTATAGATCATGATAATACCACTTTCATTAATAACACATGGAAAAATAATTTCATCAAAAACCCATAGCCTATCTTTCATGATTTATATTCAATTAAATAATAGTTTTAAAATCCTTATGTTTTGAAAAATTCACAAACATCCTTTCTCTCTCTGATTTAACACAATAAAAACTCTCCCCATTCACCACCTTACCCTTCCCTATAACAAATTTGAGAAAACTATTTTTGTTTATGATCATTATCTCTCACCCATTTCAACCTAACACAAAGGTCGCTCCTAATGGGTCTGTAATAGGAAAGTAATTATTAAAATAACAAAGTGAAATTTCTAAAATACCATAATGAGTGTGGTTAAAATCAAAACTACTTGAGTACAAGGTTTTGAATATACTTTGAGATCCAGACGAAGCCATTCAAATTATTCTTTAGGTAAGGCCTTTATCAGGATATCTGCGACTTAAATTTATGTAGGCACATACTCTAACTTCACCAACTCATTCACAATATTTATCTGAATAAAATAATACTTTTTAATGTACATAATCTTTGGATTATGGAATAGATTTTTTATTTGATTTATAGAAATTAAATTAACAAAATTTATCCTAATTTGTGACTTCAATTCAACTCCAATGTATTCAAATTTTTTCTCCATCCATAATAAATATGTGAAAGATTGAACAACTAAAATATATTAAAACTCTATAGTTATAATATAAATTAATTAATGTTTATTTTTAATACAAGAAATTCATAATCTACCAAGATAAAATGAACCAATTGATGTTGATCTTCTATCTTCTACTGAACTAACCCAATATGCATAAATATCTCCCAATAACTCTTGTTAAGATGTTTAGATGTGCATCATGATAAAATATACCCTAAATTTGATATATCATAGTATTATTCTTAGTAAAATAATGTTAATTTATTTAGGATTACATTTATACTATATTTCCTGAATTTTTTTAAAAAATATAAGGCCATATTTTTGGTATATAGAATAGGATTCCAATGATTTGTATTTATTCTATGACATTAATGACTTTTCCATCATCATATCTTGAAAATTTTATCTGGGTAGCAATTATAGATAAAATATTCATGGAATAATCCATCTAAAATTTCTTTAGAACCCCATTTTTATATTTATAATGAAAAATAAAATTATCATCCCTTCATTATAGAACCTATTGAATAAGAAAAAATATTAGTTCTCCAATCATTAACATTTCAAAATTGCACTTCATGAGTTTTGAAAACTATTTTCTTTGTGCTTCATCCAAACTACTAAATATTATATCATCCACATAAATAATCACCATAATTAGTTGATAAAAATAATTGTGAAATATATATGGTAATAAACTCCACCGCACTTGAAACCGATATTCTTCAAGTAATAATCATGTCGTAAATACCATACTCTTGACAGCTGCATCAACCCATAAAAATACTTATTTTAACGACAAAACTTTATCACATATCCATGAAAATTAAAGGCATCTAGATGTTTGGGAACAAATTTTATTCTAGAACTCCATTTAGAAATGATGACTTAATATCCATCTAGAAAACTTTTAATTATATTGACACTATCATTATTAAGAATAGTTGAATTTTCTCTAGTATTAACATGAGTGAAAATGTCTCATCAACATCGATCTCCTCAATTATAGAGTTATCCTTGTATATCAGTTGTGTTTTTTTTTTCAGAATCACCACACCATATTAATTTATCTTTGATAGGAAAGACACATTTAAACTTTATGAAAGTATTTCATGACAACCTTGAAAAAATCTCCCATGAATGATTCTTATAGTTTTGGTCAATCTCTTCATTCATTGCCTAATATAAATTCTAATATGTAACTACTTATTAAAAAAATATCTACCATTGGTAGAAAATTAGTTTTCTAAAGAGGCTTAATTATACTCATCTTGATTTGAGTTTTCTGATCACTGATGATATTCTACCTATCAATTTTATATTGAATATTGGGATTATTTGCAGATACAAGACTAACATCATCTTACTAATAATTATAACTTCTTCTAAATCACTATTTTCCACTTATAATACAAGTGATCTTATAACTCTTCATCACATTCATTAGGAAACTGCTCACTATATTGTTGATGATTTTTATCTTTATTCATTATAATGAAATCATTAATTTCAATAACCTTAACTATAATCTTATTAAATAATTTATATGATTATCTCATTCATGAGTAGCTAAGGAAAATCCCTTCATCTCCATGATATTCAAACTTCTTATATTAGTTTATATTATTTTAAAGTATTTAAATGTCATATTTTTTCCATACCGTAGCTCATATGAAGTATATTATTATTTTAGACACAATAAAGGTATATTATAAATGTTAACTGATGTCAATAATACTTTATTTCGAAACATATGTGGTAGGTCTTTTTCCATAATCATATTTTTCCATTTTTTTGATGATCTTATTTCTCCTCTCAACCACAATATTTTTCTGATAAGTTATCATTACTGAAACTTGGTTCCTTATCTTATATTTTTTTAGATAATACTCTACTTGGATATTAGTAAACTATATTACATTATGAATTCATAATATAATAATGTCTATGCAATAATATTTTCAACATCCCAATAATATTGTGTTATGAATCCAAAAATGTAGAACTTATGAGTGATAATTATTATCAAACCCTTATTGATATAATAATAAATGAAACAAACATATTATATCGTACCATAAGTATATCTTGGTTATAAAGGTCCACACACATTAATATACACCAGTTTGAGAATTCTTATTGACTTATTCACTTTTTACTTCTATATACTTCAATAAATATTCCCTTATTAACATGAATCACATGTTTTTGTATGATCTCAAAATAGACTAGGTGGATATTTAGCTCCATTTATTTTCACCAGATCTTATAAGGTAGATTGTCTCAAATTACCAACCCATTTATGCCACAATCTTTTTTTCTTCATCCTTGGATAAAAATAACATATCTTCTTCTCCACTAATAAGGTAAATATTACTATGCATGTGGTTCCCCTAAATAACCACTGCACCATACTTTCCCTTAAAGATACATTCCTCCGTGTTAAAATTTATTATATTCCATGAGTAAAATAGTTGTTAAAACTAAGAATTTTGTGCCTCAGACCTCCAACTACCACGACTTCGGCGAGTTTCATATCATTTAACTAAAAATTGTATTTCCAAGAGCCAAATATTTTTAGGCCTTCATCATTTAAAAAATCAGGGAAACATTCTACATGATAATTGATTACTAGGAAAAGATCCTTATTTCTCATTATGTGGGATGTGAATCCACTATTATGGATCCACACACCTTCAAAATCATATGATTTCTTGAAAATTTTTAAAAACCACTGCTTCCTCGACTATTTTCATTTTTCTCAATGTCTTTGGATTCACGCTCGGTGTCGATTGATATGAAAGATATTCAATATGGCATGATGAAGTGACTTATTATTGTATATTTTAAAATTTATTTTTCAAATTTTATCTTTCTTGATGATTCCTTGAGCCACTATGTATGAACAATTTTAGTATTCATTCATATATTCCTATAATTTTTTTATAATTAATACCATGCTATAAAGAACCATATTTTCCATGTATTTTTTTTTAATTTAATGGGAATATTAAGAGTTCACAAAAATTGATGGTGTGTGATTCCGAGGCCCAGTGTGCCCAGAATAAAGTTTTGAACTTTTGTTTAGGGTACGTTCAGTTAATGCACGAGAGGTGTTTTGTAACTTTTGAACCGGTGCTCAGAATTGAAATCTGAGGACACAGTTGAACTCGCAGCGCTGATTTTCGCTTAAGGAGACCTTCACCTTGACCGCAGTAGGTCAAGGGCGGAAATTAGTTTTCAGACATTCGTGGGAGAAAATAAAATAAACATGCTTTATTTTCTTTTTTAAATTGAAACCTCCCATTTTGAATTTGGTGGTGGGGACCACCCAAACACCTCTTAATATGAAGTTAAACCTTGGAATTCCCCCTAGTTAATGTGACAACTTCAATTTAATTAATGTGAAAACTTTAATTAAATTAATAAACTTAATTTATTAAGTTGGATCATCACCGTGCTTGAGGTTGGAAAATCCGTTGGTAAAAGAGGAGGGTTTTGGGAGATCTTGGGGAGAACTTTTGGGAGGATCATCTTCCAACAAAGAACCACCCACAATGAAGAATGAGGATAATGCAAAATACTAGATCAGAGATGTGTTGCTGGAGCAAGAAATGCCGGCGTCCGCTTCACCAACTTCAACTCCTTCCTCGCGACATCTACAATGAACATCAATGTAGGGGTTTAAATTTGAAGTATGATTTAATCTACTTGTTGATTATTCATATTCTCATTTCACAATGATGATAGAAAAACAAACATTTACATCATTCTGAACAAATACCTTGACCTTGTTTTCTTTCGTTCTTCACGTTTTCTTCGTACGATCTTCAATGAAAAATAATTAAGCGTGTCTAAAACTCAAAGTTTCATTGAGCGCGACATAAGGACACGGAACCCTCGACTTGAGGATCACAAATATGTAGTAAACATATTTTTTGGGTTTAGGAGAAAGTTGTAGTGATCCGTGGAAGAGGTGGGTGGCCAGTAACTGACTGGCCGCAGCTCGAATAGGTGGTGGAAGAGGTAGGGTAGTGCGCGTCTTCACCACCGGTTGAGCAGGAGGCAAAGCCCGTCGGCTGTGGCTGAGGAGGGTGGAGGCCGGCACACCGACCAGCAGTGTGGCGAAGTGGCGGCATGTGTCCGCGCCTCCAGAACTTGAGACCGTGACAGAGGACAGAGGGTGGCCATCACTCGGATGACTGCAGTGGAGTAGCGGCATGCGACCGTGCCACTGGGAGGAGGACCGGCCGAATCACCGGCTGACCGTAGCGGATTTTCAGGAGCCACTTTGGTCCCGTGGGTGACATGTCAGTGCCTAAAGGCACTGATCTTTGCTATTCTGAATGGAAGGGGGAAACTTCCCCTACAACACCAACTCTGGTGGGCCGTGCTACCCAGCGGGCCGCACCCAGTGGGCCAGGTCGGGCTGTCCCCTTCATGGGCCGGGTCGGACCACGACCCAGTGGGCCGGGAAAACTGTGGTCTAGGACAACCGGGCCGAACCCGGGTCAACCCGAACAGGGTCGGGTCAGCCAGTCAGGGTTGTGTCGGGTCGGTCCAACTGGGTCGGCCCAGACCTGGGCCCATCTAGACCTAGTTTCATATTTTTGGCTGTATCTTGAGAAACATGCGTCCGTTTGACGAACCTTCTGCAGCATCAAAATCCTTGGATCTAGATTGTCATTTTGGTATATTCTACTTTAGGTTTGGGTAAAATTGGAGTATGGTTGGGTTGGATCGAACCTGAATCCAACCGGGCCCTCGGAATAGAAACGCTAATTACTTACAGACCGGGAATCTTATTGACGCGTCGTCTGTCACGTTAGGTCCCATATGATGTGACAGACCTTTGGCATACTTCTTTGTGGAACTTAGTGGTGGTTGAGGTTCAGCTGATGGATTAATGAGCGGTTCTCCCAAACGTGCTAGGAGCGGGAATCCAGTGGCTGGCAGTGAGGTGGAGGTTGGAGAAAGATCATACGGAGGTTAGTACGGAGCGATCCTATATGGATCATCACCGATCCTATGTGGGTCATCACTCAGCGATCCTGCATGGGTTAGCGTATAATGATTCTGTGTGGTTTAACGCTCAGTGATCCTATGTGGGTCAGCACATAGCGATCCTGTGTGGGTCAGATCCTATGTGGGTCATTACGAGGATTAGTACCTATTGATCCTATGTGGGTCATTACGGGGGTTAGTACCTATTGATCATGTGTGGGTCAGACTCCGTATAATGAGAAGTAGTACCTCTTGACAGAATGAGATGATCAAGCTTCACGACTAATAATTTGTACTTCTGTACTTCACTAAATACCTGGTTTGAGCTGAGACTCTGTTTAAACTAAGTCTTTTACCTATGTGGTACTTTCATCTTCATAGTGTTACCTTGGTGATATTCTCCCATCATGTATGAGATGAGTATATTTTGACAACTTAGGTATTTTCATGGATATACCTAATTAGAGTTTATTTCTTTCTCGGTGGTTTATCCTTGTTGGATTTTGAGAGACCTTCAGGGGTCTTGGGGTCCCTACTAAGTATTCTTATACTCACCCCTACATGGGCTTCGCCCGTACCTTGCTATGTCTTGTGCAGACGACCGACATTGCTGATCAATGTCGAGAGTACCAGACTGGAGGCTGCTCGGAGGTGGACCTTAGACAAGGCATACCGTAGAGATGACCATTTGAGAGTTGTGCCTACCATTCATGTAGGATCCTTGGCTGGTGATCACATGATCTATTTTCATATTTACTTCTACTTTCCTGCTTTACGTGTACCTTTCTGTTGGGCTTGTATTCTGGACCTTTTTACTTATTGTACTTACTCTATTTACTATACAGTTTACATGTTCTCGTATCTTGATGTGTGCTTGGTTGTGTGAGTTTACAGGTTATAAAGGAAATGCCTTCTCAGTTTTGGGTATATGCCCTTCCGGTGCTAGTCTCCAGCCCCTGGCCTTTGGAAGGTGGGCTTAGGGTAGTCACGGAACAGGCCCTGGGAGACGGGTCGTGACACATGCCATATGTCCAAATAGTCCTCTCTAGAAATAGTGAACTTTAAAACCATCCCTGAAATATTGATTTCTTAATATCTTTATGATTTTCTTTTATTCCATTAAATAACTCAAGTCTATGGAAAAAAATATTATGGGAATAAACCATATTTTAAAAACAATAACACCTAATTATAGGGGCATTCTTTAATGTTACTATTACAACATAAGTTATCCTTGGGTTCTTATAAAATTCTGATTTTTAGTCATACCCTACTCAACATTCAACAATAGAGTAGGTGTTTTTGATCAAGAATAAATCATCATTACTTTCTATTTACAATCAAGTAATATACTAGTCTTGCAATTAAGTTATGTTTTTTCTTCTGATGATAGTCCTTTTACTATTTTGATAGACATTTGGGTTTCACTTTCTCTTTTTATATATCCCGTGTGATCTGATTTCAGATTGTAACACCATGAGATGTTATGAAATATTTTTTATTAAATTTAATTATTTTTATAGGTTGTGTAACTTACAACACCAAGTTTAAATGAATCATGATATACTATTAAAATATTATTATTTTATGTGACAGTTATAACCTACCCTATAAATTGGTGGGAATGAATAAGATTAAATAATTTATAAAAAAAATAAATTATAAGGGCTCGGCCTTAAACATTACATAATCTTTCTAATTTAACTAGATTTAATTTTTTTACATTACCAAGGATATTTTTTCTTTAGATTTTAAGAAAGTTTGGACATAACTAATACATATCAATCCAAAATCATACAAAGTGGGTACCACAAAAAAATATCCATTTCTTCCAAACATAATATTTTTAACATAAGACAACATCATGATTTCTTTGAAAAATATTCATAACATTATATCTCTTAAAAATACTTAAAACCTATTAAAAACAATTAAAAACATGTGATGTGCATAAAAATATCATTAATGGATATGAAAATAACGAATGAAACCATTAGTCTATGAATACTTATAAACTTATGAAATTATTTTCACAAATACATACTTCTCACCCATATATAATTTGTTAAACATGAGATTTACATAAAGTATTAGATAAAATATATAAAACCATAAAGGTATATTGGGAAATTACTTACTTATATTATAACCCTTGTTGATACCTTATGATTTGTAACCCTCATAGTTACCTTACAATGTGACCCTCATGGCCACCTTATGGTGTAACCATCATTGTTACACATAGAGTAATCATAAAGATAACTTCTAACTTATACATACCCAATGCATTGGAAGGAGATATAGGTACCAAAATTAATTATAAACAATTCCCAAGAACCTGAAAATAATAATAAAATATGGATAATTGCAGAAAAATATTGGTTTTGAATTTTGTAAAATAAAATTTTAAAAGAGGTTTTTTAATAAAAATTACCTTAAAAAATCATATAATTTATGTGAGAATTAATAGAATTAAATTAATGTATGTATAAACCATAAATACACATAATAAAACAAAATATAAATAAAATTTATTACATAAATAATCTTAGAACCACATAATCAATGAAATGGAAGGTTACCAAGAGAACAAAAATTGGATTAAGAATTCCCTTACCCCGGGTTCTTCTTACTTAAAAAGTGAATAAACCTCCTGTATAATTGTTAAAAGAGTGTTATTAATATTTTATAGAAATATATTAATTTTTATAACACTTATATCATAATTTTGTAACAAAATTACACCAATTAATTTATAATATTTTGTTCTTTTTAATGTTTCGGGTGCATCCTTCACATGATTTCGACGGTCGGTTTGTAAAGGTTTCCCTTTTCGAATGGAAGAAAAACTAATGAAGTAGAATGAAATGGTATTAATATTATTAAATAATATTAAATGATTCCATAAATAATTTTGGTAATATGTTATGAGTATGAATCATTAGATAAATAATTAGTGATATCTGTCTAGATCATTTTGGCGGTTCTTTGATAATCAAGAAATAGTTTTTTGATATAACTTAATATTATGTATATATGTTAAATCCAAAACATAAAAAAGGTTTAATCATACACTTTAAAATATTTTTAAACCATTAAAATGGTTTTATGACCATATTTGAAATAATTAATTGAATTTGAAAACACATCATCCACGATGTTGGTGAATCGACACATCACATAAAATGTTTTTATTTTTAGAATAAAATGATGGAGGAGAAGATATAAGTTGATGAATTTTTACATAAACATGATAAAATACAGAATATACTGGATTATGGAGCTTTAATTACTCTTGTATTAGGGTAGGGTACGGTATTATAAAAAAATAAAATGAAATGAAAATAAAATGAAACAAAATGAAAGAGGGTTTTCACCTCTTGATCTCTTCTCCTTGAGATCCTCCATAAGGCCTTTGGTTTTGTCCTTTTGGTGATACCATCAGGTCTTCGACATGGGGAAGATCCTTGGTCAGGGTTTTGGGTATAATTTATACAATTCACATATATTGAGAGGTGTGAGAGGAAGAGGGGGTGAAGGTGGTATTTATAGTGGAGGAGAGGAGGGGTTTTCCATTATTTTAATAATTATTTTAATATTTTTGCTCAAGACTATGAATAGTCTTTATTAATGTGACCAGAAATAGGAAATAGAGCATTTGAGTTTGAACCAAGGATTATTAAATCAACCATGATACTAAGAATAGTGTTTTTAACATATAATGTATATATACAACAAATTACCGTATTTCACTATTCATAAAAATTCAATCTTTTTCAGAAAAATACCAAAAATTCACCCTAAATTTTTTTGGACATGTAGAATACAAAAATGAACTCAATTGTATCATAATAATTTTCTAAATATGATAAATTTAATTTTTAATTAAAATCATAATTTATTTGAAAAATAGAAATTTTAAAACTATAATTCATTTTATAACACCTTAAAAAATTAATGAAGGTCTCATAAAATTATCTAACAACCATAATACAACAAAATAATAATTTTATGATTTAATTTAGGGAATTAAATTTTTATTTAAATTATTAAAATAATCATAAAATTATAATTAAACATTTATGGCAAATAAAAATACCAACACTTATATAATGATCATATTGTTAGTTATAAGATGCCTTTCTACTATACATTCATTGGTGGGGTTACAACTGATTTGGCCAATTTACTATTCATAAGGTTCATATTAATATTCATAAGGGTAGGTTAATATTCACCAAAAATTATGTTTGTCTTATTAGACTCCAAATAAATTACTGATCACAACCATTTTTGTCTGTTTTTTGAACTTCAAAATACAGAAGCAAAAAAATTATGTTTAACATATAGTTTATAACTATATCCTTATAATAAAGTTTCACTATGAAAATAATTTTTATTTCATGCATTTAAATGTATTTTTAAATACTTGGGTTGTTACATTCTCTCCACCTTCTGGAAATTTCATCCTCATAAATTCATTTACTTATTAAACAAGTGAGGGTACCTTTCCCTCATAGCATTTTTAGATTCTCATCTTGCTTCTTTAACCATGTGATTTCTCTATAAAACCCTTACCTAGTGTATTGAATTATTCCACAATACTTTTTATCTTTGATCCAAAATCTAAATATGCTTCTCCTCATAGGAAGGGTTATCTTCCTGTTGAACTACTTATGGGATTAAAACATTAGAAGAATATGGAATATAATTTCTCAACATCAAATCACGAAACAAATTGTGTACCTGAGATAAAATCTGAGGCAAAGATAATGGGTAGGAAAATTTTACAACTTTATCTAGGATTTCACAAGGTATAATAAACCATAGACTTAGATTTCCTTTATTAACAAAATTCATAACACGTTTCTCTGGTTCTAAGAAAAACATGATCACCTACCTCAAAAGAAAAGTATTTCCTCCTGTTATCTGCATAACTTTTTTACTTGCTCTGAGCTATCGTAATGTATTTTTGGATCATCTTAACTTTGTCAGCCACTTCCTATACTAATTATGGTCCTATCAAATTCATTTCCCTGACTTAATCCCAAAAATTTGGAGTTTGGCGTTACTTCAATTATAATGCTTCAATTAGTTCCATATGTATAATTGAATGAAAAGTATTATTATAAGAAAAATCAACTAATTAAATATGTTGATCCCAAATTCCTTAGTAGTCCATTGAACAACCTAAAATCATATAATCTAATATCTTAATTTATCTCTCAGTCTGCCCATTATATTGAGGATGAAAATTAGTACTGAAATTTTGTTCTCTGCTTAATGACTTTTGAAGGCCTTCCTAAAAGATAGAAGTGAACCTAGGATCACAGTCAGATACAATGGGAAGAGGAACTCCATGTAACCTAAAAATATATTCGAGTTAAAGTCAAGAAAGCTGAGATAAAGACATAATATCTTGAATATAAAGGAAATGTAAAGATTCATTCATCTAATCAACAATAACCCAAATCGCATTGTTACCTCAAGAAGTTATTAATAGTCCCACCATGAAGTCCATGGATATGTTTTCTCATTTCCAATATGGCATTGTAAATGGATGAATCATCCCCTTTGTAAGTCGTTTCTCTGCTTTAACCTATTTACATGTCAAACATTTCATGGTAAAATCAGAAATATCTCTCCTCATTCCATCCCAGTAGTGAAATACTCAAATGTCTTTGTACATCTTAGTACTGCCAGGATGAACTAAAAATGGAGAACTATGAGCTTGACACAAAAATTATTTCTTCATCTAAGAATCACAAGACACACACAATATTTTTACAAATCTCAAAACAAAATCTTTATCAATGTTAAATTTTGGAAACTTACCCATTTTAACCCATTCTACCTTTTTCTATAACTCCCAATCTTTATTTTTCACTTGTTTAATTCTTTATGACAAATATAACTGTAATGAAACCTAAAAAACATAATAATTTCCTACACCAACAACTTCCAAGACAAAATTCATCAAATCACTAATCAAGGGGTCATGTTCCAAATGTAACATAGTCAATGATGCGTGATGTTTTCGGCTCAAGGACTTATCCACTTTGTTCGCTTTTCGAGGATGTTAATTGATCATGTAATCATAATCCTTAATTAATTCAATCCATATTATTTTCCCCATGTTTAATTATTTTGGACTGAATATATACTTAATAATTTTATGGTCATTATATATTTCATATTTGGATCTGTATAAATGATGCCTCCAAATTCTCAAAGTAAAAAACCATACCTGTTAATTCTAAATTTGGCGTGCGATAATTTAACTCATGAGGATTCAATTGTATTGAAGAATAAGGAATTAAATAATCATTATTCATCAAAACAAAACCAAGTCCCTTTAGTGAAGAACCACTGTAGATGAAAAAACCACCATTTTTGGAAGGCAGGTCCAAAACTGGAGCATTCACCAATCTCTTCTGCAATTCCTAAAAACAAACATCACATTCTTCTATCAAAATAAATTTAACCCCTTTTTGTGTTAACTTGGTTATAGGGAAAGATAATCATGAAATGTTTTTAACAAACCATTTTCAATAACCTACTTATCAAATAAAACTAATAATCTATGTAACATTTATAGGTCTTGGAAATTCGTCAACCAATTTTGTTTTTACAAGATCAACTGTTATTACATCCTTATTTACAGTGTTCCTAAGAAATGAAATATGTTACAACCAAAAATCACATTTTATAAATTTTTTATAACTAATTTTCTTTGATATTTTTCAAGAAAATACTTAAATGTTTATTATGATCCTTATAACATTTTGAAAAGACCAAAATATCATCAATAAAAATAACTAAAAACTTAAACAAATATTCACTAAATATTATATTCATAAGACCCATGAATACATCAGGGGAAAATTTCAAATAGAAGGGAATAAAAACAAACTTATAATAACCATATCTATCACAAAATCTATTTTTGTTATGTCATCCTTCTTCACCATCAACTGATGGTATCTGGATCTCAAGTTAATCTTTGAGAAATACTGAGCTTCCTGAAGCTGATCAAATAAGTTATCGATATAAGGAAAATGATACTTATTATTAATAGTAATGTTCTTAAAATATCTATAATAAATTTAAAGTCTCATGGAACCATATTTCATTTTAACAAAAAAAATTGGTGCTCCCAATGGTGACGTGTTGGGATAAATTAATCCTTTATCAAGAAACTCATGCAACTGATTTATCAATTCAAGAAGTTCCATTAGAGCCATTTGATAAGGGGGGTTTTGAAATTATCTTATCATTAGAAACTAATTCAATATTAAATTCAACTTCCCAATCATGTATAAAACATGGTAACTCATGAAGAAAAACATCAAGATATTCATTTTACACTGCCACATCATTAATTTGAAAAGTTCCCTTACTTTCAAAAATATGATCAAGATAACTTTTATTTCCATATTTCAACAATTTCTCATATTATTGATAAGTTATCAATTATATGGGTTCATTCTTGTATAAAAACTAAAAAAGTTTCTGAAAAACAACTTCTTAAGCTCTATAATCATTCTTAGAATGATAAAGAGAAAGTCAATCCACACTAATAATGACATCAAAATATACTAAGAAAAAAACAACAAGTTGTTAAGGTAATGTATTTCCATAGATAATAATAGGAAGATTCTTCAAATGAATTTTTTTTATAACATTTCCCCTTGATTTTTTAAAAATAAGTTCAAGTAGCATTTGTTGATGTGATTTTTCAATTAACAAGAAAATTTCTTAGAAATAAAGGAATGTGTAGACCTCATATCAAAAAAGACTTTAGAAAAATCTTTGTAAACAAACAAAGTACATGATACCACTTCATTGGATGGTCTGACATCTGCTGATGTAGTTTGAAAGGATCTTACTACACCTGTCTGCTTATAGTTTGGCTACTTCCCATCATTCAGATCTTTCTTTGGGAAGTTATTTTCCTAATGATGCATCTCACCACATTTAAAACACTTTACAATTTTCTTATTAGGATTAATATTTGGATCATTTTCATAAAAATCTAACGTCATATGTCCAAAATTACCACATCGAAAACACTTCCCAGTTTTATTAAGGCATTCCCCATGGTTTTGACCACACTTTACACAAACTGGAAACTGAACATGTTTACCATCGTATTTATTTTATTGATTCTTACCCATCACTTTCCATCTGGACCTCTTCTTCTGTTTGTTTTCAAAGTAAACATGATCATCACCGAACTCCATTTCTACCCTCTCAACACATCATAAAAGTTTATCATCACTTTTTAACTCACGAGAAGCCAATTCCCTCTGATATCTTAGCTTTAATCCTAAGTAAAAATGGTTGATTTTTCTATCAAGGTCCCAAATAATATTTAAAGCATACCTTTCCAATTGGGTGAAGTTTTTTTCCTACACATCCACTTAATATTCCTATTTTTTCAATTAAATGAATTATTTTTCCATCCTAATTCAAACCACCTTAGTAAAATATTTTTCATGGAAAATATTCTTAAATTCATCCCATTCCAAGGCATGAATCTCTTTGATATCCTTGATATTCTTGACCATTGAACACCACTGGTCAGCTTCACCTTTAAAAAGAAAAATGGAAAGACTAAATTTTGATTATCTAAACACCCAATCACATAAAATATATTTTCATGGTATTTAATCTATACCTCAGCCTCCACCAGGTCAGAAGATCCATTGAATGCAGGAAGATGTTACCTCAAAAAATATTTCAACTATCATCATGTTCCTTTGTGGTTGCTCTATTTTTTCTATTTCTTGGATGCCAACACCATTTATTTCTTATGTAATTTGAGCCATTACTATCAAAAAATTATCATTTCCAATCCCTACCATCCCCAGTTATAGATTCGGAAAGATATTAACCTCTCAGTTGGTTCCAACTTCAACTTCCCGGTTTCTTCTATGGAAAAATATTCTAAATAGACATATATTAGATGAATAAACATTGTAAAATTTAAATTATTTATCATAAAAATAATGTAAAAATAATTTATTATATTCTATTAACATCATAATAACCCCAAAAGTTATCTAAACCATGTTCTGATTCCAACTATAAGGACCCAACATTAAACATTACATAATATAGATAATTCAACTAGATTTTAATTCTTTACATTACTAAATATCTTTTTGGTTTAGAGTTTTATAAATTTATAACATAACTCATCCATATCAACCCACAAGCATATAAAGTGGGTACCTATAAAATAGTATCCATTTCTTCTAAAACATAAAATTTTAACACAAAACAACAACATGATTTCTTTGAAAAAACTTCATAACATTTAACTTGGCTTCCCTATTTCTCTTACACATCATTATATCCTGTGAAACACATTTAAAAACATGGGATGGTCATAAAAAACTATTAAGGTAAATAAGAATAAGGTATGAAACCATTAGTCCAGGAATACTTATGAACATATGAAATCATTTTTGCAAAGACACACTTCTCACCCCTATATACTTACTTTGTGAAACATGAGATTTAGGTAAAACATTAGAAAACATATATAAAACCATAAATTTATATTCGGGAATTAATTACTAATATTTTAAACCTCATGACTAACTTTTTATTTTTAACCCTCACAGTTACCTTACAATGTAACCCTAACGACTACCTTATGGTGTAAACATCACAGTTACACTTGGAGTAACCATACGACTGACCTTCAACTTAAACATACCCAATGCATTGGAGGGATAACTAGGTATGACCCTTCATTATAAAAAATTCCCAATAAATATAACATAATCATAAAATATTGATAATTGTATAAAACATTGCTTTTGAATTTTGTAAAATATAATTTTAAAAGAGACATTTTAATGAAAAGTCCCTTAAAAATATCATATAATTGATGTATTAATTAATTAAACAAATGTAATATGTGTATACAATATAAATACACATAATAAAACATAATATAAACAAAATTCATTACATAAATAATCTTTGTACCGCATAATCAAAGAAATAGAAGGTTAACTGAAATAATGAAAATTGGGTTAAAAATTCCATTACCTCGGGTTCACCTTACTTAAAAAGTGATTAAACCTTCTTTATAATGGTTAAAAGAATGTTATTAATATTTTAAAGAAATATATTAATTTTTATAACACCTTATATGATCATTTTATATTAAAATTTCACCCATTAATTTATAATATTTTGTTCTTTCCAATTTTTCGGGTGCATCCGTTACATGATTTCTACGGTCAGTTCATAAATGATTTCCTTATAGAATGGAAGAGAAACTCCAGAATTGGAATGGAATAGTATTAATATGTTTTTAAAATATTAAATGAATCCAAAAATCATTTTGGTTATATGGTATGTGGATGAATCATTAGGTAAATCATTTGTGATATATGTTCAGATCATTTTAGCGGTTCTTTGATAATCACAAACTAGTTTCGTTATATAACTTAAAATTATGTATATATGTTAACTACATAACATAAAATAGGATATATAATACAATTTAAAATCTATTTAAACCATTAAAATGGTTCTATGACCATATTTTAAATAACTAATGGAAGTTTAAAACACATCTTCCATGGTGTTGGTAAATTGACACATCACAGGCGGTGTTTTTATTTCTATAATAAGATTGGGGAGAAGAAGAGATTAGTTAATGAATTTTTCCATAAACATGATAAAATCCATAATATATAACATTATGGAGTTTTAATTACTCTTGGATATGGGGAGGGGAAGATATTATAAAAAAATAAAATTAATTGAAAAGAAAATGAAACAAAATGAAAGAGGACTTTTACTTCTTGATCTCTTCTCCTTAAGATCCTTCTTAAGGCCTTTGGTTTTGGACTTTTGGTGAGACCATTAGGTATTGGGAGTTGGTAAGACACTTGTTAAGGGTTTTTGATAGAATTTATACAATTCAAAAATCTCTAGTGGTGGGAGAGGAAGAGGGTTGTATTTATAGTGGAGGTGAGGATGGGTTTTCCATTATTTTAATCATTAGTTTAATATTTTTTCTCAAGACTGTGAATAATATTGATTAATGTTACCCAAAATAGTAAAGAGAGCATGTGAGTTCAAACCAAATATTCTTACATCAACCATGATGCTAATAATAGTGTATTTAACATATAATGTACATATACAGTAAATTATCGTATTTCATTATTCATAAAAAAATCACGTTTTTCAGAAAAATCCCAAAAATTCACCCTAACCATTTTTCAAAATATAGAATTAAAAAATGAACTCCAATTTATCAAAATAAATTTCTAAATATGATAAATTTAATTTTTAATTAAAATGTTAATTTAGTAGAAAAATAACAATTTTAAAACTATAACTCATTTTATAACACCTTGAAAAATTAACCAAGGTCTCATAAATATATCTTTCAACCATAAGAAATAAAAAAAATAATTTGTTATTTAATTTTATGAAAATAAATTTTCATTAAAATTATTAAATTCATTATAAAATTATAATTAAATACTTATGACTTACAAAAATACCAACACTTATTTACAGATCATGTTTTCACTTATAAGATTCCTTTTTATTATAAATTCATTGGTGAGGTTACAACTAATTTGTCCATTCTACTATTAATAAGGGTTATATTACTATTCATAAGGGTAGGCTTCTATTCACCAAAAATTATGTTTTTCTTATCAAACTCTAAATAACTTACTGATTGCAACCATGTATGTCTATTTTTTGAAATTCAAAATATAGAAGCGACAAAATTATGTTTAACAGCTATTTTATAACTATCTCCTTAAAAAACTATCACTATGAAGAGACTCAGTATTTCATGAATTTCAATTTTTTTATATCCTTCTAATGTTACTTAAATACCCTACTCAATATAAATATATTGATAATTGTTTAGAAAATAATCACTCAATTTTTAGTATCATTTTATTCTTCAAAAATACATTTTCTTCAAAAAAACATTTTTATTGAATTTTTGTTATGAAATATTGTCATTAATTTTTTGAAATTTTTGAAATTCTATTTGATAAAAAAAATATATATTTTTTTTAAATCATATTATAATAATTATCGTATGATGAAGTTTTGAGGATTATCTATAAAAATTAATTTTCCAGTGAATAGTGAGAAATAATGATTTTTATTGTAAAATGTATTCTTATTTCAAGAATGTACAGACACACTATATTTTAAAATGGAATTAAAGTAAAATTATTCTATTATATATTAAATAGTCCAATTAATTTCATTAGAATAAATTTTATGTTTGAATATAGTATAGAAACATTTTTTATGTAAAATGGCATTTTCTTGAACAATCATTTTTATGCGTAAAATGTGTTTTTATTTAACTAAATTAAATTTATCACTATTAGTGAATTATTTTAATTATATTTATATATAATTAACTGAAGAAAATATTTTATCGATAATATAATATTTTTCTGGGCATAGGATAAAAGTAAATTTAGTTTTATTCTTTGAAACGATATTTCTCTAAAAGAGCGTTTCGTTGACTTTTACACACTTATTAAAAAAATTATTTATTCCACTTATAGTTATTGAATTTTATAAAATTTATTCAATATTTGGGATCAATTGTTTTATAATATTCAAATATTCCTCTTTTATTTTGATCTATATGATTAGTAACCGTGGTAAAATTTATCACCTCGGTAAATTGTAATTCTGGTTAATATAGGTTAAAACTAAGTAATTATGCCATAAGTTTTTAACCCAATTCATATTGTATGAATTCAATTCGACCCTTATAACCATATAATTTAAATATATGTGTTTAATATACACATTCCCAGGAAAATGAGAAATATAACATTCAAATCAAATAAAGTAAAAAAATGCCACACTCTTAGTTTTAAATTTCTATTATATGCCCACATAGGGAAAAAAGTTAGAAACTAATATAAATGTCTATTTTTTTTCTTAATAAAATTATTTTAGTGATGAAAATTATTTCCAATTTTTATAAATTACATAGTTATCTTTAATGCTTATGCAATGTTGACGCAATATTTATTCAATTATTAAAAATAAAAATAATTATTATTAATAACATTAAAAGTAATAAAATTTGTTTTATTTATAGGTTACACAAATTTAAAAAATAAATAATATATATTAGTATTGTTTTAAAGGAATATATTCAAATCCAAACTTTTTCTATGTCTATTTTTTGTTAAATTAAATATATTGTGTCAAAATTGACATTAATGATATTTTATCAAAATAATATTTTATTCAATTATTTAAAAATAATAAAAATATTTAAACAGTACATGAAGGATATTATTTGGTCTAAATGTCTTCCCTTTTCCATTTATGTTCCAATTTACCCTATATATGTAAAATTATAACTCTTTAAGATTGAAAAGACATTATCATGGTTAAGGTTAAAATATGTTAACTAAGGGGTTAAACTATAAGATATGGTTTAATCATCAATTAAACCTATCCAAACTTTATCATTTTATGAGATTTAAAATTAATACTATATTATATTCTAATACATATCCATTTGGAATCATTTTTCTAGATAATGAATTTATTATATTTTAATCTTTTAAGAAGTCCTAAGTGTGCCCCTCTACTCAATTATAAAAAGGAACCCCTAATTTCACTCATTCATAAAACTTTGAGTATTATCTCAAACAAAACCCTACCAAATTATCTTCTTTGATTTCTTATCCACATTCTATAGGTGATGTTATTACCAAAAGGAAGACCCTTGGATCCTTGTATGGATATCCAATGGAGTAATTTCAAAGGAGAGGTAATCACCTTAACTGATCAATTTCTATTGAATTATTCTTTTTCCGCATATAAATATATTATTTTAATCAAAAAATATTAACCTTATAGTCTTAAATATAATTTAATTTCATTATTATTATTAAACCACCTTTATCAACTCTCTTTCCATAAAATGTGAAATGAAAGTATCGCTTGTGCGTACATACGACTTACAATCTCTAGGTAGTGATAAAATTCCTTTATCCCAACCATATTTTATGGATTAATTTTTTGATGGGTTTAATGTTTATATATGATAATTATGATATTATATCTACCTTATTTCCTTTAAAACTCTTTGAAAATGATAACCTCACTCATGCGTACGTGCAGACTACGACCTTCATGAAGAGATGTGATTCTCTTTCATTTCTATTTTACTTGGATGGTAATAAAGATATATCTAGTGAATATAAATGATAAATATGATATAATAATGATTATTTAATGGTGATTTATTATTTACCTTTATTTAGTTCCATCAATCGAGAAGTGAAAACAACATTTATGCATACATACGACCTACCGTCTCTAGGAATGGTGTAATTCATTTTTCTATCTCTACTTTTATGGATGATTATAATTTAGTTTATAATGAATATATATTATATTTATATTATGATTAAAATTATGGGTATTATGTAATCATGATCAAAGTACATGGTCCAAAACTATCGAACCAAAACATACATGGAAAACGAAGAAAATATCACCTAAAATAGTGATTTTAATAAAGAATCATTAATTAAAAGTTCATTAAAAGTTTATCAATAAATCATTGATGGTATTATATATATGATTATGGTTTGGTGATATATATTTAATAAATATATATTTATTAGGAAGGAGGTTCCAATCTATATGAAGGAAGCCGAAACTGAGGTAAGGTATTTTCCTATCACTTTTATTTTTGGGAGACTCATTCCATATTCACCCCTTATTTATTTTATGTGGTATATAAAAATCACATTAATGTATTTTATTATTATTATGATGAAATTTATAGTGATTTATATATCTATATAATTTTCTTTATTTCATGGGGCTTACTATTCAAACGTTATGAAAGTAGTAAGTGTTATATGTTTCAATCTATTTGTTTATTTGGGATTGTATATGATTAAGTTTCTGATGATGAATTATTATTATATCACACTCAATAAAATAATTATTCTTATTCTCCAATGGTTATTTATTTAGAATATATGTTTTATTTTAATTTTAATCTTCTTAAGTATTCAAAATATTGTAATTGTTTTTTTTAAAGAAAATCGACTTTATTTCTCTCTTCAGTCAAAAATCCATTTTCTTCCATATCCACATTTTATAAAAATATTTTAAATAAGGTATTCTATCTATTATCATAAAGTGGGATAAGTTAATTTTATCCCATTTTTTAATTATGAATTTTTTTAAAAGTAATCTTCATTTAATTTTCAAAATTAGGTACTCTACTGAATATTTAAAAAAAATATAAAAGGAATGTTTTATTTTAACTTATAAAACATGAAAAATATTTCCTTCCATCATGAACACTCAAAACTATAAATATTACTTTATATTTTTTTCAAGTATATTTTTAAATAATAATATTTCCACAATATTTTGTGAGTTTGTTTTTTTTGAAATTTTTTTATAAATAGAATGGGTATTTTCCTAAAGAATGTTTTAATTATATTATAATGATATTCCTTTTAATAAAAGACAATAACCCTTGATTTCACTTATTATTTTCTGGGTTTATGATCCAAGGATACCACTCTTACTCTTTCTATAGATGGTTTATATTTATGATGAAAATATTTTTATGAAACCCCTTACCTTTATAAGATTTCCCAATTGGGATTGTTGTATCACTATAAGGGGTAGGGGTGATTTGATGATATATTTTTCTTTTATATTTACTTAATTAATAAAAAACGTTCACCTTTTCTTAAATATTTATTTTCCTGCTAAAAAAAATTCAAAACACATAGTGATAAGATTATAAGAATTACATGGCTCACTACTCAATATGAGTACTTATGTCCTTTTTATGGTTTATAAACAATCTAATAACACATAATACACTAGAAAAAAAAAATCCTTTTTTATAGAATAAAATGAGTATGATATGTAATTTAACTCATTTATCACTATTATCAACACAACAATGCTTGTTATTCAAGTAACACAAAAATGTAATAGAAAATTTTTGTAACAATCATGTTATAGTGCTTACAGATCAACTTTATCAATATTATCTTTCCAAAAAATACTTTAATTTCTTACCAAGAAGCTAGTAAGAACTTTCTGGACTTCATAATAATACGTAGTCTGATTCCCCAGTCTGATTCCCAAGTCTAATTTTCTCAATATGGAAAAATAATTCAGTCATAATACTACTGAGGCAATTCTGAACCACTTCTAATATGAGTATAGAAATTTCAATATGATTCCCCAGTCTGATTCCTAAGTTTGATTATTCAATATGGAAAATGTAACTTTTATAGAATATTACTTGAAGAAAATCTGAGCTTCTTCTTCCTCATTCTAGAAATCCTAATACAATTTTCCTGGTTCAATTATCTAGTCAAATACAATAACCATCTAAATATGATATTTCTCTTCTTCTTCTTCCATCTAGATGACTTCATTAAGAAAGAACAATACACCAACCTTATTTACTTGCTAGAAATGTAAATATCCTCTCCCCTCTTCCACAAGTGATGCAAGTCACAAAATACATGAAGTACTCACCTCATATTTATTTTCTCACAAGAATAGTTTAAGAAGGATTCTGAAAAGTTTTTCCCACTTCACCAAATTTCCTGAATCATCGATGTTCATTAAATATTGGATATGTTTTTGAATTCTTCAACACTTTTAAATTCTAATTAAATATCAGATCAATCTTTGACTTCTTCAACACTTTAAATTCCCATTCAATCTCAGATCAATATTTGACTTCTTTATGTTTACATAAATTTCTTCATTTTGATTCTTCAGTCATATTTCTTCATTTTGATTTCTCCTTTCCAATTTCCCCATTTCAATTTCTCTATTATGATTTCTCTATTCTTATTTATTTATTGCGATTTCTACATTTCAATTTCTCTATTTTGATTTATCAAAATGATTGATCTGTACCAACTGATAAAAACAAAAACAAAAATATTATTCAAGATTCATGTTCTCCTTTGACAACACTTTTTCATCTTTTTAAAAATCTTCAACAAAAAGTTTAGGCTTACCAAAAATACAGTTAGATTCGAAATATGATCTGCCACATTATGATGATTAAAAAGGAAAAACAATAGATTCTTTTTATTTTCTCTTGAACCACTTGGAATACAATTAAACTTTTTTTTCAACTTATTTCTTGTAATAATGACTTATCCATGAATTTGAAACATTTAATATCAAATTTAGCATCATATGAATTATGATGGAAAGTAATGTAGCTTCCAATTCCTCCAACAACATTATTCTTTCATACCCAACCTGAATATAATTTTCCTAAATACGATTATCAATTACTTTTCTCTTCCAATATTATGCTCAATACAATTAAAATCACTTATTATCCCCCTTTCTTTCATCAATCTAGAATTATAAGTTTAGAATTTAATTATTAATTTTGGGAAATAAAAAATAGAAAAGCATCATCATATTTATATCAGATCCATATTGAATCTGATTCTCTTTCTCATTATGATCAATTCTTTCATTCCAGATTCAAGGTGAGTATGATGATTCTTTTTTATTGAAAACATATCCCCAATATAATGGACTTTATTAATATTTGTGAGTCTGATTTTATGAATATGATGATCGCTATAAGTTTCAATAAAAACAAAGTGAGGTGATTTCTTTCTTTATTTAACTTACTTGAAATAAAAAACAATTCCTAAATACGATAATCTTCTTTATCATCTTGGTCCTAAAAATCTACCCCATTTAATTTTATTGTGAACCAAAGTTCATAAATAGTTGAACATTGTAACCTCAAGAAATGGGTTAATTATCAACAATTATAATCCAATGTGACCTAACTCATTTATGAAAATATAATCCTTGATAACAAAATCATATTTTCCAAGAGTAGTGATTATGAGACTTCCTAATATTTTATTCCTTATATTTTCTTCCTCATCTTTTCTTCCTCAGTTTTCATCCTTAGTTTTTCATTCCCAATTTAATTTACTTCTTAAATTTCCCTAGAATTCAAAAATTTTATTTCCTATAACCACTCCAAAAAAATTTATAGAGCTTCACATATTTACATGTTGGATTCAGAGCTTACCCATAACTCCACCTTTATGCATGCTTACATAAGGGTAGATTTATGAAACAATTATCCTCTTTGAAAACACTAGCCAAAGGTAAGATGATAGTGGGGAAAAAATCACATACCTCAACCTTGATGACAAAGAGTTTGGACACCCATGTTGAACCTCAATTTATAAAAAGGTTCCTTGGGTAAAGGTTTTGTGAATATGTCAGCAACTTGTTGTAATGTAAGAATATACTCCAACTTCAATTAATTCTTCTCAAAATTCTCTTTAATGAAGTGTTACTTGATATCACTATGTTTTAAATAAGAATTTTTTTATTGATTATTGGAAAGGTTCTTTTCATTTTGATTATTAAAAACCAAGTGTTTGGGTAAATTTACTTCAAAAAGTAAGTCTTCAAAATAAGTGTTCATCCACATAAGTTAGGTAGTATCTTGAGTGGAATTTACATACTTATCTTTATCCATACTAAGAGATATTGAATTTTGTTTCTTTATATGACGACCAACCTAACTTTTTCCAGAAATAAAACTCCACCGTATGTGGATCTTCTGTCATCAACATTTCCTACCGAATCAGAATCTAAATACCCAAACAATCCATTACTTTCTGAGCTATCATACCTAGTTTTTAAATTTCTTGGCCTTTGATATATCTGATAATTGGTTTTAAAGAAACTAAATTTGATTCTTTAGGTTTACTTTGAATTATTTCACATAAGGTAACAACATAAACATTGTCGGGTCTTAAGGCATTCAAATATAGCAAACTTTCAATTAACTTCTGAAATTCTTTCTGATCAACTTTCATGCCTTATCCATCTTTACTCAACTTGGTTCCCACTGAAATATTTGTGGAAACTAGTTTGGAATTCTCCATGCTGAACTTCTTAAGAAGTTACTTAGCATACTTTTGTTGAGAAAGAAAAATGTCTTTCTTCTTTTGTAAATTTGCTAACCCAAGAAAGTATTTCATTTGTCTCATCATTGACATTTAAAACAACTTTATCATCTCTTCAGAAAATGTTTCACAAGTTCTTTCATCATCCTTAACAAATATAATGTCATAAATATAGAAAACTATGATGAGTGAAAACTCTTGTCTTTCTTTAATGTAAAGATTTATATCAACTATTCCTTTCTTGAAACTCACTTTCCTTAAGAAAGTATACAATTTAGAATACCATAATCTTGGAGATTATTTTAGACCATACAAGGATTTATTTAGCTTACAACCATAACTTTCCTTTTACCCAAAAACAATATATGAGGTTGTTCAATGTAAACTCCTTCATCAAGATTCCCATTTAGAAATAATGATTTTACATCCATTTGAAAAAAAATTATAACATCAATGTGCATAAATAGAAAGAAAAATGCTAATTGGTTCTAACATTACCACTAGAGAAAAAGTCTCATAAAAATAAACACCTTTAATTTGTGAGTAACCTTTTCACACTAATATTTCCTTGTTCCTTATCACTTCACCTTATTCATTCAGCTTATTCCGAATTTTTTTTTGTACCAATAACATTTGTGTTATCTAGATTGAGTATGATTTCCCAAGTATCATTATTTTCTATATGATCAATCTCTTCATTCATATCCTGAACCCATTTTGGATGCTCAAAATCTTCATTCACATTTATTAGATAAACTTTTTAATACAATGAAGTATGTGTAACAATTTTTGAATTTCTTCTTGTTTGAACCTTCAAAAGTTGATCACCAATAATTTTCTAAGAATCCACTAGCTTCATCATACTAGGATGAGTTATTTGAGTTTCATTTTCATCACTTGGAATAGCAAAGTCTAATTATTCTTCTTGATTAGGATTAAAATTTTCTGTACACTTATAAAAAATGATACCAAAATTTCTTTATCCTTCTCAACTTACTTATCAGAAAAATTATTTTTTTAGTCCTATGCCTTCTCAATAAATTTCACATCAGTAGAATCAAAACTTCTTCCAATCACTTTGTTTAAACATCTATATCCTCTTCCTTTTAGATCATAAAAAATAAAAATTCCATCTTCACCTATCTGCTCAAAGTTTTTAAGGTTTCCACCTTTCTTCTTTATGATGCATGGACTCCTAATAACTCTTATGTGTTTCAAAATTGGAGTTTTTCTGTAAAACATTTCATATAGAGTCATATATGAAATTTTCCTACCAAAGCATCAGTTTTTGGTATACATAGAAGTTTTTATTGATTTCCTCAAAAAGTATTGATAAATAACATGTTCAAGTAATATAGTTCTCCCCATTTCCACAAAACTTATATTATTCCTTTAAGAAACCCTACTTTTTTGAGGATTTAATGGGAAACTATACTCATGATAAAATCTATTCTTCTTAAGATAACTTTAAAATTATTCATTTTTATACTCACCACTATTATCAATTCTCAAATTATTCACTAAATAATCACATTATTTTTCATCTTTCCTCATGAAACTCTTAAACATTTTCAAAGAATATGACTTTCGTTTCATATGCATAATACAATTAATTTGATTAAATTAACCAATGAAAGTGATGAATTACTTATCTTCATTAGGTGATTATTTTCTCATTGGACCATGGATATTATAATAAATACGTTTTAGGGGTTGTTTCGAAAAAATTTCATTTTTCTTATGAAAATAATTTGTAATATTTCCTTTCTAAAAAATAGTGCAACACCAATCTCTTATCCTAGACATATTAGAATAATATTAGACCCTATATTGATTTGATAAATTCCTAATGTTTCTTTGACACATGTGTCCCATTATTTTATGCCAGAAATAATTTTCTTCCACCATACCCAAGTAATAAGAGTTTTTATATTTCACCAACTTCAAAAAAGTTTCCTTTAGTATGTTGTCCTATTGAAACTGACTTTCCATATTCCTCAATTTTCATAAAAAACATTTCTTTTCTTCAAATAAATTTGTTACCATCATAAAAAAGTTTTGAAACACTTATCAAGTAGTGTTTCAACCTATGAACATTTAATGTTTTCTTAGATTTCATCTTTTATTTCCCAATGATGTTGGATCCAACACCTTTGATTATCAGAGATTCATCATTGCCAAAATTCATCATACCTTCTTTGAATTATTTCAAAATTTTCAACAATGTTAAATCTCATATAAAATAAGAAGAACACCCACTATACAAGATTACAGATCATCTCTTTTTATAGCTTTTTTATCGGTTTCTACAAGAAGGTATTTTTCGTTACCTTTTTCTTTCTTCTTCTCCTAGTTCTTAGAATTGTTAAGTAACATTTGTTGTGTCAGTAAAAAAACAAGATAACCCTTTTAAATATTTTCAAGTTGTTCAAATCTTTCAAAAATAGTTTCTAGGGGTTGAAACCTATTCTCTAATTCTACACTAACCTTCTCAAGTTTTTCCCTAACTTCCTTTTGAGACTTTTTCTTTTTGACAGGATTGAATCCCCCTCAAGCCATAAATTCCATAACCTATAGAATAATAGTAATGTTGTTGGTTAAACCAAAACATATTAGTTTTATGTCAAAATCCACCAATATAATAGTAGTATCCATAGAAATAATATTTTCCACTAAAAATTCGCTACTGACTAGAATTGTGAACATGTTTCTTAGCAACCTTCTCAACATTATTATTAGAACATTGTCAAACACCAACCTTTTTAAAAAAAACTTTCTTCTATAACTAAGATTTATTTTTAGCTTTATCATAACAAGAAGTAATGGAAGAGTTTTCGTATTCATGTTTTCAAGAAATATTTTCAAACGCAATATTTTTAATAACTTATGAATTCTTCACTTTTTTGGTTTTGGCCACATAAATAACAGTAATAGATTTCTTATTTTCAGAAATAATTACAATTTTATTCTCAAGAAAATATTCCACCTTCTTCTTATCCTTTGAAGTTGAATTTTTTTACCATTCTCAGGTTCCTTATTTTGAGAACTTTCACCAACTTCAGAGATATAGTTTTTAAAACTAGTAACTCTTTGTTCAAATTTAGTATTTTTTTGGGAAAATTTCTAGATCATATTATTTTTTTCCTTAATATTTAATTCTAGATGTTCATTAAGATTATTGTTTCCTTAATATATTTCCTAAAATCATCAATTTATTTAAGAAACGCAGATTTTTCATTAAGGAAACATTCTTATTTTTTTCTTTAGGAAGCTTTATTTTTTAACTTCCTAATTTCATTCTCTTGTTTTCCAATCTTTCTCAAGAATTATTTCAATTATTATTTAAGATGATATTATAATTGAGTTTCTTTTTATACTTTGGAACTTTTATTTCTAAACTCTTCATTATTATCTATTAAAATAAAAGTATTCTCTCTGGATTTCTCAAAATACTTTTCGGATTCAGCTTCACCTTATTTTTCTTCTTCATCTTTTGATAAGAAAATTATTTTTTTGGATTTGAATAATTTTTTATCTTTTCCTATAAAAAAAGATTTATCTTTATGACCTTGTTTCATCAATGGTCTTCTTATCCTTCTTTATTCTTTATCACTATCCTATTTTTTCATTCTACGAGTATAATTAGCCACAAAGTGCCCTATATGTTCACATTAAAAACACTTCAAGAGAAGTTTTTAATTGTATTTAACTTTACATATTCTCACATTTTTAGAAGACAAGGATAAAATTTTATCAATATTTTTACATACCTCATTTTCAGATTTAGAGTCTATAATATCGTCTTCTTTCATAACCTTCTTAGAATTTTCTTTTATTAAAGCTTTGAAAGACATTTTTCTACCAATTTTTTCCCTTTATAACATTCCCCCTTCTCATTTCATATGTAATGAGTGTAATTTGAAGATCATCAGAGTGAGTTTCAGGATATCTATCATCCAATGGGGAAACTTTGTCATCAAACTCATCAGGAAGAATTCTTAAGATATTTTCAACAACTGTGGAATCCTCCAAATCTTCACCAAGACATCTGATAGTATTGAAAATTCCATCACTGGTAAATTTTTCTCTAACAGATTCTTATTCGCCCTTATTGTGACCTTTATAATTCAATATCCATATTTGTAACTTTTCTTTCTTTACTTTTGTATTTCCTTCATAAATGTTTTTCATCTTATCCCAGAAACATTTAGCAGCGGCGAAACCTTTTACTATTAAAAATTCAATTTTATAAATTGAGTGGAGTAAATAATTTTAAGCTCTTCCATTATTCTAAAGATTATTATAATCAATAGGTGTATTTAGAACCTTATCATCAATATTGTAAATATATCTATTGTAGCTTCAAGAAAATGATACCCAAGAGACAAAAGGAAAGTCATCATTATATCTTTCTAGATATATATTTTTTTCCATAGAAGATCATTATCCCCTTACAGTTCACACAATTCACATTATCCATAAAAAATTCCCATTAAAAACTTCAACAAATAATAAACTAAGGGATTATTTGGCTCTAATACCAATTGATATTACCCAGTTATGATTTTTGTATCACTAATAGGGGGATGGGTTGAATCAGTGATATCATTTTCTTTTATAATTCGTTACTTAAGAAACAAAATTTGCATCTTCTTAAATATTTATTTTCCCATTAAATACAATTTAAACACATATACATAAGAACAAAATAACTTATGAGGTTCATTACTCAAAAAGAATAGTTATGTCCTTGGAATGGTTTGGAAACAATACAATACCACACAATCCACCAGAAAAGAATCCTTTTTTGTATAATATAAGGAGTAGGATATTCCCATACACTCATGTATCAATATTATGAATATAATAGTACATGTTCCTCCAGTAGAATGAAAATTTAATAAAACGTTTTTGTAACAAACATGTTATGGTTCTTTTTGATCAACTTTCTCAAATATTATATTTCAAAACAATTCTTCACTTTCTTACCCAGACTCTAGTATAAACATCTTGGAATTCATAATAATAATCATTCAGATTACCCAGCCCAATTTTCTCAATACAAAAAAATAATTATGTCAAAATATAGTTGAGGAAATTCTAAACCACTTCTAATCTGATTCTAGAAATTTCAGTTTGATTCCCCGGTCTGATTTTTCAATACAGAAAATGTTACTTTAACAGAATACTACTTGAAAAAAATATGAAGTTATTATTCCTCAGTATAGAAGTCTCAATAATATTTTCCCAATATAATTATCAATCCCAATATGATAACCATCTGAATATGATTTTCTTGTCTTGTTCTTTGGCCCGATTAACTTCATTAAGAAAGAAAAATCCGAAAACCTTCTTCACTTGATAGAAATTCTGAGATTCTCACACCTCTTTCATGAGTGATTAAAGTCATAAAATACACTATATACTCATATAATATTTATAGGATCAAAAGAATGGTTTAAGCGGGATTCTAAAAATGTTTTCCTATTACACAAAATTTCTTGAATCTTCTATCTTCCTAGAATCTCAAATCTTTCTTTTACTTATTCTATGCTTTCAATTATCCATAAATATCATAACAATATTTTAATTCTTCAATGATTTAAATTCACCTTATATCTCTAATAAATCTTTGACTTATTTATATTTAAAAAAATTTCTTTACTCTAATTCTTTAATCCAATTTCTTAATTCTGATTTATCCATTCTTATTTCTCTATTTGGATTTCTCATTTCTATTTTATCCATTCTGATTTCTCCATTCTGATTTCTCAAAATTATTAATTTGTACCAATTGATAAAAAAAACACAAACATATTATTCTAGCTTCAAGTTCTCCTTTGTTTACACTTTAGCATATATTTCAAACTCTAAAACCAAAAATTTAGGCTTACCAAAACTCCAGTCCAATTCCAATTACGATCTACCACATTATGATGAAGAAAAATGTAAAACTATAGATTCTTTTTCTTCTTTTCTCTTGAACCACTTCAAATAAAATTCAACTTTTGTTCTTATTAAAATTATTTCTTGTAATCATGAATTCTTCACGAATTTGAAACATTTAATATCATATTCAGCATCATCTAACTTATAATTAAAATTATTATAGTTTATCATTCCTCTATCAACATCTTTCTTTCCTACTCATCCTGAATATGATTTTCCTAAATATGATTGTTAGCGTCTTTTCTCTTCCTATCCAATTCTCAATACAATTATTAGCACTTATTCTCCCACTTTCCTTTATCAATATAGCATCACAAGTTTTAAAAATTACTTTTGAATTTTGAGAAATACTAATAAAAAATGCATCATCATATTGGTATCAGATCAATACAAAATCTGATTCACTTCCTCATTAAAATCAAATATTTCATTTAGGAATCAAGGTGAGTCTCATGATTCATATTACTGAAAAAATATCCCTATTACGATGGAATTGTCTAAGATTTATGATTCCCTTTTTTTAATATGATGGTCAGTCTAGTTTTCACCAAAAACAAAGTGAGGTGATTTCTTTTATACTTGAAATTTATTAACCACAAAATACAATTCCTGAATATGATAATCTTCCTTATCATCTTAGTCCTAACAATTTTCATGAGTTATGATATGATGAAAATGTGAAAGTTTTATAAAACCTGTTTCTTTTCCATGGGTTATACTATGATGAATAGATGGATTTTTTATGAAACCTATTTATTTCACATAGTTTATTATATTACTAAAGTTTTATAAAACTCATTTATTTTCATGGGTTCTGATATGATGAATGTTTTATAATCTTGTGGGACACATATGTTTTATTTTTATTATATGTTTTGTGGTACCTATATCTCAGTCAAATTAATTAGATAAAGTTAGATATCTAATGTGATAAATAGTACTAGAATGGTGAGTAAACCCATTTTAGTAAGGGACTCATTCTACTATAACAGGCTTGGGAGAGAACCTTGACTACTATGATGGTTCGGAGAGTGAACCCAATCTACTATTAATTTTTGGGAGTTAACATTGACCACTGTGATGGTTTAGGGAGTTATCCCGGTCCACTATGACTGTCTTGGGATTTGACCTATACTTCTATGTTGGTTTGGGGGGTGAACTAAATCCACTATGATAGTCTTGTTAGTGATCCTTGACTACTAGTTAAATTATTTCCAATTCTTCTATGTATTCCACAATTCCATGTATTATGCCAATGTTATGATCTCTTGTATCATGCTCTTTGATTCCATTATTATTAATATTTTATAAACTACCAATGTTTATCCTTTGAATTAATATTATAATATATGATATACAGGGTACATATTTCATGTGATCCTTAATATCCAGCTTTCTACCCTTATTAAGCATATGAGATCAAAATTTATTATGTTTCCTTTCCCTAGGTTATGAATAATAGTTTTAGAAACGATATATCTATGAAGGGTTCTAGTTACAAAGATCTTAATGGGAGAATATTATGAACCAATTTTTTATTCATCTAAGTTTACAAAGATACTAGACTTATATAGTTCTGGAATGGATCGTTCTAATATATAATGAATATTCATCTAATATGTTATAATACATATATGTGGAAAGTATGAGGTTTTTTAGGTGGTATCATAGAAAGGTTTAGTTAAAATTTGGAAACTATGATGATAAAAAATTAGTGAGAACCTTGGGGATAAGTATAAGTATAGGATAATATCTTAATGCTTTGGTAACGACCATCAATAACCTGGGCTAGACCTAAGGTTCCTTATATTGAGAAGAAATTTTCATGATTTATACATCCATTGAATTATATTCCACGATTATTTGATAGATTACTCTAATTATTACATTTTGAAACTTACACATTGATTTTTGGTAATAGCCAATAAATTGAACTAGATGACATCATGCTATCAAAAAATGTGATGGACAATGAAATAATTGTCCACCTGAGAAACTGAATGATATGGGAAGTGGAATGTGAAACATTTTGATTATTAATAATTATCTATCATTATATATGATTGAATATATAAAAATGGTGAGTTTATTAAAATGTAAAATAATAGGAAAATAGAATTTTGTTGAATTTCAAGTGGCAAAAATCATAGAGGTAAGAAAGTTCAATATCTTTCTTATCAAGAATATAAAAAGAATCACTACGAAGAATAACTCAAATAGAGGGGAAGATTAATTCTTTATGGAAATAAAGGGAATAGATTAATAAATTTATAATTAATTCATTGTCTTATATATGATAAATTTGGGAATTATACGAGTCAATTCCCTATTCAAAATGCTAACTCTTATACCATGGAATGACATATTCTATGCCAATATTTGAAATTATATAAGTGTTTATGAGTTGGGATTAAATAACTATATCAATGAAATTTTAGATATAAGAATCATAAATTATATAAGGATTTTTCCACGATAGGTTTGTTAATGATTTGAAAACATAAGTTGAATGCTACAAATATCCAATAAAATTGATAATTTTTAGTTGGGCTAAATAAATGATTGAAATTGATAGAGTAATATTGGTGACCTTGAATTAAATTAGTTGTTGGAAAATTTATTTCTATTATCTTTGATGAAGTTTATTTAAATTTTGGATTTATGGAATATATTTAATATTTTGTGATTTTATTTGAGGAATAAGGATTGTGTCACATTTTGAAAGCTTATAAGTTTTCATGAGAGGTTAACTTAGGAGTTATGGATTCATATTTAGTTTATTGGTTTAAGGTTGATTATAAGTTAAACATATTAAACACCCATTTTTGATGTTTTAATTGATTATATTTTGAGGTGATTTGAATATTTTATTGGGTTTTAAAAAATAATAATTTTATTTAAAAGATAATAGAATATTATAGATAATCTTTATGGTTGAAAACAGATTCACTGACAAGTTAATATTTTAGAATACATTTATGGTGAAGTTAAGGATCAAATTTTAGAATAATATGTAAATTTTAATCATGATATTTTGGTGAAGTTAACTATAATAATACATTATATAGTGATTCATCATGATGATTAATGAAAATTTTGGAGACTTTTTATTGGGTTGACGTATATATAATCTTTAGGTTCAACATGTGATTTAATGTAAACAATTAATTTGGAAGAATGCAATTTAAATTTTGGAGATTTAAGGAGAAAGGTATCAGGTAATCTTTGATGTTTAAAAATTAATCAATATTGAGGTTATTAACTTTATTTGGGATATAGGGTTATTTATAAAGTGATATAATTGTAACCTTTATTGTCATTCTACAAAATTTTGGAGTTAAATGTATTATATCAAGGTTTATTCATTTTGGGGATTATCCTATCATGTGCTAGATTTTTTGGTTTTTTTAATTCCTAAATATAGTAGGAATAACTTGATATAGTATTTTTATCAATTAAAAGTTTATTTTAGTAATTTAGGTAAGAACAATTCATCTCGAATACTCATTGTTTAGATTAAAAGATTAGAATGTTGTGGAAATGTATTAAAAATGAAAATTATTTCTTGTCAAGTAATAATATTTCCTTTTGATCTTAGTCATTATGGTAAAAAAATGTGTCAACTCTAGGAAAGGGATATTAAAAAATTATTTCTTATAGCTATCAATTTTGATGAATTTTTGGTATTTTAACTCCTCACTGATTTATGGTTTTATGGTCATTTACTTTATCCCGACCACATTCTCTGTCACTCTCTACCAGTCCTTGGGAATTAGTTTTCTCTTAAATATCCATATTTACACATCCTAGTAATGTTATCATATTCAAAGAACCTATTTTATGTTATTCCTGATGATCTTCATATTTCATATTCTCTCTTATCATGAGGAAGTTTTACTAATCCTTTTTTCAATGTGGGTTTCAATAAAGGTATTTTAAAATGTTAAAGCTTTTATTACCAAGAACATGTTAAAATTTTAAGAATGAAAGTTATTAAAGGGGTGGGAGAATGAAACACTATGTGGTTTTATAAAAAAATATTTTTCAATTTTATTTTATTTCATTGAAAGATTTCATAACATAGAATACCGAGTTTAAACAAATCATAATATAATATTAATATTTTATTATATAATGTGATAGTTATAAACAAGATGTTAAATTATAAAAAATAAAAATGATTAATTAATTAAAAAACATATATTAATTACCTGCACAAAAAAAAATATTGATAAAAAATTATTACATAATCACTCAATTTTTAGTAAAGTCATTTTATTCTTCAAAACTACGTTTCCTTCAAAAAAATATTTTTATTTAATTTTGTGAGAAAAAAATATGATTAATTTTTGGAACTTTTAGAAATTTTATTTTATAAAATGAAAATTATTTTTTAAATAATCATATTAAAATTATATTGGTATGAAGTGTTTAATTTTTTTGCAATAATTAATTTTCTATTGAATAGTGTAAAATACTGATTTTTATTAAAAATTGTATTTTTGTTTTAGGCATGTACAAAGTTACATTTTGTTTTAAAATGGTATCAAAGTAAAACATGTTCTATTATATTTTAAATAATTTAATTATGTTCATTGGAATAAATTTTATTATTGAATTTAGTATAAAAAGGTTTTTATAAGTGAAAAATAAATTCTTCTAAATAATTATTTTTAACCACACAATGTGTTTTTATATTAATAAATTATAATTTTTACTATTGGTTAAAGATTTTAATGTAATGTATATATTATTAACTCAATAAAATTGTATATAATTCATATAATATTTTTATAGGAATGAGGGAATAATAAATTCAGTTTTATGCTTAAAAATGTATTTTTTTTAAAAGCGGTTTTCATCACGTTTTGCGCACTTATTTGTAAATTTATTTATTAAAATTATAGGTAAATTTTTTTAAAAAATGGATTCTATATTTTGAATCGTGATGTTAATATTTGGTAAATATTCCCTTTTTATTTTGTTCAATACTAATAGTGACTGTGGTAAAACATATCAACCTGGTAAAGGGTAAATCTGGTTAATCACGTTAAAAGTAAGTGATAAGGCTATAATTTTTAATCATAATTTTTATTGGATGAATGAAATTTGACCCATATCAACTTATACTTGAAATTTATTTTTAATGGAAACTTGTCCCTAAAAATGACCAATATAATATTTAAATCAAGAAAATTTACAAAATGTCACTATATTAGTTTTAAATAACTCTTATATGTTCACATAGATAAAAAATAAAGTTATGAATGAATATAAATGAATATTTTTAGATTAGTTAAATTATATTCATGATTAAAACATATTTCAATTTTTTTTTAAATTATATAGTTACCTTAAAGTCTTATACGACACAGAAGCAGTATTTAATCAATTATTATAAAAATAAAATAATTTTTTCTAAAGTTATAAAAAGTAATATAATTTTAGTGAGTTATAATGTTTCAAAAAATTTATAGAAAAATATGAAAAATTTGTGTTGTGTAAATGGATTAGATTCAAATTCCAACTTTATAATTAGGTATTTTATGTTAGATCAAATGAATTGGGTAAACATTGACATTAATAAAATTTTATTTAAATAACATTTTTTTAAGTTATTTAAAAATCATACAATTGATTAATGAGAATAAAGTAAAAAATATTTTTCTATAAATGTAATCCATTATAAATTTTTGATCTAATTTTTACTTTATATGTAAAATTATAAACCTTTAAGAGTGGAAAAGATAAAACTACAGTTAAGGATAAATTATGTTAGTTAAGGGGTTAAACCAAAAGACATGGTTTAAAAAAACACATAAAATAGTATAAATTTTATTGGTAGATGAGATCCACCATACTACCTTTCCATTAAGTAACTTTAAATTTGGAATGATTTTTATAAAAAATGAATTTATTATATTTTAATACTTTAATAAATCCCAAGAGTTCCCCTCTACACAATTATGAAAGTGCATCACTACATTCTATTATTCACACTAATTTGAATTTTATAACTCAAACAACCCTGAAAAAATTATCTTATACACTATTTTATCCACATTCTAGTGGTTTTGGTCTTCCCAAAATACAAACTATAGGTTCCTTAAGAGGATATATAAAAACAATTTCAAAGGAGAGGTAATCTCCTTAACCAATAATTTCATTTTTAATTATAATTTTTAAAACTATAAATATGACATATTATATTTTAAATAATAACTTCTTTATCCTAAATATACTTAAATTGTAACACCCAAATATTTTTAAAGAGGAATGTCATATTCGGTAGCATAAATGACATGAAAAAACTAGCTTAGAAGAGAATGTAACACCCCAATACATTATTATATATATATATATATTCAATCTCTTTTATATCTTGTCATACTAGTGAAACTGGGTTTGAAAGAAACATGATACTCTATATTATTATTTAAGCATGACCATTATAATCTAACCATTAAGTTGGTAAAAATGAATATTAATAACTAAATTATAAAAATTATATGTTTTACACTTGTTTAAAATAATTTCAATGGTTGTATATTAAATAGATATAAAATGAGAATCATTTAAAAGAAAAAGAAATGTTTTCTGAATAATTGTTCTTTTTTTCAAAAGGCTGTTTTGTTGCGCTTTGTGAAAATAATTTTAAATTAATTTTTAAAAATTTTAAAAAATTGTTTATAAAAAATTAAATTAATTTTTTAAATATAAATTTAAAAAATACCCTTGAGTTAATTTTTGAGAATTTTCTAAAAAGGCTAATTTTTAATGACTAGTGAAATTACTAATTTTTATTAAAAACATCCTTTTAATTTAAATTAATTTAATAATTAAAATAAAATTTTAGATTTATTTTAATTTTAAATTAGATAAATTATATTATAAATTAACTAATTTAGGTCATTGGAATAAATTTCATATCAAATTATGATACTAAAATATTTTAATCATTTGAAAGTTTTCTTCAGAAAACCTGTTTTTGGGATGCGCTTGCGGGTATAATTTTAAGATACATTCTGCCACTTATGTGATTTGATTTCAGTAAAATGGATTATATAATTAGAATAGGATTAATTAATATTAGTTAATATGGTAAAATAAATTTTTTTTCACAATAATTAACAAAAATAATAATAAATCAATTAACACGGTTAAGGATAAAACTAGGTTTTGTGTGTTACATGCACTTTTTTAAAATTAATTTTCTTGAAACCTAGAATTTTTATTTGATAAATTGAATTTAATATTTATAATTATTTGGTAAAAATTATCTAAAAGGATCATTTTTAATTTTAGTTTTATATGATAAATTACCTTGTTAAATAAAAAGATACAAGTTACCGTGGTGACAAATAAAATGGTAAAATTCAGTAAACTTATATGATAAAGAATAATATGCTAAAAACATGCATTCTATTATTTTAAAAGTTTGGATCTACCCTATAATACCTAATAAAAATTATTTTCCAATTTGTGAGCCACTTTGGATGAGAGTGACTCCCCATTATTGAATGGTTTTGAGTATTTAAAAAAAATACCACTCCTCCACAATTAAAAAAGGGCATTCAATCCCCTCAATTATTCACACCTATCAAGACATTTAGCTCAAAAAACTTTTAAAATACCTTAAATAAATAATTATATGCATTATATATGTTCTTATATTCCCAATAGATCAACCCTAATGTCCTTAACAAGAGTTTAAAAGAATGTTTCCCTAAGAGTATATAATCATCTTAACGAAGCACTCTCATTTTCATTTCTTCTTTTTTTATGATAAATTATGTATTAACACTTATAATATAAAAAATATATATATTCCATATACTTCAATGTTATTATGTTGAATTAATAATTTTTATCCATCTCTACTTCTATCAAATGGGTAATAAAATGCCAATCCTTTGTATGATAGACCACCTTCTCACCAACTAATATAAATCTTTTTCCTTAAAAAATTCTCATAGTTGGATACAATGATGGATTTAAAATATATATATATATATATATTTATATATAATATTTGTGGTTATGAATCCATAATATTATATATAGCTTCTTACTTGTCATTCCATTTAAATTATGATAATTTCACTCGTTTGTATGGCAGACTACCACCTCACAAAGCGATGTGATTTGTTTTTCACTTATGCTTTACGTGGAAACTAATAAGGATAAATTGATGGAATGTGTGTTATAGATATTAAATGTTATAGGTTTCTTAAAATTAATATATCATAAAAATAATTAACCTTTTACCCATTAAGGGAATGACATCGTTGTTCGTGCATACATACAACCAATCATTTCCACAAAGCGATGTGATTCATTTTCCATTTACATCATTAAAAATGATTCTAAAAATGAATATAATGATTAAATATAATATTTATAGCATTAATATAATTATTTAATTGAGGGATCTATATCCTATTGAAAATAGTAAGATCTGTTATAACTTAACATGCATGAGAAAACAAGGCACTTAACACTTGAAACAATGAAAATAATGGAGTAATATTGATAAATGGGTGGTAAAATGTTATAAGAGTGTCATATATGATATTATTGATATGAATATGGATTTTTTATATATTAATGACATTATTAATAACCATTATACATGACTTTTGGACACATACGATGTGTGTTGAACTTGATGTAATCTTTTTTTATCTTACTTTTACTTTTGAGAGACACATTCCATATTCACCACTTATTCATTTGTGTTGTGTATATACTACACCTTTTGACATGTTATATAATGAATATATTTTCCTTAATGGTATTTAATGTTTCATTTTATTTTATTTCTTTTGGGGGGTGGGCTATGATTCAAAATTTACCGAAGTGGTAAGGGTTTATTTCCTAATCTCATCATTATCTGGGATTGTTTTTGTTTAAGTCACCCTTGGGGGAATTTTTTTTTTCTATCATAAAACCAATATAGTTTTTTATTATTTTGTTATTCAGGAAATTTTCATGTAATATTAATATTTTTTATACTTGTTGGCACTTAATATGATTGCGATTTTTTTTAGAAAATTCTAATTCATTTCTCTCTTCGGTAAAAAATACTTTTCCTTTGAAAAAATTATTTTCAAAATATGTTTTGAAAAATGTTTTTAATATTATACATATTATTTGTTAAATAATATTTTACCCATGTTTTAATTTAATTTTATTTAAAGCAATCTTCATTTTATTTTCCAAACATTTCTTGGTTTTATTTTACCAAAAATATGACAGTAATATTTGTTTTAACATATATATAATGAACATAATTTCCCCCCATTATGATAAATCAGTGTTTTAAGTCTTATTTTAAATTTTTTAAATGGTTATTTTAAAATAAATAAATTTTGAAAATAATTTTGGAACATTATTTTTAAAGTATTTTCAAAGTGAAATGGTTATTTTCCTAAAAACGTTTTAAAGGAATTTTTATAGTATTTCTTTTCATCAATAACTACTTATGTTCCTATAGGGATATTTTGTATTTATATCTTCCTTATTATTTCATTATATGGTTTATGACCAGTTTGTATGATGATGTACAATTTTATTACCATTCACCATATTACACTGGATGGTTTATGATTATGTTTATTTGATTCGAGTAAGTATTAACATTTTTTATGTTATATTTTCAATATGAGTTATTATATTGATTATGTTTCACCAATTTTATGTAAGGAATAAATAATACTTAGTAAGTTATGGGTGGTTCTCGGTAATAGATATCCCCTTGATGCATCTATTCGTCTTATGAGATAAACGAGTTTGCAAAATTAGATGGGTTTTTACACATAGATTTAAACTATCATGTGAGAGGTCTTGCCATTATATCTATGATTTATGAAATTGAGAATTCCCTTATTAAGAGATAAATTATAGTTTTATATGTTATTATTATATTATTTATATTATCTATGGATAACTTTCAAGTTTATGAGATTATTTATATGGCTTTATCTGATCATCATTTATTCCTTCCATATTATTCCTATGTTATTATTTAAATTCCTTGTGTTTCTGTTATTCACCTTGGGGTAATGATTGTGATTATTTATTCCTGATAGATTATATTGTATGCTTACCCTTACAAAATATCTGAGATCACCCATTTCTTATGGTTTATATTCCCTAGGATATCAGGAAGTGTTTTTCAATTTATGAGAAAGGATTTTCTTGGGGGAAATATAAAATTATCAAAGAATACACTTATTTTATTTTTCAATTATTATGTGAATTTAAAGTATTTATATAATTTAAAAAGTCTAATAAACTAATCATTACTTTAGGATGTGATTCCTTGTATCTTTTCCAATTGTATTGAAGTAGACACTGACTCTGGGTTATTAGGTTCAATATCTTTATTGTCGGTATCAAAGGAAGTTTAGTAAAAACATTGCGAACGATATTTTGGAAACCATAGGTCATGGAATATAACCCTACGAATTAATTAAGAAAATTATAAGTTTAGGATAACATCCTAAAATTTTGGTAAGGTATGTATTATGTGATTTTCATAGAAATTAACCTTTATTTGGATACTCAATATAGATGTTGTTCTGGAACAGATGTACCTAAGGGTAATGACTTAAAAAAGGCGTATCGAGCATGACTTGAGTTTCATTTGTTATAGGAAAAAGGCCTTACCATGCACCAAGTTTGACACTCCAATGGGACATTCTGGGATAATTTTACATTTTCATTACAAATAATTATAGTGTATTTGTAACAATTTTAATGATTCGAAAACTTTCCGAAAGAAACTGTGTTTAAGATTTTGAGATTAGCCATGCAATTGTTTTTCAATTTATGCAATGTTTTTCCCATTTTTGGGATTATACATTTTGTATCACAATGTTATGTTTTAATATTGTGTATTTAATTTTTTATAAATGGTTCCAAACAGAATGAATGGGTACCCTCTCAATTCACATAATCCAAAGATTAAGAATGATTATTTCTTTTATGGGTTTAATTCAATCCTTCGAAGTGAAATAGTCTCCAAAAAACTCTCATTATATGAGTAAAATATATCATGTGTTATCAATATAGAGAAATAATTCACCAAATATTATGGTTTATAATTCAATAAAGACAATAAGAGGATTTCAAATAAAATGACGGATAAAGGGAAGAATGGAAAGATGGATTTTTCCCCATGTAATAATTATGGAAAGAAACACACTGGTACTTAAAGGGAATTTGAGTTTTCTATATGCATGGAAAGAAATTAAACTATGATCATTATTTAATGGGTAATAAAGAAACCTTTTCTGTTTGGTGTTTGAACTATAAGGTGATGAGGAACTGCACAAATGAATTCCCCAAGTGTAAAGGTAATATACCTTAGAAGAAGCTAATGGATCAAGGTCAAGATTATGCTATTACTACAACTAAAGTGAAATGATTAAAGTGATTGTGTATTTAGATTCAAGAATTATATTGTAGAAGTATTTCATCAAATATTAGTATCATAAAATTTATAAGTATTGTTCTATAATAGTGTTTATATAAAGATTTGAATACATATGTTAAATGGCATCGACAAATAAGAAATGTGATACAATGGAAAGTCGATATTTTTGGAAAACACATTATTGAGGGAGGATAACCCTTAATATTTGATAAAGTTGAGATAATAATGATAAATATATGCCTATGAGATAGTATTGGTGACCTTGAAATTGGTTAGTGATTTGATGTTTTTTATCATCCTTTCTAAAGTTTACTACACGTTTATATTTTTGTAATATTTTAGCTAACCTGTGATTTTATTTTTGGAAGAATGCATGTTTTCATTAAGGTTTTATGGGGATAAAGGTATTAAAATATTTGGAATGTGACATTAAGAGCCACATTAATTCTTATGGGGAATATAATGTTGATTTAGTGACCTTCCTTCTAAATTTTTAAAATTTGAATTTGGTTAGACATATTTTGGATGAGTCTTAATGCTAACTATTTATAGAATTGATTAAGTTGGACTTCAGGTTTTATTAGATAAATTTTTATAACCATTTTCATCTTGGAAAACTTATAGATATATGAATAATGAATTCTAATTATCTTATTGAGCTAATGATCTAGTAAGTTTTAATTTTTTTTCTTTATGAATAAAAATTCATGTTGGATAATCATTTATAAGAGTAATAGTTGAAGTTGGAAATGGTTTAATCACATAAAAAGGATTGAATTATTCCTATAAAATATAAACATATCAAGTAACTATATTTTCTTATGTTTGTAGTCTAGATGATAAATTAATTCCTTAACTCTAGGAGAAGGATCTTGAAACAAAAATTCTTTCCTAGTACCTATATTTTTATGAATAAATATCATTTTAAATCATCACATGTATACAGATTTGTGGTTAATAAATTTTCTATTTCATTCAATTTATTGTGATAAATGATATCTATAACTCTTAATTAATCCTTGTGTGTAAGTATTTTCTTCCATATCCATATCTTTAGTTTCCACCAAAGTTCTCTTATTTGGTAACCTAGTATGTGTTATTCCATATAAACTTCATGTTTCCCATTCTATTTTATCAAGGGTATGTGTTATTAACCCTTTTAATGATGTGGGGTTTCAATAATGGTATTTTTAGATTTCAAAACAATTATTTCCCATATCAAGATTAAATTATGAGGAAAAAATATATTTATGGGTTATAGAACGTAACACAATTAGATTTTAAAAGAGGAACATCACATTCAATAGTGTATATGACACATAGAACCAATATTAAAAGATAATACAACACCTAGATACACTATGATATATTTATTTTTTAAATAAATCCAACCCCTTCGAGAGCTTATAATGCACATAACTCTGGGTTTGAACGAAACTCAATACTCTATATTATTAATTAAACAAGACCATTATAACCTAGTCGTTAAGTAATAAGGTATGAATAGTAACAAAAAATTTATGAAAATTATATGGTTTTAACATTTATAAAATAAATTCAATGGTTATCTATTGATTATAGAGAAAATAATAATCATTTGAAAGAAATAGAAATATTTTCTGAAAAATTATATATTTTTTTCTGAAAGGAGGATTAGTTGCTCTTTGGGCACATAATTTAAATTTTTTTATTTTTTTACCATTTTTAGAAAATGTATTAGAAAAATATAAATTATTAAAATATAAATTTGAAAATTATACTTCGGTAAAGTTTTTATAATTTTCTAAAAATATTGATTTTTTGTTAATATTGAAATTTTTTTATTTTCATTGAAAATTACATTTTTGTTTAAATTTTTTTAAAAGGTAAAATTATATTTTAAATTGGTTTAAATGTGAAATTAGTTTAATTATATTAAAAATTAACTAATTTTGGCCATTTTAATCAATTTCATATTGAATTATGATATTAAAACATTTTAATCTTTTGACATTTTTCTTCAGAAAACCTACTTTTTCGATGTGCTTGCGATTTTAATTTTAAATTGAATTCTACCACTTATATCAATTGAATTTGGAAAAATGGATTTGATATTTTTAGTAATAATAATAATTAATATTATTTAATAAGTTAAAATTATTATTTTTCTTAATTATTAGTAAGAAAACAATAAATTAACTAACGTGGATAAGGTTAAAACTAGGTTTTGGGCATTACAGGTGTTTGTGAAAAAATTACACACATTGAATTTTTAATTGTTAAATTGGATTTAATATTTATTATAAGTGGTAAAAAATTATCTAATAAGTCTCATTTTAATTTTATTCATACAGGATAAATTACCTTGGAAAATAAAGAGATACAAGTTAACGTGGTAAAAAATAAAATTATAAAATTAAGTAAAGTTAAGGGAAAAGGAATAACATGTTAAAAAATTTTTTTTATGGTGTAAGCATGAAAATTAAATATAATCCATTAAATCCATTATTTTTCAGTTTTCACGGCAATTGGGGTGAGAGTGACCTCCCATTATTGGATAGTTTGGTGTATTTACAGAAATAGAACTCTTCTTTGATTATAAAAGGGAGCTCACTCTCCTCAATTATTCATTCCCATTATGCAATTTATAATGAAGAAAACCTAAAAAAATACCTACCAAACATCATTATACATGTTCTAATGGATATTTATTTCCCAAAATACCAGACCTAGTTTCATTAAGAAGAGATCTAAAAGAGGTTTCTCTAAGAGAAGGTAATCATTTTAACAAAGCTCCCTCTATTTATTTTTTTACAAATTCAATTATTTCTTAATAGATAAAATATAATAAAAAATTATATAACATTTAATTAGATGATATTATATTTATGGCCTAATATTTATCCTTCTACACTTTCATTAAAGGGGAAACAAAATCGTCCCTCGTGTGTATGGCAGACTACCGCCTCACGAAATGATGTAACTCAATTTCCAAAAACAATTATCAAGATTGGATATAATTATGTATTTAATATATATATATATATATAATATTTATGATATAATTATACTTTTGGATTTATAATATCACATATAGCTTCTTAAATTCCATTCTGTTTAAAATATGATAGTGTCGCTTGTGTGTGTGGCAGACTACCGCCTAGTGAAGTGATGCGATTCGTTTTTCAATTAATCTTTTCAAGTAAAGTAATAAGGATTAATATAATTAATATATGTAATTATTAAATTTATTTAAAATTAATTTTTTATATACTTCATTAACCTTTCACTCATTATATGAATGACATCGTCACTCGTGTATACTACGACCCACCATATCTACAAAGCGATGTAATTAATCTTCCAGGTACAAACTTAAATAATGTTTCTAAAAATTAATATAATTATAAAATATCATATTTATATCATTAAGATAGTTCTGGATATGATTTATTTATATCTTATTTATAATAAATTCATGTTTCATAAAAAACACACCTGAGAAAACATGATAATTAAGACCCAAAACAATGAAAATAATGGAATATTATTAAAAAATAGGTGGTAAGATGTTATAATAGGATAATATATAATATTATGAATATTAATATGGTTCTATTATAAGTTAATAACAAGGTTAAAACCATTATACATTAATTCTAGGCACATACGAAGGAATTAAAACCTGAGGTAAGGGTTTTTCATCTCACTTTTACGGGTGGAATACATATGTCATATTCCCCACTTATTCCTTTGTTTGCTATATATAGAACCCATTTTAATATTTTATATCACTAATATATTTTTTTTAAGGTGAAGCTTTGGTCAAAGACCAAAGAAAAAATTTATTGATAAACAAAAGAGAGATTACAAGAAGCGAAAAGAAGGGATTTTTTTACAATCTCTATCCAAAAGATGAAATAAATCAGGGGGGATAGAGTTCATCCAAGTCATGCTTTGATGGACACCTTTGTTGGATAGAGCATCAGCAACGGTATTTTCTTGACGATAGGCGTGAGTAGCTATAAACTCGATCCCACAGAGTAAATTGAGACAGTTCAACCAGCGAGCAGTGAGCGACCAGGATAGATGAATGTTTCCAGTCCAGATGGCATTAATGATGGTGGTTGAATCACTTTCAATCCAAAGCTTTCTCCAACCTCTTTGAAGAGCAAAGTCAACAGCATGAATAACTCCGAGCATTTCCGCCTCTAGAGATGAAGAGTGGACACAACCAACAAAGAAACAACCATGACATTGCCCAGTTGAGTCCCTGAAGATAGCACCACAACTGGAAGGACCAGGGTTGCCTTTGGAAGCGCCGTCAACATTCACTTTGATCCATCCTGGCATCGGAGATTGCCAAAAAATTTCAAAGAGGCATTTTGGCTTTGGGAAGATACCAGGAACGTGAAGTGGGATTATTTCCCAATCACATCATTATTTTGGGATTATTTTTGTTTAAGTCTCCCTTAGGGGAATTATTTTGTATCCATATCATAAAAATAATATATTTCCTTATAATATAGTTATTATTGAACTTTTCGGCTAATATTACCATTTTTATTGTAACACCCCAGGTAAATAAAGAATATGACATTTTCACATTTATCCATATTTTTGAATAAAATATTAATATTACTTTAAAGGGAACGCTATGCGTGATGGTGTACCCAATACGCAACAACGAGTTTCTTGGGAATCTTACATTGCACTCTAATAATAAAATATTATTATTTTAAATGGTAGTTAACTCCTAGCCGTTGTAATGGCGGGAATGAACAGAACTAACTACAAAATGATTATATATGTTTGTCAAATATTTTTACTCTTTATAATAAATGTTAGAGGATTAAAAATGCAAATGAATCCAATTTTAAGCATAAACATTCTAATATTATTTAAAAGGTCGATTAACCGCCTTTTTATGGAGAACCTCTTTTAAATCCACTTTTTGACAATTTTATGTGTTATATTTGAAAAAATAAAATTCTTCTCTGGAATCAGGACATCAAAATTTACTTTGTGTAAATTTTTGGTATTTTTCCGATAAAGTTCATTTTTTAATGAATAGTGAAAAATGTTGTATTTTAATTCAAAACCACTTTTTAATCTAATTTATTTATATGATTAGATTATCTTTTTAATTTGTTTTAAAGTGAAATTAGAATATATTTTTACCATTTAATCCAATAGTGGTCATTGGAATTAATTTCACTTTCAAATTGCACTTAAACTAGTGTCAATCTTTTGATATATATTGTTTCATAAAAACACGCTATTTGTCATGACAGTGGGAATTAATTATTAAATTAATTAATGTAACTTATACAATTTTAATTTCTTAAAATAGACATCATTTTTGAATTCGGAATATCAAATATAGCTTAGGGTGAAGTTTTGGTATTATTCTGAAAAACTTCAATTTTTGATGAATAGTGAAACCACTAAGTGGTACTTAAAAAACTGATTTTTCGTTTAAATGAAACTTTACCACTTCTGTGTCTTGAATTTCAAAAATACTACATACATGGTTGTCATTAGGAAGTAAAATTTGGTTCAATGAGATTAAAATAGTTTTTTGTGAATAGTAACTTTTATGTTTTTAATCGTGATTAGAGGTAATTAGTGTAATTTAAGGTAAAAATAATGTTTTAATAATATGAAATGAAATTTACACATGTCCTAACCTCATTGGATGTGTCATGGAAGACCAAAAAAATCCATGGGTCAACTTGGGGACCCCATGGAGCCACTTTGGTTGGAAAATGACATAAATACCTTTTTATTTAAAGTTAAAATTAAAATGTCACAAACACGAAATGTTTTACTAAAGAAATTTTTTAATGGGTTTATACAGGTCATATTTTTTACTATAAATATTCATTAGAAATATAAAAATATTTCCTAAATCATGATATATTTTTTATAATTTTTAGAAATTAAATAAATTAAATTATTTATGACATCATGATGATGCAGCAATTACCTCATTAATAAGGGATTTAAATAAAATGAAAAGATAATGTTAAAACTATAACTTACACTTGTCACAAACCTATTGTATGGGTTTATTTCGAAACCTTATCACCTTATCCAAAAAATATATCCTTTTAGGAACTTTTAAATCCGAAAATCATTTTATAATAAAGTAATATTTTATATCTTTCCAAGAGTCCCTCCTATCCTCTTATAAAAGGCCCCCACCTCTACCACCTTACACACACCTCTAAATCCTTTGGCTCGGCCAAAACCTGACCATTTCATCTCTTCACATCTATATCTTCATCATTGAAGCCTCACTTTGAGCAGAATCCTTTCCAAGGAAGCCTTTGAGCTCAAATCAAAGGAAGTTACCAGATTTAAAGGTAATGTCTTCCATTGTGTTATTTTGTTTTATTTTGATTCTCCAACCCCCTAAACTCTTTTTATTATTTTCTTTTGTAACAACAACAGTGTCTTAAATATACTAGTATGTTGTTATGTGAAGGATTCGAGATACACTTACACACACCTTCACCTAATGGTTAAAGAACATTTTGTTTCTGTGGATGGCGAATTACTGCCTCACGAAACGATGATTGTTCAATATTCTTTTAACACCTTAAAAGGTGGCCATTAAGATGTCACTATATTTATATATGATATATAATATGTTTATTTTTTCTTTAAGCTTCTGTATTTTTTATTTATGGCATACCTTTATGGTTTCCATTATGGGAAAACGCGATATCTTCATTTTTGGAAGTGTGGACTATCGCCCCTCAAAGTGATTTGATTCATTAATGCCATATGTGGGACATATAAAGGATGGAATTAATGGTATTACATATGTTATCCTGATGAAATTATAATATACCTTTATATCATTATTATTTCATTCCATTGAATACAAAAAAAAGAAATGAAAGTAGCGTTCATGCGTACGTACGGCTTACCGTCTCCATGAACGGTACATTTCATTTCTTATCTCCAAATGTTATGAACTATTATAAGTAAATATATATAATGGATATATATGTAATATATTACATCTAAATGATGGATATCATTCTTTAATTATAATATATATCTCTCTCATTTTGTTTTAATTCCATTAATATGACAAAAAATGAAAGTAGCATTCATGCGTACGTACGGCCTACCGTCTCCATGAACGGTGCATTTAATTTTTTATCTCCAAATGATATGGAATAGTATAAAATGAATATATACTGGATATATATGATATTTAAAACATAAATACTATTCTGGAGATGATGTACCTATAACTACATGGAAAATTCTTTTCCAACAAGTTCAATTTTTACTCATGTACTAAACATCGACAAAAACGTCTGATATGAACTCACTTTATTAACCAATTATTATAAAATTTTAATATGTGGTATGAAATGAATAATAATATTTAAAGGAGGTCCTTAGGAAATTATAAATTGAACAATTTTATTATTCAGGAGATTAAAGAACGATCGAGTCATGTCGGACACGAGGTAAGGGATCCTACCCCTCTCCTTCTTTTTAAGTACACTCTTTTATGTCATTCCTTTTAAGCTCATATTTCTTATGATTGGGATGTTATTTTATATTACTGTTACTTTACTTTTTATGTTAATATGATTAGAGACCCTACTTTCTGTCATCAATCAATTTTGGAAGTTTTGAGTGGCGCCGTTAGGCTGCCGAATTTTCGTAAGGGAATCCTACCTCTCTCTTTCTTTGCAAGTAATCTCTTTTATGTCATTTATTTTATGCTCCATGTTCTTATGTTAGAGGATGTTATTTTATATTCCTATTTATATAATTTTTATGCTCATGTGATGAGAGACCTTATTTGATCTCATAAATCCATTTTTTGGAAGTTTTATGTGGCGCCGTTTGGCTGCCGAATTTTCATAAGGGGATTTTCATCTCACTTTTTGTTCCCGTGAGATCCATGCTACATTGGACACTATTTCCTTTTTGTGTGGTGTATGTACTGCCCATTATTTTACTATTAGTATAATATACTCTCATTTATGGGTAGTTACTTCTTCATTGTATGACCCTTCTTTCATGGGGTGTACGTTTTGAAAGTTTCCCAAATCGGTAAGGGAACCTTTCACACTCCTCTTTTAAAAAGACTTATTTTGTTATGTATTTTAATTTACATATTTTTATGTTGGGATATGTTATATATCCTTATTGATGTAAATTTTATGTCCAAGTGATGAGATACTATTTTCTCTCTCATCAACTAATTTTATGAATTTTAAAGTGACGTCGTTAGGCTGTCGAATTTTACCAAGGGAACTTCTTAACCCAATTTCAATTTCCTTGGGTTCAACATGTAGTTATTGAATTTATTATCCTTTGAATATGTGTGAATGACCTTTGATTTTTTTACACTTAATATCCACTTATATTGGGTGTATTTATATTCATCACACACAATTATGAGATTGATTCATCCTTAATTTAAGGATACCTTCTTTATAAGGGATTTTATCTAATTTTACATTTCTATTGAGGCTTCATTGTTGCTATGCACCGATTCACTCTTATATGGTGTATATACTATCCTTTGGAATATTATATCATGAATCCCTTTATTCTCATGGTATTATAAAGTTCTGATTAAATGTTATTCCTCAATTATTGTATTCAAGTGTCTCTCGTTTTGATAAAAACCCTTTAACTAAAATATCATTTTAAATGTTTTAATGATTTATTCTTATAAATATTTCTCATTAATATCAATGTTTTCAAAATGGTTTCAAGGATTTATTTATGTGGATATTAATGGTGTAAAATGTTAAAATATTCAAAGTTGTATGGGACTTCGTCTCAATCTCCTTTCATTGAGGCACATTTTGTTTTATACACAACCTTCTTTTACACGGTGTATAACCCCTTTGACTTTTACGTTTATCCAAAATGAATTTCTTTTATATGAAGCGTTTTAATAAATGACAAAAGGGAATGTTTTTGTTGTACGTATGCGGCAACAACGACTTCTCTGCCGCCGTGACCATTATTTGAGTTTAGGCTTCCTCTACAAGCCATACATTTAGTTCTCTTTTATTTTGGTATTGAAAATGGTTTTCATAATGTTTTTATATCAATGTTTTGTATTGATATCTTGTGATTGAAAAGTGGAAATGTTATGTTTCCTTTATGCTTGTTTTATGTGATACGATTATGTTATGGTTCTTGGGCATTATTATGAAGACGGGTGGTTCTGTGATAAACTAAGGGAGGGTGAGCCCGATATAGCTATCCAATGCATTGGGTAACGCGAAGGGGTTAAACGTTAAGGTTTCTCTGAAGAGATTTAGGGAATATACTGTGATGGGTATTCCAAACGTAACCAAGAGGGTTACTCCCTACGTAAGAATGTTATGAATGACTCAAGTTACCATTATGTCTTATGATTTCTATGATTTATTCATGATTTTATGAGGTATGTTAAAGTTATTATGCTTTATGGGTAAAGTATGATTTCATTCTTATGTATATATGTACTCATGTTTCCTTTCCATACTTTTTATAACCTTTATTGAGCTTTTTATGCTCATCCCAAGTTTTTGAAATGTTTTTCACAGGTCAAGGGAAAGGTACATGATGTGATGATAGTGTCAAGGAAGTGTCAAGAAAGAATCCATGTTTTATTTTAAATATGTTTCTGTTGATGGGAAAAAATAAATATTGTCTTTTATGTAACCACTTTGTTTAAATGTGGAATGTAATGCAAGTTTCATGATCTAATTCTCTAAAACTCTAAACCTGAAAAGATCCTCAATGTGTAATCTTGTAATAACTCAAGATTAAGTAAGGTTTAAGGTTGGGGCCTTATAGTTGGTATCAAAGGTCGGTTTAGATAACTTTAGAGGTTAGGGTATTCTTTAAGCATAAGTGACATTACCATAATGGTTAGGATTTCAGAAAGAGTCATAGTTTTTAGATAAAGTGAATGAGTATGTATATCTTCCTCATTAGTACATGATGGTTTTGTTGATATACTCACACTGACATTTCTTTTTTTAGTGAATGGATGGATCTAGCAGGCACCAATGTGACAATAGGTTTGAAGGAAACTGTGGTGGTTCTCTGATTAAGTGACTGGATGAAATGGGGGATTTAATGAGGAAACTCATGGTTGTTCTAAACCAACTATCAAGGAGTCCTGATCAACCACTTGAACCTTGGTATGTTCTGTAATGCATCATGTACGAGATGAAAAATAGATGTAGAAGTTCAGGTAATAATTATAAAGGTAACCATTAGGGTTTATATGATCCTTACTTTTGAGGTAATTATGGGTTATTATATGTTATGATGGAAAATGAAAGGCATGAGATAAACTTGAGGTTAAAATATGTTATGATTATTTTTGAAGATTTTATCTCGTTTTGGGGAATGTTTTATGAATTATATAGTTTTGGAAAAAGGAAAACACGCAGACTGTGTGACAACCTGTCGCGTTGGACAAAGCTACGGGAATCGAACCCACAACCAAAGTGCAAATGGTATTTATCGCCTACCACTGGACTACGGGAAGTCCCTGGTTAGTTTGATTAATTCTTTTTAGTTAGATGATTTTAGGAATCAAGAGTAAGTTTATTTTGGGTTATCTATGGAAATGATTAACCTATCATGGAGGATATGTGATTAGGTTAATTACTTTTCAATATGAGAATTTAAGAGAAACTGATGTTATTTGGAGAAAAAAGTTATTTTGTAGCTTGGAAGACTATGTGATTAAATCCTTCAAATATTTGGATTTCAATCTTAGTTTGGTTTACTTTGAAGAATTTTATGGACAATTGTTTATCGAATGGTCTTCATTGAACTTTGTGTTTTTTGGACAAATTTTGGAGATTAAGAATAGATTTTATTTTTATAAAGGATTATACTTTTGTGGATTCTCTGACCTCATACTAACAATTTTGGTTTTGGATTTTGTCTAAAGACATGGGAAATATATAGTTCTCTTTTGTGGATTAGGTGATTCTCAATAAGTTTATTATAGTACTCTTAATGCGAACAAGTCTTCCTAAATACTCGTCTTTTGGAGAAAATATGAGTTTGATTAAGGAATCTAGTAAAAGTTGAAAGTCTACGTGACAAGTAAGTATGTTTCATTATGATTTAGTTAAGCTCAAAAATAAATTCCTCAATGAAGAGTAACTTAAAACAAAAATTTTGTCTATTAACTTTTCCTACTGGGGAATCAGATACCGTTTAACCCATCACAAGTTTGTGATTTTCTTATGGTTAACTTTCTCCTAGACATGTTTACTATCACTCTCCATCAGAACATGACCCTTTGTTTTCTCCTCCATATCCATATTTTCTTACATAGAATCCTAGTATGGGTTAACTCTAGTGAACTATGTACTTCTCTTTCTTTATTTTAAGGTGATTGGTTTACTGACTATTGTTCCGATGTGAGATTTTCAATGAAGTTTCCAAGCCCAATTTTAAAATTGCGAGGATGAAATTCCCAAAAGGGGGGAAGGATGTAACACCTCAGGTAAATAAAGAATATGACATTTTCACATTTATCCATATTTTTGAATAAAATATTAATATTACTTTAAAGTGGACGCTATGTGCGATGGCGTACCCAATACGCAACAACGAGTTTCTTGGGAATCTTAGGTTGCACTCTAATAATAAAATAATATTATTTTAAATGGTTGTTAACTCCTAGCCGTTGTAATGGTGGGAATGAACAGAACTTACTACAAAATGATTATATATGTTTGTCAAATATTTTTACTCTTTACAATAAATGTTAGAGGATTAAAAATGCGAATGAATCCAATTTTAAGCGTAAACATTCTAATATTCTTTAAAAGGTCGATTAACCACCTTTTTATGGCGAACCTATTTTAAATCCCCTTTTTGAAAATTTTATGTGTTATATTTGACAAAATAAAATTCTTCTTTGGAATCGGGACATCAAAATTTACTTTGTGTAAATTTTTGGTATTTTTCCGATAAAGTTCATTTTTTAATGAATAATGAAAAATGTTGTATTTTAATTCAAAACCACTTTTTAATCTAATTTATTTATATGATTAGATTATCTTTTGAATTGGTTTTAAAGTGAAATTAGAATATATTTTTACCATTTAATCCAATAGTGGTCGTTGGAATTAATTTCACTTTGAAATTGGACTTAAACTAGTGACAATATTTTTATATGTATTGTTTCATAAAAACACGCTATTTGTCATGACAACAGGAATTAATTATTAAATTAATTAATGTAACTTATACGATTTTAATTTTGTAAAATAGAAATCAGTTCTGAATTTGGAATATCAAATATAGCTTAGGGTGAAGTTTTGGTATTATTCTGAAAAACATCAATTTTTGATGAATAGTGAAACCACTAAGTGGTACTTAAAAAACTGATTTTTCATTTAAATGAAACTTTACCACTTCTGTGTTTTGAATTTCAAAAATCCAACATACATGGTTTTCATTAGGAAGTAAAATGTGGTTCAATGGGATTAAAATATTTTTTTGGTGAATAGTAACTTTTATGTTTTTTATCGCGATTAGAGGTAATTAGTGTAATTTAAGGTAAAAATAATGTTTTAATAATATGAAATGAACTTGACACATATCCTACCCTCATTGGATGTGTCATGGATGACCAAGAAAATCCGTGGGTCGACTTGGGGACCCCATGGAGCCACTTTGGTTGGAAAATGACATAAATACCTTTTTATTTAAAGTTAAAATTAAAATGTCACAAACATGAGATGTTTTACTAAAAAAAATTTAAATGGGGTTATACAAGTCATATTTTTGACTATAAATATTAATTAGAAATCTAAAAATATTTCCTACATCATGATATTTTTTTTATAATTTTTAGACATTAAATAAATTAAATTATTTATGACATCATGATGATGCAATAATTACCTCATTAATAAGGGATTTAAATAAAATCAAAAGATAATGTTAAAACTATAACTTAAACTTGTCACAAACCTATTGGATGGGTGTATTTCGAAACCTTATAACCTTATCCTAGAAATATATCCTTTTGGGACCTTTTAAATCCGAAAATAATTTTATAATAAAGTAATATTTTATATCTTTCCAAGAGTGCCCTCCTCTCCTCTTATAAAAGGCCCCCACCTCTACCACCTTACACACACCTCTCAAGCCTTTGGATCGGCCAAACCCTGCCCATTAAATCTCTCCACATCCATATCTGCATCATTGAAGCCTCACTTTGGGCAGAATCCTTTCCAAGTAATCCTTTGAGCTCAAATCAAAGGAAGTTACCCGATTTAAAGGTAATGTCTTCCCTTGTGTTCTTTTGTTTTATTTTGCTTCCCCAACCCCCTAAACCTTTTTTATTCTTTTCTTTTGTAACAAAACTAGTAAATTCAATATACTAGTATGTTTTTATGTGAATTATTAGATCTAAACTTACACACACCTTCGTCTAATGGTTAAAGAACATACTGTTTCTGTGGATGGCGAATTACTGTCTCATGAAACGATGATTGTTCAATATTCTTTTAACACCTTCAAAGGTGGCCATTAAGATGTAACTATATTTATATATAATATATAATATTTTTATGTTTTCCTTAAGCTTCTGTATTTTTCATTTATTTCATACCTTTATAGTTTCCATTATGGGTAAACGCGATATCTTCATTTTAGGAAGTGCGGACTACCGCCCCCTCAAAGTGATTTGATTCGTTAATTCCATATGTGGGACGTATAAAGGATGGAATTAATGCTATTACATATGTTATCCTACTGGAATTATAATATACCTTTATATCATTATTATTTCATTCCATTTAATACAAAAAAAAAGAAATGAAAGTAGCGTTCATGCGTACGTACGGTTTACCGTCTCCATGAACGGTACATTTCATTTCTTATCTCCAAATGTTAACAACTATTATAAGTACATATATATAATGGATATATATGTAATATATTACATCTAAATGATTGATATCATTATGGAATTATAATATATGTATCTCTCATTTTGTTTTAATTCCATTAATATGACAAAAAATTAAAGTAGCGTTCATGCGTACGTACAGCCTACCATCTCCATGAACTGTGCTTTTAATTTTTTATCTCCAAATGCTATGGAATAGTATAAAATGAATATATACTGCATATATATGATATTTAAAACATAAATACTATTCTGTAGATGATGTACCTATAACTACATGGAAAATTATTTTCCAACAAGTTCAATTTTTACTCATGTACTGAACATCGACAAAAACGTCTGATATGAACTCACTTTATTAACCAATTATTATAACATTATAATATGTGATATGAACTGAATAATAATATTTAAAGGAGGTCCTTAAGAAATTATAAATTGATCAAATTTTATTATTTAGGAGATTAAAGAACGATTGAGTCATGTCGGACACGAGGTAAGGGATCTTACCCCTCTCCTTCTTTTTAAGTACACTCTTTTATGTCATTCCTTTTAAGCTCATCTTTCTTATGATTGGGATGTACTTTTATATTACTGTTAATTTAATTTTTATGTTCATATGATGAGAGACCCTACTTTCTCTCATCAATCAATTTTTTAAGTTTTGAGTGGCGCTGTTAGGCTGCCGAATTTTCGTAAGGGAATCCTACCTCTCTCTTTCTTTGCAAGTAATATCTTTTATGTCATTTATTTTATGCTCCATGTTCTTATGTTAGAGGATGTTATTTTATATTCCTCTTTCTGTAATTTTTATGTTCATGTGATGAGAGACCCTATTTGATCTCATAAATCCATTTTTGGAAGTTTTATGTGGCGCCATTAGGCTGCCGAATTTTCATAAGGGGATTTTCATCTCACTTTTCGTTCCCGTGAGATCCATGCTACATTGGCCACTATTTCCTTTTTGTGTGGTGTATTTACTACCCATTATTTTACTATCAGTATAATATACTCTCATTTATGGGTAGTTACATCTTCATTGTTTGACCTTTCTTTCATGGGGTGTACGTTTTAAAAGTTCCCAAATCGGTAAGGGAACCTTTCACACTCCTCCTTTAAAAAGACTTATTTTGTTATGTCTTTTAATTTACATCTTTTTATATTGGGATATGTTCTTATATATCCTTATTGATGTAAATTTTATGTCCAAGTGATTAGATACCATTTTCTCTCTCATCAGCTAATTTTATGAATTTTAAAGTGACGTCGTTAGGCTGTCGAATTTTACCAAGGGAACTTCTTAACCCAATTTCGATTTCCTTGGGTTCAACATGTAGTTATTGAATATGTTACCCTTTGAATATATGTGAATGAAATTTGATTCTCTTACACTTAATATCCACTTATATTGGGTGTATTTATGTTTGTCACACGTAATTATGAGATTGATTCATCCTTAATTTAAGGATACCTTCTTTATAAGGGATTTTATCTCATTTTACATTTCTATTGAGACTTAATTGTTGTTATGCACCGATTCACTCTTATATGGTATATATACTGTCCTTTGGAATATTATATCATGAATCCCTTTATTCTCATGATATTATAAAGTTCTGATTAAAAGTTATTCCTCAATTATTGTATTCAAGTGTCTCTCGTTTTGATAAAAACCCTTTAACTAAAATATCGTTTTAAATGTTTTAATGGTTTATTCTTATAAATATTTCTCATTAATATCCATATTTTCAAAATGGTTTCAAGGATTTATTTATGTGGATATTAATGATGTAAAATGTTAAAAGCTTCAAAGTGGTATGGTACTTCGTCTCAATCTCCTTTCATTGAGGCATATTTTGTTTTATACACAACCTTCTTTTACACGGTGTATAAACCCCTTTGACTTTTACGTTTATCCAAAAGGAATAATTTTTATATGAATCGTTTTACTAAACGACAAAAGGAAATGTTTTTGTTGTATGTATGCGGCGACAACGACTTCTCCGCCGCCGTGACCATTATTTGAGTTTCAGCTTCCTCTACAAGCCATACTTTTTTTCTAAATACCATGTAATAATTTTCTTTTATTTTGGTATTGAAAATGGTTTTCAGAATGTTTTTATATCAATGTGTTGTATTGATATCTTGTGATTCAAAAGTGGGAATGTTATGTTTCCTTTATACTTGTTTTATGTGATACGATTATGTTATGGTTCTTGGGAATTATTATGAAGATGGGTGGTTCTGTGATAAACTAAGGGAGGGTGAGCCCGATATAGCTCTCTAATGCATTGGGTAACATGAAGGGGTTAAACGTTAAGGTTTCTCTGAAGAGATTTATGGAATATACTATGATGGGTATTCCAAACATAACCAAGAGGGTTACTCCCTACGTAAGAATGCTATGAATGCCTCAAGTTACCTTTATGTCTTATGATTTCTATGATTTATTCATGATTTTATGAGTTATGTTAAAGTGCTTATGCTTTATGGGTAAAGTATGATTTTATTATTATATATATATGTACTCATGTTTCCTTTCTATACTTTTTATAACCCTTACTGAGCTTTTTATGATCATCCCAAGTTTTTGAAATGTTTTTCACAGGTCAAGGGAAAGGTACATGATGTTATGATAGTGTCAAGGAAGTGTCAAGAAAGAATCCATGTTTTATTTTAAATATGTTTCCGTTGATGGGAAAAAATGAATACTATCTTTTATGTAACCACTTTGTTTAGATGTGGAATGTAATACAAGTTTCATGATCTAATTCTCTAAAACTCTAAACCTTAAAATATCCTCAATGTGTAATCTTTTAATAACTAAATATTAAGTAAGGTTTAAGGTTGGGGCCTTATATTTATACTCTTTGGTACATAAAATAATTTAGAATTTTTTTAAGAAAATTGATTCCATTTCTCTCCTTTGTTGAAAATCGTTTTTTCATAAAACTATGTTTTCTTAAAATGCTTTCAAAACTTTTTTTAAACTTATCCAAAATATTTATTAAATAAATTTATAGCTGTGAATTAATTTTTTACGAAATGTTTTGAAAATGAATCTTCATTTCATTTTTCCAGACAATTCCAGTTTAGATTTTATCAAAAATGTGAGATGAATATTTGTTTTAACCTGTATGATATAAACATAATTTTCTTCCATCAGGACAAATAAATTTCTGAATACTTATTTTACATTATTTAAAAGGTTATTTTAAAAATATTTTTTGAACATTTTGTTTTAAACAAAATTTCAAAGTGAAAAGTTTATTTTCCTCAAAAATATTTTTAATGAAAATTTCAGGGAATATCTATTTATCAATGACATAAACCCTTTACTTTACTTATAATATACTAGGGGTATATTGTATTAATATCATCCTTATTCTTTCTTTGGATGGTTTATAATTAGTTTGATAGATCAAGTACAATTTTATTACCATTCATTATATCACTCTAAATGGTTTATGATTATTTTTATTTGATTGGGGTAAGTATTGAATTTTTATATGTTAGTTTTTTAATATAAATGTCTATGTTTATTATGTTTCACCCATTTAATATGAGTAATGAATTATAATTAGTAATTGGTGGATGGAGATCAGTTATAGATAACCATTTTGAGGTAAGGATAGGTCTCATGAGACAAATTAGTTGACCAAATTAGATAGGTTTTTACCCACAGATTTAAGAATTCTTATAAATGTTCTTGAAAATATGTTTAAAATGTCTATAATTATTAGTTATCTCATTATAAGATAATTTATTGATGTCCATTTGATTATTTGATTAGTTATTTGATAATTTTCAAGCTCATTTTATTATTTATATGGTTTTATTTGATCATTATTAATTCCTTCTATATTATGATCAAGTTAGTGTTTAAATGTCATGTGATTCAGTTATTCACCTTTTTATATTAATAATTATTATTTATTTATGATATATTTATCTTTATTCTTACCATTATTGATCATATAATCTCACCCCTTTCTTATGCTTTATTTTCTTTAGGAAATTAGGAAGTACTTTTTAATTTATATGAAGGGATATTTTAATGGGAAATATTTAACTTGCAAAGAAAACACTTTTTTATTTTATGTTTTCAATTTTAATGGGATTTTAAAGTATGTATGTAGTTTGCCAAAACTACTAAACTACTCGTACTTCAGGATGTGATTCATTTTATCTTATGAAATTGTAATAAAGTAGAGAACAGATCTTGATTACCAAGGTCAGGGTCTTTAAAAAAATTATTATGATTATGAAACCACCTTTATTTAACCTTTTTTCTTCAAATGGGAAGTGAAATCGTTACTTGTGTGTATATATAGCATATAGTATCCATATAGAAATACCATTCATATATCATCACCATATTTTATGGATAGTTATTTTATGGGTTTAATGTTTATATATGATAATTATCACATAATTATAGTTTTTTAATGATAATATAATATCTACTGTTTATGTTGAAAACTTTTGGAAAATGATATTGTCTCTCTTGAATACATATGGACTACCACCTCTACGATGCGATGTGATTCGGTTTTTATTTCCATTTTACTTTGACAGAAATAAGGATAGATTTAATGAATATAAAGGATACATATAATATAAAAATGGTTCTATAATAGTAATTTGTTATTTATTTATTTTTGTTCCATCTAATCAAACATTATGACATCGTTTATGCAAACGTATGACCTTCCATCTCCATGATCTGTGTAATTATTTTTTTAATATCTACTTTTATGGATGAATATAAATATGTATATAATGAATATATACTATATTTATATAATGATTAAAATTATATATATATGGAACTGTGATAAATGTGTATGGACCAAAACTATTGAACCAAAACATACATGGAAAATGAAGCAGATATCACCCTAAAGAATGATTTTAATAATTAATAATTAATAAACTATTGCTAAAAAGGTTATAAATAAGCAATAAATGGTATGATATATATTATTATTATTTTGGGATTTATTTATAATAAATTTTTATTTATTATATAATATGATCTTATATGTATGAAGGAAATAATATCCGAGTTTAGGGATTTTCTTCTCACTTTTATTTCTATGATACATGTGTCATATTCACCACATGTTTCTTTTATGTGGTTTATATACTTCATGTTAATGTATTTTGTGATTATTCTTATCAATTTTATAATAATTTTAATATCTATTTAATGCTATTTTTTTCATGGGGATTATTATTCAAATGTTACAAAAATGGTAAGGGTTATATGTTACAATCTCATTGTCTATCAGGATTGTTTACAATTAATTTTCCAATGAAGAGTTCTTGTGATCTAACTATGAATAAACTCATAAATTTTCTTCTACTCAAGTTATTTATTGATAATAAATGTTTTACATTAATATTCATCACCTTAAGTACTCAAGAGACTGAAAATGTGTTTTAAGGAAAATTGACATTATTTCTCTCTTCAGTTGAAAATACATTTTCTTCAATATTCATGTTTTCCAAAAATATTTTAAAGAAGGTATTTTTAATATTATAATATAATTATTCAAATTAATTTCTACCCATTTTTTAATTTTTAATTTTTTTAATTGGATTCTTATTGTCTTTTTTCTGATGAGTTACTTTTTGAATTTTTACATAAATTTAAAAGGAATATTTTCTACTATAATATATAGTATTAACAAAATTTCCCCCCATAATGACCACTAAATAATATAAAGCATCCATTATAAGTTTCCAATGATATTTTAAAAGAAAAAAATTTTCACAATATTTTTTTATTTTTAATTTTTTGAAAATTTATTTTCAAAATAGAATGGGTATTTTCTAAAACTATTTTTTAATGATATTGTAATAGTGTTTATATTTGTAAAATAAAACAACCCTTGATTTCAATTATGATTTACTAGAGATATTCTCCATGGATAAAATCCATATTCATTCCCTAGATGGTTTATATTTATGATGACATGATTTTCATGAAAACACATCCCCTTCTATGGGTTTTTGTATGATGAAATGATGAAATTCTTATGTAACATGTTTCTTTTCCATAATTTATACAATGTAAGAAATATGAAATATTTAGGAAATTTGTTTAATTTCAGTGGGAAATGCTATGATGAAATGTTTATGAAGTCCATTTCTTTTCACGGGTTCTGATATGATTAATGATTTATGATCTTTTGTAACACATATTCATGATTTTAATTATGTGATGGTTGGGACCTGTATATCCCTCTAATTAATTAAGTAAATATAGGTATCTTATTAGATAAATAAGAACATAATGGGGGAGTTAACACAATTCATAAAGAGACACTTTCCACTATGATAGACTTGGGAGTGAACCTTGACTATTATGATGGTTTGGGGAGTGAACCCAATCCACTATGATAGTCTTGGGAGTAAGACATTACAATTATGAGGGTTTGAAGATTGAATCTAATACAATATTAATTTATTAGGAGTGATCATATACTACAATGATGGTTTAGGGAGTGAACCGAATCCACTATGATATTCTTGGCATTAATCCTTGACTACTAAGTAAATGATTTTTTATACTTATATGTATGGAACGATTCCATGTATTGTAGCAATGTTATGCTTTCTTGGAACATGTTATTGGATTCATTTATGATTCAAAATTTACAAACATACAAGATTTTTTCTATGACTCATCATTATGATCTATGATATGTAGGGTATGGATTTAAAATGTTAAGCTCATGTTATCATACTATTATGCTCATGAAATAATTTATATATCCCTAATTTACCCTTAATAGGAATCTAAGATCAACATTTCTTATGTTTAATATATTTTTGTTATGAATAAATTTTTTAGGAATGATATGTCTTAGATGGGTTCTGGCTATTATGAGATTAATGGGATACTCTTATAAACTAGTTGTTTATGTGTCCAAGTGTCCAAATATTATAGTCCTATAAGATTATGTTTTGTGTCATTATGATATATAATGAATATTAATCTAACAAGATATAATATATATGTAAGGAAATAATGATTTTATTTACAGATCACAAAAAAGGCTCAAGTGTCTCTTCTGACCTTCTAATTTTCTTCACATGCTGACAACTTCTTTTTCAAGATCTTCGATACTCTAAACCAATATTTTACTATCTTTATCAAACCATAAATAAAAATGGTCTATTTTTAAATTGGTATCTTTTACTCAATAACCACCTCTGGGTTTTCTAGGTTTACAGTTTTTATATTTTTAATTTCTATCTTGACCTTGGACTTCTCCGCTTATTTTTTCTACTACAGAGTTTTTTTATTATGAATCAATCTATAGTTCTTTTTAATTTGTCCCTACGGAAAACTATTTTTTCAATATAGGACACTAATTCACTAATACATAATTTTTACACTATCTTCCTTTTTCTAAGAGTTTCCCATAATTACCAGTATAGCATTTGTGTTATGGCCTTTAGAGTTTTCAATTTATTCTACATCACTTCCTTCAAAACTCTTGTATTTCTATGAAAGTAGGTTCTTAATTTTGAATAAATTAACCATAGTGATTATCATACCTTTCAAACAACTTGAAGAATTATTTATAGGAATTTCATTATCCTCATTATCATCTTGGATTTTATTAGAACAATTTTCTATAAGGTGCCAAACCTTTCCACATAGAAAGCATGTGACTGAAAGCTTCCCTATAAACTTTTATTTTCCAATTTTTTTATTAAAGTAAATTAATGACCTGATATTATCCACTTATTCTTCTTCATGACCATCCCCCATGGGGAGATTCTACATGTATTTAAACACCACCTCCTTAGACATCCCCTTTTCTATCACCTCATTATCATCATTTCACATCTCATATGAAATAATATTAATATGAAAACTATCCAATGTCATCTCCTTTGGATAATTATCCTCAAGTAATGATATTTGTAGAGACTCGAAGCTTGACGTACATGGAAATTACATTAATTTTGTGTAATACTTATTATATAACAAAAACAGACACACAAGGACCGTAATAGTTTAGTGCCTTTGGAAACATGGAACATAATCTTCTAATCTTGGTGAAAGATCTTCAAAATCTCCCATAAAGATCTTATAATTTTTGTTTCCTTACCTAAAACCTTTATTTTAATCCTGGGGGAAAATAAAACATAAAAAGGGTGAGCTCAAATTGTCAGTAAGGGTAAGCATGAATAAAATAAAACATACCATATACATTTGAACTTATAAACATGCACATAATGTTTAAACATCAAAATCTTGAGCAACGACATAAAAAATGGAAGTACATAAGGCATAGATCATAATGGAACATAAATCATGATAAAATAGCATGGGAATAAAACATTTAATTATGGCATCCATTAAGCACATGTAATGATTTCCATAGTATCCAAGGCCCTGCTGCCAAGACCATCTTAGTGGACAACGTCCCTTTCTGAATCGAGTTCAATCCCCGTTCCAGTCCTGTAATACTGAACCGGATTAACTTACCATTCCAACCATGTCTATCTCATGAGATATAATTCTTTACCCAATGCATTGGAGGGCGATATAGGTCCCACCCATCTCATAATGAAATCATTCTTACTTGTGCCACAAAATAAACATACATAATTCATAAAAACCCAATAAATAAAATGGGTTTCATAAACATCATCCCATCATCAAAAAATCAATATAAAATAAATGGATATCATTTCATAATAAGATAAGTGAAACCATGTAAATTATATAGACATTATACTTGAAACATACACATATGAAATAATGTCATCTTAGATGAAAAATGGTTTTGACAAAATGCTTGAAATGAATTCTTGAGAAAAATATCCTTTTTTCTCAAAAATCATTTTCTTTTCACAAAATGTCGTTCAATTTTAAAAGAAAAGGATTTTGTTGAAAATAGTCATGAAATATTTTGGAGTAAGCTTCATGAAAACAAGGCTTTATAAAACTGTAAAAATCCTTTCGTGCCGTATAAGTTAAAAAAACATTCTTCTCGTACTTTTGCCGGAAAAGTCAAAAAGTACCTCGTAAAAGAATGATTCCATATATACCATGTATTAAAAGTAAAAAATGGGTAAAAATGACATTAATCATACATGAAACCATTTTTAGAGAACATGGACATGGATGATAAATATAACCCCAGTAAATACATACGAATAAACAATCTCGGGTAAAAATGAGATTGGAAAAGTTATCCCTTACCTTAGGTCCGATATGCTTCGTACATATCCAAACATCCTGTATAATGATTTAAATAATGTCATTGACTTATTACAGAATCATATTCATTGTTATTATATCATATATGGTTCACTTATGACTTCATATTACCCGTTCTTTTTTAAATTCATGTTAAAGTAGTGTTTTGCGTAAAATCGTCTCATTTGTTGTTCGTGTTTTAACTTGTAATTATTAATATGATTACTTAGATCATGATTACTTAAATCCAGAATTTAAAACATTATTTATATATAATATATATTCAGAATATACATATAAATAATGGATTGATAAATGGAAAGAAATACACCGTTCATAGAGACGGTAGGTCGTACGTATGCATGAACACTGTTTTTGTTTCCTTATTGAATTGAATGGAATTAAGTAGATGAAATAAATATATATATACATAAATCCAATAGAATTTTTATGTAATATATTTAATGATTACTTATTATATATACTTTATAGTCATTCTTGAATGGTTATCATGGAGAGTGAATCTTATCGCGTCGTGGAGACGGTATTCCGTACGTACGCACGAGCGATGATATCATTCCCATGATCGTAGAATTGAATTAAACTGTATGTATAATATTAAAGAATCAATACTAATCATATATATTCATTACTTTCACCATTATACCCATCCAAGTAAGGTGGTGGTGGTAAATAGATTATACCACGGCGTGGAGACGGTATTCCGTACGTACACACGAGCGATGATATCATTCCCATAATCATAGAATTGTATTAAAGTGTATTTATAATATTACATAATCAATATCACTTTACAATAATCATATATATTCATTACTTTCACCATTATACCCATCCAAGAACGGTGGTGGTGGAAAATAGATTATACCACGGCGTGGAGACGATATTCCGTACGTACGCACACACGGTGATTTCGTTTTCCATAGGATGGATAGATGGTGAAATAGGGTTGTTTAATACTTATAATAAGATATCAGTATATTATTGATACTGATGTTATTACTTCATAACTAAACAACTAAATAAGAAGAAGTGGAAGAAGAAATAAAGTTGAAAGAATCGGTAACGGACATTACCTCTTCTTTGAAACGCCTCTTTGAGACCTCCTCTTAGGGCACTAAAATTGGTCTTTTAATAAGAGCAGAACCTCTAGGATGTTTCTATAGAAGTGTAGAAGATAATTTGGCATGGGTTGGCCGAGCTGGAAGGCTCAAATTGGTGTGAGGAAGAGAGGGAGGAGGTGCCCTTTTATAAGGGATGAGAGGGGCACCTTTGGAATAACTAAAAATATTATTTTATTATAAAGTCATATTCAGTTTTTAATAGCTCCAAATTAAGTTATTTCGAAGCTAAGGTGGGTATGGGTCTAAATCCTCTAATCCAATATAATTTAGACAAGTTTAGGTTTCTATTTTAACATTATCTTTTAGATTTGACTTTAAGTTAGATAATTTAACTTTTACCGTGTCTTCTTGTTTTCTTACACTATAAGGTTAATAAACTTACTATAACAAGCCAAACGAACCCCAAGTTGTTTTTTATTAATACATATAACCTTATCAAAGTCATTTGGCCGAACATTAGATTTTTAGGAATAAAATAACAATTAATAATATAATATTTGTTTTAAAAACTATTTTATGTCAATTTTGACACTATTTGGTAATTGATTTTTGTGAAAATCATAGCAGAATGATTAGTTCTAAAAAAGTTAATTAAATCAATAATAACATGTCATATTAACCTAAAAAAATTAGTGGAATTCATAAAAAGTATAAAATTACATTTATTTGGGTATTTATAACATCAATTATGTCAATATTTCATTAATAATATAATTACTACATCATCATTGTGTCATAAATAAATTAAATTATTTAATGTCTAAAAATTATAAATAAAATACCATTATGTGTGAAATAGTTTTATATTTCTAATGAATATTTATAGTCGAATTCAACTTATGTATAACCCTATATTAAAAATTATTTACTTATTAAACTTTGATTTTAACTATTTTAGCCCTTCTTTAAATAAATTAATATTAAATGTCCTAATCTAATCTACGTGGGCCTAAATGGTCATATGTTATTCCCAAGGTTGTTTTTGGTCGAATTACACTTATCCAATAGAATCAGGACATGTGTTAGGGTAATAATAATATCATTTTTATCCTTAATTATCTTATTTACTTTTAACCATGGTAAATAAAAGTAAAAAGTTACTATTCACCAAAAAATATGTTCATCTCATTGAACCACATTTTAGTCCTTGATATTAACCGTGTCTCTTGGATTTTCGAAATTCCACTCACAGAAGTGGTAAAATTAAGTTTTATGAAAAAATCAATTTTTTTTAACTACCACTTAGTGGTTTCACTATTCATCAAAAAATGAAAGTTTCCAGAAAAATACCAAAAATTAGGCCTAAGCTATATTTTATATTATTAATTCAAAAATGATGTCTATTTTACCAAATTCAAAACATATCATTTACATTAATTAATCTAAAAATTAATTCTCGTCATCAAAACAAATAGCATGTTTTTAAGAGATAATAACTGTCAAAAGATTGACACTTGTTTATGTCTGGTTTAAATGTGAAATTACATACAATGATCAACATTGTATTAAATGGTAAAAATATATTCTAAATATACTTTAAAACCACTCAAATTAATAATTTATCACTATTAATTATTTCGATCAAAAAAGTTGTTTTTAATTAAAATTTAGTAATTTTCACTATTCATCAGAATATGAAAGTTATCCGAAAAGTACAAAAATTTTACCCTAAGCTAATTTCAATATTCCGAATCCAAAAATGAAGTCCATTTTGAAAGATAAAATTTATAAAATTTCAAAAAGTGGGTATTACTATTCATAACGGCTATTTCATAATAATATTATAATAATATCTCGTTTAGGGAAACTCGATATTGCGTACTACACATGCTATCGAAGAAGGTCTTTATTGTGTGTAATGCAATCCAAGTCAAGACTGTGTGTAGTGAAAGCTCTGTTTGGTGTTTCATATACATTAAACAAAATCTATACATAATGTTGCGTAGAATAGTTTCTACAAAACGAACTTGAAATTGTGTGTAACGCGAGCCAAGAATAGTGCTGCGTATACTGCAAGAAAATACGGTGTTGCGTATGTCACAATATAATTTTGGTGTAGCGTACAACACAAGACATTAAAAAGAATATTTTTTATAAAATCTGGGGGTGTTACATTCTACCCCCCTTAAAATGAATTTCGCCCTCGAAATTCATTGGGGTTATAAATGGTTTATTACACGAGAGTTTCTTTCATAGAAACCCACATCGTAAAAAGTAACACTAAAACTTCATTTAAATAAAGAATGTTAGAAACATAATGGATACCCAAATAACTAATCACTGGGTTTCCACATAGGAGACCATAGGTGAAAATATGGATATGGAGGAGAAATATGACCATCATGTTCTGATGGAGAGTGGTAGAGAACATGGCTATGAAAAATCAATCAATCACAAAGCCATAGATTTGTGATGATCTAGGGTACCATCTGATTCATCGAATATAAGGGCACTAGGACAACATTTTTGGTTTTCAAGATCATTTCCCTATAGTTGAAGAATTTGAATTAGAATAAATACTTACTTTATTTTGGTACAATCTCACTGTTGTTCGTGCCTTGAACAATTTCCACTTCATATCTTAAAGAAATGAAGTTGAATTTGTTATTCGTTAAGTGTTAGCAGATCATGTGATAGAATGACGGGTAATTCCATCTGTCTCAAACAAAAGGTTAGAAAAAGTTATTAAATATACATAAGTCAATCTATAGTGAGATTAATCATATATGGTTCCTAAAATGGACTTATACTTCATATATCATACTGCTTAATATAATAAAACTAGTTTCTACTAAACAGGGACATCCTGTAGGCCAGTGGTAGGCGATAAAGGCTAGTCGCACTTCGGTTGTGGGTTCGATTCCCACATCCCTGTCTGACGCGATGGGTTGTCTCCCATCCTGTAGGTTGTCCTTTTTCAAAAACTACAATACTATAACATCCCATTAATAATATCGAAAAAAGTTCTATCTTTAAACAATACTATCTTATGTCCAACATAATCCATTCCAATCTTTATCTTAAATACTTCGGTCCAAGCTCATAGTACAAAGAAAATGATTACTTGAAATGTCATCAACCAACCATCATTTATCCCCCATTATCTTGTTGGTCACATTCCAATCATGTGAATACCATAATCATGTATTCTTTTGAAAAATGAATACCCATTAAACCTTAGTGAAAACACGAAGCTGTCAAAAGTTAACTCTTTCTACATACCAAAATCCAAAAATTCTATATACTCAAACCATGATATAACCTTCTCCTTATATCAGTCATGAGCTCGTGAATACTATCAAACATTTAATTTTGTCCTTATCCCTTCATTATGCCCATATCATCTACTTTCCAAAAATACTGGTACCATTCATAACACACTTTCAAAACTTAAGGAAAGACAACAGTGTAGCAATCCTTAGATGTCTCTTTATTCCATACTACCATGAGATTACTTATACAACATTACACTTGATAAACATGTAATCATTCCACTACCTTCTTAAACTATTGACCTAACTTCAACAATTCTTTCATCTCACATATCATTTGTAGTCTCTTCATCATCAACAACATAAATATTACCCATACAACCATACTGATTCTCTTCATGAGACTTTACCTTAGGGAATTAGTTTGCATAATGCCCATACATTCCACATTTAAAACATTTAACCATTGTTGATGTCGTAGCAATACCATTATCCTCATCCATGGTGTTAACTGAACCATTTCCTTTGCACTTATTGGCTTTATGTCCTTCTTTTCCACACCCAAAGCATCTTCCAGTTCCTTTGAAACATTCTCCTTGATGCCTCTTCCCACATGATTTACATAGGGGAAATTGAACTTTCTTTCCTCTATGATCATCATGAAACTCCATCTTTCTCTTATTAGCCGAGTCAGGAAACTTACCAAATTTGAGTTTATTGATCATATTATGAGATTGCTGATTCGGCATAATAATGTTGTTTGGACTTCCAAATCCCATTTCATTTGGTTGCTCATGAAGAATATCATTCCATTGTCCATTATATCCTCCATTATCGTTAATCTTCCTATTTCCAGCCATTTTTTAAAACCCAAAAAGAATAGTGTGAGAGGAAAAAATCATGTTAGGGAAAACAACATAGTAAAGGGGGAGTACCCTCAATATCTAACATCTTAGGTTAAATTCTAAGATCGTTACCGTAGTTCTAGGACTATATCCTATACGTATACTTATACTTAGGTACATCCCTAGACATACCTTAGAAATATCTCTAGGGATCTCACTAACGTTTTCGCATCCTAGTTTCCAAAGGTTGACTAAAAAATTCATCTGATACCAACAATAGATACCTGAAGCTTGACGTACATGGACATTACATTACTTTTGCGGAATACTTATTACATAACAAAAACAGACACACAAGGACCATAATAGTTTAGTGCCTCTGGAAACTTGGAACATAATCTTCTAATCTTGGTGAAAGATCTTCAACATCTCCCATAAAGATCTTCCACTTTTTGTTTCCTTACCTAAAACCTTTCTTTTAATCCTAGGGGAAAATAAAATATAAAAAGGGTGAGCTCAAATGCTCAGTAAGGGTAAGAATGGATAAAATAAAACATACTATATACATTTGAACTTACAAACATGAACATAATGTTTAAACATAAAAATATTGAGCAACGACATAAAACATGGAAGAACATAAGGCATAGATCATAATGGAACATAAATCATGATAAAATAGCATGGGAATAAATCATTTAATTGTGGCATCCATTAAGCACATGTAATGATTTCCATAGTTTCCAAGGCACTGCTACCAAGACCATCTTAGTGGACAAAGTCCCCTTCTGAATCGAGTTCACTCCTCGTTCCAGTCCTGTAATACTGAACCGGATTAACTTATCGTTCCAGCCATGTCTATCTCATGAGATATAAATATTTACCCAATTCATTGGAGGGAGATATAGGTCCCACCCATCTCATAATGAAACCATTCTTACTTGTGCCACAAAATAAACATACATCATTCATAAAAACCCAATAAATAAAATGGGTTTCATAAACATCATCCCATCATCACATAATCCATATAAAAGAAATGGATATCATTTCATAATAAGATAAGTGAAACCATGTAAATCATAGAGACATTATACTTGAAACATACACATATGAAATAATGTCATCTTAGATGAAAAATGGTTTTGATAAAACACTTGAAATGAATTCTTGAGGAAAATATCCTTTTTCCCCAAAATGATTTTCTTTTCACAAAATGTCATGCAATTTTAAAAGAAAATGATTTTTTTGAAAATAGTCATGAAATATTTTGGAAGAAGCTTCATGAAAACAAGGCTTTATAAAACTGTAAAAATCCTTTCGTGTCGTATAAGTTAAAAAAACATTCTTCACATACATTTTTCAGAAAAGTCAAAAAGTACCTCGTAAAAGAAAGATTCCATACATACCATGTATTAAAAGTAAAAAATGGGTAAAAAGGACGTTAATCATACATGAAACCATTTTTAGAAAATAGGGACATTGACGATAAATATAACCCTAGTAAATACATACGAATAAACAATCTCGGATAAAAACGAGATTGGAAAAGTTATCCCTTACCTTAGGTCCGACATGCTTCGTACGTATCCAAAACTCCTATATAATGATTTAAATAATTTCATTGACTTATTACAGAATCATATTCATTATTATTATATCATATATGGTTCAATTATGACTTTATATTACCCGTTCTTTTGTAAATTCATGTTAAAGTAGCGTTTTCCATAAAATCGTCTCATTTGCCGTTCATGTTTTAACTTTTAATTATTCATATGATCACTTAGATCATGATTACTTACATACAGAATGTAAAACATGATTTATATATAATATATATTCAGAATATACATATATATAATGGATCGATAAATGGAAAGAAATACACCGTTCATGGAGACGGTAGGCTGTACGTACGCAAGAACACTGTTTTCGTTTCCTTATTGAATTGAATGGAATTAAGTAGATGAAATAAATATCTATATATACATAAATCCAGCAGCATTATTATGTCATATATTTAATGATTACTTATTATATATACTTTATAATCATTCTTGAATGGTTATCATGGAGAGTGAATCTCATCACGTCGTGGAGACGGTATTCTGTACGTACGCACGAGCGATGATATCATTCCCATGATCGTAGAATTGTATTAAAGTGTATGTATAATATTAAAAAATCAATATCACTTTACAATAATCATATATATTCATTAATTTCACCATTATACCCATCCAAGTAAGGTGGTGGTGGAAAATAGATTATACCACGGCATGGAGACGGTATTCCGTACGTACGCACGAGCGATGATATCATTCCCATGATCATAGAATTGTATTAAAGTGTATTTATAATATTACAGAATCAATATCACTTTACAATAATCATATATATTCATTACTTTCACCATTATACCCATCCATGTAAGGTGTTGGTGGAAAATAGATTTTACCACGGTGTGGAGACGGTATTCCGTATGTACGCACGCGCGGTGATTTCGTTTTCCATAGGATGGATAGATGGTGAAATAGGGTTGTTTCATACTTATAATAACATATCATTATATGAGTGATACTTATGTTATTACTTCATAATGAAACAACTAAAGAAGAATAAGTGTAATAAGAAAAAAAGTTGAAAGAATCGGTAACAGACATTACCTCTTCTTTGAAGCGCCTCTTTGAGACCTGCTCTTAGGGCACTAAAATTGGTCTTTGAAGAAGACCAGAACCTCTAGGATGTTTCTATGGAAGTGTAGAATAGAATTTGTTAGGGTGTTTCCGAGCTTGAAGGCTCAAAGTGGTGTGAGGAAGAGAGGGAGGAGGTGCCCTTTTATAAGGGAGGAGAGGGGCACCTTTGGAATAACAAAAAATATTATTTTATTATAAAGTCATATTCTGTTTTTAATAGCTCCAAATTGAGTTATTTTTAAGATAAGGTGGGTATGGGTCTAAATAATCTAATCCAATATAATTTAGACAAGTTTAGGTTTCTATTTTAACCTTATCATTTAGATTTGACTTTAGGTTAGATAATTTAACTTTTACTGTGTCTTCTTGTTTTCTTACACTATAAGGTTAATAAACTTACTATAACAAGCCAAATGAACCCCAATATGTTTTATATTAATATATATAACTTTATCTAAGTCATTTGTCGGAAAATTAGATTTTTAGGAATAAAATAATAATTAATAATATAATATTTGTTTTAAAAACTATTTTATGTCAATTTTGACACTATTTGGTAATTGATTTTTGTGAAAATCATAACAGAATGATTAGTTCGAACAAAGTTAACTAAATCAATACTAACATGTCATATTAACCTATAAAATTAGTGGAATTCATAAAAAGTATCAAATTACATTTATTTGGGTATTTATAACATCAATTATGTCAATATTGCATTAATAAGATAATTACTGCATCATCATTGTGTCATAAATAAATTAAATTATTTAATGTATAAATTTTTAAATAAAATACCATTATGTAGGAAATAATTTTATCTTTCTAATGAATATTTATAGTCGAATTCATCTTATGTATAACCCTATATTAAAAATGATTTACTTATTAAACTTTGATTTTAACTATTTTAACCCTTCTTTAAATAAATTAATATTAAATGTCCTAATCTAATCCACGTGGGCCTAAATGGTCATATTTTATTCCCAATGTTGTTTTTGGTCGAATTAAACTTATCCAACAGAATTAGGACATGTGTTATGGTAATAATAATATTATTTTTACCCTTAATTATCTTATTTACTTTTAACCGTGGTAAATAAAAGTAAAAAGTTACTATTCACCAAAAAAATATTTTCATATCATTGAACCACATTTTAGTCCTTGATATTAACTGTGTCTCTCAGATTTTTGAAATTCCATTCACAGAAGCGGTAAAATTAAGTTTTATGAAAAATTCAGTTTTTTTTAACTACCACTTAGTGGTTTCACTATTCATCAAAAAATGAAAGTTTTCAGAAAAATACCAAAAATTAGGCCTAAGCTATATTTGATATTATGAATTTAAAAATGATGTCTATTTTACCAAATTCAAAACATATCAGTTGCATTAATTAATTTAAAAATTAATTCTCGTCGTCAAAACAAATAGCGTGTTTTTAAGAGATAATAACTATCAAAAGATTGACACTTGTTTATGTCTGGTTTAAATGTGAAATTACATCCAATGACCAAAATTGTATTAAATAGTAAAAATATATTCTAAATATAATTTTAAACCACTCAAATTAATAATTTATCACTATTAATTATTTCGATTAAAAAAGTTGATTTTAATTAAAAGTTAGAAATTTTCACTATTCATCAGAATATGAAAGTTATCCGAAAAGTACCAAAATTTTACCCTAAGCTAATTTCGATATTCCGAATCCAAAAATGAATTCCATTTTGAAAGATAAAATTTATAAAATTTAAAAAAGTGGGTATTACTATTCATAACGACTAGTTCATAATAATATTATAATAATATCTCGTTTAGTGAAACTCGGTATTGCGTACTACACACGCTATCGAGGAAGGTCTTTATTGTGTGTAATGAAAGCCAAGTCAAGGTTTTGTGTAGTGAAAGCTCTGTTTGGTGTTGCGTATACATTAAACAAAATCTATACATAATGTTGCGTAGAATTGTTTCTACAAAATGAACTTGAAATTGTGTGTAACGCGAGCCAAGAATAGTGCTGTGTATACTGCAAGAAAATACGGTGTTGCGTATATCACAAGCTAATTTTGGTGTAGCGTACAACACAAGACATTAAAAAGAATATTTTTCATAAAATCTCGGGGTGTTACAATATTTAGGACTAAAAAGGTGGAAATATTCTTAAAATGTTATTGGAGACCATTACATCATCGAGGGTATCGTAGAGAACTCATATATACTCTAGAATCACATTTACCAAGTCAAAAATGCATCAATATAATCATTAGGGTGTATCCTCAAGTCTTTATGCTTATTCTACCAAAACTATAATTTTTAGTCATAAAATTTTGAATCATATTCATAGTTATTTATCATCGTATCCAAAATGGAATGTTATGTTTTACATGAAATCACCTTAATGTAGATTATGTTGGATAAAATAACACCTAAATCATTAATAGTTGTAGCATCAACATTGAGTTATTTTCTGTTTGTGTCAAATAATTCGATATTATCCATATCGACCAACATATCATTCATAGTGGTTTGATAGAAATCTATGAATAAATATTAAATGTATTGCTACATATAATTTTTCTCTGGTTGAAATTTTTTCCCGCAAATATTAGTATCATTTTTTGATAGATGACTTCCATTGATTTAATTGAGAGAGATTCACTCACTATAACCATTTTCTATGATACTAATTGTTGGAACTACTATGTTAAATACCTTGAGAGAGGGGGTGATTGATAGTATGATAGATTAAAAAACTTCCCTATTTGGATCTTGTTTTTTCATTAAACAAAACTCTCTTTCCACTCATTCTGATGGAAATGTATTAAATAAAGTGAAAATATAAATGAGATAGAAATTTTTATCAATTCACTCTATCTGGGATACTTTAATGAGAATAGAAATGGAATGTTCCAGTATATGTAGGGAATGTTCCAGTGTACCTCAATCCACTATAGTGAACTATTGTTAAATAAATTAGAGTAGACACATTGTCCCCCCTCACTTACAATCATTCACACTTTAAAAGATTATTACCCTCCCTACTGAAGTATACTAACTATTCCATACATAAACCTTTTTATAATTTGAATCAACTTTTATTGTACCATTATTGGTGTGTTATGAAACTCTTCTTTCACCCAAATATTTAATTCTAATTTACCATAGAAATATTGGGAAACTACTTATAGTTTTTGAAAGTTTAACATACATGAATCATTTTCACAACTTTTTTGTAACATCCACACTTTCATGAAACTTTTAAACTTTACACAACTCATAATCCTTCATGAAACTCACTTTCTCATGAATATAAAAGTTCATTTATTCACATACATTACATTTACATAAAGTTTCCACATAATAATTACATTCATGAAATTATTGTATGAAAACATAGCCTTCTAATTTTCTCGTAGTCTTCTTCTATCAAAATGAGGGGGTATAGGTCTATTTATAGGAATTTTATAGCCCTCATAAAACTTTCTATGGATGAAAAACATGTCACTATTTTATATTTGTTTTTATGAAAATCACCAACTTCACTTCATTCTCTTCTATGTTTTAGATAATTTTCAACATGCATTATCGGTAAACAAAACATCCCATAAACCTTAAACAATAACAAGATGAATTTTCCCCAAAAAAGTGATTGACAATTCATTACATTTAAATGTTCTTACTATATTAACTTGAAAGAGGAAACCTTTACAAAACTATTGATTAACGGAGTATATGTGAGTATAAATTGAAAGATCTTGAGAGGTGCATTTATATCAAGGGCAGGAGTGATTCTATGTACATGATTATTCATGGATAGTTTCATGGAAATCCTATTTCAGAATAAGAGATAAAAGGTTATTTCATGGATCTAGAGGAAAGATGTTGGGTCATCTATAAATCTCATAATGAGTCTAGGAATAATTATAGGAAATTCACTCCTTTATTTATATATGTTAAAATGAGGTATATCATTTCAGATAATGATTCACTAATCAAATTAAAAGGGATTACATCCAATATAAGAAAAATCATCTCCCATATTTCACAGGGTGTGTAGGATTTTCAAATATTATAATAGGGGCATTGGGTGAGATGAGAGCTCCTAAGCTTGGCTTGAAACTCAACACTAATTGGTCATCTGATAATTGTATCATGAGAGGAGGATGATAAAAATATCATCATTCAAGTCAACCTCTTCTTCTATCTCTCATAATGATCAGCATGCATAAGGTAACATACACAATTATGTTTTCCTTATCCACCTGTTGACGCTCCTTTTTCGTCACAGAGTCCAAAAGAATGTAAAGGGAAATGAATTAGCACAAATTTATTCATCCTTTAAAGAAAATATCAAAAATCGACATAAGGATGAACAATGAGAAGATTGCCCATAAGTTGTGCAAGTTCCCTCATAGTCGCGCAAATCCACTTGCGCGACGCATGATGGTCGCGCAAGTGACTTGTGCGACCTAAGTGATAACCGCTCGGGGTCTTCTCCTGCCTATAAATAGACCATGTGGGCCCCCCATTCAGGGAGGATTTTTTTTCAGAAACTCAGATTTGATCTCCCGGTGCCCTAGTCTCTTCTCAAAGCTTCTGAAACACTTCTAAGGTAATTTCTTACCTAGAACGAAAGATCTTAAGAGGGGGAGGAAGGCCTAAGTGTTGAAACTCAACAACACTTGCGCGCCTGAGTGGCCAGCCCTTAATGGAAAAGACCACACTTGAGCGCCGCCTTACTCCTTCAATAGAACTTGCGCGCCCCTCTTCTGGAAGAACCTCAAGAGGAATATAAAGGCTTTAATCAAGAGTCTCTCAAGTATTACCCTACTAGTTAACCGTCGCGCAGGTACCCCATATGTTGCGTAGGCATACCTGCGTGACCAGGACTTGCGCGCCCACGCAGTACCTGCGCGCCTTCCAGGACTTGCGTGCCTCTTCCTTTTTGGGTGCCCTTCTTTCCCATTTCACCCCTTTTAAGCCATTCCACCTTTTCTATTCAAGATTCAGTCTTCAAGACACTCTTCAAATCCATTTATGGCATGATTTCTTGATTTTAATTCCTTATCTGAAAGTAATTCTGTGGAATATCTCTCAAAACCTAGTGATTTACACATCTTTATGTCACTAAAGATTGAGATTTCATTCATTCAACCTCATCCTTTAAGATGAGAGAATCCTTAAACTGGGTCTCCTTTTCAGGAATAATCCCCAGTCATAAGTCCTCTAATTTGGGCATCCTCTTTAGGAGTAATCCCCAAGTCCTCTAATTTGGGCATCCTCTTTAAGAGTAAGCCCCAGATCCCCTAACCTGGGCCTCCTTTTCAGGAGTAATCCCTAGTCATAATTCCCCAAAATATGGGCATCCTCCTCAGGAGTAAGCCCCAAACTTTAATTCTTTTTAACCTGGGCCTCCTTTTCAGGACTAAACCCCAGTCTAAACATGGGAATCCTCTTCAAGAGTAAGCCCCAAGTCCCTTAATTTTTCAAATCTCTTAACCTGGGCCTCCTTTTCAAGAGTAATCCCCAGTCTTAATTTCTCTTAATCAGTCCTAATTTACCTTTGATCTGGGATTCCTTTTCAGGAGTAAAACCCAATCATAAGTCCTCTCCTAATTTGGGCCTCCTTTTCAGGAGTAATCCCTAAGTTAGAGTATTCAAAATCTCCATGAAGCACATATACCGTTATGGACCCTGCTCCTGGATTTCTTCCCTAAAGTAAATCCTAACCTTCATTTATCTGGGAAGTCATACATACATAAGCCCCACATTATTTCTTATGATTTCATCTTTCAGGGAACAATTGCCTAATTTTTACCAATACCTCTTGTTTCTCACACCGAGCATGACTCACGTGAGTTTAGAGTGTAAAAGTAATTATGAAATCCTTCTTTGAGCAATCAATCATAAAAATCATACTCCCTTACTTGAACTATGTGGGTTCTGATTCCTTTTTTAAACAAAGGATACGTAGGTAGCCCATCTGCGGGTTCGATCTCAACTCTGAAATAATTCATGTCCTTCTGAATGACAATAAACTTCAAGTGCCCCACTGAGTGGATTTAAAACTAGAATGGTCATCATAATGACCAAGAGACTTCTATATAAATGTGTCGAAGGGTACCATTGACCAAGAATCTCTAATAAATACAGATGATTCTCTGTCGATAAAGAACCTCGAATACATATAAAAGATTATCTAAATTTCCTACATATTTAATCATTGATTTTCAAATATGAAGGAAAGCTAATTTTATACTTGGTAATGTAATAAGGATTCACGAACATAACTTAAATCTATAAAGAGAGTCCCGAAGTAGACAATAATTCCCCTAAAAAAGGTGTGATGAGTCCGACCTCCCATCCTCTCGACCAATGAAAATTACTAAGTCTTATCAGTCCACAAACTAATGAGCGCCTACCTTGGGAAAGTAGGTCTAAATGGATGTGGAATCATTGGATGTTTCCATTTCTACAAATGAACCCGTTAGAAACCGATCAGAATGTTTGAACCTCCCATCAAAGGAGGTCATCCCCAAAATCCGAGGGAAACAAAAAATGGTGAACCCAACGTGAATCCTTAACCAAGTTAAAATGATGTTTTACCTATTTTGTTAGGCCCCTATATAAAATTCAATGAGAGGGCCAACAAAAACAATCATTGAAATATGTGCTCATCCAAAAGATGTAGTGGCTGAATTTATCTTGATTACGTCTGTTATATCAAACAGGCACTCTTTTCTAAGATCTTATGCATTTCTAGAATGACTGCTCTCAAGTTCACACTTGTGAATACTGCTGCTGCAAATGCCATTGCTACTACTCCTTCTGGATCGTCGTCCGCTCTAAGGATGATATCACCTACTCAGCGTCTTCAACGCTGGGTATCAAATGCACTAGTTAAGGAGTATTGTCAACACGGTACCATCCCAACTATGGAGGCTTCCCGACAAGACCTCCATGTGAACAACTCACATCGTTCGTCCAAACAACGATGACCAGTGATCAAGAAGTAGGCGATGCTGACTACCGTATCCAACCGTTTCGGGTTGTTATCCCTAGAACGCAATCACCATTCACTCCCTTATTCTGGGGAGCTGAATGAGCAGGTCCCTCAGGGCCTTAATTCAAACAGACAGGAGTCCTTCCTGAGGGCTTCCACCAATAATCGCCACCAGACTCGTGCGACAGTGTTCCCTCAACATGATGAGGGTACCGACTCCAGGCGACCGGCTTAGGTTCCATGAACCGAGCAAACAAGATGAACCAACAGAGGCAGAATCTGGTCAACAGTGAGCAGTTTCTCATCTCTTCCATCTCCAGAGAAGTCCACCAACCTAACTTGGTGTCAAGAAACGATCAGACACACACACCTGCCCGTTTTAATTCCGCTATCCAGCAAACTCGTCTGGCAGCATCACGCCAATCCCGCTAGGAAATTCTGGTGGAGTACTATAGGCAGGAACATACACCTGTTTATACATCATCAGCTAGTCAACAGGCTCGTCTGACTGCATATGATGGATCTCATCAACCACGTTTGGCGAAGTGAAATCAGTAGGTACATACACCTACTAGTATTAATCAAGCCTACCAACAGTCTCGCTTGGTAGCATTCAGAGAAGTCAGTCGGAAAGCCCCGGTGACAAACAGGAGGTAGACTCAACTCTCTGCCCCCACACTTGAGTACTGTCAGGATTCACTGATAGGAAAAGGAGGACAAGAGCAGGCACATACACCTACTCCAAGCCTAGAATGGACGTATATTCCCATTCCGGCAGCTGAAGTCACGAAGCATATTCTATCAATGGTGAAAGAGAAGAAGCAAACCCCTGCTCATATTCTGGATGCCTAGCAGGATATTATAACAACTTCAGTGGAATCTCAGGGAAAGACACATAAATCTATCCCTACCAGTGGAGTGACACATCAACAATTAACTCCGGAACAGACACACACATCTGTTCCAGTCCAAGAGGGTTGTGGTGCATACTCCCCCATATCATACGGACAACCAAGTCAGGCACATACACCTGATTTGAGTGGAGATCGTCAGCCTAACTTGGACATCTTTCCTGATTAGGCATATACACCTGCTCAGAGCATCCACTTTCATCAACAAGTGGTTTCCAAGGCGAGTAAGAAGGCATATAAGAAAAAGACCCGCCCAGCACAGTCAGGAGATCAAGATCCAATCTGTAACAAATCCTTGCTTGATGCTGGAGTTCTTGAATCCCTCAGACAATTATCTGTTGAAATTCAAGATTCTACTCCCTCATTTCCCAATAGTGTGAGCATTAATTCTAAAGGTCTTCAACAAAAACTTCCTCATGAAGGCTTTCTTCTTGATAATTCAGTCGATCTAAAAGTTTCATCTTCAGATGAGAGCCACAGGAACCCTCTGTGTGGTCAGAAGACCAAGAAGCAAGAGATCTCATCTTTTGTTGTAACCCATTATGGTTGTCCTCCCCATGATGATGAATTTCTCTACAGAAGTCCTCTTTGCAGTAGTGATGCACATTTCCTGGAAAATGCTCCAATGGATAATGTAGTGCCGAGAAAGCCCTCTTATATTGAGGCACTTGCAAATGAAAAACCAGTCATGTCTAAAGCTTCATCGCTAGCAGGTGAAATACTTTCTCAATTAGAAGGTAGCCCTGGGTGTAGGTCTTTCTCCGAACCACCCCTAAGTCATGCATCTTCTAATTTGATCAATGATTTCTCTACCAATCCTATTGAATCCAATGAAACAACAAGGAAACACCAAATCTGGTCAAATCAGGTAGAAGAATCTTCATCAAATGATAAAAAGGAAATGCTGAACATGAGAAAACAACTAGCAAAAGGTGATTTTCCAGTCATGTTTTGGCCTCTAGCTGACTCTCAGTATAACATTCCAGAAATGTTGATGGAAGATGAAATTCATGATATTCGTCTCAACATATGGAAAAATCTTTGTCAGTTGAAAGAGAATGTATTATCTTATGATGAATATGAAAATAATCTTAAGATAATAGAAGGATTACAATGTCAGATTGATTTGGCGTCTCTATCAGTCTCTCGATATCCGAAGGCTGAAAAACAACAGAGAGCCCTTCAACGTTCATGCCTTGGTGCACTAAGAAGATTGCATCAGTTAATTGCCAATGCCCCATCTGGTATTCATGTCATAGGATTAGGTGTTCACGGAGCACTACATTTCACGGTGCTCTCCAGTCAGCAAAGCCCACCGAAAATGGTCTCATGCAATGTTATTGTCCATGGACGGCCACAGTCAATAGGCTTTGTTTGTAATCAAAAGCTTTCACAAGAACATGCTTCAACTAGTTCCTCTCAAAATCAAGAATACAGAGAACAAGTTGTTGAATTACTCTTTCATCAAGCAAACGATAATATTGAACAAGCCTCTCATTTGGAGCAAACACGTCACCAAGTGACAGAAGTGTCAGAAATCATCCAACGGTCTTTTGAACCGGGTGATAAAAGTGGATACAGGTTAATGCATCTAGCTAATTTCCGGACTAAGGGTCGCAAGATCAGGAGGAATTTTAAGAAAGTCTCAAACATAGCATGCCAAGAGCCACCCCAGCTCGCCAGACTGGGGACTCTTTTAAACCAACCCTCGGAATCAACAAATAGGATTCGAGGAGTTGAGCGAGAACAGAAGGAACAACCCCAGTCCAATGAACTGAGGACTTTTTCAAATCATCAATCCCCTCTTCAGAGAAAGTCGGTCTTTTCTCTATTGGGGATGAAACCTCAAGAGGAACGAAGAGCCAAATTATCAGGAGATTCCCTCCAAATTACGGTTCATCAAGAAATTCCTGAGGGATCAAATCAACAAAAGGCAATGTCTCATCAAAGACATGGAAGAAGAAAATATCACAGAAATGATGATAGAAGGGATGTGATGAGTTATGCATCAATCAATGTCATCAATTCTGTTGTTGCTGATCCACCAGATGAGGCTCACTTAGGGGACTCAGATGACGAGGTTCTTGCTCAAGAAGATGTACGCACGGACACAAATTAAGAAGGTGTGCATACACGAAGTCAAAGGATTACTCAGAACCTAGGTAATCCTTCGAGTAACCCACTTCCCACTCTCCGAAAAGGATCCATCAAAGGGAATGGAAATAACCAGGTTACACATCCTTCCTCTGGAGAAGGTCAATCGCTCTCACTAGAGAAAAGGTTTGCATAATAGGAGGAAGAAATGAAGGAATTAAGAAGGTTGAATGCAGAACTACTTCAGTGTAGTCTTCTTCTTAAGCATGTTGGAGTCAGTCAGCCAAAGGAATTTGTTGAATCTACTGGGATGGATCAAGAATATCCTCCTCTATCAGTACAACCTCACAGTTCTAATCCTATGGGTCAAGTGCAACAACAGTCGGCAGTGCTACCATCAGTTGCAGTACCAATCGCCACATCTGTCCAAGCTCCAGTCATTGCACCTACCCAAGTCCAAGTTCAACCAGATGTTTCTCAAAAGTTAATAACTACTATTGATTCATTAACAGCTCGGTTAGAAACTATGGAAGGGAAATGTGCGCAAGTTCAACCACAAAATAATGTTTACCCTGAATGGGTAGATTCGATTTCTCCTCCATCCAGTTTTGGGAACCCTGTATTCTCTATTTTCAATGGATCCGGAGATCTTGAACAGCATTTGACGCATTATGTGTCTTGTTGTGATCCTATGATGGGAACTCTAGAGCAGCAAGAACCAGTGAAACTCAAAGGCTTCATGCGGACCTTACAAGGACCAGCTTTTGTCTGGTATACAAGCTTGCAATCCCGGTCAATTACCGGATGAGAGGATCTTCGCCAAAAATTCCTCCTTCAGTTTAGCTCAACTTTTCCAAATACAACATTTTTTGATCTTACAAACTGTAAGAAAAGGGAGAATGAAAGGGTCTCTGATTTCATTTCTCGATGGAAGGGATTAACATATTCCTTGAGTTTAGCACTCCCTCAAAAAGAATTGTTTCCAATCTATGTGGAAAATCTGCGTGACGAATTACGCACGCCATTAATCCCTGTGAAATACACAGGAGGGTTTTGAGACCTTACTTCAATCGCTCAGCAGATTGAAGATTCCCTTATACAGGCTAAGGCTAAATCTCATGTAATTCTATCAGCTCCAGGAAGAAGAATGGGTAAAGAAGAAACTACTACAGTTATGCTTAAACAAGCACCTGTACCTGTTTCTACCTCAAAACCTTCATCTTCTCGATGGGCTCCACCTTTTGAGCGCCAACAACAAAGGCCGTTTTGTCCAGACGATCAAAGAGATAAAAGACGAAAACAATTTGAGGATCTGAAGAGCAAAACATACTCTTTCCGAAATGAACAAGTTCCTGGTTATTTTATTTCGGCTATGGAAAACAATTTGGTTCAATTACCAATGCCCAAGTGGACAAACAAGAAAAGATATGAAGACCGTCCCAATTATTACCCCTTTCATCAAATGTTGGGTCATCCCATCCAGGAGTGTTTTGTCTTCAAATACCTCCTGCAAAAGATGGTCGACTCGGGACAAGTCACATTGAAAGGCTCCTCAGCCTAGGTAGCATGTGTCACTGCTACAGTTCCAGAGGAGGAAGGTGAATGGAAAGAAGTCAAAAGAAAAAATGCACAGAAGTATGATGATTGGATGGTCAGAATAACAATCAATTGAACTCATGCTATTTTGCGAACATAATTAAAGAAACCAATTGTGTCTTCTTCCATGAATGTTGTGGAAAAACCCTATTCGTCAGAGGGAAAGTCCTCAATGAAACAGCATGATTCAAAGAAAGAAAAAGAATCAGAAGAAGATGAGTATGTGTCAAAGCCTAAGTTGTATTTGACTTTGGCGGACTTCATGCCATCTACTTCAAAGCCACGGTCACCGCCCCACCAAACGGCATAGCCTAAATAGGCTAATCAGGCAGAGTCTCCATCAGACAAAGAGTTAATCTTTGGTTCTGTTAATATGATTCAATTAACAGATCCATATGCTAGTCGTAGTTTCAATTTCAATGATCCTGAATTCCCTGTATCAAATAGGGGACTCAAAAGAAGTTCCAGGGGCTCCGGATACAGGGGAAGACGTGGATATTTCATAAGCCACTATTCCAATTCTACCCCTTCAAGAACTGTGTACGCAGCAGAAAATCGTGGTAGAGACTTTCAGCGAGCTCAACAAGAACAAGCAAGTTCTTCTAACAATATCAAATTCAGTCCTGGCACAGTTATTTTGGAAAACCGGTTGAAGGTTCCATATTATTCCTCTCAACAAGTAAATGGATCTAATCGGTCTAATCTTCCAAAACCAAGAATATTGCCAACTCCTATCCCAATACAAGATGCATCAACTTCCAAAAAATCTTCTTCCAAGGTACCCGCTAAACCACATATTCCTATTGGGAAACGCAGACCTCTGGATCAAAAGTATGATATATTGAAACACTTGGCCCAAGTACCATCCAAGTTATCAATTCTGGATGCTTTGAATCTGTCAAAAGATCTTCGGGAAGCACTCATCGAGTCTTTGTCAAGTCCTCAGGAGTTTGAAACTGAAATTGTTGCAGTTGAAGTCCATCACATAGATAATAATCCTGCAGAATTCCATGCAATAATATCTTTTACTGATGAAGATGAAGATGATGTTGTGCATGGAAATATTAAACCATTGTACCTGTCTGGCAAGGTCAATGGCGTAGATGTTCGAAGAGATTTCATTGACAATGGTTCAGGAGTCAACCTCATGCCCATTCATACACTTCGTCGATTGGGCCTCACGGAATCTGATTTATCTCCTTCTACCATGATGTTACAAGGATATGATAAAAATGAAAAAGAACCACTGGGTGAAGTTACACTCAGAACTTAGTTTGGAGATCTTGTATCCAATTCAGATTTCATGGTTGTTGATCAATACTCAGCCTTCAACATTTTGCTTGGAAGACCCTGGCTACATCAACTTGCGGTTATCCCTTCATCATACCATCAATGTCTCAAATATTGTTTCGATGGTCAAGTTGGGAAATTTTATGGTGATAAGGCCCCGTTCAAGACATGTGAGTCTCAATACATTGAGGCGGAATTCTATCACATGAAGGGAAGGGAGAAATCCACAACAAAGAAGATTCCCAAAGTTAATGCTCCATATGGTTTGGAGAAAATTCCAGTAAATCCATTTACACATGTGAGTACAGATTATGTGTTTCCTATCAGTCAAATTGACAAGATAGACCCAAATCAAAATAATCTTATGGAAAGATCCATAATTTCAATTATGGCAATCGAGCCAGAAAACATAAGAGAAATTGGTAATCTACCAAGCAGTGATGAAAGCACAAATGGTGACATCTTCATTTCATCTTCTGAAATCCAACAAGTCTATGCTTCGCCAAGTAGGCCAGAAGAAGTTATAGCAACATCAGAGGTGAACAATTATGTCAATTCTCAATCCATCATCTCCTCTTTATTACCCAAAGAAGACCCTTCATCATCAATCAGGTCGGAAATGGAAGCATCTTCTTTAAGATATGAAAATTTTGACATCTCTTCGGATCATGAAAATTATTATTTATCATCTAATATGAAAGTAGAAACAGAAGAAATAACACATAATGAAGAAGAAGAGGAAAATATCAGAGATTCTCCTCCAGCATTTGAAGAGGGTATCTCTACCACTGTGGATAAACTCAGAGAAATAAATCTGGGTACAAAAGAAGATCCACGCCCCACTTTAATCAGTGCGGCCATGACTCTTGAAGATCAAGAGATGTATATTTATTTTCTAAAGAAAAATAGAGATATATTTTCCTGGAACTATACAGAAATGCCCGGGCTTGATCCTGATGTTGTTACTCATCATTTGGGTTTACAATAATAACATCGAGGATTTAAGCAAGCCGCGAGAAGAACACACCCAAATTATGCTTCCAAAATTGAAGCTGAAGTGGATAATATTATCAAGGATAACTTTGTCAGAGAAGTTCAGTATCCAAAATGTTTGGCTAATATTGTCCCTGTAAATAAAAAGAATGGACAAATTAGAGTTTGCATCGATTTCAGAGATCTTAATCAGCATTGTCATGAGGATGATTTCCTAGTTCTGATTACAGAACTTCTAATTGATGAAACATCTAGATATGAAGCACTTTACTTAATGTATGGATATTCCGGATATAATCATATCCGAATGGCCCCAGAAGATGAGGAATCTACAGCCTTCAGAACCCCTCAGGGTGTGTTTTGCTACCGGGTAATGCCCTTTGGCTTAAAGAATACAGGTGCAACTTATCAGTGTGCCATGCATTGTATCTTCAAACCCTTCATAGGGAAGTTTGTTGAATTCTATGTAGACAATTTGGTAGTTAAATCCAAACAGCGTTCTAATCACTTGGCTTATTTGGAAGTCATATTCTACAAGCTTCGACAACATAATTTGAAGATGAACCCCTTAAAATGTGCTTTCGGGGTAACCTCAGGAAAATTTCTCGGCTTTTTTGTACGCCATCATGGTATTGAAGTCGATCCTGAGAAGACCAAGTCAATCATTGGTATGTCACCTCCTAGAAATTTGAAATAATTAAGAGTAATTCAAGGACACTTAGCCTATATTCGGCGTTTCATCGCCAATTTGGCAGGAAAAAGTTTACCCTTCACCAAATTGATGAAGAAGGGAGTCACTTACCAGTGGACAGAGGAATGTCAAGAAGCATTCAATATTCTCAAGAAATACCTCTTGAGTCCACCGGTACTCATTCCACCTGTTGAAGGAATACCACTTATCATCTACGTGACAGCTCTAGAGTGATCATTGGGTGCCTTTCTTGCTCAAAAGAATGATGCTAGGAATGAAACCAGCCTCTACTATCTCAGTCTAACCATGCTTGAAGCAAAAACCTGGTATTCAAGTATTGAGAAGTGCTGCCTGGCATTAATCATTGCAGTTCAGAAGTTGAGACACTACCTGCAACATCACGAGGTCCAATTAGTATCTCACAATAACCCGCTCAAATTTATCCTTAGTCTTCCAATACTTACAGGACATCTGGCAAGGTGGGCAGTTATTTTGCAGCAATTTGACATTCATTATGTGTCTCAAAAGGTGATAAAGGGCCAAGATCTGGCTGATTTTCTAGCTGAAAACCCTTCAGTGGAAGACACATCTTCAGATATTGAACTCCCTGATGAAGAAGTCTTCTCTATTCAAGAAAGTCCTCAGGAATGGGAAATGTATTTTGATGGTTCTTCCAGAAGTCCAACAGGGAGAAAAATGGAAAATCCTAAATTCAACAAAGTTGGATTAGGAATTGTGCTCATTCCTCCAGAAAAGGCAGTGTTACCTTATTCCTTCTTATTGTGAGAAGGTGGTACCAATAATGAAGAAGAATACCAAGCTCTCATCGTAGACTTGGAATTAGCACTTCAAGCACAAGTTAATCACTTAAAGGTGAAAGGTGATTCAGACATGGTAATCAAAAAAGTCAATGGGGATTATGCCATCAGAAAAGAAGAACTAATACCTTTGTATGATTACTTCAGAGAGTTAATGGCAGAATTGCCTTTGGAATCGACATTTTCTTATGTCCCAAGATCACAAAATTCTCAAGCTGATGCACTAGCTAATATAGCCACAGCTCTGGCAGATCCAAATCGGGACGAGACAACCATCAGTATTGCCCACCGTCGTGCAATTTCACCTTATGTTCGAATCAGAATAGAGGAAATTAATGAAATTTGTCCCATTACTGAACTGTATGGTCATACTATAGGATGGATGTCACCTATCAGGGAATACCTTCAAAATGGAACACTTCCACCTGATAGAGCTGAGAAAAAACAAATCTGGCAATGTGTGGTCAATTTTACTCTTTATGATAGCTCAGATCACCTAGAGAAAGTTCTCTACAAACATAGTTTTGATGGAGTTCTCTTCATATGTATTGATGGTGAAGAGACAATGGTTGTCATGAAAGAAGTGCATGCAGGAGTCTGTGGTGCCCACCAGTCTAGACATATACTGTCTGATCAGATTTGAAGGCTTGGATATTTTTGGCCTTCAATGATATGAGATTATGTCGATTTCACAAAGAAGTGTCATTCATGCCAAGTACATGCCAACTTCATTCATCAACCTCCAGAGTTTCTTCATACAACTAAATACTCATGGCCATTTTCAACATGGGGAATGGATGTGGTGGGACCTTACCCTTCAGCTACGACCAAGCAGTTTAAGTACATTCTTACTGCTACTGACTTCTTTTCCAAATGGGAAAAGGCAATACCTCTCAAGGAAGTCAGTTCTAAATGTGTTGTTAGCTTCATCAAGTCTAACATCATTACCAGATTTGGTGTCCCTCTTACCGTATTGATGGACAATGGAACCAATTTCTGTTCATCTGAGGTGAAGAAGTTGTATCAAGAATACAACATCAAATCCAACCATTCATCTCGGTATCATGCAGCGGCAAATGGACAGATAGAAGACTTTAACAAGACTCTTTCAAATATACTGCAAAAGATGGTGGATAAAGATAAGAGGTCATTGCCTGATAAACTCTTTCATGCTTTATGGGCTTATTGGACTACCACCCGCACTGCAACTCGGTCAACTCCATATTCATTGGTATATGGAACAAAAGTCGTCTTGCCCATTGAAGTTCAACTACCCTCGCTCAGAATTTCCATTTGTGATCAATCATCTACACATGAACAATCTTAAAAGAAATTGAATGAATTGGAACAGTTATATGAGAAAAGATTGTGCACTTTTCACCACTTGGAAGTCTATCAGAATCGAATAGCACGAGCTTTTAACAAAAAAGTTCTTCTTCGTTCATTCACTCAGGGATAATTGGTATTAGTTATCAGAACTCCAATGATACCAGGAAAGAAACCTCCCAAGCTTGAGCCAAAATGGGAAGGTCCTTATTCAATACATAGGGTCTACTCCAATGGAGCTTATTCATTAATCTCGATGGATGGAGAACTCATCACTACTCCAACAAATGCCAGATTTTTGAAGAAGTATTTTGTATAAACACAAAATACATCACAACATGGTCCAACATGACGTTAAAATGTGCCCCCCTTGGTCCAACATGACGTTAAACTGTGTCCCCCTTGGTCCAACATGACGTTAAACTATGTCCCCCTTTGTCCGACATGACGTTAAACTGTGTCCCCCTTGGTCCAACATGATGTTAAACTGTGTCCCCCTTGGTCCAACATGACGTTAAAATGTGTCCCCCTTTGTCCAAAATGACCTTAAACTGTGTCCCCCTTGGTCCAACATGACGTTAAACTGTGTCCCCCTTGGTCCAACATGACGTTAAACTATGTCTCCAAAATGGTCCAGTATGACCTTAAACTGCAAATTGGTCCAACATGACGTTAAACTGTGATGTCCTCACTGCATGACATTAAACTGCAAAGTCCCTCTTTCATCCTTGATATATGACGTTAAACTATACAGCAACGGTCCATACATATGACCTTAAACTATTTGTATTAATTTCGTCCCACACGATGTTAAACTGTGAAAAAGTTCCCTAAATGGTCTAGTGTGGCCTTAAACTGAAACTAGGTCCTGTATGACCTTAAACTTCATCATCAACGGTCCATGCATATGACCCTAAACTATTTGCAAGTCCTTTACGTCTAGCAAGATGTTAAACTGTAATGTCCTAACTACATGACGCTAAACTATATAAAAGTCCCTTAAGTTCGGAAAGACGTTAAACTACATAATCATCAAAGGTCTGGTATGACCTTAAACTACAATTTTGTCCAGCATGACATTAAACTGCACCATCCATGGTCCATGCATATGACCTTAAACTATTCGCACTTTCGTCCAACATGATGCTAAACTATGGAAAAAAATCCCCAATGCGTCCAACATGATGTTAAATGGTGTACTCTTTTGTCCTCACTGCATGACATTAAACTGCACAGTCCCCCTTTCGTCCAACATGACGTTAAACTCTATTGTTCCCATTGTCCTAACTACATGACGCTAAACTGTGCAACACCTATAGTCCTAACTGCAAGACCTTAAATTGCATAGTCCCTTTATATGTCCTACATGTCATTAAACTATGCATCGTTAAGGTTGTTGTTACCTCTTGTTTCTCACACCGAGTATGACTCACGTGAGCTTAGAGAAAACCTCAACCATAACACTCTCTTTGGGCCGCTAACCATGTGTAAGACCCAACAACATAATTTTTTTAGGTCATTGTCCCCAAGAACAACTTGATCATTAATTCATTATTTAAATGAACTACACGGACTTTGATCCTTGCCTTCTAGGATGGGTATGTAGGAAACCTCCCAAGGTTCAAGCCCAAAACCAATCTCTTCACATCGGTTCACCTCCATCTCATACGATGTTGATTCGTGAAAATGTTCCTAGAATCAATATCTTTACATTGGTTCACTTTCGTCCTTTTTGTACAACGTTAAACTATACAACACTTTTGTCTAGTATGAAAATAAACTACAATATTCTTTGATACCATCACCTGAGAGGGAACCATTATTTACTTTGATTTTTCAATCATGTTTCATTTCAAAGACTACATGCATACATGGAAACACCAAAACCTTTTATCTTGGATTAAACCATCATTGTACTAAAGTCCCCTTTCACCCTTCACATGTACGAAAAAAATTTGTACAAAGGTTAATTCTAGAACTACGTGGGATTGATTCCCATCCTTATGGGATATATAGGAACGTTCGAGTGTCCCTTGAATCCAGCCCCAAGTCTTTGGTCCTAACCCTAAATTCCATTTTCAGTCCCTTGGCTGAAAAGTCCCCATGAAAACAAACAATGTGTATTTCTTATAATGGTCCAAGCTCTATGACCCTAAACTAAGATATCTAATCCTTTTGTCCCACATGACGTTAAAATGTAGTTTAAGAAATACGTATGGCTTTATTCTCATCCTTATGGGATACATAGTGAAGTCCAACATTTCAATTCAGGACCCAATCACAACATGATTATGGTTAACATTGATCTGTGTATCTCTGTATACATTGAACAATAACCATATTTATGTGTCATAATCCTAACCTTAAATATTTTCAGATCCTCATAACCCTTTTCATGACTTCTAGTCACAAAAATGTCAAACTTCTGAGAGTTCTTTTTCCCGACTATGCAGCACGTGCCCATAGGCGGCCTTGCATAAACAGTCTACATAATAGACTTGTTAGCCAAAAGATACTATTATTTGACTATGCAGCCAATGCCCTTAGTTGGACCTGCATAATTCAACCCCCTAATGGGTTTGTCGAATAGTGGTAACTTCATTCTTGGGAAGAATTCCTCTTTTTTCCTTATTTGTCTTAAATTACAGTATGTTGGGATCCGCAAAAATAGCCATCCTTAACATATTTGTCCCATATCCTTTTTCATGATATGAAAGTATTCAAGTCTATGGTTTATATTCTCCTTCCCTATGTTTGGGTCAGACCTTCATAGGAGTGATATTCATCCAGTTCTTGAATAATTTTGTTTGGAAATATCTTCTCCATATTCAAGTACCTCTTTTCATACAAAAAACTCTATAATTTGGAAGATTTGAATCTCCATAAACTTTCAATGGCTTTTAGCACTAGGAAACTAAATTTCTAAGAGTTCTTTTTCCTGGCTATGCAGCACATGCCCATAGGCGGCCTTGTATAAACAGTCTACATAACATACTTGTTAGCCAAAAGATACTATTTTATTTAACTATGCAGCCAATGCCCTTAGGTGGCCCTGCATAATTCAACCCCCTAACGGGTTTGTTAAATAATGGTAACTTCATTCTTGGAAACTACTTATTCTAATGCCTTTTATCTCTTTTTCATATCATTCCTCAGATTCAAATATTCTTAAGTCATAGCTTACATATTTTCCCTCATACTTGAGTATGATAATATGTTTTTAGATGAATTTTCAAGGAATTGAGTCAATTCTAATCCATTTTAGTCAAAGCTATTTCGACCTTAAACATTATCCTTTTTATGTCCAACGTGCATGAATTTAAACTACCCACAAAAGACAAGGGAACTCTGAATAAAAGTCAAGTTCCCAGCTCACTAAACATACATTTTGTATGATTTAGGTAATATTGAGAAATTAAAAGGTTCAAGTTTGTAGGGTTATTTACATCAATCCTAGTAAAAATCAAACTATGCTTACTAGGCACATTGGATTAGGTAAAATATAAAACATGTAGAAAAAGAGAATTAAAGTACAAATGAGTGAAGGTGAAAGTGTTTTTCATTGATGTACAAGAGTTAGAAGGACATCCACAGATTGGAGTCTCTTCTCTTTTCCAAGGAGATTAAAAAAGACTTTCGACATAACTCTTCATTTGATTTACGGAATCCCGAGCTTCATCAGCAACCACCTGGAATTCATTCATTCAACTGGATACAATAAGAGATGCAGTGATACCATCTCTTTTTGGAACAATTGTAAAAGGATGTTCTTGAGTGCGGTTTGAGAAAATTTTCTGCTGATCAAACAGTGACTCTGTTTCTGTCCAAGAGACTTGGAAGATGGATACATGGATTTGAGAATGGAGCATTGAAAGTAAAGAGCCATTTGGAGAGAGTAATCATTTCAGATATTGCTCTAATGCCATGTTTGTCTTCTCTCCACCAACCGACAGCGGAAAACGTTTCAGCCCATGGGTTTTCCATTTTCATATTTGCAAGAAAATGACATGGGGGAAGAATTTGAAAGTTCACACCATTATTGTTTCTCTTAATGCACAGCATAAACGAAATAGAGGAGTAGCAGTGCAGCTACATTTTAGGCATATAGTTCTTTGCATCTGGAACATTGACTCCATGCAGATGACCATGACCATATAGAGGCAGGTAGATGCTCTGTGGGAAATTAAGATGATATTTCTTCAAGTACTTAGCCAAAACTGGGAGAGTGATGTCGCAGATACCATAATAATCATGGCCAATGATGTTCATCATGTCATCAATCCTCTTGCTAACCAGTTCATCAGCCATTTTAATTCCCTTGGGAGCCATTGAATCTGCACAAAATTTGAATAAACTAACCCTTAAATGGGTTTATTTTTCATAAAATTTGTGAAAGAATTTGAAAAAAATGGATAAGGCATTAAGGCACGCAAGTCTAAACTTGACGCGCAAGTTTTCGTGTGTCGCGCTAGTTTTTGACGTGCAAGTATAAACCGCGCAAGTAAAAATACCTATACAGCAGCGCGACTGCAAAGAAACATCGGAAAACAGAGCAACCTGCACGGCTAAGGTGACCTGCGCGGCTAAGGTGACCGGCGCGGCGAGAGCTCGAAGGATTGAAATCCAGAAATCCGGATGCTTTGTACGGAAGTGAGGCCCTCTAATTATAGACGCGGCTGGGACCCTGCGCGATCAAGGGATGTATCCCTGCGCACCAGAGCCTGCGTGCCCAAAGCTCATTTGCGAGCCCTAACTTGCGTGCCACCTTTCCTTTGGATGTCTCCTTTTTCCTCAGAGTCATATCCTCATTTCTTTCGTATCCAACTCTAAGGGGGGACTTTTGTTGATGCTCCTTTTTCATCACAGAGTCCAAAGGAATGTAAAGGGAAATGAATTAGCACAAATTGATTCATCCTTTGAAGAAAATATCAAAAATCGACAAAGGGATGAACAAGGAGAAGATTTCCCATAAGTCACGCAAGTTCCCTCATAGTCGTGAAAATCCACTTGCGTGACGCATGATGGTCGCGCAAGTGACTTGCGCGACCTAAGTGATAACCACCCGGGGTCTTCTCCAGCCTATAAATAGACCCTGTGGGCCCCCCTATTCGGGGAGGATTTTTTTAAGAAACTCAGATTTGAGCTCCCAGCGCTGTAGTCTCTTCTCAAAGCTTCCAAAACACTTCTAAGGTAATTTCTTACCTAGAACGGAAGATCTAAAGAGGTGGAGGAAGGCCTAAGTATTGAAACTCATCAACACTTGCACGCCTGAGTGGCCAGCCCTTGAGGGAAAAGGCCACACTTGCACTCCACCTTACTCCTTCAATAGAACTTGCGTGCCCCTCTTATGGAAGAACCTCAAGAGGATTCTAAAGGCTTTAATCAAGAGTCGCTCAAGTATTACCTTGTTGGTTAACCGTCGCGCAAGTACCCCATATATCGTGCACACATACCTGCGCGACCAGGACTTGCGCGCCCACGCAGTACCTGCGCGCCTGGAAGGACTTGCGTGCCCCTGCCTTTTTGGGTGCCCTTCTTTCCCATTTCACCCCTCTTAATACATTCCACCTTTCCTATTCAAGATTCAGTCTTCAAGACACTCTTCAAAGCCATTTATGGCATGATTTCTTGATTTGACTTCCTTATATGAAAGGAATTATGTGGAATATCTCTCAAAACCTAGTGATTTACACATCTTTATGTCACTAAAGATTGAGATTTCATTCATTCAACCTCATCCTTTAAGATGAGATAATCCTTAACCTGGGTCTCCTTTTCAGGAATAATCCCCAGTCATAAGTCCTCTAATTTGGGCATCCTCTTTAGGAGTAATCCCCAAGTCCTCTAATTTGGGCATCCTCCTTAGGAGTAAGCCCCAGATCCCCTAACCTGGGCCTCCTTTTTAGGAGTAATCCCCAGTCATAATTCCCCAAAATATGGTCATCCTCCTCAAGAGTAAGCCCCAAAACTTAATTCTTTTTAACCTGGGCCTCCTTTTCAGGAGTAAACCCCAGTCCAAACATGGGCATCCTCTTCAGGAGTAAGCCCCATGTCCCTTAATTTTTCAAATCTCTTAACCTGGGCCTCATTTTCAAGAGTAAGCCCCAATATTAATTTCTCTTAATCAGTACTAATTTACCTTTGATCTAGGATTCCTTTTCAGGAGTAAAAACCAATCATAAGTCCTCTCCTAATTTGGGCCTCCTTTTCAGGAGTAAGCCCCAAGTTAGAGTATTCAAAATCTCCATGAAGCACATATACCTTTATGGACCCTGCTCCTGGATTTCTTCCCTAAAGTAAATCCTAACCTTAATTTATCTGGGCAGTCATACATACATAAGCCCCACATTATTTCTTATGATTGCATCTTTCATGGAACAATTGTCTAATTTTTACCAATACCTCTTGTTTCTCACACCGAGCATGACTCACGTGAGATTAGAGTATAAAAGTAATTATGACATCCTTCTTTGAGCCATCAATCATTAACATCATACTCCCTTACTCAAACTATGTGGGTCCTAATTCCTTTTTTAAACAAAGGATACGTAGGTAGCCCATCTGCGGGTTCGATCCCAACTATGAAATAATTCATGTCTTTCTGAATGACAATAAACTTCAAATGCCCCACTGAGTGGCTTTAAAACCAGCATGGTCATCATAATGACCAAGATACTTCTATATAAATGTGTCGAAGGGTACCATTGACCAATAATCTCTAATAAATACAGATGATTCTGTATCGATGAAGAACCTTGAATACATACAAAAGATTCTCTAAATTTCCTACATATTTAATCATTTATTGTCAAATCTGAAGGAAATATCATTTTATACTTGGTAATGTAATAAGGATTCACGAACATAACTTAAATCTATAAAGAGAGTCCCGGAGTAGACAATAATTCCCCTCAAAAAGGTGTGATGAGTTCGACCTCCCATCCTCTCGACCAATGAAAATTCCTAAGTCTCATCAGTCCACAAACTAATGAGTGCCTACCTTTGGAAAGTAGGTCTAAATGGATGTGTAATCATTGGATGTTTCCGGTTCTACAAAAAAACCCGTTAGAAACTGATCGGAATGTTTGAACCTCCCATCAAAGGAGGTTATTCCCGAAATCCGAGGGAAACACCACCTAAACTAAAATACTTCTATTTATGAGAACATGAATACACTTTCCTTTACATAGAGAGAAATCAGCAAAAATAGGTTCTCATTAGTGTCACTTCTTCTTTAACTTTTAGATTCTCAACACACATAATATATTTTGGTATAGAATAAACATTGAAATTTCTCAATGATATTTTTCTTATTATCATTTTGATATAAAAATATAAGCATATATTGAGGAAGAACTTCACTCATGCTTCTTCTTATTCCTTGATACTCAAGATAAATTAATAATAGTATCACATAAATATCTTAATTTTTATAACTAATATTTTATTCTTATTCACCCACTATGTATTCCAATAATATCAACAAACCATGAATGTTTTAATAATTTTTCCTTAAAGGAGGAATATGAAAGGATGGTTGAGAGAATGATTCAAGTAAACATTAACCAGGAAAATTATTCTTGGATTGAAAAGAAAAATCGCATTTTGGAACATTACTTCAACGAGATGAAAGTTGATGTGGAAACATTTTTCCAAGAAAGGGATAAGATAGCCTATAATTTATAAGTGCTTATAAAGGATGACCCAGATATGGAGGCCCTAATTTATATTAGATTCTTTATAGAGGTAAGATTTCTAGTCGACTTAGTATTGATTTTAATAATTCAGTTCTTTCTTTTGATGTTGGCAGATTGTTTGTGTTGAACTGGAATGGTTTCCCACTTTTTCCTCGAAAGTTATTTTAAAATAAATAAATAATTTTTAGCCAGTCCCCAAACCATGAAAAATAGTTTCTATATTATAAATATAGAAACCACATGATAATCTGGAATATGATATTCTCATTAAAACTAGTCAACAAATCTCCTAATAAATGTTTTGTTTTATAGGATCTCCCTTTTCAAAGTAAAAATTGATAGAAAGATCCCAGCGAGATCAAGCCCACTCTAGTCACTAGGACTTCCTCACACATGTCCCCACTAGTTTCTAGGCATGCCTCACCTAGGTTCTGTTTTTTTCACTCATTCAAGCTTTCTCAAGTCCTTATGGGTCACCGATCTTACCTCGCTCAACTTTCCTATGCGCATCTACTTACTTGATCAACCTACTACACACAATATTTGGATTTTCCCTATAAATATAACCCCTTTTACACTACATTTTGAATGAAATTTCTACTTTGGGAAGAGATAGAGGGATTCCCAAATACACATTTCTAATCCCTTCATTGATCCTTCTATAGAGTGTGTTACAAACTATAAATAAGTAAAAATAACTTAATTAAGAGTTAGGTGTTATCTGAAGCCCATAATTGGAGGGCCAACTACTTGGGGATCATTTCATTGGGTGACTCACTGTCTGCAGCCTATAACTATGTTATTAAAGACATGAGGTTCCACACCTGGGTGATTAGATTTTTGGTTTACCTCACCTATGCGATATTCTAATGGGAAATGGTGTTGGATAAGGAACACATACCTTCACCAACCAGTAATGGGAACACATTCTCATTCCATATGTGGAAGCTCATCAGTTCTTCCTAGTAGTAATAGAGGGGAAAAAACTAGGAAAATTGTTCTTGGTTTGAAAAGAAAAATCGCATTTTGGTACATTACTTCAACGAGATGAAGGTTGATGTAGAAGAATTTTTCCAAGAAAAGGATAAGATAGCCTATAATTTATAATTACTTATCAAGGATTACCCAAATATGGAGCCCCTAATTTATATTATATTCTTTATAGAGGTAAGACTTCTAATCGACTTAGTATTGATTTTAATAATTCAGTTACTTCTTTTGATGTTGGCAGATTGTTTTTGTTGAACTGGAATGGTTTCCCACTTTTCCTCCAAAGTTATTTTAAAATAAATAGTTAATTTTTAGTCAGTCACCAAACCATGAAAAATAGTTTCTATATTATAAATATAGAAACCACATGATAATCAGGAATATGATATTGTCATTAAAACTAGTCAAAAAATCTCATAATAAATTTTTTTTTTGTAGGATCTCCCTTTTCAAAATAAAAATGGATAGAAATATCCTAATGGGATCAAGCCCACTCTAGTCACTAGGACTTCCTCACACATGTCCCCACTAGTTTCTAGGCATGCCTCACCCAGATTCTGTTTTTTTTCACTCATTCAAGCTTTCTCAAGTCCTTATGGGTCACCCATCTTACCTCGATCAACTTTCCTATGCACATCTACTTACTCGATCAACCCACTACACACAATATTTGGGTTTTACCTATAAATATAACCCATTTTACACTACATTTTGAATGAACTTTCTACTTTGGGAAGAGATAGAGGGATTCCCAAATACACATTTCTAATCCCTTAATTGATCCTTCTATAGAGTGCGTTACAAACTATAAATAAGTAAAAATAACTTAATTAAGAGTTTGGTGTTATCTGAAGCCCACACTTGGAGGGAAAACTACTTGGGGATCATTTTATTGGGTGACTCACTATCTGTGGCCTATCACTAGGTTACTAAAGACATGAGGTTCCTCACCTTGGTGATTAGATTTCTGGTTTACCTCACCTACACGATCAACCACCTGGGGTCCCTCACCTGAGTGATCAACTACCTGGGGTATCTCTCTTGGGATCCAACTTCTTAGGGTATACCACCTTAGAAAACCATCACTCACAGCTTCGCACCTTTATATCCCATCACCTAGGGTTGTTCACCTAAGTGACTATCCACCCAAGGATTCCCACCTAAGTGACTAGTTGATTAGGGAATACCACAAAGATACCATCCACCTAGGGCTTCCCACACAAGTGATCATAAACCTACATTTTTATCTTCAATAAAATTATATCCCTCTATTTTCCCTCCTACATCCACCAATGGGAATAGAGAAAATTCCAAAAGGGTACCCCTCTTGGATTATGCCCATAGTAATTCTTTTGTTATTTTATATCCCTCATTACTTTTGTACTCATTTTCTTTTCCAATAGTAGATATGTTATGAAATTCAATCATAGGCTTCCTCATCAGTTTTAAGTCCCATACAATTGTGAATTAATGCATTGTGACTAATCTAATGCTATATTTTGTTTATTATAATGAGAAATACTCAAGTGGGATTTGGGATATGTGGTGATAATGTCACTATAATGATAAAAATTCCCCATCATCGGCCTCCTCCTTAGATGTAATCCCCAAATACATAATGATACTCCTTCAAGGAGTAACCCAAAATGTATTACCTTCTTCTCAAAGGGCCACATTCCCTATGATACACCCCTTAAAAGGGACATATTCCCAATAAAGAAACTGTTTACCTCCAAGGTGTAAGTATTATCTATATCACGGGCCTCCTTCTTATTTATAAGTCCCAACCCCCAATCCAAATATGTGGGATTTGATTCTAGTCTCAATAGAATACGTAAGATGCCTCCAAAAGGTTTATACCCAACATCATCACCATTCAATTAATCTTCTATGGCCATATTCACTTCAAGGTTAACTATGAAGGTATGATCACATGTAAGACCCACACCAACCATTTCCAGGTGCCTATAATTTATTCCCCCTTACCATGTGATGTTAAACCTCATGAATTGTTCCTTATCACATGACCTTAATGATATAATGTGTTTTCTTAAGTGGCACAAAGAAACACGGGTTACGATTCCTTTCACAGGGATATAAAGGAATCCATATCATTGGACTCATCATGGCACAAAACCAATCACTTCCTCTATTGATGGATGAAAACTCTAAAGTTCATATATGGGTGGATTTAAACTTTAGTTATTAAAATAAGGAATTACCATGTATCAGATAAACTAGATGTCAGACCTTTGATATATACATATGGTTCTATTGATGGATAACTAATGATACCTATAGATAGTTCCATCGATTGAGAACCTCTAATACATACAGACGGTTCCTGTCAATACATGATAATAATTGATTTCTAATATAAGAGGTTAACCAGTCCCCTATTAGAATTTGGAAGTATTTTTGAATTCATATTAAATCTATAAGAGAGTCTTGGATTAGGAAATAGTCCTCCTAAAATGGTGTGGTGATACTTACCTTTGATCATCTTAACCAATGGGTTTCATAATATGTCACTGGTAAAATCCCATTGAGAGCCTACATTATTAAAGGAGGTCCCCATTGAATCAAAATTAATTTGTGTTTGAAAACCTGTTGGGGGAAAATGGTAAACCCAACATGAATCCTTCAACCATTAACATCCTTTCATCATAAAATATCTCTCTATTTTGTTTTGTGTGCCTCACATAAAAATTGTGAACCCATTGTAGATTCTTTCAATAACCACAATAACTGAGTCACCCATATGTTATTAGATTTTTTTTTTGTATTCTATGAAGAAAAATGGACGTAATGTGGATCCTTTAAAAAAACCCTTGACACCTGAATTTGTTTACTTGTGATAATACTTTAATAGATTTTCTTATTTGTGTTTATTTTTTCTGAATTTCACATCCACTAGAATTCACTTCAATACAAATTTTATACTACCAATGATGATGAGACTACGCATGTATAGTCATACAATATGTGTATTCATTAAACCATAGGACATCATCTACCACCCATTTCCTTCAATTCTTGTTGGAAAATGAGCTAATCAGGGAATAATACCTAGATAGTATTATCCCTAAAATGGATTTTTCATGTGAATTCATACAGGAAATGAATACCCACTAGTAATTTACCCAACGATGAGTAGTGGTGAAGAGCCAAATAGATCCTATTTCCACTTCAAATCATTTTGGGAGCCTCTCCCCTTAATGTAGCAGCAAGTACCTCTATTTTCATAAGGAGGTGGACCGGGAGGTCGATAGTTTCCTCACTAAAGCACAAGAGTCCCCCCAAAAGTATCCTTCCAACAAACACTATTTATAACACCATTCAACATCAATCCATTAGAGGATTACTGAAGAATCTATCCCATGGGTCTTTGATTAGGACACCAAAAACCAATCACATAGGATAACTTGTAAAGGACATTATACTATTAACAAATGGGATTGGGAACATGTCCCCATTTCCACCAAAGAATCATTCCAATATACTATGGTGGAAACCTCCTTTGTGTAGGGACCCATTAAATATCACACCCAACAAGCCTGCTAATATAATTTTGTAGCACATATAGAAGATTTTTGGCATATCTCGACAATGAATAGGGGGTGTGCAAACATTTACACCTCATACACATGAATACTTTTTGTATATTTTAATGGGAAATGGTGTAGGATAAGGAACACATCCCTTCACCAACCAGTAATGGGAACACATTCTCATTCCATATGTGGAAGCTCGTCAGTTCATACTAGTAGTAATAGAGGGGAAAACAAACATCCCTTACCACATTCTAAAAAGCACTCAACGTATCTTTATAATAGAAATAGTCAGAAGGTAGGAACACATTCCAACCCCTACCACTGGAGTATCTTATCAACACACTTCATGGGTTACTCAAGTGTAGGCACACATTTCGGCTCCTGTATAAGAAGGTCATCGATACACTCCCTTCATTAATGGAAAAAAGGATTAGGAACACATTATCATTCCAACTAGAGATTATCATCCCATTATAGAGATCAATTTATGGTAGACACACATTCCTTCTAAAACCAAAGAAATGTTTTTGCATATCATATAAATAACACAATATTTTTCTAGGTGGGATCTAATAAATAAAATTTATTGTTCACAACAGGCCATTCCAACTGCCCAATGGAGAGCATCTCCAGAGAAATCCCACCAAAGGAAATATTATTTCTATAAGAAAAATCATATATCCTCCCTAATAAACTCTAGTTTTCTTAAGTCCCAACAAAATTTATCAATGGGATACCAAGATCTTGTTAACTCATTTACAGATCAAGGAAACAACATTTTTAGTGCCGAAGGTCCTCCCCTCAATTTTTCTACCATTAACTCTAGCGGTCCTCCCTATAGTGTTTATCATGAAGGCCTCCTTCACAGACATACTAATATCAATCATGAGAACTATTCTCATGATGATTAATACTAAATTCCTCCTATTGATCAAAATATGAAATGGAAAGATGATATTACACTTATTATTGCCTACCCTAAAGTTCATCTCTATGGAATATTCTATATGAGTCCTCTATGTGGTCGAATGTTGATTCATGATTATAGTCCTCCCAATGATGGTATTTATTGTTAATATACTCCCCAAAGTGACATTTCATTTTGAAAATAAGGTCTTCCCCTTTCTAATTAAACTATGAGAATGTCCTGATATCATGAGGAACTTGGGAGGAAGTGTCCATCCACACATGATGCCTTGTATTTGAAAATATACATTCCTTATCCATTAGAAAATAACCTGAGGCAACAATTATTCTATAAACCATCTTTGGACCTTCTATCTTCTATTATGATACAGAATATTCTTATGAATCATGATTTCAATAATAAGGAATTAAGGAAATGACCACTTTGGTTAAAGAATGTGAAGGAATGTGGCAGAGAAGATAAAGAGAAAACATTAATTATTTGGAAATAACTAGACAAAGAAAATATATCGGTTATGTTTTCTCCCATGAAAATCCGTCGGTATAGCATTTTAAAAACTTTGATAGAGGAGTGAATAAATCATATTCAACTAAATATATGGGAAAATATTCTCCATTTAAAATTAAAATTCTTACCTTATAAAGGATATAAGAATAAACGAAAAGAAATAGAATAATTTTTCAACATATTTGTTTGGATTCCATTTCAATCAGAAGACATTTAAAATTGGGAATTTGGCATAAAAATCATCAATGCACATGCCTTGATTCTTTGAGAATTCTACATCAGTTGATTGCTAATACTCCACTTGATTTACATATCAGAGGATAGGGAGAACATATGGAACTGAATTTTATATCACTCCCCAACCAATAAATCCCTCAAAAAGGTAACATCGTGAAATTTCATTTCCTTACGCTAAATCTGAGAGTTGATCTCTACCCACAATAGATAGTATTATCAATAGGGATCATCCAGATTGAATATCATGAACATCAAACATGTTGTGAGAGATCCATCAATATACTCTTACATCAATAATATAAGAATATTAATATAGTTTCTCATTTTATATGACCCAAACCTAGTGTAGTTCCATTGAATCTGATGGAAATCAATTCACAATCATATCATGAATTGCACCTATATCATTATTGGACAAATAGATATGATGGGAACATTATTAGTAGTCTGGGAGAAAAACCATCACATAGTACTAGGGGAATTATTATAACTGACCTCATACTCAAGGTCATCATATCCTGGATGGGGTCAAAGTGTTGCAGCAATGGAAACTGACAAATCTTAACCCATAGGGTTGGTGTAATTTTTACATCAATCTTGTTCCCCCCATGTAACTCGGTCTTTTCCCGATTGGGATGTGCATCACAAGATATGTCTCCCTAGTTTATTTCTTATCGTGGCCCATCCTTATTTTTAAGAACATGTACAAAAATGATTTCTAAATACTCTCTCTATAATAGAATTTAAAAAATAATTTAGGGATAATCCTGGAGGGAAATAATGAATCTATGTAAGTGCTACAAGGAAAAGCGATCCTTCTAGATGGAAACCTCTACCGAATATTGTGACATATCTCTCAAGGGATACTATAAGGAAAAACAATACTCATATCCTTCAATGGTGATGTGACATAAGAAACACACTATGTTTTAGAAAATTTCCTCAGCACTAGCCTTATTGATACTACAAATAATGAATCCAGTAAAGGTGAATAGGATGAGGATTATTTTGTTTGAAATATATTCCACACCAAAATAATTGAAGAAGGAGTGAATACCAAAAATCAATGTAAATCTAAAAATTTGGGAGATTCCTCAAATGATGAGTTTCCACCTCTCTGGAAGCTTTAAACAAAGAAATGGTAAATGGTTTGGCGACATCCCACCACTTACCTAAAGAATTTTAACACCCTATGATTGATGAAATATTGGCTCAATATGTGGTAGAAATGTAATATTTGAAAAAAATAAACACTAAGTTTCTTAGGGTAAATATCCCTACAAGGTATGTTATCTTGGTACAAACTCACATTAAATGTTCAACTTATCTCCCTCAATAAGAAGAGGATGTCATAGAAACAAATTAATATTCAAGTCATCCTCTCAATGTGGGATCTATGAAACCAATTTATTTTTATCCAATAGGGAAAGGATATTAATAATTCCTTCCATTTGGAGAGCATCCATTACTATATCAGGTGAAATTTTCCAAACTAGACCATATTGGTCATAAACTACAAATTTAGGTATTCCTAACATGATAGGATCCACCCATTGTATCCCCTACTCAAGTTTTGGATCCATAGGATATTATATCAGAACTCCTGGACACCCTTAAGTCACTGAAAACCCAATTATAGGCTATAAAAGAGAGTATTTAACCAATGAATCTAGAAATAAATCCTTACCCTAAGAGGGTGGATTAAACTCTTCCTACTAAATTTTTTTGGAATATTATGTACCAAAAATTCAATAGAAAAAAGGGACCTAAAGTGTAACTTGACACATTTCTTGTATAGGTGAGGTTATATGATGGGAATTCTTAACAAGTTAGAAAAATACAAAGTCAAATTATTTTCAAAGATGCTATAGGGTCTATATTTTATCTAGTATAATAGTTTTTTACTAGATAAATCAGGGGATAGGACAATTTCCAATGAAAATTCATTTTTAATTTAAATATATTTTTTAAAAGACAAAAATACTTGATCTCTAAAAATGAAAGCAACATGAGAATGATAGTCTTAGACTTCATCTCTAATTGGAAGGGTTTTACATACTCCTTGAATATGAAACTCCCTAAGGAAGAGTAGATGTGACTCTTTATAGATAACCTCTATGATGATCTACAAATTCAACTCAATGTAATGAAATACCCCGGATGATTTTAAAAACTTTACAAAGATATATATTTAAATACTATATACACTGATTCAAACCCAATTCTCAACCAATACTGGTATCCCAAAAAGTATTGTAAAAGTAGAAACTGTTACTGTTGAACTTAATTCAATCCAGACACTAGTACTAGCATTCAGTACCACGAACCACCCCTTGAATGTAAAAAAAACAATAAAAATATCCCTATTAGGATGAGATAAAAGAGTATAAGATCTCTACATATGAGGATTATAAGAATAAATTTTATTCCTTCCAAAATGAACAAGTCCATGGATACTTTATTTCAACCATAAAGAATTATTTATTTAGATTTCCATAGCCTAGGAGGCCTAATCGGGTTGGCCTCAGTGATCAACCAAATTATTTCCCACTTCACTAAATATTGGTCCACACCATCCAAGATTGGTTTTTATTGACATTCTATAGATGATTTTATATTTTCAAAAAGGAAACTTTGTAAATCCACCAACACAAGTGGCACATGTTTCTACAGATCTATTAGAATAATGTGGATAGAAATAAGTCAAAGGTAAAGGTAAAACATTTTTGATAATTTTATTACAAGAAATAAGATAAATTAATAAAATTCCATCATCAATGTAGAGGTAAAAAACTAGTCATATCTTTACATTACTCTGCTACAATTAAACTAGCTTCATCAACACTATATTCTTCTAAGATCTGATATTCTAAAAAATGGTGTAATTGGAAATAAAATATTAAAGTATAGGAATATAAACCCATATGAATTCCAAAATTAATCATGAAACTTTCAAATTTAATTCTTATAGTACTAATTGGATGGGAACCACCCTAAAAAATGGAACCCTAATCAGATGAAGAACGATTATTTGGTTCTGTTAATGTTATTCTTTGAGAACCTGAACATCTAGAGAGGTATGATGTTGTTTAAATTAAGGTTAAATACCTTTAATATGGTTAAAAAATGTTTATCGTGAGAAAGAGGAGGGTCAGGGGTTTTCCATGGGGTATGGGACATGAAATAATGGATAATAGGTCTATCTAGTTCATGTTTCATGGTTGACACATAGTTAGTTGTAACTGTGTTCCCAAACTATGCATGATCGGAGGAGGGGTTCAAGGTTAGAAGAAAATATTCAAGGGGAAGGAAAATCCATGTGGGCTTGGACAGATCCATCATACACTTTAATCTCATGTTTTATCAAACTGTTCAGGCTCCCCAAAAATCTATGCGGCCTAGCCCCATCTTGGATAGATGGTGGTGCACTGTTGGCACACAGTTTGGCCAACTGTGTGGCCAAACCCTAAGTCCCTATAATAGTGGTTTTTAAAAATTTTAAAATCTCAGTAATTGATTTTTATAGCATGGGGTTCTCCTCCATTTCCCTATAATAGTGGTTTTTAATTTGATTCACTAATCAAATTAAAAGATATTCCATCCAATATAAGAAAAATCATCTCCCATATTTCACAAGGTGTGTAAGGTTTTCAAATCTTAGAATAGGGGAATTGGGTGAGATTAAGTGCTCCTAATCTTGGCTTGAAACTCAAAACTAATTGGTCATCTGATAATGGTATCATGAGAGGAGAATGATTATTTGAGATATGGGGTTCAATAGTATTGGGTATCAATACATTCTACAGAATTTAAAATTCTCTAATATCCAAAGCAAGATCCATGTTTAGAGACTCCCCAAATATAGACTCTATAAGATCAGTTTGATTGAGGTGAAAATAGAATTAGTCACAGTATATAATTTTCTTTTAAGATGCTAAAAACATTATTGCTCTATAGCTTATTATATCAAATCTTGATGGAATGTTTTTTGAAAAATAGATGTAGATCCATCATATTTGGTAGTAATGTAATTTTTCTTCTAAAATTCTTTCCTCAAAGAGAATTTGGGATGACAATATAATTATATATTCATTTTCCAAGTTTTCACCCCTTTACTATTGAGTTATATTTTTTGAAGATGGTCTTGGGATCCACTATTTTAGACCACCATAAGAAATGAACTATCAGTATTATTCCTTAATAATAGTTTTATTTTTGAAAGAAAGAAATGATGAAGTCCGTTGAATATCATAATTACACTCTAAATCTAATGTTTCTTAAGATTTAAGTGAAATCCAAAAATATTGAATTTTGTTCAAGTAGAGTATCTGCAATAAGCTAAGAGATGAGTGTATACCATTTATATTGAAAATTATAATCTCTTTTCTAAAAGAAATTTATTGACTGCAAATAAGATCATGGAATTATCTAACGGAAAACTATTATTGGATCAAATAAAAAGTTCCCACTTTTTCAAAAAAGTTATTTATTATAAATCTATTTATGTGAATGGTCTAGGATATAAAATAAATTATAGATAAATATTGGTAGATAGAAATGGTGAGAATAACACCACCATATCAAGGATGGATGATATCATGATCATGAGAAGATATTCCAAAAAATGTTCTTAAAAGGAATGTGTATTTACATAAAAGTAAAAATATTTCATAAAAGTGCAGAGTAATATTTAAAGGAAAAGAACAAGTTTATTAGCTATTATTGGTTCTATGAATAGTTCATGAATCAGGATATTTATTGATGGTATAATATATTAATTCTTGGAACATAAATAAGGCCTATATTAGTGGAGAAAACTGCATTGATGCAAAATTACTAACATGAATAGTAAAAATAATTTAATCTCATAGAGATTTAGGATCTTAGAGGATCTATGTGGAAATTTTCATCAATATGGTGATGGTGATGATGAATGCTTGTTAATATTAACCAAGTATGTGAATATCAAATTTAAAGTAAGAAGACCATGAAGGATGAGTAGAAATCTAGTAAATAAACTTTGTGATTTTTACTTTGATTATAATTAAAATTAATGTTCTAAAGAAGACATTACCAAGAAGTATAACAAGAATATTACAAAAAATAAAAGGATAATATTCTTTTATTATGAGATTAAATGACACACCATATATTACTACATGTAATCCTTGAGTTTTTGTACTATTGGAGGCATGCTAGAGTAATAAAGAGGAGAATCAATAGAGGAAGGAAATAAAAGGATTGGTTTTGGTGGAATAAATATCTGAGAATAAAATATAATTTTAATTTCATAATAAGTTTTTAAAATATGAATATATCAGGATTAAAGATTAGTGGTGTGGAAGGAATAAGTAAGATAGACATAATTATAGAGACACTTTGATCATAATTTCGGCATTAGAGTAGATGTTAAAGTAAATGTTGTTAACTAAAATAAGTTAATGTGATTTAATTACCTAATAAATAAAGAAGATTATACAAAAATAGATAGTTAAAAGGAGTATAAAAAACATATTTACAAATGACTCTTATATCTATAAAAATAAAGGAACAATTTTGATGAGTTCTATCAAAGTTGGTGATGAAATGTAAATAATTTCTGGGTTGAGAATCAAATCTCAAAACTTTGGATATCACTAAAGTATTTTTGAGGAACCAAATTATTCCTAAATCTATTAATGTTACTTTTTTTATTTAGGTAATTTAAGTTTATTCCTTTATAGATGTGGTTGGAATGTTGACTAAGCTTTGAATTATATACACCGTTTTATAAGATACATTTAGAAAGTGATCTATCTCAATTTCATCAGTTCTTAAATATAGGTTAATAATAGGATTTATGGATATTATTTAATGTATAAAACATCATTTATGAATAATTCATTTAATAGTAATCATTTAGTGGGTGGTGATATGATAAATAATCTAGAACCTATTAATTTTAATTGAATATATGAATTCTAGAAAGTTCTTGAAAATTTTATTGATGAGGCATGTTTGTATAATTCTCATATATTTGTTATAAAAGAATCAAGTCTAAATTTCAGTGGACAAATAGGATGATTAAAGGACATAAATTATTATAAATTTCTGAGGAATACATGGATGTGAATAATAATGCAAGGAGGTTAATTAGTTACACTTTTTTTCTACCCTGAGTGTTGACCAAGTATAATTAGAGTTGGTTAAATTATAACTAAAAAATTGGTATCAATATTTGTATTCAATATCAATAAGGGGGGAGATAATATAGAAAATGATACAAGACATATTAAAAAATATTTTCATTATAGATATTAATAAAAATCCAAATAGGGAGATCACTAGTCCCTTGGATGATAATGTGTTTTAGTTGTTATGAATACATAATGATGTCAATAAGTATTAAGAAAAGAATCTTAGATAAATATTAAATTACCCTTTATATTGGTTCTTATCCTAGATTCTATATATCCTGATAAAGGAAAAATATCAATAATGGGGAAGATGATTTTTTATCATTATTCATATGGAAAATAATAATTGAAATATAGTTTAGATTTTATAATGGTAACTTGTTGTGTGTTGTTTTCAATTGGTTATAATTATAGATATCCATTAATATATTATAAAATTAGTTATGTAGTTTTTTATACTCATAGGTTAAACATCTACTATAGATTACTATAGATGGTGAATATTATATGTTTTCTATCTACTAAATACAGCTACTAGATTGAATTGGTTTTCTCTTGAAGATGAGAAGCTAAGAATAATTCCATGGTGTATGGAGATTATTGAATGATATGTATTTATGAATAATAATGATGTTGGTTGAGAAATGGAATGATGATATATTGAGATGATTTGGAAAAATATGAAAAACCATCCTTGAGATATCCATAATGAAAGATTCACTATATATGGAAGTTATTCTTGAATAATTATGTTTTATGAAAACTGAATTGGAGCTGGGATGAGATAGCTTCCAGACCGACTTGTCAATAATTGAATGAATATGAATAATATTTTGAAATTTAATAAATAATAAATTAATTTATATAGTTGAATATTTTGTGATGTATATTTTTTGGTTAAACTAAAAAATTAAATATAAATTGTTAAATGATACCAGAGATTTTTAATTATTATATGTTTGATGAATATGATTTGAAAATATCTTGATGTGATTTTAGATAAATAAATATGGATGAATATTTTTTGGATAATATTTTTGTGGATTTTTACAAATTTGAGTTGGTTTGAGATCATACGAAATATCCAAGAGAATGAAGAAAATTGGAAAAGGCATGCATTAGATATTTTTTGGAGCTAAATAAGTAAAGGGCAGGGAGATTACATTGCGATATATAAGATCTCACTATTGATATATATAATTAATTTTTTGATATGTAATATTTTACAAATAATATGAAAGAATAAGTAAGTACGCAATGACTTTTTCAATATGAACACATAACATATAAAAGATTAAACTGAAGTTTTTTAATATTAATTCCAATACATTTTGGAATATATATGTTTGAGTTTATGACACATAAATGTAAATATAAAGTTCAAGAGTAGTATATAATATTAATTTTGGATCATATAGGATTAACACTGATGATACATAAGAGTAATATTAGATTATAAAGATTATGTAAGAAGCCTTTTGGATCATGTATAAATAGCTATGATTCTACGTAAGAGAAACTTGATGTTTTGAAAGGATAAGTAAGATACTTATGAGTGTAATTTGAGATTAAATTGGTGAAATAATAAATTGAAATAGATGGTGATAAATTATTCCATTGGGATTAAACATGTAAAGACCCGTAAAATTCAAGGGAAATTTTTTTTCTTAATTTTCTTTAGAATTTTACAAGAGCGCAGTTTCTGACGGCACCTGATTCCGAGGCCCGGTGTGCCCGGAATTAATTTCCGAAATTTGGCTCGGGTACGTTCAGTGAACGAATGAGCGGGTTTTTATAACTTTTGAACCGGTGCCCGGAATCAAATTCCGAGGGAACCGATGAACTCGCAGCACCGATATTCTCTTAAGGAGACCTTTTCGGAGGTTGCGTTTTATGCGGGTTGAGAGTTAGTTTTGGGGGAATTAAAATGAAGTTAAATAAAATGTGGAAACACAATTTTTTTTTTTAACCATGTTGGTTATATCCTCCCAAAGGGAGTTAGAGGTGGGACCCACATCCACTTAACCTCCCTTGAGAGGATTAAGTGTGGTGGGGCCCACATGAAGCCTAACTCCTCAACTCCCCTTAAAACTCCCAAATAACTCCTCTCATATTAATTTGACAACTTGAGTTATTAATTGAGTTGAGTTGTTTAATTTCAAACCTTTGAAATTCAAGTGGTTTAGTTGTGTAAATAAAATAAGCTTTAAGCTTATTTTATTTTGGTTAGTATCCTTTGCCACCTTGAGAGGTTTTGGGAAGCTCTCTCTTCATCTTCTTCAACCTTGACGAAGAACACGAAGAACACTTAAGCTCCGACGAAGAACACCGGTTCTCTTCTTCGTAGCCGGTGTGTTTCCGAATATCGACGACGCTGCTTCTTTAGATCTTCTTCCCGTGTCAACGAAAGGAGACGCCGCTTCCTCCTCGGACTTTCTTCGTCAGCTTACGAAGCTTCACCAGCGACGTACCTCTTCGGACGCACCTCGACGTCAACGGAATCGACGTACGATTTCCACGACGCCCGACCTCCGCGACGCTTGTCTTATGTGGCTTGTTGGCGTGCTCCGCTCTTCAAACTGAGGTAGGGGTTTTATTTATATAATTGTTCGTGAATACCAACTTGGTGATGATTGTGGATTAAAACCCTTTTTGTTATCGAATAACGCGAAGGGGTCGGACCGCACAAACATGGCCGACCCTCCTCTTTTTTTCGTGATGGTTTCTTGAGGTTGATACGAGAAAACGTGGTGTCGTCGCACCACGCGGTATATTGCGGAAGATACGCGCGGCGCCGTCGTGCCGCGCCGTGGAAAGAAATTTCAAGGACGTGACGCTGTCGTGCCGCGTCAAAGGAAACTGAGGACGCCGCGGCTGGAGCGGGGTCGCGGCGGAGGGGCGCGGTGTCGTTGCACCGTGCCGGACAACAAGGGCCGCGGCCGGTTCCGGGCCGCAGCGAAGCTTGGTGACCGGCGGCCAGTCGGGCCGCCGGTGTCGGAAGCCGGAAGGGGACCCGCCTTGCCGGTCCCGTTGAGAGGGAGCCGGGCGGCCAAATCGGGCCGGCCGGAATGAAGAAATCTGGGGGAATTTAATTCCCCTGGCCAGCCGAAATGGCCCCCCATTATGAGGGGGGGCCGCGGTTTCACAAAAGGGGGGGGGGGGCAGGCGCCTCCCGTTCTCAATCAGCTCGCCCGAAGGCCGAGCTGGCAGCGCGCCCAGCGTGCTGCCTTGAGCCGGACCGGCGCGCCTGCCCGGTCCTCCAGGCCGGGCCGGGCCGTGCCGGGCTGGGTCGACCCTGTCCGGGACGGGTCGACCCGGTTCGGGCCAACCGGGGGGTCTCGGGCCGGGTCGGCCCGGGCCCGAAACCCCCGATACCGAACTGTTTGGGTTCAAATGCCCATAACTCGGGATAAGGACCTCCAAAAGACGCGTCGTCAGCGGCAATGCAATCCTTTGATCGAGACGGTCATTCCGGTATATTGCACTCAAGGTTTTGGAATACTTTGAGTTCGGTCGGGTAGGTTCGTACACGAAACCAACCGGGCCCTCGGAGCGGAAACGCTCATAACTCGAGCTACGGACGTTCGAATGACGTGCCGTTAGCTTTGTTGAGTTCCTCTTAGTGAGACGGATCTTTTGGCATACTCTGCCTGAGGTTTGGATGCAGGTGGAGTACGGTCGGGTTGGTTTTGCCTTAAAAACCAACCGGGCCCCAGGAACGAAAAAGCCAATAACTCTCAGATCGGGCGCCCGATTGACGCGCCGTCTGTTGCGTTGAGTTCCTGTTGACGATACGGAACTTTTGGATACATCAACTCTGGACTTTGTGACATTTGATGTATCAGCCTCTCGGCCCGTGGAGCGGACCCTCCCGAACGAGCTTGCTGTGTGCGGGAACCCTAGAGCTGGCTGCGACTGCTACTGTGACTGCGACGACGACTGTGCAGAGATCCTTAGTGGATTCGACGACGACGACTATAGCAGTCAGCGATCCTGTATGGATCAGTGCTACCAATCCTGTGTGGGTCTGATCCTGTGTGGGCCAGCGCTCAGCGGTCCTGTGTGAATCAGCACCTACAGATCCTATGTGGGTCCGATCCTGTGTGGGTCTTTGCGGGGGTTAGTACCTATCGATCCTTTGTGGGTCCGACGACTTAGACGGATCAGTGATCATCTCTATCGTCTTTCGAAGAAGTATACCTATGTGAGCTGAATTCTGTTTACCTTCCTGTGTGGATTGTGTTGGGCTATCCTGTGTGGATTATGTTTTTCTTTCCTGTGTGGAATACGTATACTTTCCTATGTGGACTGAGTTGTACTTGGGCTCGGAGGTTGGAGCGTATTGGAATTGATGACTTAGGTATATGTATGGGAATATACCTAAGTAGTGTCGGTTGTTACTTCATGTTTGTATCTTTCCTTTGTGGTTTATCCTTTGTGGATTTTGGGAGACCTTCGGGGGTCTCGGGGTCCCTACTGAGTAGCTTATACTCACCCCTGCACGGGCTATGTCCGCACTACGTTGTGTTGGTTGCAGACGACGGACATCGTTGATCGTGGTTGAGGCTTGCAGAGTAGAACGATACCTGGAGGTGGACCACTGGGCGGGACGTGCTCGGAGCGGACGGCGGGACCCGAGGAGCAGTGGAGCTATCTGTACCCACCCTTCAGGTGGGATTTCCAGTGGACAGCTCGGTGTAGCGGCTTTTACTTTACAGTTGTTGTTTTCCCTTTCGAGTTGTACTTTACTTTCAGTTTGGGTTTGTATACTGGCCCATTCCCTTTTCCGCACTTTCAGTTGTACTCTGTTTTTACTTAGTGTTTACTTTTCCGCTTGCTTACTCTGTGGTGCTTGTCTACTTTACAAAGGCAATGCCTTCCCTTTTTACCAGGAATTACGCCTTGGTGCTAGTCGCCAGCCCCTGGCCTATGGAAGGCGGGCTTGGGGTAGTCACGGCACGGGCCCCGAGGACGGGCCGTGACAAATTGGTATCAGAGGAGTTCGGTTCTACCGCGAACTCTGATATTTTCTATGTGAAGCAATTGTGTTTAGTGTATTGAGTGTGGTTATCAGTTCAGGGAGTCCAGTGTTGGTGCGGCGGCCGACGAATCCGTACACCAGGACCCTGACTTCTAATTTCTGACTTAATGCACGAAAACATTGATTGCGTGTGTGTTTCAAGTTTACTTTGTGATTACTTTGTATCAGCTCACCAGGTATATTGTTCTGACCGTGGCACACCTGTTTCCTTTTCTGGATGACCCCACGATGGCAGCCAGCTAGGGTTCCGAGAGTCGAGTGTGACGACAGCCCACCGAGCGATGAGGCCTTGGTGCAGGGCCCTTGTTCAGTAGTGGCACCAGCGGTAGCACTACCCGCCGAGCCACCGATACTTCCAGCACTATCCACTGACGATGCACGTCACCTCAGCGCACTGCATGAGTTTCTGCGCCAGCGACCACCCAGGTTTCGTGGGGAGACGGACCCCGAGGCAGCCGAGGACTGGCTGGAGGCAGTAGTACGAGTTTTCAGGCTAGTGAGGACACCAGTAGACCTCATGGTGATCCTCACGGTGAGCCTACTACACGCAGCAGCAGAACGATGGTGGAGCTTGATGCTCTAGGTGCACGATGAGGCATCTCTAGTTTGGATGGACTTTGAGAGCCTCTTCCGCTCGGAGTTCGTCCCAGCCACCCTACGTGTGGTGCGCATTCAGGAGCTTCTTCAGCTGCGGCAGGGCAGCATGACGGTCGCTCAGAACTCGGCGAGATTTACAGATCTCTCGCGCTACTCGACCGACATGGTACGGGACCCATTCTTCCGGTCCCGGACCTTCGAGCAGGGTTTGAGACATGAGATCGTGGCATCGCTGATCTCCCTCAGCATACCGACTCAGACGGGAGTACTGGAGCGGGCCCTTTTGATCGAGAGCTTTCTTGCTGAGTCTACACCAGCACCGAGAACCACCGCAGGGCTGCACGTAGCAGAGTCTTCTGTAGCAGTTAGTCGACGGATGACTCAGGGGTCTAGGAAGACCAGACCCTTAGGTAGACGACCTCAGGACACTGGCTCAGCAGTGCGGGGCACACAGCACGAAGCTAGTCTTTCGAGAGGCAGATAGTGCTACTCGTGCAGCGGGCAGGGCCACATGGCTCGTGACTGCCCGACTCGCCGTGCCGAGGAGCAGAAGACGGTTGAGGGACCACCGAGGCAGAGGAAGAGGTTCGACTGTGGCGGTCCGCAGGGAGGAGGCGGATGAGGTAGGGGAGCTAGCCGAGCAGCAGGTGGTGGGCGACGCTTTGAGGCTCTACCACCACCACCACCAGGAGGTCCACCCCGACCACAAGGAGCTAGCGGGCAGAGACATGCACAGCTCTAGGCAGCAGAGGCCTACGACCACGGCACGCCTGAGATGATTCGAGGTACTATCTGTGTCTATTACACCCTTGCTGCAGTTCTTATAGACACAGGAGCGAGTCACTCTTTCATATTCGTTGCCCTTGTTTGGAGCTCGGAGATTCCGACAGAGCTGTTGGCTCGATCCTTACGGCTAGAGACTCCTACGGGAGCAGACTCGACGATTACGCACTGGTGCCGGCAGTGTGAGCCTACTCTAGGAGGCGAGAGCTTCGGCTGGGATCTTCTTGTAGCAGCGTCGAGGCCTTACGATTTTATCTACGGCATGGATTGGTTATCTACGGTCCATGCACATATTGACTGTTTTAGGCGCAAGGTCTGATGTGTACGCACCGACGGGAGCAGGTTCACCTTCACCGGCGAGAAGGGAGCCTTTGCAGCACAGGATGGACTTCCGCGGAGGAGAGGACAGCCCATCACACATCAGTTGTCTAGCCTCATCCTAGGAGCAGTTGACGTGCGGAGTCCTGGTTTTCCTACAGTGGTGGATCTGTTTGCGGACGTTTTCCCCGACGACGTTCCAGGGTTACCTCCTCGCAGAGAGGTAGACTTTTATATTGACCTATACCCTAGGACGGCTCCGATATCGACTCCAGTATAACGGATGGCCCCCGCCGAGCTTCGAGAGCTACGGGTACAGTTGGAGGACTTGCAGGGCAAGGGGTTCATCCGACCTAGTGTTTCACCCTGGGCTTCCCCGATATTGTTCGCCAAGAAGGCGGACGAGAGCTTGAGACTTTGTGTTGACTATCGTCGCCTGAACCAGGTGACAGTGAGGAACAAGTATCCACTACCGAGGATTTATGACCTCTTTGATCAGCTCAAGGGAGCACGGTGGTTCTCAAAGATAGACCTCAGGTCAGGCTATCATCATCTCAGAGTTAGAGGCGAGGACGTGCAGAAGACGACCTTCAGATGTCGGTATGGCCACTATGATTTCTTGGTTATGCCCTTCAGCATAACCAATGATCCAGCAGTGTTCATGGCCCTCATGAATAGGATCTTTCATCCATGCCTTGATCGGTTTGTCGTGGTCTTCATCGACGACATTCTGATTTACTCGACGACTGAGGAGGAGCACGCCTACCACTTACGGGTTGTACTAGACACACTCCGAGAGCACCAGCTTTATGGTAAGCTCTTGAAGTGCCAGTTCTGGATACGTGAGGTCCACTTCTTGGGACACATCATCTTTGAGGATGGAGTTGCAGTGGATCCTGTGAAGATCGAGGCAGTGTTAGCTTGGGAGCCACCCAGGAGCGTGACGGAGGTTCGGAGTTTCTTGGGACTAGCCGGATACTATCGGAGATTCATGCCAGACTTCTCTAGAGTTGTGGAACCACTCTCAGCTTTGAAAAAGAAGGGTAAACCCTTCATGTGGTCAGACAGATGTCAGCAGAGCTTCCAGGAGTTGAGACAGAGATTGACCAGCGCACCTATCTTGAGGTTGCCTGAGGAGGGAGTAGGGTACGTAGTCTACTGTGATGCATCAGGGACCGGACTCAGTTGCATCCTGATGTAGGAGCGGGCAGTGATCGCTTATGGATCACGTCAGTTGAGACCGCATGAGCAGAACTACGCTACCCATGACCTGGAGTTAGCAGCAGTGGTCTTCGCTCTGAAGACATGGCGACACTATTTGATGGGCGAGCGCTTTTCAGTCTTTTTTGATCATCAGAGTCTTAGGTATATCTTCTCACAGAAGGACCTGAACCTGAGACAGCGGCGATGGCTCGAGTTCCTCCAGGACTATGACTTTGAGATATTCTATACTCTTGGGAAGGGGAACGTAGTAGTCGATGCCCTCAGCAGGAGGACGGTCATTCAGCTACTCGAGGAGGCGACGGAGTAGCTAGCCTCTTTGCATATATCCTTTGTGGATAGAGATGGAGCAGCCTTCCTTCAGTCTCTCACAGTCACTCCTCCACTAATGTAGCGGGTCAGAGAGGCACAGCGTGGGGATACTGATTGTGAGACGCGGCATGCACAGATATCCTCAGGACAGGCAACTGATGGTTTCTCCTTTGGAGCAGAGCACGACATCCTTTTCATAGGACGTACCATGGTACCATTCGCTTTACAGGATGAGGTTCTGAGAGAGTTTCACACTTCTCCTTTGGCGGTACATCCTGGAGTGGCGAAGATGTACCAGGATCTCAGACGACAGCACTGGTGCCCAGGCATGAAGAAGGATGTAACAGAGTTCTTTTCTCGATGCCTCACCTGCCAGCAGGTGAAGGCCGAGCACCAGGTACCAGCAGGCTTGGTACAGCCCTTGGAGGTCCCGGAGTGGAAGTGGGATGGGATATATATGGACTTCGTGACTGGACTTCCACGCACTTACAGAGGTCACGACTCCATCTGGGTGATTATCGACCGACTCACCAAGTCGGCTCACTTCTTACCCATCTGAGAGCAGGGCTCAGTGGAGAGCTTGGGACGTATTTACATTCAAGATAATGTACGGCTTCATGGTGTGCCATCATCTATCGTCTCCGATCGAGATGCACGCTTTACTTACCGGCTTTGAAAGGGGTTACAGGAGGCATTCGGGACGCAGCTACGTCTGAGTACAGACTTTCACCCTCAGACAGATACTCAGATGGAGAGGACCATTCAGACTCTCGAGGACATTCTCCACGCATGTGTCCTTGACTTTGGTCGTAGCTGGGAGGACCACCTACCCTTGGTGTAGTTCGCGTACAACAACAGCTTCCACTCCACCAACGGGATGGCACCATACGAGGCGTTGTACGGCCGACCTTGTAGATCTCCTTTGTGCTGGACAGACCCTAGGGAGTCAGCACTTGTGAGACCAGAGATGGTCCAGGCCACGACAGAGAAGGTCCAGGTCATCCAGGAGCGGATGAGGACAGCTCAGAGCCGATAGAAGTCTTATGCTGATAGGAGGCGGAGGCCACTGGAGTTTGAGGATGGAGACCACGTCTTCTTGCGGGTCTCACATCGACGTGGTATATGGAGATTTGGTCGAGGCGGCAAGTTATCTCCGAGCTTCATCGGACCCTTCCAGGTCCTCAGCAGGATAGGCGAGGTGGCTTATCGCCTGGCTCTACCACCTCAGTTGCACCGGGTGCACGACATCTTCCACGTGTCTCATCTGAGGAGATACTTTCACGACCCAACACACATCATTGACCATGGGGAGCTTGACGTTGACGATGGGGAGACTTTTACGGAGGTCCCGGGGGAGATCGAGGATCAACAGGAGCGGGTCCTACGTGGACGGTTGATTCCTCTAGTGCGCATCAGATGGCAGCACGGGAATCTCCAGGAGAGCACTTGGGAGCGAGAGGCTCAGATGCGTGCTCAGTACCCTCATTTTTTTCTATAGTTTTGATGTATCTTTATGGGGACGTAAAGCCCTGAGGTGGGAGTAATGTAAAGACCCATAAAATTCAAGGGAAATTTTTTTTCTTAATTTTCTTTAGAATTTTACAAGAGCGCGGTTTCTGACAGCACCTGATTCTGAGGTCCGGTGTGCCCAGAATTAATTTCCGAAGTTTGGCTCGGGTACGTTCAGTGAACGAACGATCGGGTTTTTCTATCTTTTGAACCGGTGCCCGGAATCAAATTCCGAGGGCACTGATGAACTCGCAGCGCTGATATTCTCTTAAGGAGACCTTTTCCGAGGTTGCGTTTTATGCGGGTTGAGAGTTAGTTTTGGGGGAATTAAAATGAAGTTAAATAAAATGTGGAAACACAATTTATTTCTTTTTAACCATGTTGGTTATATCCTCCCAAAGGGAGTTAGAGGTGGGACCCACATCCACTTAACCTCCCTTGAGAGGATTAAGTGTGGTGGGGACCACATGAAGCCTAACTCCTCAACTCCCCTTAAAACTCCCAAATAACACCTCTCATATTAATTTGACAACTTGAGTTATTAATTGAGTTGAGTTGTTTAATTTCAAACCTTTGAAATTCAAGTGGTTTAGTTGTGTAAATAAAATAAGCTTTAAGCTTATTTTATTTTGGTTAGTATCCTTTGCCACCTTGAGAGGTTTTGGGAAGCTCTCTCTTCATCTTCTTCAACCTTGACGAAGAACACGAAGAACACTTAAGCTCCGACGAAGAACGCCGCTTCTCTTCTTCATAGCCGGTGTGTTTCCGAAGATTGACGACGCCGCTTCTTTCGATCTTCTTCCCGTGTCAACGAAAGGAGACGCCGCTTCCTCCTCAGACTTTCTTCGTCAGCTTACGAAGATTCACCAGTGACGTACCTCTTCGGACGCACCTCAACGTCAATGGAATCGACGTACGATTACCGCGACGCCCGACCTCCGCGACGCTTGTCTTCCGCGGCTTGTTGGTGTGCTCCGCTCTTGAAACCGAGGTAGGGGTTTTATTTATTTAATTGTTCGTGAATACCAACTTGGTGATGATCATGGATTAAAACCCTTTTTGTTATCGAATAACACGAGGGGGTCGGACCGCACAAACACGGTCGACCCTCCTCCTTTTTTGTGATGGTTTCTTGAGGTTGATACGAGAAAATGTGGTGCCGTCACACCACGCGATATATTGCGGAAGATACACGCGGCGCCGTCGCGCCGCGCCGTGGAAAGAAATTTCAAGGACGCGACGCCGTCGCGCCGCATTGAAGGAAACTGAGGGCGCCTTGGCTGGAGAGGGGTCACGGTGGAGGGGCGCGGTGCCGTCGCACCGCGCCAGACGACAAGGGCCGCGGCCGGTTCCGGGCCGCGGCGGAGCTTGGTGACCGGCGGCCAGCCGGGCCGCCGGTGTCAGAAGCCGAAAGGGGACCAGCCTTGCCGGTCCCGTTGAGAGGGAGCCAGCCGGCCAAATTGGGCCGGCCGAAATGAAGAAATCTGGGGGAATTTAATTCCCCTGGCCAGTTGAAACGGACCCCCATTATGAGGGGTGCCGCGGTTTCACAAAAGGGGGGGCAGACGCCCCCCGTTCTCAATCAGCTTGGCCGAAGGCCGAGCTGGCAGCGCGCCCAACGCGCTGCCTTGAGCCGGACCGGCGCGCCTGGCCGGTCTGCCAGGCCGGGCTGGGTCGACCCTGTCCGGGGCGGGTCGACCCGGTTCGGACCAACCGGGGGGTCTCGGGCCGGGTCGGCCCGGGCCCGAAACCCCAATACCTAACTGTTTGGGTTCAAATGCCCATAACTCGGGCTAAAGACCTCCAAATGGCGCGCCGTCTGCGAAGATGCGATCCTTGGATCGGGACGGTCGTTTCTTTATATTTCACTCAAGGTTTAGAAATACTTTGAGTTCGACCAGGTTGGTTCGTACACGAAACCAACCGGGCCCTCGGAGCGGAAACGCTCATAACTCGAGCTACGGACGTCTGAATGACGTGTCGTCAGCTTTGTTGAGTTCCTCATAGTGAGAAGGATATTTTGTCATACTCCGCCCGAGGTTTGGACGCAGGTGGAGTACGTTCGGGTTGGTTTTTCCTTAAAAACCAACCGGGCCCCTAGAACGAAAAACCCAATAACTCTCAGACCGGGCGTCCGATTGATGCGCCGTTTGTTACGTTGAGTTCCTGTTAACGATACGGAACTTTTGGATACATCAACTCTGGACTTTGTGACAGTTGATGTATCAGCCTCTCGGCACGTGGAGCGGACCCTCCCGAACGAGCTTGCTGTGTGCGGGAACCCTAGAGCTGGCTGCGACTGCTACTGTGACTGCGACGACGACTGTGCAGAGATCCTTAGTGGATTCGACGACGACGACTATAGCACTCAGCGATCCTGTGTGGATCAGTGCTACCGATCCTGTGTGGGTCCGATCCTGGGTGGGTCATCACTCAACGGTCTTGTGTGAACCAGCGCCTACAGATCCTTTGTGGGTCTGATCCTGTGTGGGTCTTTGCGGGGGTTAGTACCTATCGATCCTTTGTGGGTCCGACGACTTAAATGGATCAGTGATCATCTCTATCGTCTTTCTAAGAAGTATACTTGTGTGAGATGAATTCTGTTTACCTTCCTGTGTGGATTGTGTTGTGCTATCCTGTGTGGATTATGTTTTGCTTTCCTGTGTGGAATACGTATACTTTCCTATGTGGACTGAGTTGTACTTGGGCTCGGAGGTTGGAGCGTATTGGAATTGATGACTTAGGTATATGTATGGGCATATACCTAAGCAGTGTCGGTTGTTACTTCGTGTTTGTATCTTTCCTTTGTGTTTTATCCTTTGTGGATTTTGGGAGACCTTCGGGGGTCTTGGGGTCCCTACTGAGTAGCTTATACTCACCCCTGCACGGGCTATGCTCGCACTACGTTGTGTTGGTTGCAGACGAAGGACAGCGTTGATCGTGGTTGATGCTTACAGAACAGGACGGTACCTGGAGGTGGACCACTGGGCGGGAGGTGCTCGGAGCGGACGGCGGGACCCGAGGAGCAGTGGAGCTATCTGTACCCACCCTTCAGGTGGGATTTCCAACGGACAGCTCGGTGTAGCGGCTTTTACTTTACAGTTGTTGTTTTCCCTTTCGAGTTGTACTTTACTTTCAGTTTGGGTTTGTATACTGGCCCATTCACTTTTCCGCACTTTCAATTGTACTCTGTTTTTACTTAGTGTTTACTTTTCCGTTTGCTTACTTTGTGGTGCTTGTCTACCTTACAAAGGCAATGCCTTCCCTTTTTACCGGGAATTACGCCTTGGTGCTAGTCGCCAGCCCCTGGCCTATGGAAGGTGGGCTTGGGGTAGTCACGGCACGGGCCCCGAGGACGGGTCGTGACAAAACATCACATTTATTGATAGACCAAGCACTAATTAAAGTTGATATTATTATGATTTTTTGAATTAATTTTTCATCATGAGAATAAACTTTAGAAATAAATGTCATTATTACATGTGAATATAGATATATGGATAATAAGGATATGGGTTTTTTTTGTAAGTTCAAAGGATAGTGTAGCCAAGAATCTTAAATAATTAATTGGGGAAAAATTAATATAAATTTAAAGTAAATATTTGAGAAGAGCTTTTGTTTGATAATTCTATAGATTCAAAATATGAAGTTTTACCCCATTAAATTATAGAATATTGAGCTTTTATGAACTATTATTTTTAAAAGTTTTAAAATAATAAATTCCATGATGTATAAATTCACAGATTTTCTAATTTTGAATATCATAAAATATCCATGTGATTATTATTTACTTTATTAGGAGAAACAATGTTAATGGAGTATGAGTGAGTGTGACTTGTTACCACTGACAATCATTTAGAGTTAAAGAAAGAAGAAAACTAACCTATGAAACCTAAATATTTTAAAGGCCTAATAAAAGATAATCATTTTAAAGATGGAACTCTTATTGAAGATACTTATTATCAATGTTCATGAATAAATTGAAATTTTATAGATATAAATAGATTTATGTGTAAGAGAGAGTGGTAACTGTTGAAAATTGTAGCAATAGAGGAAGGAGATCAAACATGTTTAAGTCTATAAGAGACTCTTTATAACATGCCAGGATTTTATGGTACATATTACCTAATCAATTCAATTTATTCAATATCTTATAGCTTAAATGAACAATAATATACCATTAAATATTAACATGAATATTGGAATAGTAATGAAACCACTAGGAATAGTTATATAGACATTAGAATAATAACCTCACCTTTAAAATTATAAGTAAAATTTTGGTATCTCATAAATGAAAAAAATGATATATTGATATCATATAAAAATAAAATAAATTTTTTAAAAATCATTAATTAAGCGTTGTTATTTTTTGGAAATGTAAATGTTTATTTTAAATTTTATAATTAATATAATGGTTTAAAAAAATTATTTTCATTAAATATATTCATAAATTAATATTTTGTTGTATTATAATTATAACAGAATTTTATGAAACCACAATTTATTTTTCAATGTGTCATAAATTTGATTATAATATTAAAATTGATGTTTTTTTGAATAATTGATGATTTTAATTAAAAATTAAATTTCTCATATTTATAGATTTATTTTCATAAAATTTATTAAATTTTTTAATTCTACATGTCAAAAAATGATTAGGATGAATTTTTGGGATTTTTCTGAAATAGTTGATTTTTTTTCAGAATAGTGAAATATGGTAATTTATGTTATTCAACATTTTAAACCAAATACATTAATTTTTTAGTCATGAATGATGTAAGAATCCATTATTTTGAACAACAATTCACTATTTACAATACTTAGTCATAATAATAAACCTTATTGATAGTCTTGAGCCTAAATAATAAACAAATGAATAAAAAAATAAAAGAACACCACTCTCCCCTATAAATACCAACCCTTCTCCTCACAAATTATAGAACTTTGATATTTCTTATATTATAAATAATTAATACTACAAACCTCTTCCTCACATCCTGGTCTTTCTGGTCTCACCAAAATAGCTATCCCAAGTTCCTTAAGTAGGTTCTCAAAGAGACATTATTCAAGAGGTGAAATCCTACTTCGTTCTGTTATCATATTCTTACCTCCTTTCTCAAAACAAGAATGATAACTACATTATATTATATATACTAGGATTTTGTTGTGTTAATGTAATATAAATTAACAAACACATTATCCTCTCCCTTTTATTCTAAAATTGAAAAATTTCCCGTGATGTGTTGATTTACCACCATCGACGACGATGCATTTTCATTTTCCATTACAACCTTCAAGGATGGTCATAAAACCATTATTATGGTTAAATAATATTTTATTATAAATATTATAAGTTATACAATATTATAGAACCAATATATAAACATGATATTAAATTAAATGACATAAGTTTTTGATGTTCATAAAAACCGTCAAAATAAATTAAATCATTTTTATTAATGTTTTATCTAATGAATCTTTCTCATAACCTAAAAAAATGATAAATAAGATTATTTTAACTTTTATAATTTCATTAATAACATATAATTTCAGCTTTAGAGAATTATTCTCATTTTACCTGATCTTTTATACATGTATACAAGTGAACCAATCAAGAAAATAAAGGAAAAAACACTCTCGAATGAAAAATTGAAACTTATAACTCGTAAAAAAGAAAAAAAATGAAATTAATAAAATTATAATATATAAAATAAATGTTTAATAGGTTATAAATTAAATTATTAGTGAGTCTAATTTTATTATCTAGGACATTAAGTACAAGTGCATAACGCTTTGAGACAAAGGGTAATGGGTTTCTCATCTCACTTTTATATTTGTGAGATATGCTTCATTCAATACGTATTCCTTCTGTATGGTGTATGTATAATGATCCTTTTATATGTGATCATAATTCATTGAATAGTTCATTAAATATCCATATATCTTGTATCATGGAAATTATTATTTTCTTAGTTGTATACCATTTTTAGATACAATGTTTTCTTTGAATGTTGTTTTAACTAGAAAAGTATTAATAAATTTGTATTTTCTAATAAATAAGGATATTTTGATAAGAAATATTGTTATTGAATAAAATATATGTATGGATAATACTTTTTACTTGTATTTTAATTTGGGGACTGATATTATATAGTTATTCGATGCATCGAATGGAATCATCATACAAAATAGTTGGCGATAACCCCTTCACATTTTCTTCCAAGAAAAATCAGACGAGTTTCTACTCATAAAACTAAACTATATTGTGGAAGTTCTAAATATTAGTGGTTCTTTTTAGAGATACAAGACTTATAATAATTAGTCATTTTCTTTATTTAGTATTTATCTAATACTTTCTATGATATTTTCACCATAAAAAAATATATGGATGCATTTTTATTCTCAATTTCTTGATGGCATATGTTTTTTAGTAATTTAACTTTCCACAATGATTATGTCGGATTAAATTTTATTCACTTATTATTTATACATGTACCCCTTATTGAGGATTTTATCTCACCATTTTTTTCCATCCTCAGGTTAGTGTTGGAGTTGAGCAGATCATGACCATATTTGGACAACATAATCAAGTTATGAATAATAACCATATGACACTTATATTGGATAGTTTCATGTGGATTAATACCCTATATTTTAGTGGGACTACTAAGCCAATTGTAGATGAGTAGTGGATGAATTCCATTGAAAATATATTTCTGGCATTGGGATGCAATGAAAATGAATAGGTAGTACTGGAAGAATATTTTCTTAAGGAAGATGTTGATCAATGGTGGATGTCGATCCAAAATACTAATGAGAATGATGAAATAGAAGAAATGGAATGGTGAAATTTTTAAGAAAAATTCTTTGATAAATATTTCTTATGTGAGAAGAAAACTAAAATTAAGAGAAAATCACATAACTTAAATAAAAGGAAAGAAGAGAGTATTACAGAGTATAAATATACCTTTACAAGACTATCTAGGGGATCTACAGACTACATACGTGATTTGTAAAAACAAAATTGACCATTTATTTGAATTTTTAATCCAATTCTCCAAAGGGAATTGTCTTCTCAAACATTTTCAGTATATTATCAAATAGTATTGAGTGTAATAAAAATAGAGGAGAAATCATCTAGATTCTATATGTTTAAGGGAAACCAATATAATAATAGTTCTTCTGATAACCACGAAAAAGGAGAGTCATTAAAGAAAAATAGGGGAAAGAAGAAATTCCCATTGAAAAAAAAATTGTGTAAATAATCATCCTAGGAAATCCTTGAAAGGCATGGTAGTTTTTTATAAGTGTGGATAAAAGGGTCATAAAACTAATTAATTCAAGGGGAAGAAACAAATCAATTATTTTTAATTATTCAATTGTAATGAAATGGGTAATTACTCAAATCAATTTTGCAAGTGTCAAGGGAATCTACTATAGAAGATTCCAAGGAGAGATAGACAAGCTTATGTAATTACCAAAGCTAAATTAGAAATACCCAATGATATTTTGGTTGGTTCATTAATCCTATATTAAAATTTATCCAATTCATTATTTGATTTTAGATCATCAAACTCTGTTATATCTACCCAATTTTCTTAGAAAATTAGACATTTCCCTTTTATTTAATTAGTTAGTTTTTCATCAAAACTTCTAAGGGAATTATCATTTTAAAAAAATGTGTCATTCATCCCCCTTTATAGAACATAAACATGATTTAATTTCTAAATGTATCATAATAGCTATGGCTTACTTCGATATAATCCTCAATACGTACTGTCTTTCAAAATATGAAGTTATAATTTATTGTAAGAATATGGAAATTATGATTTGTGAGGAAGATGTAAAATCTGTTATCATTAGAAAAGAAACTTAATCATCTAATTCTTTTCTAGATCCACCCCCATTACCTCCACTAAAATTAAATTCATGGGGAGGAAGGAAAAAACAACATCTATAGATATAGAAAGTAATCTAAAAATTGAGGATGTACCAATATTATGGGAATATGTTTATTTATTTCATGATGAATTACCTAGACACCCCCTATAGCATGATGTTGATTTAATATTGATTTAATCTATGATTCAATAATAATATAAAATACTCCTTAAATAATGAACACAATGGAATTAGTTGATCTGAAGAAACAATTATAGGAGATTAGTAATAAGGGGTTTTATTTTCCTTGGTGTTTCTCCATGGGGAGACCCTATTCTATTTGTTAAGAAGAAATATGGATCCTGGAGGTTGTGAATTGACTATATATAAACCAATACTATTAAATAAAGAAGAAGTATCTACTACCTCACCTTTATGATTTATTTGATCAACTTTATGAAGCTCAATATTGTTTAATGATTGAACTTCATTCTGGGTATCATCAATTATGATTAAAGATGGAATATATTCTAAAGAAAGCTTTTAGGATGAAGTATGGACATTAATAGTTTATATTAATTCCATTTGGATTGAATAATGCACCATATTTTTTCATGGATCTAATGAATAGAGTATTCAAGTAATAAATTGATGATTTTGTTGTAGCATTTGTTGATGATATTTTGATGTATTTTAAAAGCCATGAAGACCATGTGAATCATTTATGAATCTCTCTTGAGACTCCTAGAAGGAAATATTTATATTCTAAATTTATAAAGTTTTAATTATAGATTTAGGAAATTTATTTTCTTAGCTATATTATCTCTAAGGAAGGAATCTCAGTTGATCCTATAAAGACAAAGGAAATCCATGAATTTCTTACACCTATAAACCTAATTTAGGTATATATATTTATTGGTTTAGCAAGTTACAATTGGTGTTTCATTAAGAATTTTTCCTAATTGACTAACCCATTAACCAATCTCACACATAAATGGGTTAAGTATTTATGCACAAAATAATGTGCAAAATGTTTTTAATAATTGAATAAAAGATTATTCAATGCTCCGATTTTGACTCTACCATCATAAAATGATGGGTTTCTAATATACAATGATACATAGAATAAAGGGAGGGGTCATTTCCTTAAAAAAATGATAAATTTATTGTATATGCATTAAGGAAGTTTAATATTCATGAAAAAAAATTATCCAACTCATGATCCTAAATTATCACCCGTAATCATTGCTATAAAAATATTGATACACTATATCTATGGTTAAAGATGTGAGATATATACAAATAAAAAGAGTTTTAAATACATATTTAAATATAAATAACATAACATAAGGCAAAGATGATGGATCAAGTTTCTCAAAGATTATGATTTCACAATACACTACCACTCAAGAAAAGAAAATAAGGTATAAGATTCATTAATAAATAACGATCATAGACTTCTAACAAAAAATAATGATTGAGAATGATCCTATATTCATGGATTTAGTAAATATGGATATAGAGATTTTTAAGGAAGGGTAAAAATAACTCCTATAAATGATTGATAAATCATCTTTACAATAGAAGATAAAAAGATCTTAATTTGATTATGATATTTTTCAAAATAAAATTAAAGCTTTTAAGTATGGAAGTTTGGAATACTTCATGTATGAGGATAGAATTCTAAAATTTTGAAAGAGGTTATGTGTTACATATAAACTCAAGCTAAAAATGTTACTATTAAAGGATTCTTATAGTTTAAATTTCTCTATATACCATGGTAGTATCATTATGTACAGAGATCTGAAGGAATATTTTTTGTTAGATAACTTGAAGTGGGAAATATTAACTAAGTGTCAAGATGCCTTGTTTGAAAACAAGTGAAGGATGAGAGATAACATCCTAGAGGAGTCATGAAACCTCTATCTATTCCTATGATGAAGTGGGATGACATTACTATGAATATTGTCACTCGATTATCAAATACCCCTAGAAAGAATGATATGATATGGGTTATTGTTAACCACCATACAAAATTGGAAAACTTTCTTGCTATAATGGAAGATTTACCTCTTGAGTACCCATAAATAGTCTATATTAATGAAATCCTAAGACTTCATGGTGCTCGTCTATTGATTGTGTCAGATCAAGATCCTTGTTTTATATCAAGATTTTGGAATATTCTTCACAAGGCTTTGGATACTAAGCTCCATTTGAGTACCAATTGTCACCCTCAAACCAACGAATAATATGAAAGAACTATTCAAACATTATAAGACATGTTGATATCATGATCACTTGAAATTAAAGGTATGTGGGGTTAGTTTTTACCTTTGTTATAATTTTCCTATAATAATAGTTTCCATTCTATTATTTAAATGGCGCCTGATGAAGCATTATATGGAAATAGATGTCAAACTCCAACTTTTTGGGGGTGAAGTTGGAGAGAGGAAACTTATAGGACTAGAAGTTATTGATGAGCCAAAAACCAATTTAAAGAGTATTTAGGCTCATATTAAAGGATCTCAAAGTAGGAAAAATATTTATGTTGACAACCAAATTAAGGATTTGGAATTTCATGTGGGAGATCATGTATTTATGAAAGTATCTCCATGTAAGGGTGTCATAAGGTTCGATAAGAAAGGAAAACTGGGACCAAGGTGAATTGGACCATTTGAAGTTATATAAATAATTGGAACTTAATTTGGCTTGCGGCAAAGATCGTACTAATTTTCTTGACTCAAAAGATAAAGTATTGATAAATTCAATGACTTGACTGTTTAAAGTAATTTTGAGAAACTATAAAATGGAAGAAGAAATATGGGAACCTTAGGTTGTAATGAAGAAGAACTACCCTCATCTATTTAGTAGGAAATGTTTATTAAAAATTTGGAGGATGAAATTTTCGAAGGGAAGAATATAAAACCCCAAGATTTTAAGATATGTATTTTTTAAAATCAATTAACTTTTTTTGATAACTTATAGCTTAAACGAACTGTGATATATCATTAAATACTAAGATGACCAGTGGAATAGTAATATAACCATTAGGAATAGTAATGTGGCCATTATAATTTTATCCTCTCCCTTAAAATTATAAATAAATTTTAGGAATCTCATAAATTAAAATATGTTATATTTATATCATAAAATAAGAAAAAAATGTTTTAAAAAAGATAAATTAAGTGATGGTATTTTTGTTGAACAAAAATGTTTATTTACAATTTTATAATTAATATAATGATTTAAAAGGAAATTTGTTCTCATTAAATAGATTCAAACATTAATATTCTATTTTATTATAATTATAATATAATTTTATGAGATTATAATTAATTTTTCAAAGTGTCGCAAAATCGGTTATAATATAAAAATTGATATTTTTCAAATAATTAATGATTTTAATTAAAAATTAAATTTATAATATTTTTAAAATTATTTTCATAGAATGGAGCCCATTTTTTAAATATACAATTCAAAAAAATTGTTAGGGTGAATTTTTGTTATTTTTCTGAATTAGTTGATTTTTTGGTGAATTGTGAAATATGGTAATTTATAGTATTTAACATTTTAAGCCAAATACATGAATTTTTGAGTCATGAATGATGTAATAGAACATTAGTTCTATCTAAAATTTACTAGTTAATGTAATATTTCACAAGAATAAAAAATATTGATATTCTTGAGCCAAAATAATAAACACATGAATAAATAATAAAAAACAGCCCTCTCCTCCACTATAAATACCACCTCTCATCACCCCTTCTACTCACACCTTATAATACTCAGATATATCTTATATTATTACCAATTCCTCTCTTAAATATCTTCCCTTGCCCTGGTATTTATGGTCTCATCAAAAGACCAATCCCATACTCCTTAAATAGGTTCTCAAGGAGATGCAATATAGGAGGTAAAATCCCCCTTTGTTCTCTTTTAACTTGTTTTAGTTTAATTTATTTTCATATCCTATCCATACCTCATTTATCAAAAAATGAATGATAACTAAAATATATTATATATAATTTAATTTTATTATGTTAATGGAATATCCATCATCAAACCCCATCTCCTCTACATTTACATCTAAAAATGAAAGCATCATCCATGATAGGTCGATTTACCACCATCGTGGATGATGCATTTTAATTTTAAATTAACACATTCAAGGATAGTAATAAAACCATTAATATGGTTGAATAATATTTTATTATACATATTATAAGTTATATAATGATCTGGAAACAATATATAAACATGATATTAAATAAAATGACATAATTTTGTGCTGGTCGCAAAAACCACAAAAATAAATTAAATCTTTTTCATAAACATTTTATCTAATGAAAAATTCTCATACTAGATAATAAAATGATATATAATATGATTTAAAATTATGGATGTTTAATAATAATATATTATTTCAACTCTAGATAACTATTCCCATTTTACATGACCTTTCATAGATGTATACAAGTGATCCAATCATGAAAACCAACGAAACAACACTTTTGAATAAAAAATTGAATCTTATAACTAATAAGAAGGACATAAATGAACTTAATAAAATTATATGAAATCGAACACATGTTGAATAGGTTCTGAATTAAATTATTAATTAAAAGTATTTTATTATCATGGGCATTAAGTAAAAATGTAGAACACTTTCAGACATAAGGTAAGGGATTTCTCATCTCACTTTTATTTTTGTGAGATACGCGTTATTCATAATTATTCTTTGTGTGCGGGGTATGAATACTAACCATTTTATTTATGAACATCATTAATTAAATATTTAATTAAATATCGATATTTATTTTATTATGTATATTATTATTGTCTTAGCCGTATAACATTTTTACCTATGGTGTTTTATTTGAATGTTGTTTTAACTGGGAAAGTATTGAAATATTTGTATAATCTACTCAATACAAATATTTTGATAAGGAATATTTTTATTGAATTAAATCTCTATATGAATAAATATTGGAAATTGATGTGATGGTTGGGGCCTGACATTATAAATTCCCTCGATGCATCGACATTTCTCATGAGACAAAACAGTTGGTGACAAACCCTTCAGGTTTTTTTTCAAGAAGAATCATACAATTTTCATCCCACAGAATTAAACTATCTTTTGAAATTTCTTAAAGGCAATGGTTCATATTCTAGATACAATATTTCCAATAATTAATCATTTTCTTCATTTAGTATTCAGTTATTACATTCATTGATGTTTCTCACTATGATAAAATATATGGATGCATTTTCATTATCAGTTTATTGATGACATGGGTTTTTCAGTTATTTAACTCTCCATAATGATTATTCCCTATTGAATTTTCTTAACTTATTATTTATTCATGTAAACCTTACTAATCATTTGATCTCTCCCATTTATTTGTCTTCCTTCCCCAATTTATGAATTTTAAATCTTTTAATAATTATCAAGGAAGTAGTTTATTTTCCTTTGTTATATTTAATTTTTAATTACTAATATAATAAGGAAACCATGTATGTATCATGTTATTAAAGACTAATAAACTAATAAATCTGAGGTGATTTTATCTCTTTTATCTCTGTCATTTTAATAAAACAAAAACTGACTTTGGGTATTGGGTTTAGGGTTGTAATATGCTCTATATATTTTTAATCTTACTCCAAGGAGGAGTCAGCTGAATCTAGTTATTAATAAAGGACTTAGTTATTTCCAATGTCTTAATAGTAGTGAACGATTATAGTAGTAAATTAAATAGAGGATGTTACTTGGTTCACCTTTACTAGGCTACATCCAAGGAACATGCACATTAATGTGCATGTGCACCAAATTCACTGGAAGCTTGCTACATAAAGTAAAATTTGGAGAGGCCTCATTGTCCATCCTGATTCACTACCATGAAGAATAGAAGAACTATTTACTCTTCCACAATAGGGAACTCACTACTCCATTTGCTGTATATTATTTCTTCATAAAAATATAATCTTAACATACACATGTTATGGTGTTTATCTTCAATATGAAAATCTCAACTTCTAGTGTGGTTGAAACTATTAGATTTCATTCTTCATCCTTATAATTTCTAGATGAAATTTGGAGCCAAAACTCTAGAAATCATCCATATAATTAATCCTACTTCCTACTATATTTTCTTTGTGTATTTTATATGTGTGTTGTGTAGAGCAGTACTCATCTCCTTCCCAGATTAATCTAAAGGCTAGGATTGATCCAACTCTCTTTCAAATTATTTATATTTTCCCATAAATTTAATGGGGTAATCATGAATAATTAATTTTGTATTAAAAAACGTGTGTTTCAACTTATAATACACTCTGAATGAATTTTTATATAGATAGAAAACTACATGGATGCGACTTAGTGTAAGGTACTATGATATAACACCTTGTATTATGTAATTTCTATGGTGTGGCTAACATTGTTGCAGTTTAATTATGAGACACTGCATAATTTCTACTATATAGTTACAAACACTATAGTATCGCTACCATTGATGTAGTATAAGTATTAGGCACTCCATCCTTTCTGTTCCATGGTCAAAACACTATGCCATAGAGACCTATTTTTGACCTGGTCAACTTTTAATGAAGGAATAAGTCCCAATTAACTCTAAACAATCTATGGCATGGAATACTCAATACCACATCACATCGAACTAGATATGGTGTGGTCACTAAAATTGTGGCATATCCTCCTGTAGGATGAAAAATCTCAAAAACATCACCTCTTCCAATTTCAGACACTCCACATTACTAGACCAAGCCATAACATGGAATCATGATCATCTATTAAGGGTTATAACGTATCATGTTTTCAACAACAAGAAAACTCCAAAATTTCTAAAATAATCAAAATATTCCCAGTTATACATTGTGTCAGAGTGATCTTGATTGCGGTGTACCATTCAAACTCCTTTGTCTTAAATCGAAAACTCATTGATTTTTCCACATAATATAAGTTAACTCAATCCATTGAAATGGATGATGTGAGTAACATGGTCATCTCTCATCCTCATCTATTGCGCCTCCCTATACCATGGACCACTATCTTTGTGATTCCACCCATGTGGAGTGGACCACTACTCCTTCTGCATGATAACCCAAAAACGCACCTCACCTTCCTCATTGATCCCTCCATTGGCTATATAGATCAATTGGTTCCCCTATGTGGTTGAGAAAGTACCCACATAAGTGGGTTTAATATGTCTTGGATATCCAACCCTCTCATTGTCCATATTTTTATAGCATAAGAACCAGGTCAACAATATTGTCTTTTGAACTAGAATGTGACCTATTTTTCTAGAACTATTCCATACTTATTTATTTTTAAACAAACAAAATAAAATTTTCTACTAATCATTAATTCCAAACTGATTAAATCACAGTGTGAAAAATTATAATTTTATAGAAAATTTATCATGAACACCATTTAATCATTTTAACCAAGTCAAAACTCCCCTTATTTTTTCATTGAAAATTTCTCCCCTTCCCTTTTTTCTTTACCCCCTATGAAATATACAATGATATTTCTCTCCCCCTTTGTAAATAAAAAAAAAGATTTCTTGAATCTTAAAATTTGTAAATATTGGGTTATAAAATTAATAAATTAACGTGATAATACAGACTTTCCCCATAGAAGAAATCAAGGGAGTGGGGGTTCTGTATATTCCTATTTAATTTTATTGATGTGTTTAGACTCCAAGATCCAACTAATGCATCTCAACCAATTCTTTGAGTAGTTACTTTATTATGATGTATGCTACTTGTTCATGTACTGACAAATACTGTATTGATATATCATTTTTCTCCACCTTTTCTTTTATGAAATGATATTTGATTTTAATTTTATTGGTCTATGAATGTTGGATGTTATTTTTTTATAAGATTTATTGCACTTGAGTTGTCACACACAATAGAAATTGGATAAGTCACCTCAACACCCATGTCATCAAGTTTTTGATTCATCCAAAGAAATCGGGTGCATGGTTGAGTGGGGAAAACATATTTGTCCTCCATGGTGCTCAAAGATATAAAATCCTTCTTCTCTATTTTCAATGATATACATGAGATACAAGAATAAAATGCACCACCAGATATTGATTTTTTTTCATCTAAAAAACTATACCAATATGCATCAGTGAATCCCATCAAATTCTATTGTGCAATAGTTCGGTAAAATAGCCCATAGTCCTTTGTATGATAAATGTACTGAATAATTATTCTCATATATTTCAAGTTACTTTCCCTGGTTTTACTTATAAATTGAGAGGCTTGACAAGTCTAAAAAATATATTTCTATCCATGAGGCTTTCAAATAAATAAAACACTTAATGATTTACTGATACATGGTCACATAGACTTTTTTTCCCAACTCATCTATTAAAAAATTTATCCTTGTTTCTATTAGAGTTTCCATGGGCCTCAATTCATCTATTTTAAATATTCGTATGAATACCTTATCATATTTGGTTTGTGAATTAAATACCCCATCTAATATTTGAGTGACCTATGAGCCAATGAAAATTTTCATTTCTCCAATTAAAGACATATCAAATTCACACATCATGAGTTTTGAAAATTTATTGCATTGGTTATCATTCAAACCACTAAAAATAATTTCATCAATGTAGATGAGAACCATCAACCACTTTTGATTTTCCTTTATGATATAGAGATCACGACCAAATCCTACTATATGAATATCGTGCTTCTTTTTACATAAATACAATATATAATACCATGATCATGGTACTTTATTGAGTCCATATAATACCTTCTTCATATGACACACTTTTTCATCATATCCATCAATGATAATCCAATCAGGTTTTTCAATAGACACTTCTTTAATAACACCATTCCAAAAGGATGATTTTACATATAATTTATAATTTTGAACCTATTCTAAATTTCCATGTTATAAATAACTAAATATTTTCAATATTTACAACCTATGCATATATTTCATCAATATCATTGCCTTAAATTTTGGAATACCCTTGCACACCAGCCATACTTTTTTTGAATCATTGTTCCATCATTATTTAGTTTATTTTGAAGCACCCATTTGGTTACAATTACATTTTTTTACAAGGCCTTGGAACCACTTCCCACGTATCATTATTTTCTATTTGGTCAATATTATCACATATAGACTTGATCTAGGTCTCATCACATATATATTATATAAAATATTTTGGTTCAACCAAGCGAAAAAAAGATACCTTCTGCAAAGTTTTCATTCTTTTGGTTTGCACGGGATTTGTTCGGTCACCAACAATATTTCCATTAGTTATTTCAAACAAAATTTATCTTTTATGAATATCCATAAAATATGTCTCCATCCCCTCAATCTTCAATTTTTTGGCATTTTTCTTTATTGAGAAGAAATCATTTGTTCTCAAACTCTAAAAAATACTTGAGGGTATTCTTCTTTCCACACAACTTATATTTTTTGTTATTTATTCATTTGAACATAAGAATTATATATTGTAGATTTATTCCACTCCATGGAATCCTTGTTTCTAATATCTTTCCATAATACATGTTTCAATTAACATAGTTCAATCCATATTGTTAACTATATGATTTATTCTCTCCACAACCCAATTTTGCTGGGGTGTTCTCACAAATAATACCTAATTTATAATTGCATGGTTGTATAGATATTAATCACCATGATGATATGTGAATTTAGCCCCATTTTTAGTATGAAACATATAGATTTTCACTCCATGCATTTTTTCAATCCTTATTAGGTATAGAGTCATTCATCTGCAAACTTTAGACTTTTTTTATGATTAGCATAATCCATGCCATTTTGTTCTAATAATCTATAATTAAAACTCAATATATTATTTAATATATTTCTTTAGGTAAAATTTCCCCACATATATTCACATGCATGAGATCAAGTAATCTTTATGTCATCTTCTTCTTTGACTTTTCAGTGTAACGCCCCAAAAATCTAAAGTAGGAACATTATATTCGATAGCGTGTATGGCACGCAACACAAATATCATAAGGGAATATATTATATTAATAATTTATAATATATTTAATATTTTAAATAAATTAAATATATTTTATATATTACTTTTCATGTTACGCTGATTTAGCACATGTCTTACGCAACAATGAGTTTCTTCAATGGCTTGTGTTACATGAAAGATCAAGTTTTACGGAATAATAATATATTATTAAAATATTATTATTTAATATAATAATATATAAACTAGATATTATGAATGTAATTAAATAACTTATTAAAATATGTGGTTTAAAAAACAAATTAATTGGTTACAATTAATTTGAAATAAATACAAGAACTAATTGAGTATAAAGAGAATATTTTAGTAGAAAAATTTTGTATGCTCCCAAAGATGTTTTACTGAAATAAATTAAATTAATTAAAATTACGGAGAGATATTAATGTGATATATATATTATATATGAATTAAAATATTTTGGATATTCAACAAATATATTTAATAGGCTTAAGATAAAATAAAACACAATTTTATGCATAAAATACTCAATTTTTATTAAGCCACTTTTACCGCCTTTTAATGGTGAAAATATTCTAAATATAATTTTTGTAAATTTTATAAATATTATATGTAAAAATAAACCTAATATTTTTAATAGAAACATAAAAATTATTTTAGGGAAATTTTTTGATATTTTTCTTTGAAGTATCATTTTTTATTGAAAGGCGAAAAATACTGAATTTAATTCAAAAATGACTTTTCATCTGATTTATTTATAAGGAAAAGTTAAATATTAAATTAGTTTTAAATTTTAATTAGATCAATTTTTCTATAAATTAATATAATCTAGGTAATTTTTGTCAATTTAACTTTAAAATTGGTTATAAAAACTTATAAAAATTTTGAACATTTTTACTTTAAAAACCAACATTGTCATCCCATCTGTGGGATTAAATTTAAATTAATTTCTTACACTTATGTGATCGTAATTTAGAAAAATATATTCCATATTTCGAATCATAATAATTTATAATTTATAATAATTTCAACTTAGTGTTTGACCAAGAATATTTGTGAATGTAATTAAAATTATTTACAATGATTAAGGTAAAATTATGCTTAACAAGGGACTAATCCTTAATCTTAAGGACCAAAATGACCTAGAAACTTGTTCAAAAGATAGTGTATGACCATATTTTGAGTCTATAATAACTTTTATATAATATGGAACATTATGGGATCCACTTTCAATGGAATAAATTTGGGTGTAATTTCTTTTCCAAAACTTACAAGAGTGTCACTCCTCCTCTACTATAAAAAGTCCTCCTCTCTTTTCACTTCCTCACAAATATCAAGCCACATTGGCTCAACCAAGATCGGAAAATATAGCACCTAAAAATATATCACATCATCCTATAAGCCTCCCCTTAGGTATAAATCAATATAAGGAATCCCTTTGTTGAAAAAAATGGGTTACCCAAAAAATAGGTAACATCTTTCCTCAAGATCTTTAGTTGTGTTTCCATTATACAACACCTAAAATCTTCATATGACATGATTATAAAACAAAAATAGTATCCTAAATATACTAGGATTTTGTTGTTATATGTTTTATACCTAAAATTACACACACTTCCATCTAATGGGTAACAAACATACGGTTAATGTGAATGGAGAACTACCACCTCACGAAAAGATGATTATTCTTTCTTCCATTACCCCCTCTCATGGTGGTCATTATGATGGAAATGATATTTATATATTATATATATGATATTTACTATTTTTTTATTCTTTTATAACACATACCCTTATACTTTATATTTTTGGTAAATATAATAACATCATTATTTTGAGGAGTGGACTAACACCTCCTCAAAGCGATGTGACTTGTTCATGCTATACATGGAATAAATAAAGGAGAGTTTTAATAAACCTATGTAAACTATATAAAATAGATTTAATAATTTAATTATAATATATATATATATATCATTTACTTTTCATAATTTTAATATGACAAAGAAATGGTATTAGTGTTCATGTGTACGTACAGTCTACCATCTCCATGAATGGTGCATTTCATTTACTATCTCCAAACCTTATATATTGTTATAAATACATATATAATGAATATATATTATATTAAAACAATGTTTTACATTATTTATATAATTAATAGGAATAAAAAATAACAAGTCAAAACTTACTTGAGAAAACTAGGCAATTAACACTCGAAATAGTTAAAATAATTAAATGTTATCAACAAACAGGTAAAAAACTTTTTATAAGAACATAATATATGATATTATAAACATGATTATTGTTTTGTTATAAGGTAGTATCATGTTTAAACCCCTTATATATTAGGTTAATGGATGTTCACTTGAGAGGAAACACAAGGCAAGATATTTCATCTCAATTTACATTCCACGGAGACTTATTTGTTGTTATGCACCTAGTTTCTTTTATATGGTGTATTTATTTACATTTGAATTTTTAAATCATGAAACAAATTATTATCAAAATATTATAAGTTTTATTTAATTTTATTCCTTCATATATATTGTGATTCAAATTTTTAAAAGTGGTTTGGGACACTTTGGAATGTTTAAATATTATTCTCCTCGAGAACATTTTTAATGGTTATCTTTGCAATATCACTTCCTGTTGTGATTGTTAACTTTTTATTGAAACAATCATTTTATTTTTTTATAGATAATTTATTATATGTGGTTTAAATACAACCACTTGGACATATAATATTAAGATTCATTCATTCTTCATGATATTTTGAGTTTCAATTTTAATTATTTCATTTAAGGGGGTTTGAGTAAAAAGATACCCAGTGGAAAAGAATTTAATTACCAAAAAACATTTTTATTAGGTAATATTTATTCCATGTTGTAATTAATATTCTATTATTATTTGTATAATTAATTTTAATATCTATTTATGTATTTAATCTTCTATATGTGGATTTATAGTTGATACAAATAATCTAATCATTGATTGATTATCACCTCAACATTATAATATTTTCAAGGGTTTACTTTACAATCTCATTTTGTCTGTAGATTTTTACACTTGAATTTATATTAGAGGATATAATTTGATTATTGTCTTATAAACCCTTTCATTTTCTTATAATTTGGATATTAATGACCTTTTTCTAGTAAGATTACCATATTCCACAGTTTTTTACTTTAAATTTTTTAGAAAATGTTTTCAAGAAAACCTAACTTCATTTATCTCTTTAATGGGAAAAACTATTTTCTTTTAAAGACCTATTTTTCTCAAATATATTTCAAAAATATTTTTAACCTTTTAAATATGATTTAGTAAAGAAATTTTTATCTTTTTTTTTCTTTTACAAATGTTTTCAAAGAATCCAATTTTAGATTTCTAAGCAAGGAATTTTTATAGTCTTCTACGATGAAAACAAAATGTTATTTTTACATCGTATGATATGTATGAATTTACACACCTTTATTTATTTGAACCTTAATTTTCATGTTTAAATGGTTGTTTTTTAAATAATTTTTTTTAAAGTGATTTTAGAAGAAAAGGTTTTCAAAAGGTTTTCAAAAAAAAGAATTTTTTCCTCAAAAATATTTTTAAAATATTTTTTATAGTATTTTTATTCATTAACAAAAACAACCCTTTATTTTTACTCCGCTTGGTATATGTTATATTGATACCATACTTATTCTTATTCTGGATGATTTATGATTGATTTATCCAAGTATAGTATTTACATTAACTTCCTTGCTTCATTTGTTATTCCCCTTGAAATATTAAATTTATTATAATCATTTGACAATGAATTTCCTCCAAATATACATATCTTTTTTCATGGATATGATTATTTCTTGAACTGTATACCATTTTTCATATGGTGTTTACCTTGAAAGTTATTTTATTATTTATTTAAATATTTATAAACTTGTATCCTTTATATAGTAATAATATTTGATAATGCATATTATTTATTCAATACAAGGAATGATTTGGATAGGTAAGAAATCAGTTGGAGATAGTTTAAGGTATACCCTACGTGTTGGGGACCAGTTAATGAAAGACCCTAAATGCATCAACTGTCCCATGATAAGAATTATTTATGAAAATTAGATGGGTTTCTACCAGATTTTCTAAACCATCTTGTGAAATATCTTGATGATAATGGTTCCATATACCTAAGAATCATGGGGTCCAATAATTAAGAATTTTCATCATTTAGTTTTAGTTATTATTAATCCATAACATATTATGTTGACATATATATCGATACATGTCATTTTTAATTCATTGATTACATTACATGTGTTTCAGTTTATTACCTTTCCTTTTTATTTTTCCTTATCTAGTTACATGAATGGAATGTGTTTCCATTTACCTTACCATTTGACTACAATAATTGATTATCCATTTCTTCTATTGTGTTTTTTATTTAATTATAATTTGATATCACCCTTATTGTGTTTCCTCTCACTAGGATTCCATAGAGTATACTAAGAAATATATTCAAGGATACGCTATATGGAATAAATTTATTATCCTCAAAGTTATCTTGAAAAAAAATGTTGTAATTAGTGTGTTCTTTTCTCATGTATGTATTTGGTATACTGAGACTACTATTCTCTTCAATCCTTTGGTATTTTATTCCTTGTATTCATACTAATATAGTGGTAGTATACACTATATTTGGGCTTTTGGGGGCTGGGTTGCTACAGTTAGACTTCCTTATGATCTTCTCCTTTTGACATGAATCACATGTGTGATTGTGATAGTATATTAGATGAATAATTTCATTAGATCCATTACTTTTTATCACCTTATTTATATATATTTTTCATAAATGGAAAATCCATTTGTTCCTTATAATTTTTTACTCTTATTGGGACAACATGTAGAAATTTTGTTCTCCAAGATCATATAGATTTCCCTTGTTTATTCTTACTTAGAGACTGAGTGAACCATATTTTTCTTTGATAGTAAAATCCTTTTGACTAAGCTTCACTACATGTTAATGGTCACACAATCAGATGAGACAGATAAAATTATGACACAACCCATCTACCAAGAGAATGTCATTTCACCTGATATCTTTTCCTCGATTATTTACATTCTTATAACCAAATTTTTAAGACAATAATCATTCCCAATATGGATGATACCATATTTATTTTTCTTTAAGTTCACAATGAGGTCATTATGTTGGGTCATATGTGATATTTATCTATTTTCAACAATCCATGAGCTAGACTATCTATTAAACTTTAGGAGAACTTAGAAACATTGGATTTCTCTAAACATCATTTCTTCACAAAGGTTTGAGAATATTATTCTTCCATGATAGTTGTATCCCTTATTTATCTTTATTTTTGCAAATAAGAAAATCTGTTATGTATCTCAACATTTTTATGAAGTTTCTACCTCTTCATTCTTCTTATTTGAGATATTCTAATTAACCTTGTTTAATTCTTTATGGGATATAAATTTTTTTATTCTCATAGCATTTAGAACAGAAAAATATCCATAAAAATTATAATAAAAATTAAAAATTTGTCTTCCCTATTTAGGATAATGTTTTTCTTATTTTATATCTATGTAGTAGAGCACACATGGTATTTTTATCCCAAATTTACAAAGAAAAAAATATAACTCTCTATGTAAAAGTGTGATCCTTGGCCACCTGATTTTTTTCCTTTCCATTTTTATGTAGATGTACCATATTTCGAGCTATTGGTGCTTGTGGTTTTGATACAACCATGGACTTGACTTTAATTTTGAATCTCCAAACTTGAGGTATAGCCATTTATTCCTCTATAGGAATTTATATGGATTGAATATATGATGATACTTCTAAAAATTTCATTATTCTGTGTGTAAATAGTCTTTTTCTACCTTCACACATCCATCAACAAATCATAACATCATCTTCTATCTCCTCGTTTCTATTTTATATTCTATTGATAGTTTTATTTAAACCATCAATGATTCTATTTTTTTTATTTAGTTTTAAGCTGTAATTCAACATCCTTCCCTCAATTTTATGATGTTGCAGATCTGATATTTTCAATTTCAAAATTCATATATAACTTATCTTGTTCATTCTATAGCTTTAAGAACATGGAATCATGCCCCACTACATTGTTATTTTTAGTATTTTTTATCCCAAAATCAAGTTCTTCAAGGTATACCTCTAGTTCTTCACATAAATAAGCACTTCCTACTATTCCTTGATTCTCATCATCACTATTAGCATTTATAGGATTATTTATAGTAACCATTAATATTTCTTTGTCTTTAAATTCTTCAACTTATTCTACCTAACTTTTATCATAACTATCTTCTTATTCTAAAATAATATTTCTCCATTTTAAGGACCTCTATTAAGAATTATCTTAATTGTATTTTTCGATTTTCTTGAGTGGTTTTACATTAGTATCATATTATTGAATGTTTTTGGAACATTTGGATATGAGATGTCCCACCATTCCACAATTGAAACAATATATATGGATCTTAAACTTAAATCCTCCCTTTATTATTTTAATATTATAGGAAAAAAATTGTATTACCTCATCAATTTCATCAAATTCCGATCTTTCCATGATTGATAATTTCTTCATCGAATTAATATCTTCCTCCAGAGTTCTTTCCTTTATTCATTAATCATTTTTTTAATTTCTCAGTTTATAGGCCACTATGGTGTTATGAAAAATATAATGATAAATTTATTTTAGATCATTGTCTTCTAGAACTAAAACCTTTTTATCGTAATGTTAAGGGATTCTTATCATGATTATATTAATAATATATTCATCATTTATGTGTTAATCAAGATATATCATATCTTCAACAAGAAAATTTATATAATCAAAAACTTAATCAACCATTTCATTTTATTTTATTATCATGTCTTCATAATTGTTTCAAAATACCTATAACAAAAATTCTCGAAGCTTTAAATATCCTTTATAAATTTTTAGAAGCTTTTTCCACATAAAATGAGTATTTTTATAGGACATTACCTTTGAGAATATTTGATTAACAATATAAATAACCATTTCATTTATAAATTTGGAATCTACATCTAATTCACAAAGATCCCTTTCTATCAAGGATCTAGTTTAAATATCAACAATGATTCCATAAATGACTGACATATGAACATATATGACCAAGAATATTAGATAATGTTGAATCTGACTTTTCCATAAATGAAAATTATTACTTTAAAATATGATAACTCATTTACAGTTGAAAACCATTCCCATGATTCCAAAAGAGAAGAAGAATAAATACCTCACTAATAACAGTTGTTAGAATCCAATAGATGATAACAACCTGAGAAGGGGTGGGGTGACTCTAGGTATTGTATATTCTTTATTTATTTAGAATATTATTCACTCACCTTAAGGAACACTTTATTTTATCACTTAATTAATTATGAATTATTAAATGAAATAGAGTATTTTACTTGGTTCACTTGCACTGGTATTTGTCTAAGTAGAATGCATGGAAATGTGCCTATGTACTAAATTCCCTAGAACCGCATTGATTAAAGTATAGTTAAGAGTAGCCTCACTATCCCCCCTAGTTCACTACCAAGAAAAATAGTAGAACCCACTACCCTTCCACAATAAGGAACTAATTGATATATTTCTTGGATCTTATTTATTCACATGAAGATTATATAAAAATACACCTATAATAGTGTTTCTCTTCACCATGATAACGTTGGATTCTAGTAAGGATGAGACTCTTGGAATTCCTTCTTTGACCTTATAATATCTAGATGAAACCTAGAACTAAAACTATAGAAATATTATAAAACATTACTCATACTTCATACTCTATTTTCTATGTATATTTTATATTTGCGCTATATAGGGCTACATTATTCCCATTTTCAAATAAATCCAAAGTCTTGGATAGATTATCCTCTCTTGATTATCATTCCATGTTTTCTCCCAAATAAATTGGGTCATCATGCACCATTGATTCTAAATTTACCAACTAGATTTTCAATTCATAACACACTCCAACCAAATTATTCCACACATAGAAAATCAACTAGCTATAGCATGGTGTACATTACTATAGAACATCACCAGGCATTCTATACTTTATGAATCAAGGCTAACATTTCTATAGAATAATCATGAGAAAATCCATCCTTTCTAAACCATGGTAAAAAACACTGTGACATGGAGACCTGTTGTTGATCAGGTCAATTTTTCTCAAAGGAATAACTCCCCATTAAATGCACATGATCTGTAATGTGTACTTGTCATAAATAAATCACACTAAACTTGTTGCGATGCATTCAATACTATTGTGGAATATCCTTATGTATGATTTTTAATACCAAAATCATTTCCTCTTCTAATTTATTATCTTCCATATCATAGGGATTGCCTGCAATGCAGACTCTTTCCCATCCACCAAGGGCTACATCATAGTAGTGTTTTTATGACATGGACACCGAAAAATTTAAAATAGGACAAATATATGCCCACCAATACCTTGGTTCATGGTGATCTTGGTTATGGTGAAGCATGAAAAATGATTTGTCCCATGTTTAAAACTTATTCATTTTTTCCAAAAAATATAAGTTAACTACATCCATTGAATAAAAATATTACAGTAATAGGGTCTTCTATAGGTATCCTATATGATGTCATCCTATACAATAGAATAATGTCTTGGCACTACCACCCCTATGGTGCGTACCACTTCTCTTTATACATTCTAAAACTTGTTTCCACTTAGCTTGCATCCTTAATGTCGCTAGGGTATAGAAGGATTAGAAAGTTCCTTTTAATGGTTGAGCATCCTACCACTTGTGTGGGGTTAACCTATCTTGGATGGCCATCCCTTTGGTTGGCCCCATTTTTACATAATAATGAAAAGTGTTTGGGTATAGTCTTTGGACTAAGACATGGACTATTTTACCAAAACACTTTCAACCTTCTTTATTTTTCAAAAAATAAAACAAAGAAACATACAATGGTATATTAACCAACAATATCCTTTAACTTATGGTTTTATACATAATAATAGATCAGTAAAGTGTGGGAAGGATAACAACCAACATAAACTGAGAACTGGATCACACAATGGGAGTGAACCTCATAAAAAGATTTATTCATTGTTTTTTGTTATACCTTTTTTATAATTTAATGAATGTTGTCAGATATTGATTTATGGGGTTAAGATCCATTCACCATAACAGATTAGGAAGTAAAAAAATATTTTTAATTGGTAAAACATTATTCAAACAGATTCACCCCCTAATGTGGCTACATTGATATTGTGGGAACTATAAATTCGTGGTTATAATAAATTATTTTATACTTAAATATAAAATTAATGATTATATTTTTTTTGGTTTAATTTTTTTTATTTGGTAAATAATCAGGAAATTAAATAAAAAAATTATGTTCATTGTGGTTGGTAAAACAATCTATATGAACATACAATTGTATGATGAGAATTATACTCATTGAACCATGATTATGATGAAACTATTTTATATATTCGAAACTAATTAAACTTATATCAATAAATTAAATACATATAAATACATTTTTGGAGATTTTGGAACAATTTGATAAACACCCTCGACTATTTCCATTATATCAAAGTAATATTGGAATCCTGGACTGAATAATACCAAATGACCAACATAAGAAAAAATAATCAAATAAAACAAATTAAATATGATAAAAAATGGGTTATAATATATGAAACAATTATTATTATAGCTTTTAGGTATTCCATTAATATATTTAATTAAACTATTCATACGGGTATAGGAGTGTCCAAGTGAGTCATGACTTGAGGAAAGGGTTCCTATTACTACCCCTATTCATTTGTAATTTTTTTACAAAATATATTTCAAACTACTTTTAATAATACATATATACATTTAATTCAATTTTATTCTCATTGTATTAATCTATTATCAAGGTGATATTATTAATTTTCTATCAGCAAAACATTTTAATTATCAATTTTTTTGTTGAAGTAATGTCCTTGAATTCCTTGAATTTTTCAATTGAAATACTTTTCCTATAATATAATTTAAGTTAATATTCATTTGTTTCCATGTTATTAATTTCATGGTATTATAATCCTTTTTAATTTTCATCAATAATGTATTACCTATCTTTCACATTATACACTTTTCCTAAATCATTATTTTTTCGAATTAAGGGGTTCTCTTACAAATCCTCTATTTTTCATGAATTGATTCTCTAATATATATATTCTCGTTTATAAATTATCACTAAATTACTTGAAATAATACCTTACTGGTTTTACTATATTTTTAGGTCTTATTTTATCATTACCCCTCCTTTTAATTTAAGGTATCTCTCTCATTAATTTCCATTATGTTCCATATCATGTCATATCACCCACTAATGACTTATCCCTTTCTTCTATGTCAATGTTCATTACCTCATTGGTATATTCTATAATTTTTTAGATATTGGTATGGTTTTACTATTATTTACATGATCATATTCCATATACTCTATACTATATTAATACACTATATTTCTTAATCTACATTTAAGGGTTTTTACCAATAAATTTATTCCATTTATTCAAATAGAGAAGATTTACAATATGTATTTCTATTATTTCAATATAGATAATTAATGATTATATATACATGTTTATATAAAAGCCTTTATAAGGAAAATTATTTATTATAGTTCTTATCCATTTATTTTTTTATATTATTAATGCATTGGACTTATTAAGTTATGGATGGGTCTTAGAATTATATATCTCTTCAATGCATTGGTATATATCATGAGACTAACTAATTTATATTTATAGTGTTTTTATTCCGATATATGTATGATATCATGATTGATCCCTTAATGGAATGGTTATGATGTATGAAATTATGAATTTCATCATAATGATATTATTTTTTTACTATCCATGGGATTATTTATTTACATTTTTATATAAACCATGAATATATAATACTCATGTTATCTGTTATATGGATTTATTTGTTTATTTATTCCATCTTTATTATGTAAATATTATTTATTTTATGAGATATTCTATTATAGGACACCTTGAAATTCCTATCATGATCAATGTAGTCATACTAAGAGGTTGAAAAGTCATTATGGGAATGTTTTAAATAATTATGTCACTTAAACTTTTACCCCCATTAGGTATTCCAAACTATACACCAATTAAGAATAATGGATCTCATATATTCAAGAAACCACTAACACTGTATGTAAGATATATTTTAAATAGACCACGACACAAAATAGTTTTTCAATGTTCAATCCCAAGTTTGGTTTCCACTCCTTGTTGTGTTTAGTCAAGTTACAAACACTGATTTTATCACTAATAAACAAGAGATTACATGGGAATTTTACATATCATCCTTGACTACTACAGAGTTATTTTAAAAATGTCGAAGGCATTATCCAATCCTAAATAGTTGTCTTAATGATTATAAGAAAAGGTTAGAATACATCTTTAACTTGTTTGGGTCCAAAAAATGTTTGTACCTATCTCTTTGAATTTTTATAGTCTCCCAACTGTTTCTTTATACTGGATCCTATCAACTTACACTAGTTTTCCAAATCCCTTCCTAAATGGGATACTATATCTACTTTGAGATATCACAAAATTAATAAAATGGACCATATTTTTCAAATCGAGGTACTTTGTGACAAAAGGATGATAAAAATATCATCATTCAAGTCAACCTCTTCTTCTATCTCTCATAATGATCAGAATGCATAAGGGAATATACACAATTATGTTTTCCTTATCCACCTCAACTAAAATAATTCTATTTATGAGAACATGAATCCAATTTCCTTTACATAGAGAGAAATCAGCAAAAATAGGTTCTCATTAGTGTCACTTCTTCTTTAACTTTTAGATTCTCAACACACATAATATATATCGGTATAGAATAAACATTGAACTTTCTCAATGATATTTTTCTTATTATCATTTTGATATAAAAATATAAGAATATATTGAGGAAGAACCTCACTCGTGCTTCTTCTTATTCCTTGATTCTCAAGATAAATTCATAATAGTATCACATAAATATCTTAATTTTTATAACTATTTTTTTATTCTTATTCCCCCACTATGTATTCTAATAATGGAAAAAAACCATGAATGTTTTAATAATTTTTCCTTAAAGGAGGAATATGAAAGGATGGTTGAGATAATGATTCAAGTAAACATTAACCAGGAAAATTGTTCTTGGATCGAAAAGAAAAATCTCATTTTGGTACATTACTTCAACGAGATGAAGGTTGATGTGGAAGAATTTTTCCAAGAAAGGGATAAGATAGACTATAATTTATAAGTACTTATAAAGGATGACCCAGATATGGAGACCCTGATTTATATTAGATTCTTTATAGAGGTAAGACTTCAAATTGACTTAGTATTGATTTTAATAATTCATTTCTTTCTTTTGATGTTGGCAGATTGTTTGTGTTGAACTGGAATGGTTTCCCACTTTTTCCTCCAAAGTTATTTTAAAATAAATAGTTAATTTTTAGTCACTCCCCAAACTAGGAAAAATAGTTTCTATATTAGAAATATAGAAACCACATGATAATCAGGAATATGATATTCTCATTAAAACTAGTCAACAAATCTCTTAATAAATGTTTTGTTTTGTAGGAACTCCCTTTTCAAAATAAAAATGAATAGAAAGATCCTAATGGGATCAAGACCACTCTAGTAACTAGGACTTCCTCACACATGTCCCCACTAGTTTCTAGGCATGCCTCACCTAGGTTATGTTTTTTTTCACTCATTCAAGCTTTCTCAAGTCCTTATTGGTCACCCAACTTACCTCGCTCAACTTTCCTATGTGAATCTACTTACTCGATCAACCTACTACACACAATATTTGGGTTTTCCCTATAAATATAACCCCTTTTACAATACTTTTTGAATGAACTTTATACTTTGGGAAGAGATAGAGGGATTCCCAAATACACATTTCAAATCACTTCATTGATCCTTCTATAGAGTGCGTTACAAACTATAAATAAGTAAAAATAACTTAATTAAGGGTTAGGTGTTATCTGAAGCCCACACTTGGAGGGCCAACTACTTGGGGATCATTTTATTGGGCGACTCATTATCTGTGGACTATCACTAGGTTACTAAATACATGAGGTTCCTCACCTGGGTGATTAGATTTCTGGTTTACCTCACCAACGCGATCAACCACCTAGGGTCCCTCACCTGAGTGATCAACTACCTAGGGTATCTCTCTTGGGATACCAACTTCTTAGGGTATACCACCTTAGAAAACCATCACTCACAGCTTCCCACCTTTGTATCCCATCACCTAGGGTTGTTCACCTAAGTGACTATCCACCCATGGATTCCCACCTAAGTGACTATTTGATTAGGTAATACCACAAAGATACCATCCACCTAGGGCTTCCCACACAAGTGACCATAAACCTACAATTTAATCTTCATTAAAATTATATCCCTCTATATCCCCTCCTACATCCACCAATGGGAATAGAGAAAATTCCAAAAGGGTACCCCTCTTGGATTATGCACATAGTAATTCTTTTGTTATTTTATATCCCTCATTACTTTTGTACTCCTTTTCTTTTCAATTAATAGATATGTTATGAAAATCAATAATAGGATTCTTCATCAATTTTAAGTCCCATCCAATCGTGAATTAATGAATTGTGACTAATCTAATGAAATATTGTGTTTATTATAATGAGAAATACTCAAGTGGAATTTGGGATATGTGGTGATAATGTCACTAGAATGATAAAAATTTCCCATTATAGGCCTCCTCATTAGATGTAATCCCCAAATACAGGATGATACTTCTGCAAGGAGTAACCCAAAATGTATTACCTTCTTCTCAAAGGGCCACATTCCCTATGAGACACCCCTTAAAAGGGACATATTCCCAATAAAGAAATGGTGTACCTCCAAGGTGTAAGTATTATATATATTATAGGCCTACTTCTTATTTATAAGTCCCAACCCCCAATCAAAATATGTGGTATTTGATTCTAGTCTCGATGGAATACGTAAGATGCCTCCAAAAGGTTCATACCCAACATCATCACCATACAATTAATCTTCTAGGGCCATATTCACTTCAAGGTTAACTATGAAGGTTTGATCACATGTAAGACCCACACCAACCATTTCCAGGTGCCTTTCATTTATTCCCCCTTACCGTGTGATGTCAAACCTCATGAATTGTTCCTTATCACATGACCTTAATGATATAATATGTTTTCTTAAGTGGCACAAAGAAACACGGGTTACGATTCCTTTCACAAGGATATGGAGGAATCCATATCATTGGACTCATCATGGCACAAAACCAATCACTTCCTCTATTGATGGATGAAAACTCTAAAGTTCATATTTGGGTGGATTTAAACTATAGTTATAAAAATAAGGAATTACCATGTATTAGATAAACTAGATGTCAGACCTTTGATATATATATATGGTTCTATTGATGGAGAACTAATGATACCTATAGATAGTTCCATCGATGGAGAACCTCTAATACATATAGATGGTTCCTGTTAATACATGATAATAATTGATTTCTAATATAGGAGGTTAACCAGTCCCCTATTGGAATTTGGAAGTATTTTTAAATTCATATTAAATCTATAAGAGAGTCTTGGATTAGGAAATAGTCCTCCTAAAATGGTGTGGTGATACTTACCTTTGATCCTCTTAACCAATGGGTTTCATAATATGTCCCTGGTAAAATCCCATTAAGAGCCTACATTTTTAAAGGAGGTCCCCATTGTATCAAAATTATTTTGTGTTTGAAAACTTGTTGGGGGAAAATGGTAAACCCAACATGAATCCTTCAACCATTAACAGCCTTTCATCATAAAACATCTCTCTATTTTGTTTTTTGTGCCTCGTATAAAACATAAAATTGTGAACCCATTGTGATCCTTTCAATAACCACAATAACCGAGTCACCTTATATGTCATTCCATTTTTTTATTTTGTATTCTATGAAGAAAAATGGGTGTAATGTGGATCCTTTAAATAAACCCTTGACACATGAATTTCTTTACTTATGATAATACTTTAATGGATTTTCTTATTTGTGTTTATTTTTTCTGAATTTCACATCCACTAGAATTCACTTCAATACAAATTTTATACTACCAATGATGATGAGACTACGCATATATAGTCATACAATATGTGTATTCATTAAACCATAGGACATCATCTACCACCCATTTCCTTCAATGCTTGTTGGAAAATGAGCTAATCAGGGAATAATACCTAAATAGTATTATCCCTAAAATGGATTTTTCATGTGAATCCATACAGGAAATGAATCCCCACTAGCAATTTACCCAACGATGAGTAGTGGTGAAGAGTCAAATAGATCCTATTTCCACTTCAAATCATTTTGGGAGCCTCTCCCCTCAATGTAGCAGTAAGTACCTCTATTTTAATAAGGAGGTGGACCAGGAGGTCGATAGTTTCCTCACTAAATCACAAGAGTCCCCCCCTAAAGGATCCTTCCAACAACCACTACTTCTAACACCAGGAAGCATCAATCCATTAGAGGATTACTGAAGACTCTATCCCATGGGTCTTTTATTAGGACACCAAAAACCAATCACATAGGATAACTTGTAAAGGAAATTATACTATTAACAAATGGGATTGGGAACATGTCCCCATTTCCACCAAATAATTATTCCAATATACTAGGGTGGAAACCTCCTTTGTGTAGGAACCCATTAAATATCACACCCAACAAGCCTGAAAATATAATTTTGTAGCATATATAGAAGATTTTTGGCATATCTTGACAACGAATAGAGGGTATACAAACATTTTCACCTCACACACATGAATCCTTTTGGTATATTCTAATGGGAAATGGTGTAGGATAAGGAACACATCCCTTCAGCAACTAGTAATGGGAACACATTCTCATTCCATATGTGGAAGCTCATCAGTTCATCCTAGTTGTAATAGAGGAGAAAACAAACATCCCTTCCCACATTCTAAAAAACACTCAACGTATCTTTATAGTAGAAATAGTCAGAAGGTAGGAACACATTTCCAACCCTACCACTAGAGTAGCTTATCAACACACTTCATGGGTTACTCAGGTGTAGGAACACATTTTGGCTCCTGTATAGGAAGGTCATCGATAAACTCCCTTCATTAATGGAAAAAAGGATTAGGAACACATTCTCATTCCAACTGAAGATTATCATCCCATTATAAAGATCAATTTAAGGTTGACACACATTTATTTCTAAAACCAAAGAAACGTTTTTGAATATCCTATAAATAACACAATATTTTACTAGGTGGGATCTAATAAACAAAATTCATTGTTCACAACATGCCATTCCAACTGCCCAATGGAGAGCATCTCCAGAGAAATCCCACCAAGGGAAATATGATTTCTAGAAGAAAAATCATATATCCTCCCTAATAAACTCTAGTTTTCTTAAGTCCCTAGAAAATTTATCAATGGAATACCAAGATCTTGTTAACTCATTTACATATCAAGGAAATAACATTTTTAGTGGCGAAGGTCCTCCCCTAAATTTTTCTACCATTAGCTCTAGCGGTCCTCCCTATATAGTGTTTATCATGAAGGCCTCCTTCACAGACATACTAATATCAATCATGAGAACTATTATCATGATGATTAATACTAAATTTCTCCTATTCATCAAAATATGAAATGGGCAGATGATATTACACTTATTATTGTCTACCCTAAAGTTCATCTCTATGGAATATTCTATATGAGTCCTCCATGTGGTCGAATGTTGATCCATGATTGTAGTCCTCCCAATGATGGTATTTATTGTTAATATACTCCCCAAAGTGACATTTAATTTTGAAAATGAGGTCTTCCCCTTTCTAATTCAACTATAAGAATGCCCTGATATCATGAGGAACTTGGGAGGAAGTGTCCATCCACACATGATGCTTTTTATTTGAAAATATACATTCTTTATCCATCAGAAAATAACCTGAGGCAACAATAATTCTATAAACCATCTTTGGACCTCCTATATTCTATTATGATACAAAATATTCTTATGAATCATGATTTCAATAATAAGGAATTAAGGAAATGACCACTTTGGTTGGAGAAAGTGAAGGAATGTGTCAGAGAAGATAAAGAGAAAACATTAATTATTTGGAAATAACTAGACAAAGAAAATATATTGGTTATGTTTTCTCCCCTGAAAATCCCTCAGTATAGAATTTTAAAAACTTTGATAGAGGAGTGAATAAATCATATTCATCTAAATATATGGGAAAATATTCTCCATTTAAAATTAAAATTCTTACCTTATAAAGGATATATGAATAACCTAAAATAAATAGAATAATTTTTCAATATATTTGTTTGGATTCCATTTCAATCAGAAGTCATTTAAAATTGGGAATTTGGCATAAAAATCATCAATTCACATGCCTTGATTCTTTGAGAATTCTGCATCAGTTGATTGTTGATACTCCACTCGATTTACATATCAGAGGATAGAGAGAACATGTGGAACTGAATTTTATATCACTCCCCAACCTATAAGTCCCTAAAAAAGGTAACATTGTGAAATTTCATTTCCTTACGCTAAATCTAAGAGTTGAGCTCTACCCACAATAGATAGTATTATCAATAGGGATAATCCATGATTGAATATCATGAACATAAAACATGTTGTGAGAGATACATCAATATAATCTTACATCAAGAATATAAGAATATTAATATAGTTTCTCGTTTTATATTATCCAAACCTAGTGTAGTTCCATTGAATCTGATGGAAATCAATTCACAATCATATCATGAATTTCACCTATATCATTATTGGACAAATAGATATGATGGTAAAAATATTATTAGTCTAGGAGAAAACCAATCCCATAGTACTAGGGGAATTATTATTACTGACCTCATACTCAAGGTCATCATATCCTAGATGGGGTAAAAGTGTTGAAGTAATGGAAACTGAAAAATCTTACCCCATAGGGTTGGTGTAATTTTTACCTCAATCTTATTCCCCACATGTAACTCGGTCTTTTACCGATTGGGATGTGCATCACAAGATATGTCTCCCTAGTTTATTTGTTATCGTGGCCCATCCTTATTTTTAAGAACATGTAAAAAATTATTTCTAGATACTCTCTCTATAATAGCATTTTAAAAATACTTCAGGGAGAATCCTGGAGGGAAATAATGAATCTATGTAAGGGATACAAGGAAAAGCGATCCTTCTAGATGGAAACCTCTACATAATATTGTGACATATCTCTCAAGGGATACTATATGGGAAAACAATACTCATATCCTTCAATGGTGATGTGACATAAGAAACACACTATGTTTTAGAAAATTTCCTCAGCACTAGACCTATAGATACTACAAATAATGAATCGAGTAAAGGTGAATAGGATGAGGATTATTTTGTTTGAAATATATTCCACACCAAAATAATTGAAGAAGGAGTGAATACCAAAAATCAATGTAAATCTAAAAATTTGGGAGATTCCTCAAATGATGAGTTTCCACCTCTCTGGAAGGCTTTAAACAAATAAATGGTAAATAGTTTGGCGACATCCCACCACTTACCTAAAGAAGTTTAACACCCTATGATTGAGGAAATATTGGCTCAATATGTTGTAGAAATGTAATATTTGAAAAAATTAAACACTAAGTTTCTTAGGGTAAATATCCCTAAAAGGTATGTTATCTTGGTACAAACTCACATTAAATTATTAACTTATCTCCCTCAATAAGAAGAGTATGTCATAGAAACAAATTAATATTCAATTCATCCTCTCAATTTGGGATCTATGAAACCAATTTACTTTTATCAAATAGAGAAAGGATATTAATAATTCCTTCCATTTGGAGAGAATCCATTACTATATCAGGTGAAATTTTCCAAACTATACCATATTGGTCATAAACTACAAATTTAGGTTGTCCTAACATGATAGGAACCACCCATTGTATCCCCTACTCAAGTTTTGGATCCATAGGATGTTATATCAGAACTCCTGGACACCCTTAACTCACTGAAAACACAATTATAGGCTATATAAGAGAGTATTTCTACAATGAATCTAGAAATAAATCCTTACCCTAAGAGGGAGGATGAAACTCTTCCTACTAAAAAATTTGGAATATTATGTACCAAAAATTCAATAGAAAAAAGGGACCCAGAGTGTAACTTGAAACATTTCTTGTATAGGTGAGGTTATATGATGGAAATCCTTAACAAGTTAGAAAAATACAAAGTCAAATTATTTTCAAAGATGCTATAGGGTCTATATTTTCTCTAGTATAATGGTTTTTTTACTAGATAAATCATGGGATAGGACAATCTCCACTGAAAATTCCTTTTTCAATTTAAATATATTTTGTAAAAGACAAAAATACTTGATCTCTTAAAATGAAAGCAACATGAGAATGATAGAGCCTTAGACTCCATCTCTTATTGTAAGGGTTTTACATACTCCTTGAATATGAAACTCCCTAAGGAAGATTATATGTGACTCTTTATAGATAACCTCTATGATGATCTACAAATTCAACTCATTGTAATGAAATACCCAGGAATATTTTAAGAAATTTACAATGATATATATTGAAATACTCTATACACTGATTCAAACCCAATTCTCAACCAAGACTGGTATCCCAAAAAGTACTGTATAAGTATAAACTGTAACTGTTAAACTTAATCCAATCCAAACACTAGCACTAGCATTCAATACCACGAACCACCCCTTGAATGTAAAAAAAACAATAACAATATCCCTATTAGGATGTTATAAAAGATTATAAGATCTCAACATATGAGGATTATAAGAATAAAGTTTATTCCTTACAAAATTAACAAGTCCATGGATACTTTATTTCAACCATGAAGAACTATTTATTTATATTTCCAGAGCATATGAGGCCTAATCAGGTTGGCCTCAGTGATCAGCCAAATTATTTCCCACTTCACTAAAGATTGGTCCACACCATACAAGGTTGGTTTTTATTTACATTCTATAGATGATTTTATATTTTCAAAAAGTAAACTTTAGAAAGCCACCAACACAAGTGGCACATGTTTCTACAGATCTATTAGAAGAAAGTGGATAGAAATAAGTCAAAGGTAAAGGTAAAACATTTTTTATAATTTTATTACAATAAATAAGATAAATTAATATAATTCCATCAGTAATGTGGAGGTAAAAAACTAGTCATATCTTCACTTTCCTCTACTACAATTACACTAGCTTCATCAGCACTTTATTCTTATAAGATCTGATATTCTAAAAAATGGTGTAATTGGAAAGAAAATATTCAAGTATATGAATATAAACCCATATTAATTCCCAAATTATTTAGGAAACTCTCAAATTTCATTCTTATAATACTAATTGGATGGTCACCACCCTAACAAATGGAACCCCAATTAGATGAAGAACGATTATTTGGTTCTGTTAATGATATTCTTTGAGAACCTGAACATCTAGAGAGGTATGATGTTGTTTAAATTAAGGTTAAATACCTTTATTATGGTTAAAAATGTTTATCGTGAGAAAGAGGAGGCTCAGGGTTTCTCTATGGGGTATGGGTCATGAAATAATGAAGAATATGTCTATATAGTTCATGTTGCATGGTTGACACATAGTTAGTTGTAACTGTGTTCCCAAACTATGCAAGATCGGAGGAGGGGTTCAGGGTTAGAAGAAAATATTCAAGGGGAAGGAAAAACCATGTGGACTTGGACAGATCCATCATGCACTTTAATCGCATGTTTTATCAAACTGTTCGGGCTCCCCAGAAATCTATGTGGCCTAGCCCCGTCTTGGATAGATGGTGGCGCACTGTTGGCACACAGTTTAGCCAACCGTGTGGCCAAACCCTAAGTCCCTATAATAGTGGTTTTTAAAATTTTTAAAATCTCAGTAATTGATTTCTATAGCATGGGATTATCCTCCATTATTCCTCTATCAACCATTGCGATGAGCCAAACCCACATAGATTTCCCAAGGGTCGATCTCCATCGTTTCTATGCTTTTTGGAGCACAATTGGGTGAAAATAAAAGCTACAAGTGATTATAACACTCCTCTTCCTTCTCTTTTTCAAATTTGGTATTTAGAAGACATTTTTTTTCTTCCAAATCCCTACACCTCTAATTTTCTAGTGGACCATAGGTTGGGTCTTCAAAGATTGTTTGATTCCAAGTCAAGGGATAAGGTTGAGCGAGTGCTCATCTTCATAATAGAGTTAGGTGGTCTACAAGTTATATCTCACAGCCCTATTGATTTTTTATGTGTATGTGTTTGTTCTTTGGTGTTTTTGTGTTGACCATTTTGTTTTAATTGGTATAAATGATAAATTTATTGGGTAAATTTTTACTTTAAATCCTCATGATCCCCATGGGATTTATTGAGGTTGATTAGACTGTGTTAGAGGCCACCCATGGGGTGTTCCTATAATTACCCTTCCCTTTATTACACACTTAAATATGATTTATTACATAAATTTTCACTTAAGAAAACTTTGAGGATTTAGTGGTATAGTGTCTTTGTACATTAATAACATTACAAAACAACTTAAAACATGAAATACTACATCTTTATTTCAAAATTCTTTGACATGACTAACTCATTCTTTCTTACTTAACATCGCATGGGATAACCTGAGGACATACATAAGTAAGGGGTGAGATATAAAGCCCAGTAAGGGTTTAGACAAGGAATGACATGAATAATAAAATACATGTTAGGAAATAAGCATATAAATGGAGCATAATATAAACATAAACCTAAATTCATGATATACATTGATTACCATAACATGGAAATGGGGAAACAACATACAAAATGATATTAGCATGAGACAAGGCACATTGTACATGGATTAGCATGAGTAAACCCTCATTTCACATGAATTATCATTAGTAAATCCTCATTTTACATAGAGTATCATGATACTAAACATTACCCAATGCATTGGAGTGGTATCAAGGTGAACCCTTTATAAACATTTCAATCTCATTCTTAAGTGTGCCGCATAGATCATATAACATGGAATCATTCAAAATCATAAGTTATTACATGATCAAGAAATGTGGAATAAATACATGTAAGTCCCAAATCAATTAGTACATGAGTATATAGGTAAATACCTTTGATAGGTAAATGGGTATGGTATTCACGACATGATGATTTTGGCATGGAAAATCGTGGTGCAATTTCGGCAACATAACGACGTCAAATAGAAGTTCATAAAATAGGTTGATTAGAGAGAAATGGGTATATCATCATTTATACATGAAATGGACAGTAAGGGGATCAACTAATACAATATACCAACATATTAAATGGAATTTAGATTCATAATATAAAATAAATGCTGGAATGGAAATGAGAAGATAGAAATCCATTACCGATTTTTGGAATGGTAACGGGTGTACATGGGAGGGATTAATGAGAGAGAAAGGAGTATATCATCATTAAAAAATAATAATGGAAGTATGTTTCAGGTTTAAAAAAACATACCCTATAATATTTAATTGGAAATAAAAGGGTGTCACAATATAAGGAAACTTGGATAAAATGAGAAAGGAAGGAAAGTGATGATCCCTTACTTGAGTGTGTAACTTCAAAATCTTGAAGAGGGGATTCATGAGAGATTGGGGAACATTTAGAGGATTATATAGAGGTGATGGAATTGTATTGATGTGCTATAAGGATTTTGAGTGAAGATAATTGGGAGATTGGGTGGGGTTATATAGGAAATGAGAGGGGAATTCTTTAATATTTCAAAAACATAGGTTTTGGAATCTATATAATTAAATATTCAAAACCACAAAACATACCATAGTTTTTCCCAATGGGTTTTTTTAAAATAGACGTATAAAAAATTATTTTATAAGTTAATGTTTCTAATATATTAAAATACTGTCCTTTCTTATGTGGAGGTGAGTCACACTTTTAAGGAAATGATTTTAAAATCTTAAAATATTGTATATGTCTTGAAGGATTTACTAAGACTTTATAAAATAAATTAAGAAATATAAAATCGAATTATTTTAATTATAAAACATATATTGTTTCTATAATATCTATTATAGTATTTATTACATCATTTTGGGGTCATTATGATGTCGTAAAACGCATATTTTATTTATAAGGTATTTAATTTTTACCCAAAAATTGGACTATCTCAGAAAATTATGAAAAATTCACCATTGGATAATTTATAAATACTTATTAAAAAATTATATTAATTTTATCTAAATAATTTTTTAAATATTTTTATTTACACTTTTATAAGGAAAACTGACATTTATTGAAAATTCACTGGTTTTGACAAAAACAGTTTTCAAACCTCAATAAAAATTACATTTGACATCATAAATATTTTATACTAATTTATTATTTATAAAATTAATTTGATACTAATATTTCTTAAAATATTAATTATTTCATAAAATCATTAATTCCTTAAAATAAATTATTTAAAAAATACACTTTATGTTTTATCGTATAAAAAATATAACTCTTATCAAACTAATTACCTAAAAATTTATAGATAAGGAATTGATATAATAATAATTTAAAAGATTTTTTTATAATATTTTTAATAAAAATCTTAGTTTAATATAATAATGTATATATTTCTTAAAAGTGACATTTTTACTTGAATAATAATTTTATCAAATTCATCATTTTTTTAAGAAATACTATTCTTATAAAGGAATTGATGGAATAATAATTTTATTTATAAAAAGGGATTACACAATAAGTAACTAATACCTTATTACATAACCCCTTATGACATCCACATAAGACCTAAGGGTAATTTGTGTGATGATGATAGACTCTTGGCATGGATCAGATAACATCGTCAGGGTGGTAATCTCTATTAATTTGAACTTCTCATGTAGGTGATTCCATTCAAGATTAATATGTTGAAGTTCAACTTGGGATTAGTCAAGAGAGAATCCTAGTGATGCTGAATCCTTTTTAATATCTGATAAATGGGATTCGTACAACCTGAGTCGACTAGATGAGGTCATCCTCTCCTTTGTCTTTGCTGAAAGGATTTTTTTTATAAAAACCTTATATTTATATTATTCATGTGATCACTGTTAAATAACTATATTATCAACTATAATGACACTTAATGGTTATTTAAACCCAATAAAAAAGAGTGCATGTCTTTTCTATATCCATAATCCTTAAAATAAAGGGAATTTTATTCATAAAATATTGGGTTGTTACAAAATTCCCACCTTAAGAAATTTCTCCCTCGAAATTTCCTTTTCCCACACTAAAATAGATGATGTTAAATCTACCTCATCACTTCCTCTGGTTCCTACATTTCTTCTTTAAACTTTTGGTTTCTCTACAACACCTTGATGAGAGGCATCATCTTATTTCGTAGAAATTTTTCCCTATGATCTAATATCTTCACTGGTTTCTCTTCATAGTAGAGGTCATTTTCTAATGATACCACCTCTAGATTGAGTACATGCAATGTTTCAGGTATGTAATTTCTAAAGAGTGATACATGGAATACATCATGTACTTGATATAGGTTCGGTGGGAGTACTAATTGATGGGAAACTGCTCCAATGAGATCAAGGATCAAAAAATAGCTGATGTACCTTGTAATAATCTGTCAATTATTCCAAAATCTCATAACCCTATTCCATGGTGATATTAGGAAGAAAACCATATCTCCAACATCAAACTCTAGGTCTTGCTGATGGTTGTCAGCATAGCTCTTTTGTCGACTCTGAGCATCTTTGATGTGCTGCTGGATAGTCTTAACCTTCTACACTATTTTTTTTACCATTTCTAGACCTATAAGTTTTCACTCCTGCACTTCATCCCAATATTCATGTGTTTTTAACCTCTTCCCATAAATGTATCCACAAGGATCCATTTGGATTCTTGAGTGTAAATTGTTATTGTAAGATAACTCCACCAAAGAAATATTTTGGTCCCATCCCCCTTTTAATTCCATTGAACAAGCTCTCATCATTTCCTCAAGTGTATGGATAGTCCTTTTAGATTGGCCATTAGTTTGAGGTTGATAAATCGTACTGAGGTTCAATTCAGTATTCATAGCATTTTGGAGACTCTTCTAAAACACAGAGGTGAATCTTGGATCTTGATTGGTTACAATCGATAGTGGTACTCCATGAAGCCTTACTACTTATCTGATATATATCTCTGCTGGTTGATCTAATGAGAAATCCTATCAAATTGTAATGAAGTGTGTTGTCTTTTTAAGTCAATCCACAACAACCCAGATATCATTATTTCCTTTGGATGTCTTCCGAAATCCTATAACAAATTCTATGGTGATGTTCTCCCATTTCCATGTTGGTATGGGTAATGTTTGCATCATCCCTATAGACTTGTACCTCCCATCCTTCACATTCTGACATACTAGAAACTTTGATGTATACTCAGTGATCTCCTTCTTCAGGTTATCCCAACAATAATTCTCTCAGAGATCTTGATACATCTTTGTGTTTCCTGGGTGAATGGAGAAATTTGAACTATGTGAATCATCCATAAGTTCTTTCTTTAACTCTTGATTTTATGAAACACATAGTCTTGAGCCAAATCTCACAATTCCTTCTTCATTAACATTAAACTCTGAGTATTTCCCTTTTCTGATAGTTTCCACTTTCTTCTAATTTCCCACATCATCATTTTTAGCATCCTTTAACATTTCCAAAAGATACGGTTGAGAAATAATTTGTGAAGGAATTTATGGTGTTCCCTTATTTATGATTCTAAAATCCATCATCATCAAATATAAGAATATTGGATCCTTTTAAATTATCATAAATGATATAATCATTGGGTCCTTTCTTATTAGAACATATACCACCTTGTTCTCTTTCCCAAGGTGGTAATGGATTAATTAGTCATAGTCTTTCATCAGATATAGCCATCTTCATTTGTTCATCTTCAACTCTTTCTATGTGAATATATACTTGAGCCTTTTGTGATCCATATATATTTCATACTTCTCCACAAAGAGGTAATGTCACCAAAATTTCAAAGTGAAGATTACTATATCCAACTCTAGATCATGTGTTGGATAGTTATGCTCATGATCTTTCAATTTCCTTAAATCGTAGGCAATGGCTTTATCATTTTCAATCACCACACAACCCAGGCCTTTCTTCAAATCATCACTGAATACCAAAAAAATTTCTCCACTTGTGGGTAGTTTGATCATGGGCGCAGTGATAAGACTCATTTTTAACTCCTTAAATATCTCTTCGCATTAATCATTCCAAGAAAACTTGACTCCCTTCAGAGTTATCTTGGTAAGAGGGTTTGAAAAACAAGATAAATTTATCACAAATCAGTTATAATATCCAGCTAACCTAAGGGAGCTACAAATATCCTTCATAGATGTTGGCCTCATCCATCCTACAACTGCATTTGACTTAGAGGGATCCAAAAATATATGATTTATTGTGATTATATTATCCAAGAATGAGACTTCCTTCAACAAAAACCCACACTTATTTTACTTTTCATATAGCTTCTCCTTTCTCAAGGTCTCTAGTATAATGCTTATATTCTCCTCATGCTCCTCCTTGGTTTTGGAGTATCTTATAATATAGTCTATAAAGACTACCACAAATTTTTTGAGGTAATCTATAAAGAATATATCCATCAAGTACATGAAGATTTTTGGAGAATTTTTTAACAAAAAAGGAATTATGATGAATTCATTGTGCACCCGTACTTGGTAATATCCCAACCGCAGATCCCCCTTGGAGAAGTATTGTTCTCCACATAGCTGATCGAACAATTCATCAATTTATGGAAAAGGACACTTTTTTTATTGTGATTTTTTGAGCTCATTATAATCAATGCAATGGTGCATTGACCCATCTTTATTCTTAATGAAGCGGACTAGTGCAACCCATGGTGAAGCACTTGGGCATGTAAACCCTTTATCCATATTCTTTTGTAGGTGTTTCTTTAGCTCCTAAATCTCCACAACAACCATTATATATAGAGTCTTGGATATTGGAAATTCCCCAGTTATGAGATTAATCTAGAATTCAACATATCTTCTAGGAGGAAGAGTAGGAAATTCCTTAGGAAACACATTAGCAAATTCCCTCACAATAGGCAAGTCTTTGAGGGCGGTTCCTTTATTAGACTCAATCATCTGAGAATGATACACATGTTTATAGGGAATTAATATCCACACTTGAGATGATGGGGATAAATTAGATTCATCCTCCTCTTGCACTTGTACAGAATCGGGGGTCAATTTTACATATGGAGAGTAATTTCTCTCTCACGACAATTTATGTTTTCTCTATATATGGAAAGACAATCCATGATAAGAATTTCCTTAACTTCCACCATATAGAGTATGAATGGGTTTTCCAGGAAGTTAAATCCATAAATTTTTATAGGATAGGAGTTATATTCATGGGATACAATTATTTCCCCATTTTCTATTCTCACTGACATCACTACTTCCATGATTTTTTGTGGTGTTTGGATTGTTCTACTAAACTTTCAGGATATAAAAGACTGCATAGAACTATGGTCTATAACCCTACTGTTAACTTTTTATTATAGTTCTAAATTATCCAATATATACTTAGGGATGGGTATCATAAATTATTAAACACATAAAGGGGAATCCTTTTAAAAAAATGAATAACTTATAAATTATATTTATTTCCTTAACTTATTAATTTATAGGAATCAATCTAAGTTATCCATGATCTATTTTATAATATATATTCTTATGGGATTTTCTTTATTACTCCCTTAAAGATGGTTCATACTAAGCTTATGAATTTATAAAATAATATCCCCTGGGAGTGTCGAACCAAGAGTGTATAAAAACCCATTGTCGTGCACCAGTTCGCGTTTGTATCTAGATCAACATGGTGTTTTCGGGTTTTACCCCTAGATACATCTGTGCTAGAGCCACCTTTACCTTTTCATATCCATACATGGATGTATTTTCTTGATAAACCACTTAATTTAAACTCAAAAAATTAGGTATTATTTTCTTATTCTCAGTCTTTCACTAGAGTTTTATAACCTTAATCACAAAAATAACTAAACATATACTATAATACCAACTATACCAATTGTGCTCTTTATTACATACTTAAACATGATTTTTTGAATAAACTTTCACTTAATAAAACTCTAAGGATAGAGAGTTATAGTGTCTTGGGAAATTAATAACACTACATAACAACTCAAAACATGAAATACAACATCTTTATTTCAAACTTATTTGACATGACCAACTCATTCCTTCATACTTAACATTGCATGGGATAACTTGAGGACATACATAAGAAAGGGTTGAGATATAAAAGCTGGTAATGGATTAAAAAATACATAACATGAAGAATAAAATACATGCTATTAAATATTAATATCAATAAATAATGATAGAAACACGAACATAATGGCATAATAAAGCACGATTATCATAACATGGAAATGTGGCAACAATATTTAACATCATATTAGTATGAGAAAAGGATAATTGCACATTCATTAGCATGATTAAACCATAATATTACATGAATTATAATGAATAAATCATTCTTTGACATAGAATATAATTATACTAAACATTACCCTATGCATTGGAGCGTTATCAGGGTGTACCCTTCATAAACATTTCAATCTCATGCTTAAGTGTGTCACATAGATCATATAAAATGGAATCATTCAACATCATAAGTTATTACACAATCAAGAAATTTAGAATACATACATGTAATTTCCCATTAAATAAGTACATGATCATAAAGTTTAATACCCTTGATAGAGAAATGGGTATGGTATTCACTACACGATGATTTTGTCATGGAAAATTGTGGTGCAATTTTGACTGCATAACAACATCAAATATAAGTTTGTAAAATGGTTTAATGAGAGAGAAAGGGGTATATAATAATTTATACAATAAATGGACTTTAAGGGGGTAATTTAATACAACATAACAATATATTAAATATAATTTAGATGCATAATATAAAATAAATGCTTGAATGGAAATGAGAAGATGGAAATCCCTTATGGAATTTCAGCATGGTAACCGGTGGACACGAGTGGGATTAATGAGAGGTAAAGTGGTATATTGTTATTAAAACATAATAAGGGAAGTATTGGGGAGGTTATAAAACATACCTCATAATTTTTAATTGGAAATAAAAGGGTATAAATAAATAAGGAAACTTGGATAAAAATGAGAAAGGAAGGAAAGTGAGGATCCCTTACTTGAGTGTGTGAGTTCAAAAGCTTGAAGAGGGGATTAATGGAAGATAGGGGAATCTTGGAAGGATTATAGAGAGGTGAGGGAAGATTAGTAACATGATCCAAGTATTTTTAGTGAATAGAAGTGGAATATTTTGTGGGTTTATATAGGCAATGAGAGGGGAATTCTTTAATATTTCAAAAACTTAGGTTTTGGAATCAATATAATTAAATATTCAAAAACACAAAACTTCCCATGGTTTTTGCCCATGGTTTTTTTAAAATATAATTAGAAAACATTATTTTATAACATAAAGGGCCTGAGATATTAAAATATTGTCCTTGATGATGTGGAGGTGAGTCACACTTTCAAGGAAATGATTTTAAAATCATAAAATATTGTATATGTCTTGGAGGATTCACTAAGACTTTATAAAATAAATAAAACGAATCTAAAAAAACATTATTGTAATAGGAAAAAAAATATTGGGTCGATAATACCCATTATAGTATTTATTACATCATTTTGGGGTCATTATGATGTCATAAAACACATATTTTATTTATATGGTATTTAATTTTTAACCAAAAATTCAACTGTCTCAGAAAATTATGAAAAATTAACCATTGGATAATTTTTACATCTTGATTATAAAAATAATATTACTTCTATATAAATAATTTTTTAAATATTTGAATTTTTACTTTTAAAATGAAAACTGAAATTTATTGAAATTTCACGGGTTTTGACAAAAACACTTTTTAAACCTTAATAAAAATTACATTTGAATTAATAAAAATTATATAATAATTTAATATTAATTAAATTAATTTGATAATAATATCTTATTAAAATATGAATTATTTCAAAATTTCATTAATTCTTTAAAAAAAATTCTTTAAAAAATACACTTTCTGTTTTATCGTATAAAAAATATCTCTCTTATCAAACTGATCACCTAATCATTTATAGATAAGAAATTGATATAATAATAATTTATAAGAATTTTTTTTATAGTATTCTTAATAAAAACCTTAGTTTAATATAATAATGTATATATTTCTCAAACTTACATTTTTTACCCGAAGAATCAATTTATCAAATTCATCATTTTTTTATGAAAGACTATTCTCATAAAGGAATTGATGGAATAAGAATTTTATTTATTAAAAAGGATTACATAATAAGTAACTAATACTTTGTTACATAACCCCTTATAAAACCTACATAAGACCTAAGGGTAAGGTGTGCGATGATTATAAACTCTTGGGGAGGCTTGGATAACATCGCCCGGGTGGAAATCTCTGTTAACTTGAACTTCTCTCATAGGTGATTCCATTCAAGCTTAAGGTGTTGAAGCTTGGATTGGGCTCGGTCAAGTGAGAAGCCTAATGATTTTACCTCCTTTCCAAGCTCCAAAAAATGAGCTTTGTATGGCCTGAGTCTACTGGATGAGGCCATCCTCTCCTTTGTCTATGTCAAAATGATTTTTTTATTAAAACATTATATTTATATCAGCAGTGTGATCACTGTTCAACAAATATATTATCAACAATAATGATACTTTATGGTTATTTAAACCCAATAATAAAAAAAGAGTTCATGTGTTTTCTATATCCATAAGTCATTAAAAGAAAGGGAATTTTATTCATAAAATATCAGGTCATTAAAATTCCACCTTCTTGAATGTGATCATTGTAATGATAAGCATATAATTGAATTGTTATAGAATAGAGACAATGATAAATATAATTACATGTTAGCTTTAAATATTAAAGTCACTGATGGTAGATATTTTTAGTTTTTGATATGGCATAATGGGGTGTTCAAAATAATGGTAATGGGTTAAATTAATTAAATTGAATGTGTTAAATGGATTAGGGGTTATAATGGAAATGTGTATATGAATTAAGGAATGTTAATGAGGAACGATTTAAATGGGTTAGGATGTGAAATAGAAAATGGGATAATAGGTTAATGAAGGATGATTATTTATGTGTTGAACAAACTATGAATTGTGAATGGTATGTGTAATCAATGAGTATGTTTTTTGAAATGGTATATTTGGTTAATGGTTAAAGAATAATATGAAAATGATTGGTGTTATGTGGGGTATTGACTTGAGGTTCTATGACCTCAGTTCGGGTTGTACTGAGGTTATAAATCCCACCCCTAGAATGCACGAATTAGGGATTCAGACTAAGGCTCTATGCCCCTAACAGTTTTATTTTATGAGACTACCTGGACTGAGGATATAAGGTAAGTGTAATGAAATTGTATGTAAAATGGTTTCCCTCGTGAGATAGAGAACTATATATATCCTCTTATTCATATTAGTTGTTCAACATAAGTCTAGTGTAATTGATGAAAATGGTTAACCCTTAGTACAAATGTTGAAAATGGTTTAAGTGAATAATGTTAACAAATAGAACCTGGTTCATCTTTTTTTCATATTGTCATCCATTTAGTACTTAAATACACTATTTTTAGACTAGATATTTTTTATACACTGTTGGTGGTGGCCTACCGAGTTGTATTCGTACCCTTATCGGTCCGCCATTGGGTACCCGGGAAGACTTCATTCTTTCAGGTCCGGAAAAGGGAAAAGGACCTATGTTAGATGGTTGATTTGGGCATGGTATGTGCATGTATAAGGGATCCGGAATTAGAGTTAGTACCCATTTTGGGGATTCTTTAGCTTGTTCTTATTTTAGTTATTCCAAACACTTGGCACTACAGAACATGTCATAACATATTTACTATTAGGTTGGGGGGCTTGTACCCATTTTTGGAAACAGTTTTCTAATGCATGTTTGTTGGTTATATTATTTACATTATTTTTTATTATTATTTATTGTGGTTTACTCTTATAAAAATGGTATAGTCTCCCCATATAACAAATTAGACCCTCATAGCTAGTCAGTAGCCATTGACATATGGGGAGGCACTTCATAGGTCATGTGGAGACCCAGATTGGGGCACTAAATATAGTGGGTACCGGGTTGGGGACATTAAAAAGTGGTATCATAGGGGTTTTATTTTATGTTTCTCACTATTTGGGAATGTTAAATGGGAGATTATGAAGTTTTAATCCTTGGAAATGATCTTGTGCATAGGATTATCTAACCGATTTATGAGGGATAACCCAAGTAACCTAGGGTGGGATTGATTTTCTTGATACGTGTTATTACAGTTGAATGATATTTCACCATTATGTGATGCACTTGTTATGTGATGTGAATATTTTATGATATTTTTATCATGGACTAAACTATATAAGGTTATGTATACATGCATCATTTTAGGAACCTAGGAATGTATATTACATGCATCATGGTAGGAAGACACAAAAAGAATACACGAGATATAAGGGATGAGATGATTTCTCTTTTTTCCTTGAAATTTTAAATAACTGGTGTCTAATAAAGATGGTGCAAATGGATAAATGTGATGATTGTGAAGGGATATTTAAATAATAGTGAAAAATTTAAAAACATGAATGAGTAAAAAATTTGTTTGTAAAAAGTTTTAAAGATATAAAGGTGCCTAAAATTAAAATATCTACATTGTGAGAGTGGAAACTGTTAAAAGATATTTTTAATGAAAAGGTATTTTGGTTGTGTGAGTTGGTTTCCCCATATAGATCATGACCCATGGTAGGAAGGAAGATATATGTTGGGATATTGTAAGTGGAATGGGTTGTTTATGGCTTCTAGAGAGCCTTATTTTATGTAAACTATGGAAGTTTTATCTTATACGTTTTGATATGTGTGTCTAGAATTATAGGGACACGACACCATGATGTCGTTCTCTAGTTGGGAGTCAATGGGATATCATAGGGAAATATCCTACAGTAGTGGAGCAAGAAACCCTTGTGATATATGGTAAAATAAGAGAGGAAAATTTCCTTGAGAACTTTTCTCACTTTATAGCAATTATGGAATGACACCCATAGCGGGTTTCATTGAGTATGTTTGACCTAACTAGAGAGTTCTAGTTGCTGACCCCCCCTCCCCCCCCCCCCCCGAAAGTTTCTAGAGTGGCTGGACTGAAGGAAGTTGAGTTGTAGATAGATTCCATACAGATGATTCTATATCACTTAGAGACTCCTCCCGGTAAGAGATTTATGTTTTCATCTTATATGTTGTGAGGACTGGAAAAGAGCTGGTGGGAAATTTTGTTTCATACCCAGAAGGCTAAAGGTATGTTATGGAAAGATTTCTAGGAAACGTTTTTGGAACATTTCTATCTGGATAACTTGAGACAGGAGAAGGTTGTGGAAATTATGAGGTTGACCCAAGGGACTATGAAAATGATGGATTTTTTTGGCATATTAATAGACCTGTAATACTTTATTCCAACATTGGTAAGGGATGATGAATCTATGGTAGGACATTTACAAAAATAGACTTAGACCTGATATTAAGTCCCAGGTGAATATATTTATTTTAAATATGTTTATTGAAGTGGTGGATATGGCTCTTATTTTAGAAATGAAATTAAGGGAGGATTCTGGTTTTGGACATGAGGTCCAGTTTGGTGATCCTATGGTGTGCCTTCTGATAATGGGAAGTGAAAATTTTAGAGTTCACAACATGGTGGTGGTGGGTAGAGTAGTTAGAGAAAGGAACCAACCTCTCGGGGTAGTTTCTATGTTTTCTTCTATCAGTGTGGAAGGTGAGGACACATACACTATCAGTGTTCTCAACCAAAAGTGGAGTTTCGAGCATGTGGAAGGTTGGGACATGTCTAAAGGTTCTATAGGAACCCTAAAAATATTGGTAATTATGGAGAATCGCGTCTGATGTAGAGTGAAGGAATGGGGTTGATAACTCCATATCGGGCAGGCATTTGGATCTCTATTAGATGAACCAGTTGAGGTAGAGGATGTGGTACTCTAGGACTAGAGTGTCCATGTAAGTAGGGTAGTGCAACACTGAGAACTCAGACCAAAGCCCAAGGTAAAGGGTAAAGTTAGTTTCGTGTGGTTAAGCCTACCCCTAGAGGTGGTAAGGTTGGTCTATCAACAGTTTGAGGTATGATTCTTTTAGATTCCATGCTCGGTAGTGTTTTTAATGATAGTAGTACCAAACATTCCTTTATATCCACTCATTTTGTGGGTGGGTTGGGCCTAATGGTGGAGCATATGTGATAGGTTATATTAATTGACACACCACTAGGGGTAAAATAATTAAATATCCAAAAATGTAAGGAGTTTTCCCTTAAGGTTGGTGGGTACTGTTTTCTGTGGGACTTGTTTGTTCTTGAGATGTTAGGTTGTGATCTGATTTTTGGGGTGGATTGTCCAGTGTTGTTCCAAGCCCATAATGACTATTACCACCATAGGGGGACATTCACATCCCTGGAGTGGAAAACTTATCTTCACTATGGGGAATGAGATATCTTAGTAGGCCATGTAGGGCCAGTCTTTCAGTGGTTGGGTGAACTCAAATCCCAAGTGGCTTATCTTATACATGATGATGGAGTAGTAGAGATGATTTTCTTTCCTCTAATGTTTTATTAGTTCCAGAATGTAATTGTTGAGAACATCTTGGGGATACCACCGAAGAGAGATGTTGAGTTTATTAAAGAGTGGATTTCAGGAGCAGAACCAATTTTTATTCTTCTATATAGAATGGAACCAACAAAACTATAGTAGCTTAAAACTCACTTGGAGGAACTAGAGAAAATGGGTTTATTCATTTGAGTATATCACCATTTGGATATTCGGTTTTGTTTTCCAAGAAGGATGGTCTAAAATTATTATGTGTCCATTTTGAGAAGTTTAATTGTATGATTATTAATAATAGGTAGACTCTTCACCAAATTGATAATCTTTTTGACTTGTTGAGAGGTGCTTTAGTGTTCTCTAAAATTTATTTGAGATTGGGGTATTGTCAACTGAGGGTGAGACCTTTTGATATATCGAGGAATTCCTTTAGTAATAGTTATGAGTTATATAATTTTTTGTGACGTCTTTCAGGTTTACTAATGCATTGTCAGTTTGTATGACCCTAATAAAGTGAATCTTTCACCTGTACTTATATTAGTTTTTAGTTGTCCTTGTGGATGAAATCTTGGTGTACTCCAAGATTCATGATGATCATGTCAAACATCTTGACATAATCTTGATTACACTAAGATATCATAGGATATATTCCAAGATATCTAAATTTCATTTATGGATTGAAAAGATACATTTCTTGTGTCACATTGTCGCTGAGGAAGGCATGCATGTGGACCTAGAAAAAGTAAAAGATGTTGTATCTTTGGAGTATCCCAAGAATTTTTTTTATGTATAACATTTTCTAGGGTTTGTGGGCTATTATAAAAGGTTCATCAAAGAATTTTCCCATTTAGAAACACCACATTTTGGATAAAACAAGAATGGAATCCATTTTGAATGGTCTGGGGAATGTGGGAATGCCTTCTTGGAGTTAAAGAAGTGGCTCACTACTATAAATATTTTGATCCTACCCAAGTTAGGTAAGTAGTATACCTTGTTTTTTTATGAATTATATATTGGCATTGGAGAATTTTTTATGTAGGATGATTCAGTTTTGTCTTATAGGTCACAGAATTTGTGGCCTCATGAAAAAAATTACCCCATTCACAGTCTTGAATTGGCCATGGTGGTTTATGACTTAAATTGTTGGTACCATTATTTGTTGGGAGATAGGTTTACTGTATATACCTATCATAAAATCCTTAATTACATCTTATCCCAGTTTTATTTGAATATTTCGTAGAAAATATGGGTTGATTATTTGAATTCCATTGATTTCAAGATGGTATATAGGCTTGGAAAGGGTAACAGTGTTGCAAATTCTTTCAGTGAAATACTCAGAACTAGGAAATTAAGGAATCTAGTTTTTGGTGGAGGATGATGGATTTGTTTACTAAGATGAACCTATAGGTTTAAAATAGGCAAGGTGTGATTAGCCTTGAAACCTTGGTAGGTGATTCCACCCTTATGAGATGGATCAAGAAGAGGCAGTGTGAGGATCCAGACAGTTTGGCCCTAATGGAAAGTATTGAAGGTGGAGAGTCACCTTCCGGTTGGACTGTCAGTGATGAGGATATCATTTATCTTCATGGTCATGTTGTTGGGAAAAATTGTATATGAAACGAGTTGATGTGAGATTTACATGCCTCAAAGTGGGCAGCGCATCTTGGTTTGACCAAAATGTATTGTGGCCTTCATAGGAAGTGTTGGTGGCTGAGGATGAATAAAGAGACTGTAGGTTTCTTGATGTGATGTTATAGCTATCATCAGGTTAAGGTCGAACATCATAAAATGGGTGGTTTTTATAAAATTTTACCATTATCAAATGGAAATTGAATGATAGGATGGTGGATTTTGTGGTTGGTATTCTGGGGATTCCTCAGAAGAATGATGCGATCAGGGAAGTTTCAGATTAGATGACCGAGGTGGCACATTTCCTCCAGATTTTAGAGGACTTCATCGATTATTAGTTTGTTGTGTTTTAAGTTTTGGAAGTAGTATGGTTTCATGGGGTTCCATAGACGATAGTTTTGGATCATGATCTATGTTTTACTTAAAGCTTTTGGCAAGGGTTATAGAATTCTCTTGGTACCAAGGTTTTTTTGAGTATGGCTTCCCACCCAAAAACAGATGGGAAATCAGAGAATACTATTTAAATACTAGAGAACATGTTGAGGGAATGTCTCCTAGAGTTTATTGGATCATGGTATAAGCACTTTTCACTTGTTGAGTTTTCTTGAAATAATAATTACCAAGATATGATTCATATGGAACCATATAAGGCACTCTATTGTAGACCATGTAGATCTTTTCTATGTTGGATGGAGGTAGGGGAAATATAGTGGTTGGGACTAAGTCTCATTAATGAGATATCAGAATTGGTGTGGTTGATTTGAAAACATATGGTTATATCTCAATGTAAGAAGAAGTCATATTATAATCTAATTCTTAGACCTATCAAGTTTATGGTGGGTGATCATGTGTTTCTTTGGGTGTCTCTAAGGTTAGGTCACCATCAAATTCAGAAATAGGGTAAGTTGTCACTTAGTTATGTGGGTTTGTTTGAGATTGTGGAAAGGATTAGCCCGATGTCATACCGATTGGTATTTCATAGTGGTATAGTGGCATGGGTGATGTTTTTCATGGGTCATAGATTTACAATTATAACCCTGACCCTTATAATGTGATTGATATTGATGATGTTGAACTTGATGCTGATGCAACCTTCGAGGAGCATCAGGTTCGTATTGTGGATCGTAGTGAGAAATTATTCTGGTGAAAGATTAGGAATTTTAATTTAGTGTTATGGAGGAATGTTAATGTATAGGAATAAACTTGGGAGAGGGAGATGGACATGCAGGCCCAACAGCCTGATCACTGTACCTTGTAAACTTAGTGATGCTTGGGAGAGTGGATCGAGGAATAACTGTTATAAGGTGGTGTAGTTGTGTGATCATGGTCTTCTAGGGAGATAAATTCTTGTTTAAATTATGGTTTAAATACCTTTAAAATGGTTAAGATAATTTTATCAGGATAATGAGGATGCTCTGTGGGAATTTTAGCAGTTTGGGACATGAAATAATGTAATAATAGGTTCATCAAATGCATGTTTCATGGTTAGCACAAGGTTAGTAGTAACCGTGTTTCCAAACCATACATGCTTAGAGGTGGGGTGAACGGTTTGAAGAAACCATGTAATGGAGAATGATAAACCATGCAGTCTTGGACATAGCCATCACACATGGTCATCAAATGGTTTTTCAAACCGTATGGGCTCCCCAAGAAGTCATGTGGCCTGACCCATTCTTCGATAGATGGCGGCACACAGTTTGGAAAACCATGGGGCCAAACCATACACCCCTTTAAAAGTGATTTTTACTTTTCCTACCTCTTGTTCATTAAGTGTTCTAACTCGGTATTCTCCTACATTATTTTTCTAGTATCCCTAAAAATGATCCAGACCCTCCAAGATTTCCCAAGGGTCGTTATCCTTTGTTTCTAATCCATTTCGAGCATCATTTGGTGCGAATTGAATATTCAGCTGAGTATAACACTTATCTTCCTTATCCTTTTTAGATAAGCGATTGTGAAGACATTATTATTCTTTAGAATCCAGAAAAACATCTTTTTTTCATTGGATCATAGGTTGAGGATTTAAAGGGTGTTCAAATCTGATCCAAGGGATAAGGTTGAGCAGGATTTCATCTTTAGAATCGAGGTAGGTGGTCTATAAGATATATCATATGGTATTATTGATTTATTATGTGTCTGTAGTTTTTATTTGGTGATGTTGTGTTGACCATTTGTTTTTTATTGGTGTAACTGATATATTTAATGTTAAATGTTTATTTCAACCCTTTGTGATCCCCATGGGATTCATTGAGGTTGATTAGACCATGTTATGGGTCACCCATGGGGCATGCCACATTCTTGAGCATGAACATTATAATGATAAGAATATAATTGAATTTTTATGGAATATATCCCATGATAAATATGTTGACATTTTATCTTGAAATATGAAAAGGCACTAATGGTAGATTTGTCTAGTTATTGACATGGCATAAGGGGTGATTGGAAAAATGGGAATGGGTTAAATAAATTAAATTGAATGTGTTAAATGACTTATGGGTTGTAATTTAAATGTGTAAATTAATTAAGTCATGTGAATGAGTAATGAATTAAATTTTTTAGGTTATGAAATGGAAAATTGGATAATGGGTTAAGGCATGAAGATGATTTATGTGTTGAACGAACTATGAATTATGAATGTTATGTATACTCAATGAGTATGTTTTGTGAAATGGTATATGTGATAAATGGTTTAGAAAGAATGTGAACATGGATTGGTGGTATGTGGGGTATGGAATTGAGGTTTTACACCCATGGGTTGGGTTGGACCGAGGCTCTAAACCCTACACCCAGAATTCAGAGGTTATGGAGAAAGATTGAGGCTTTATGCCCCTAACAGTTTCATTTGATGAGACTACCTAGACTAAGGCTCCAAGTTAAGTGTGATAAAATGTTTTGTGAAATTTTTTCCCTATTGAGATAGGGAACTTGACTTATCCCCTTATACATAGTAGTTGTCCTGCATAATATATAGTTTAATTGATGAAAATTCCTAACCCATAGTACAAATGATGAACATGTTTTAAGTGAATAATATTAACTAATGGAACCAATTTTGTCATTTGTTTATCTTATCATCGATTTAGTATTTGAATAAACTATCTATTTAGACTTTATATTTTGTATAGACTATTGGAGGTGGCCTATTGAGTTGTACTCACACCCTACATGGGCCGCCATTGGGTATGCGAGAAGATGTTATGCTTATAGGGTAGGAAAAGGACAATGGCCATATGCTAGATAGTCTATTTGGTAATGGGATGTGCATGGATGACAGATACAGACATAGATTCGGAACCCATTTTGGGGATTTTTCATCTTTTCCTTATTTTGGGGTTTCCTTATACTTGGCACTATAGGAAATTTCATAACATATTTACTATTTGGTTTTAAGCTTGAACCCTATTTTGGAAATGTTTGGTAATTCAAGTGAATTGGTTATACTATTTCCTTTTTTCTTATTATTATCTATTGTGTCTTAATCTGAGAAATAGGGTGTAGTCTCATCACACAACACATTAGACCCTCGCTGCTAGTCAGTAGCCTCTAGCATACGGGGAGGCATGCTTGAGGTCATTTGGTGACCTGAATTGGGGAATAACATATAGTGGGTACCAGGTTGGCGGTGTTACATATTCATTTAGAAAACCCCATCTCTAAATATGACCATTCTTCTGAACTCAATTCCCCCATACTTGACTAGGGAGCTAGAGGTAGAGGCCACAAAAGTGAAGAAAACATGGGAATATGTAGTTATGGTTGGGCCCAATATCCTGGATATATTCTCTCCATAGATATATACATGACCAAAACCTATGGAAAATAAGTTCAATGAGCCTAGTAGGAACATGGGTTCACCCCCAACATATTTCAAGTTCCATCTAAATACAATTAGTTTCAAAGAACGACTAATGGGTGTACAATCATCCAATCATCCTAGATGAGTTGTCTGACCAGGTTGACTCAATCCATTAGAAAAAGGTGTTCCATAAAATCATGGTCAAGTTTATAACCTATCTACCTCAACTAATTTATACCCCAAGGCACATACTAAGTATCATCCTCAACCCCATGATGGGAATCAGAAATCATTGTGTAAAAAATACGACATCTTGAAGAATTTATCTATGGTTTTAGAAAATTTCTCAATCTTGGATGACCGTAATTTATCAGAGGTGCTCTAGGAAGAAATTTTTGAGGCCTTAATGAGTCGTCAAGAGTTCAAATATGAGGTCTCTAGCACTGAATGGTATATCGAAGAGACTTATCCCACAAAATGTCACACAGTCATCTCTTTTACAGAGCAGGATTGGGGAATTCTTATGCATGGACACCTTATACCGTTATATGTATTTAGAAAACTGGATAACACTAACATCCAATTATTTATCATTAATAATTTATCGATAATCAACCTTATTCCAATATAGAAACTTCATTGGTTGGGTTTCAATAAATTCAATTTGTCTCACTCTTCTTTAACACTTTAAGGTTACTAAAAATGTGAATAGAAACCTCTTGGTCGAATCAAGTTCAGATCCCAATTTGGAGACCTCATCTTTGAATCTAAATTTTTCTTTATTTAATAGGATAAAAATTTCATTGTCCAATTATGAAGACCATGGTTTCATCAATATGTGGCAGTTCTCTCATCATACCATCAATGTCTCAAATAATGTGTTGTTGTAAAAACCAGGACAATTCACAAGAGAGGGATCCATTTGAATCATGTGAGTCCCAAATAATTAATTTAGGTTTTTTAGCAGATATAATGAAAAAAAATAATGATTTATGATTTCACTCAGGTTACTTCTCCAAGTAGTTTGTAAATGACACCATCTAGCCCATTTAAAGATCTTGGAAATAAATTTTTATTCAACATCAATCAAATTAAAGACATGAGTTTGGATTCGGGTATATATTCATAGGATCTCATGATATCAGTCACATCATCATAACTAGATAACACTGAATAAGTGATTGATCTACAAAACAATGATAACACCCTAGGTGAAAATGTCCTCACTTTGTCCCCAGAGTCTCTAAAGGCCTTTGCATTATTAGCTAAATCAGAAGTGACTCTCATATCACCAATAGAGATTTATGAATACCTTAATTAATCTTCCAAAGGTTGGTATTTTGATACCTATTTTTCCCTTAATGCACTAAAGGGGATGTATAATGATATTCCACTTGGCATAATAGTAATGATACTGTTGTAATAACAACACCATTAGAATTTAGAGAAGCCTTCTTAACATCTATAGGGAGAAAAAATAACCCCAAATTATCAAATTCAATCTCCAAGGATTCCCTTTAATCACCCATTTCTCCTAATATTGATGCAGAGAGAGCATAAGAAGAAGATCTAAGAGACACCACTCCATCATTTGAGAAGGTATCTCCACCACTATTTTTGAGCTCTAACAAATAAATCTAGACATAGAGGAAGAACCCCAACCCATATTGATCTATGTGACCATGACTACCGAAGAGAAAGAGGTGTGTACTTTTTTTATAAATTATAATTAAGATGTTTTATCATAGAATTGTATAGAAATTCCAAGCCTCGATCTTTTTGTATCTATCCACCACAAATGTTTTCCATAAGATCACTATGGTTATGAGCTAGCCTCTAGAAGAATGTAACAGAATCACCCAGCTTAGATTGAAGATGAGGTCAATAATATTATCAAATGTAACTTAATTTAAGAGTTTCAATACCCTAAGTATCTTGATAAAATATTATTTTAAAAAAAGAGCATGAAAATCATAGTTTTATTCAACTTTTGAGCTCTCAAATAGCATTGTTTGAAATAAAATTTCACAGTCTCAATTACAAAACTTTTAATCGAGGCATCTTATAGCTATCAAGAAAATTAATTTATGGATGATCATTTGGGATAAAACCAAATATAGATGCCTTATAAAGATAAAGAAGCCACTTCTTTTAGATCCCCCTAAGGAATACATTTCTATCAATTAATTCCTTTTAGTTTAAAGAACACAGTTACTGCATATCAATGCTCCATGAACCGTATTATTAAACTCTTCTTATGGAAGAGAATTGAATCTCATATCGACAATCCAGTGCTAAAATACCAATAACATTATAATCATATTTCTAATCCATAGATTGTTTTCCAAAAGATATGTAAGAATATATTAAAGATGGTCCCCTATAAAAGTTAATTTAGGGTTACCTCAGGAATGTTCTTTAAATTTTTTGTACTCCATCATGACATTAAGGTAAATCCTGATAAGAAAAGCCTATAATTGAAATTTCAAGTCTATAAAAACTCTAATAGGTGAGGGGAATTTTGGGATACCTTTCTTATATATAATGATTCACATAGAATCTCATAGGAAAGTATTAAGCTTTCACTGAACTGATGAATAATGGAGACACCTATCAGTGAACCAATGATTTTCAATAAGCTTGTGATAGTTTTAAGAAATTTATTTTGAGTCCATCTATGCTAATATAACTCACTTAAGTAAAACCACTATTTTTTTATGTAATATCCTAGTATTTAAAACTTATTAGTTTATTTCATTGAAGAAAAATGTCAAGAATGATTATAGTCTATATAACCTTAGTAGAACCATTCTTAGAACTAAGACTTGATATTCACAAATCAAGAATAATTTCCTTACATTAATTTTAAAATTTGAAAATTTGAGGCACTACCTAAAACACTATGAGTTCCAATTTTCCCATCATAATAAACTAATCAAATATATCCCCAACCATCATATGTTAAATATAAACTTAGTATGATGGACAACCATATTACAATAGTTTGAGATCTGTTTTATACTTCAAAATGAAAATAAAGGAAATACATTAGAATATTTTATGGAAGTGAATCCTTCTACATAAAACACACCATTAGACGCTATGATTCTTTATAAAGAAGTCTTATTTGTTTCATACTAAACTTTGATATGGTAGATGTACATTGATAGAACTTCCAGAAGTATAATGGGTAAAATAACAGAATAACCTAAACTCAAAAAAGTGGGTTTAGTAATTATCCTTATCTTTGAAGGAAACGTCTTTTTTCCCTATTTCTTCTTATTGTTTGAATAGTACACCAATAATGAGGTAGAATTCCAGGCCTTCTTTGTGGTCTTGCAGTTAGCATTACAAATACCAATAGCCCACCTAAAAGTAAAAGGATATTAATATTTGGTAATCAAGAAGATCAGTGGTGAGTATGCCATAAAAAAGGAATAGCTTATTCCCATGCTCGACTATCTATGAGTACTGATGGAAGAATTTCCCTCAGATCCAATATTGATCCACATCCCACATTTACAAAATTTCTAAGTATATGCATTGGCCATTGTGGCCACAACATTGTTACATTTATACCAAGATTAAACAATCATCAACATTTCACATTTTAGGGTTGTTTCGCTGTACATTATAAATAACATTTAAGAGATCATTGAGATTAATTCAACCCTTGAAAAAGATTATTTTTTGAACAGACAGATAACCATCTTAATGGAATACCTCTAAAATGATATTATTCTACTGTAAAGGGAAATAAAATAGAAAAATTAAAAATGGGAAGTCAACATTACCCTATGTGATGTCCCAAATTCTCAAAAACAATCCTTTGTAAAAAAGTATTTGATGAATTTCTCCCCAGATGCATTGGTGGATGGGAAAATATCTCTATCATGTAGGAAGTTCATGCATGTAGGCATGGTTCCCATTATTCAGGGAATAAAATTTTTCATCAGATTAGGAAGCTTCTATATTTATAACCGATAATGACATGGTATTTTTTGGAGTTCACCAAGATATTTCATTCTTGTTAGATATATGCTAACATCATTCATTAACCCCTAGAATCATCACACTCTACAAAATATCCACGCCCAGTTTCTATCTAGGGATTAAACGTCATGGAGATATATCCACCAAAAATAGCTAGACAGTTCAAATACATACTTACTTAAAATAACTTATTTTCCAAATAAGAATTATTTATATCCCTTAAAGGATTTGTAATGAAGTATTTCATTAGTTTTTTGAATACAAACATTATTACTAGATTCAGTATCCTCATATAATAATGTTGGAAAATGAAATCAATGTCTTCTATTCCAAGTTGAAAAGGTAGTATTGGTAACATGGAATTCAGTCTAACCACTCATACTATTACCATAAAGGAGAAAATGGATAGATAGAGGCTTTCAAAAAAAATTCATCGAACATACTTCAGAAAATGGTAGGCAAAGGCATGATATCTTATCCTGGAAAACTCTTACCTGATTTATGGGATTATAGCATGGTGACCCATATAATTATATAAGAAACCCCTATTCTCTTGTATATGGTAAAAAATAATTTTACCCTTTGAGGTATAATTACCTTTTATCTACATTTCCATTTGTTATCAGTTATCTATAGATGAGAAATATAAAAAGTGATTGGATGAGTTGGGGTGGATCGATGAGAAGATGTTACATACCTTACATCACATGGAGGTTCTCTAAAACCAACTAGAGTGATCATTCAACAATAAAGTTACCATTAATTAATTCTTACATGGAAAATTTGTCTTAACTCCTAAACCCCCATTGATACATGGAGAGAAACCTCTAAAACTTGAACCAAACTGGGAAGGACCATAAACCTTACATAGGTGCAACTAAAATGGAGCCTATTCTATGATCATAGTGGATGGAAAATGAGTCATTCCCCTACCAATGTAAGGCTTGTCAATAAATACTTTGTATATTATATATAAAAGACACACGCCCCAATAATATCATGTTATTTTGTGTGGAAAACGTCATAGTTACATGAATTTAAACTATATGGCCATAATTGCATAACATGTCCCACTTTAATCTTCCTTGTGAAAGTATTGGATATAGGATATTAAACTGCATATCACCCATATACCCACAAAATGATGTTAGAATACATGTCCAACATCCCAATTTCATGAAATTAAACTCTATGAAAAATAACTTATAGTATGATGTTAAACTGGATAGTCATGGTCCATACTACATGAAATTAAACTGTGAAGTGAAAGATTGTCTCATGTGACTCTGAACTACTCTGGATGACCAATATATTGCGGCCTCTTTCTCCCATACATGATATCTTGATTCATATATAATTATTTGGAACACATTACATCTATACATTAGACCATTAATTACACTCCCTATGTATATGAGTCAAATCAATGCAGGGTGCCTTTTCATTCTACGAACTATGTATAGATTTATTCTCACTTTGATGATATGTGTTAGGATGTTGGGATTTCCTATAATAGGACCAACTAAAAAATAAAAAAATTCCTCTCTCCTATGTACAATCTGAATCTACATAGGAGGTTCTAACATGATTTATTTAATTTATAGACCCATGCTCAAAATAAAATTCCCCTTCACATGCATATGATTAAGATATATATAGTGGTACATTTATTTCCAAGAAATACATGTGCATTGATTCTCATTCCAATGAAATACACATCAGTATTTTCTATCATAAGACCATCATTGAAATAAAAAAATGCACCCTCACCTACATACAAGGCGGATCTCTATAGGAGGTTTTAACATGGCTTCTCTCATTTATAGACTCGTAATCGAAATAAAATTCTCCTTCCCATACATACGTGCCATATCTTTGTAGGGTATGTTTTCGTTCCAAGAACTATGTGTGGATTGATCCTCTTACCAATGAGATACATAGAAATTTCTAGATTATCTATCTTGAGTGCAACCATAAATTCTAAAAAAATACCTCCCACTGTATATGACTCAGATCTACACAGGGTGCTTCTTTCTAAGAACTATGTGTTTCTTGATTCTCATTTCAAAGATATACATAGTGATGTAAGGACACATTATCTTAGACCAAAACACAAATAAGAATAAAAAATTCCTCCTCCCAATATATGATATGACAACCCTGCTTTTTATTACAACTTAAACATGCTTTATTACATAAAACTTCACTTGATACAACAAAGAAGATTGAGAGGTTTAGTGTATTTGGGGATTAGGATCATTACATAAAAGCTTTAAACTTGAAATACAACATCTTTATTGAAAACTTCCTTTACATGACCACTACATTCCTTTGTACTTAGCATTGCATGGGATAACCTGAGGACATGCATAAGAAAAGGGTGAGCTATAAAGCCCCGTAAGGGAGTACACAATGAATAACCTGAGGAGTACAATACATGTTCGGAAATAGGAATATCAATAGATCATAAGAGTAACATGAACATAAAGGCATGATAAATCATGATAATCATAACATGTAAATGTGGCAACAACACTTAACATTGAATTAGCATGAGCCAAGGCTCATTGCACATGGAGCATGAGTAAACCCTCATTGCACTTGAAGCACGAGTAAACCCTCGTTGCACTTGAATTAGCATGAGTCAACACTCATTGCACATGACGTATCATGACACTATACTTTACCCAATGCAGTGGAGCGCTATAAGGGTGCACCCTTCTTAAACATTTCATTTCATGTATAAGTGTGCCACATGGATCATAAAACATAGATTCATAAAACATAATCATTTGTTCCACGATAAAGGAATGTGGAATTCACACATGAAACTTTATAATCAATAAGTAAATGTGCATAAAGGTGAATACCCTTGATGGAGAAATGGGCATGGTATTCACTACACAATGACATTGGCTTAGAAAATCAGTGCGATTTCGGCAGCGTAACGGCGTGACATAAGAATTCATAAAAATTGTTGATGAGAGATAAAGGGGTTCCTCATCATATTTACATGTAATGGACAGTAAGTAGGTCATATATATACATGTCTCAACAATTGAAATTGAATTTAGATTCATGATACAAAAGTATTGCTTGAATGTAAAAGAAGAGAGAGAGAAGTTCCTTTCGGAATTTCGGCATAGTAACGGGTGTACATGGGAGGAAATTAATGAGAGAGAAAGGGTTATCCCATCATTCAAACAATAAGAGGGAATTATGGGGGAGGTGAGAAACCATACCCCAAAATTCATAATTGAAATTAAAAGGGTAATACAACTTAAATAAAATTGACAAAAAAGAGAAAGGAAGAAAAAACCCTTACTTGGAAGTGTGCTTCCAAAGGCTAGAGAGAGGCTTGTGAGAGGCTTCTTGGGAGCTTGGGGAACCTTGAGAGGATTATAGAGAGAGTAGGGAAGAGGTTGGACGAACTCCAAGGGCTTTGAGTGAGGAGGAAGTGGAAGCTTGGGTGGGTTTATATAGGAAAGGTGATAGAATTCTTTATTATTTAGGTTTGGGACCCCTTATATTAAAATAATCCAAACCACAAACCATCCCATGGTATTTTCCCATGGTTTCTGGAAAAGGAAAGAGGAAAACAATATTTTACAAGGCCAAGGTCCGAAATTATTAAAAAATTAGGGTTTCTTATGTGGAGGTGAGTCACACTCCCATGGAAATTAATTTAAAAAGGCAAAGTGTTGAATAAGTCTTGAGGGCTCCATTAATGCTTTGAAAAGTAATTCAAACAAACCCAAAACCACAATATTTTAATTATAAAACATATATTGGCCGAACATAAGGATTATGGTATTTTATTACATCACCATTGGGTCATTATGATGTCATAAAACACATTATATATTTAAATGGTATTTAATTTTTACCCAAAAATTTGACTATCTCAGAAAATTATGAAAAATTCACCGTTGGATAATTTTGACGTCCTGATTCCAAAAATAATATTTATTTTATCTAAATAATTTTCTAAATATGTGAATTTTCACTTTTAAAACAAAAACCAACATTTATAAAAAATTCACAGGTTTTGAGAGAAATGGCTTTCAAACCTTAATAAAATTTTTAATTGCATTCATAAAATTATAAGATCATTCATATTTAATAAAAATTAATTTAATATTAATAATAATATTTTATTAAAATATTATTTAATTAAAAAATCCTTTAATTTAATAAAATATAATTCTTAATTAAATACTAACTAAAAACACCATTTGTACTTTAAAATCTATTTACAAAGTATCAAAAATGACTAGAAATTATATTCATTATTATATACAAAAATAATGTACATGAACATAGTACTACTTATTTGTTACATAACCCCTTATAATAGTTGCATAAGACCTAAGGGTAAGGTGTGCGATGGTGACAGACTCTTGGGGCGGCTCGGATAACATCGCTCGAGTGGTAATCTCTATCAACTTCCACTTTTCCCGTAGACGGTCCCGTTCAAGCTTGACATAATGAAGCTCAGCTTGGGCCTGGTCAAGGGCGAAGCCCAAAGATGCCACCTCTTTTCCGAGCTCCGACAAATGGGCTTCGTATGGGGCAATTCTACTGGATGAGGCCATCGCTTCCTTTGTCTGAGTAAAATTGGGTTCGTTAAAGCCATATATTTATACTACTCATGTGATCACTGTTCAACGGCTATAAAAGTAACGGTCACAAATCTTATCATAAAACCAAAGAAGTTGACATCTTATAAAAACATTTTTCATAAAGAGACATTTAACTGAATCAAGAGGGATTTTCATTAATGAAACTTTGGTTCGTTACAGTATTCCCCCCTTAAGAAATTTCTCCCTTGAAATTTTCCTTTTCCCAAACTAAAAGAAATGTGGGTAACTAAGCTTCATCATGTCCTCCGACTCCCAAGTTGCTTCTTCAAACTTGTGGTTTCTCTACAACACCTTGACGAGGGGCATTGTCTTATTTCGTAGAACTTTTTCTCTACGATCTAAGATCTTCACTGGTTTCTCCTCATAAGAAATATCATCTTCCAATTGTACCACCTCGGAAGAGAGTACATGTGAAGGGTCCGGTATGTACTTCCTTAAGAGGGATACATGAAAGACATCATGCACCTTGACCATAGTAGGTGGAAGTTCTAGTCGATAGGCCACAGCCCCAACACGATCAAGAATTTCGAAGGGGCTGATGTACCTTGGACTTAACTTCCCTTTCTTTCCAAACCGCATGACCTTCTTCCACGGAGATATGCCTAAAAACACCATGTCTCCAACTTTAAACTCAAGGTCTCATCGACGATTATCTGCATAACTCTTCTATCGACTCTGGGCTTCCTTGATATGCTGCTGAATGGTTTTCAACTTCTCCACCATTTCTTCGACCATTTATGGTCCAAGCAGCTTACGTTCACCGACCTCATCCCAACATGCTGGTGTTCTACACCTTTTCCCATACAGGGCTTCATATGGTGCCATTTGGATACTCAAGTGGAAACTATTATTATAAGAGAACTCAACCAGAGGAAGATGTTGATCCCATCCTCCTTTAAAGTCCATTGAGCACGCTCTCAACATATCCTCAAGTGTTTGGATAGTCCGCTCGGATTGGCCATCAGTTTGAGGATGATAGGCCATACTGAAGTTCAGTTCAGTATTCAGAGTATGTTGAAGACTCTTCCAAAACTTAGAGGTGAATCTTGGATCTCGGTCAGACACAATAGATAGTGGTACTCCATGCAACCGTACCACATCCCTGATATATATCTGTGCCAGTTGATCCAAAGAGAAATCCTCTAGAATATCAATGAAGTGTGCAGTATTTGTAAGATGATCCACAATAACCCAGATTGCATTGTTACCTTTGGATATCCTTGGAAGTCTGGTGACAAAGTCCATGGTGATGTTCTCCCATTTCCATTCTGGTATGGGCAATGGTTTCATCATCCCCTTAGATTTCTGCCTCTCTGCCTTCACTTGCTGACACACCAGGCACTTTGATATATATTCAGCGATCTCCTTCTTCATATTATCCCACCAAAAGTTTTCTCAGAGATCTCGATACATCTTTGTGCTCCCTGGGTGAATAGAGAAATTTGAACTATGTGCATCATCCAAAAGTTCCTTCTTCAACTCCGGACTTGATGGAACACATAGTCTTTTCCCAAACCGCACAATTCCTTCTTCAATAAAATTAAACTCTGAGGATTTTCCCTTTTTAATAGCTTCCACTTTTTCTTCAATTCCTGCATCATCCTTTTGATCATCCTTTAACCTTTACAAAAGAGATGGTTGAGCAATCATTTTTGAAAGGATTAATTATGTTCCCTTCTTTATGATTCCCACATCCATATTCATCAAGTCTAAGAAGATTGGATCCTTCTCAATTCTCATCATTGATAGAATAGCTGGATCTTTTCTACTTAGGGCATCCGCCACCTTGTTCGCTTTCCCAGGGTGGTAATGTATTGAACAGTCATAATCCTTGATGAGCTCTATCCATCTTCTCTGGCGCATATTAAGCTCTTTCTGTGTGAATATATATTTAAGACTCTTGCGGTCAGTATATATCTCACATTTCTCTCCATAGAGATAATGCCGCCAGATTTTCAAGGCAAAGATCACCGCCGCCAACTCCAGATCATGTGTTGGATAGTTTCGCACATGGATTTTCAACTGCCTTGAGGCATAGTATATCACTTTATCATTCTGCATTAGCACACATCCTAAGCCCTTCTTTGATGCATCACTGAATACCACAAAAAGTTCTCCACTTGTGGGTAAAGTGAGCACGGGTGCAGTGATAAGCCTCCTTTTCAACTCCTTGAAGCTTTCTTCGCATTCATCACTCCAAGAAAACTTTACTCCCTTTCGAGTTAGCTTGGTAAGAGGGTTGGACAATCGTGAGAAATTTATCACAAATCGTCAATAATATCCAGCTAACCCCAAGAAGCTACGGATATCAGTTACCGATGTTGGCCTCGGTCATCCCTCAATTGCATCTGTTTTGGAGGGGTCCACAGATATCCCATTTCTTGTGATGATATGGCCCAAGAATGAGACTTCCTTCAACCAGAACTCAGACTTGCTGTACTTTTCATAGAGCTTCTCCTTGTGCAAAGTCTCTAGTACAGTTTTTAAATGCTCCTCATGGTCCTCCTTGGTTTTGGAGTATATTATAATATCATCTATAAAGACTACCACAAATTTGTCAAGTTAATCTCAAAATACTCTATTCATCAAGTCCATGAATATTTCTAGAGCATTGGTGCATCTTAAAGGCATTACTATGAATTCATAGTGCTCGTACCTTGTATGAAAAGCAGTCTTGGGGATATCTTCCTTCTTCACCCTTACTTGATAATATCCCAACCATAAGTCCACCTTGGAGAATTATTGTTCTCCACGCAACTGATCAAAAAATTCATCGATTCTTGGGAGAGGATACTTGTTATTTATCGTGATTTTGTTAAGTTCACGATAATCAATGCAAATCCACATTGACCCATCCTTCTTATTGACAAAGAGGACTGGTGCACCCCATGGTGTTGCACTTGGGCGTATAAACCCTTTATCCAGATTCTCTTGTAGTTGTTTCTTCAGCTCTTCAAGCTCAAAAGCAGCCATTCTATATGGAGTCTTGGATATTGGTACCTCCCCAGGTATAAGTTCAATTGAGAACTCAACATATCTTCTTAGAGGAAGACCAGGAAGTTCCTCGGGAAACAATTCAGCGAATTCCCTCATAATAGACATTTCTTCAAGGGTGGTTTCTTCCTTGGACTCAATCATCTGAGCCAGATATGCATGCTCATAAGGCAGTAATATCCATGCTTGAGATGATGGAGCTAAAGGAGATTCATCTTCCTCCTGACACTTGTTAAGAATCGGGGGTCGATTCTCCATATGGAGTGTGATTTCCCTCTCCCGACAATTTATTTTGGCTCTATATAAGGAAAGCCAATCCATGCCAAGAATTACATCAAATTCCACCAGAGGGAGTATGATGAGGTTCTCCAGGAAATTCAATCCACATATTATAATAGGGGAGGACTTATACTCATGGGATGCAATGATTGCCCCATTTTCCGTACTCACCGACATCTTTACTTCCATGATTTGTGGTGGTGCAGGGATTGTTCTACTAAACTTTTGAGATATAAAAGAATTAGTAGAACCTGAATCAAAAAGTACGTTCGCTATTCTTGAATGAATAACTAGCGTACCTGTCACCACTTCGTTGTCGGGGTTCACTTCGGCAGAAGTGATGGCAAAAGCTCTTCCTTGCTGTCTTGGAGGTTGTTGGTTGCCTCCGATAACCCTTGGATTAGGGAACTGATTTTCAAAATGACCCGGTTCTTTGCATTTGTAGCATTGAACAACATGTTGAGGTTCGAACAGAGCGTTCCTCTCCTCTGTCGCAGTCGCGGGTCCTTCTTGCCGACAGTTAATAGCTAGGTGCCCTTCCCTTCCACACCTGAATCATTTTCTCATCCCCCTAAGGCAATTTCCAGGGTGCTTCTTTCCACACTTTTGGCAAGTGGGGTGCTGGAACTTCTTAGCGTCGTTGGATTTATCCATTTGACCACCAGCATTGAAGTCCACCTTACGCTTCATGTCCCCATGATACCCCTGTGATTCTCCGATCTCCATTTCATCCTTGAGGGCACATCGGACAATTTCCTCATAACTGTCGAAGTCACGGAATGCTAATGCTTTCTGAAAACTAGGTTTCATCCCACCAAAGAAGCGATCAACCTTGAATTCGGGGGTAACGACAAAGCCGGAAGCGTATCGTGCAAGCCTTGTGAAGTTTTCCTCGTACGCTCCCATAGATTCTTCATCTTTCTTCTTGAGGGAAAGGAAGTCCCTTTCCATCTTAAGACGGAGGGTGCGCGGAAAATATTTATCGAAAAACATCTTCTGGAATTCCTTCCATTCCAAAGCCCCGATCTCCTCCTCAAGCTTCGTATTTTTGATCAACGTCCACCATTGATCAGCTTCACCCTCCATATGATAAGCCGCCAGGAGAACCTTCTCTTGTTCAGAGCATTGGAGGATGGAGAATATCTTTTCAATGGAGTTGATCCATTGTTTAGCGATCGTGGGATCAGATGATCCACTAAAAGTAGGAGGCCTTTGTCTCATGAAGCTTTCAATAGAGACTTGTTCTTTCTTAGGGGGGGTTAACGTTCCTCTTGACCCGTGTTTGTATTCAAAACTTGAGTTAGCTGAGAGAGAAGGGTGACAAATTTCGCAATTCCCGCTCCCATTGGATTGGGCATCTTATTAGTACAATCATCACACTGATCTTCACAACGGTTTTTAGCCCGAGTTCTCCTATTACCGGCCATTGTCTAGAATAAAAGGAAAGTTAGGGGTAACACATAAAGGGTAATCCAAAGACAAAAGTTGATGACTTATAAATAAACTTTAATCTCTTTAACTCATGAGTCTATAGGATTCAATCCAGGCTTTTCATGATCTACCTTCTAACATATATTCTTAGGGGCATTTTTCCCTTAATAAGAGTTCATACTAAGATTTTGAATTTATCAAAACATATCCCCTGGGAGTGTCGTAACCAAGAGTGCAGCAAGGCCAATTGTCGTGCACCAGTTCCCATTCGAGTCTAGATCAAGGTGGTGTTTTCGGGTTTTACCCCTAGGATACATCTATGCCAGAGCCGCCTCTACCTGCTCGTATCCAGACAGGGATGTATTTGTTTGATAAACCACTTAATTAGTATTTACCAAAACTTAGGGATGTTTTTATTATACTTAGTCTTTTATCTAAGGCTTTACTAGGGTTTCCTAATCCAAAAAATAACTAAACCTATCCTCTGATACCAACTATGACAACCCTGCTTTTTATTACAACTTAAACATGCTTTATTACATAAAACTTCACTTGATACAACAAAGAAGACCGAGAGGTTTAGTTTCTTTGGGGATTAGGATCATTATATAAAAGCTTTAAACTTGAAATACAACATCTTTATTGAAAACTTCTTTTACATGACCACTACATTCCTTCGTACTTAGCATTGCATGGGATAACCTGAGGACATGCATAAGAAAAGGGTGATCTATAAAGCCCCGTAAGGGAGTACACAATGAATAACATGAGGAGTAAAATACATTTTAGGCAATAGGAATATCAATAGATCATAATAGTAACATGAACATAAAGGCATGATAAATCATGATAATCATAACATGGAAATGTGGCAACAACACTAAACATTGAATTAGCATGAGCCAAGACTCATTGCATATGGAGCATGAGTAAACCCTCATTGCACTTGAATCACGAGTAAACCCTCATTGCACTAGAATTATCATGAGTCAACACTCATTGCACATGAAGTATCATGTTACTATACTTTACCCAATGCATTGGAGCGCTATAAGGGCGCACCCTTCTTAAACATTTCATTTCATGCATAAGTGTGCCACATGGATCATAAAACATGGATTCATAAAACATAATCATTTGTTCCAAGATAAATGAATGTGGAATTAACACATGAAACTTTATAATCAATAAGTAAATGTGCATAAAGATGAATACCCTTGATGGAGAAATGGGCATGGTATTCACTACATAATGACATTGGCTTAGAAAATTGGTGTGATTTCAGCAGCGTAACGGCGTGACATAAGAATTCATAAAAATGGTTGATGAGAGAGAAAGGGGTTCCTCATAATATTTACATGTAATGGAAAGTAAGGAGGTTATATATATACATGTCCCAACAATTGAAATGGAATTTAGATTCATGATACAAAAGTATTGCTTGAATGTAAAAGAAGAGAGAGAGAAGTTCCTTTCGGAATTTCGGCATAGTAACGGGTGTACGTGGGAGGCATTTAATGAGAGAGAAAGGGTTCTCCCATCATTCAAACAATAAGAGGGCAGTATGGGGGAGTTGTGAAACCATACCCCAACATTCATAATTTAAATTAAAAGGGAAATACAACTTAAATAAAATTGACAAAAAAGAGAAAGGAAGAAAAAACCCTTACTTGGAAGTGTGCTTCCAAAGGCTAGAGAGAGGCTTCTGAGAGGCTTCTTGGGAGCTTGGGGCACCTTTAGAGGATTCTAGATATAGTAGGGCAGAGTTTGGACTAACTACAAGGGCTTTGAGTGAGGAGGAAGTGGAATCTTGGGTGGTTTTATATAGGAAAGGTGAGAGAATTCTTTATTATTTAGGTTTGGGACCCCTTATATTAAAATAATCCAAACCAAAAACCATCTCATGGTATTTGCCCATGTTTTCTGGAAAAGGAAATAGGAAAAAAATATTTTACAAGGACAAGGTCCGAACTTATTAAAAAATTAGGGTTTCTTATGTGGAGGTGAGTCACACTCCCATGGAAATTAATTTAAAAAGGCCAAGTGTTGAATAAGTCTTGAGGGCTCCATTAATGCTTTGAAAAGTAATTCAAACAAACCCAAAACCTCATTATTTTAATGATAAAACATATATTGGCCGAACATAAGGATTATGGTATTTTATTACATCATCATTGGGTCATTATGATGTTATAAAAGACATTATATATTTAAATGGTATTTAATTTTTACCCAAAAATTTGACTATCTCAGAAAATTATGAAAAATTCACTGTTGGATAATTTCGACATCCTGATTCCAAAAATAATATTTATTTTATCTAAATAATTTTCTAAATATGTGAATTTTCACTTTTAAAATAAAAACCGACATTTATAAAAAATTCATGGGTTTTGACAGAAATGGCTTTCAAACCTTAATAAACATTTTAATTGCATTCATAAAATTATAAGATCATTCATATTTAATGAAAATTAATTTAATATTAATAATAATATTTTATTAAAATATTATTTAATTAAAAAATATTTTAATTTAATAAAATATAATTCTTAATTAAATACTAACTAAAAACACCATTTGTACTTTAAAATCTATTTACAAAGTATCAAAAATGACTAGAAATTATATTCATTATTATATACAAAAATAATGTACTTGAATATAGTACTACTTATTTGTTACATAACCCCTTAAAATAGCTGCATAAGACCTAAGGGTAAGGTGTGCGATGGTGACAGACTCTTGGGGCGGCTCGGATAACATCGCTCGAGTGGTAATCTCTATCAACTTCCACTTTTCCTGTAGACCCTGTTCAAGCTTGACATAATGAAGCTCAGCTTGGGCTTGGTCAAGGAAGAAGCCCAAAGACGCCACCTCTTTTCCGAGCTCCGAAAAATGGGCTTCGTATGGGGAAATTATACTGGATGAGGCCATCGCTTCCTTTGTCTGAGTAAAATTGGGTTCGTTAAAGCCATATATTTATACTACTCATGTGATCACTGTTCAACGGCTATAAAAGTAACGGTCAAAAATCTTATCATAAAACCAAAGAAGTTGACATCTTATAAAAACATTTTGCATAAAGAGGCATTTAACTAGATCAAGAGGGATTTTCATTAATGAAACTTTGGGTTGTTACATATGAGCCAAATATATGTTGGGAGTTACTTATAGATAACTATATGTGGCTTGATTCTCATTTTGACAAGATATGTAGTGTCACCTAGATCACTTATTCTAGGCCTAAACCAAAACAAAATAAAATTCCAATTTTCTTATATATGATCCAAATGTATGAAAGAAGATACTTATGAGATCCAAATGGAGGTTAATCCTTTACTCTTGATAATATCACAATCACCCAGTCATGGAAAGCTCAAGTTAATGAATGAGTTTTTTCGGAACACCAAATTACATTAGTGTATTCCCTCTTCTTCTCTCAGCAATTCTCTAGGAGTGATGGTTGTGACTACACCCCCCTTTTCACTTGAGAGGGGTATATATTCCTCTTCCATCTTCATGACCTCACTCTTGTACCTTTATTTCTTTCTCTAACCTAGAACTCATGACCCCTTTCCCAAATATCTCGATCATCCCTAATTTTCCAGATCTATTCAATGGATCTCCTCTACTATTGCTTTTAGCTTCATAGTTCACAGAAGTTATGGGTCTTATGAACCTGACAATGGTGACTTGATTTAGAATTTATAGACTTTAGGTTGATTATTTTGATAGGTTTTCCATTATTTAATGGGGTTTATAGAACATAGAATTTATTGGACTCCTTGAAAAACAACACATGATGATTCACTTCTCTATGATAGATGAATTGATTATTTTCGGGTCTAGAGCTCCTCGATCCTATAATAGATATCCCATCATCTTATTTTTATGGACATATGATTTCCACATTAAAATAGACTCTACCACAATGTAGTTTTGGGTACACCTTCTAGAACTCCCACTTGCATTTGAAAAACCATCTATTATTTTTATGATTAGAAATATCGTATGTCTTTTTGGTGTTTTGATAGTTAGGAAAAAAAAATTCACCCAACATCCCCCTATATCTATGTTGAATTGGATGTCATAATGCCGCTAGAGGATTGGGTTTGGATTACAGTTGGGGAATAATTCCACTGTAAAGAACCAGTGGTCGTTGAATCTTGGACAGATTATTATATGCCAAACAATCAATTAGGTCATCTTCTCACCTCATGCCATCATTGTGGCATGGATTTTCAAGGGGACCTTGATCTGATAGATAGTTAGCTGTTAGGGGAAGTGGATTTTGATTTTGTTTGTGTTGATCAATTGAGTAATAATAATGAAACATCTGTTGATACCAACTAGAAAGAACTAAGACCACTGAGTACCAATCTGAAAGCAGAAGACATTTTTGAATGTTTGAGAAGCAAGTTGGATGATCACAAGTCAACAATACATGACACTTTAGGTCCAATGGGCCTAAGATTACGCATGTATACAATATTTTGGAAATAAGGATCAACAGTCCAAAGTCTTCGTCCTATATAGAGGAAGATCTACTTGGTGATTAAACTACCCTTGAGTGTCCATACAATAGAAAACTTAGGGAGGCCCTAAGACATCCATGGGACATGATAATTCTGCACATTTCACCCCATATGAACATAGGGGTTGGATGAATGTTTTTAGAAGGTCAAGTCATAACATGATTATGTCGACTATTAAGATTACCAACTATTTTGAAGGTATGGTAACTGAAGGTGTTGTTTAGGATCAATGTGTTTCTATTGGGGAAGAGAATTCCAATGAAAGGGAATGTTTTTCTAGGGAAGCGTCAGGAGATGATATATCTTTCCAACTATCAGCTAATAGTGTTGATGGTAGATATGGTAGAGAACTTTTCCGTCTAAGGAGAAAGAATGGGTATAAAGAAAATAGGGATTAGGGGGGTTGCATTATATCTAAGATGAAGAAATATAATGGGCATAAGGACTACTCTCACCTAACAAAACCAATGGAGACAAGGTCTCCCAAAATGGTTAGGTCTAAGGAGATAAACTCTAAACCCACTGAGAATGACCAGGAATAGAATAAGGGTATGGACTATTTGTGTTAAGGGTGACTAGCTAAATGCAGAAAGTCTAAGGATCAATAATGGGTGGGTGTACCAATGGAAAACCAGTCTCAAATGTAGGGGGGATCTTTGGATTTGGGTGATTTTAATAGAGATTCCATTACTATAATGGCCACCCCTCCCAAAGATATTTTTTCTATCTCACATTCTAGAAAGTAAGTGAAAATATAGTTTAAATATTAGATATTATGGTTATCCCATAGTTGGTAATATTTGAGGATTATAGGAAAAAATCAATAACTTGGGAGATTATCATTCACTTCGAGGAAGAAATGTAGGGTGAGGACTTTTGTATTAATTCTTCTCAAGAGGGTGTCGATGGGATGGATGAAAGAATTATTTTAGTGGATAACAACAAGGATAAATGTATATGGATCAATAAAAAAGCTCTTATTTTGACAAAAGGATTCACTAAAAGGAAAATAAATGTGGAGGAGTTCATATAAACTTGAAAAAATATGGATTTTCATTTTAAATACATCAACACGGATTAACAAAATACAAAGGTAAATGCCCTTTATTGAAAATTATAAAGGGATAATTATTTTAATAGCTTCAAGTTTTCCATTAATGATTTTTTAATTCTCTATTCTAATGGATTTTCCTGGCTTGAAATTTTTTGGTTTCCTAATTTTTTTCATAAATGTAATTTATTAATAAAAATCAAATTTTCTTTCAAGAAAATGAAAATATCAAGTATAGATTCTTCCATTTTTTTTCTGAACATCTTATTTCATAAACCACACTTTTTATCTTGAGAAAATCATATCATCAAAAATCTTCCTTGGTATAGGTGATAAGAGAAACCAACTCCAAAGGAAAGTTCAATTATGACTATTCATTCTAGACCCCCCCCCAAATTGGATCTATATATGCTTCCATGACATGGACTATCAACTAAATTTATTTACATCCTTAGGAGAAAATTTTCTTATCTCCATACATTCATATCGAATCAAAACAGAATTCCCATTTCAAATATAGTATAAAATCATTCCCTAAATACCTATACCATACCATTATAATTTCACGAAGTTATAATATATAATTTCTCCAGATGATCTAGAGAGATGTTGGATCATTCTTGGCCAGTAAGCCCCAATTCAGGTCATTACTCTTGACTAATTGGTGTAAGAACAATGAACTTAAATGGTTTGTACACCTATGTGGGATAATTTCTAAATTGCATCTTTACACATTTAATATATGATCCATACATAGTCATTTAATTACTAAAGGGAATGAACATTTCTTGAATATTTCTATTCTCCATGATCTCACTTCATATATCTAGTTTTTGAATCAACGCAGACCATTTTCGTGATTCAATATACCTCTTTTCGAACCCCTAAACCTTGAGTCAATCAATCATGTTGGATCTCTATTTCATATAAAAATTAGTGATAAAGATTTATTGATCTAAAGGGACCCCTCTAGTATTTTATGGTGAATCACATATCTTTCTCCCAACCCTATGAAATAACCCATATGAAAAGTTTTGGTCATAGGAGAAAGTTCCACATGAACTCAATATGCTACCCTTAGACTAAGTGTGGTAACATCATGCCTAATCTCGTTGGTATCCTTTCACTAAGAATAAAATTACTTTTCCTCAATTACTAATGGTTATTCTACTCTCACTAGTCTTCATTTACAATTGAACTATAAATTCAAAGGTTATGATTTACATATTCTATAATCTAATTATTCATGTAGATTCGGCATCCTCAATATTAAACAATTCTGTATCATACCAATTTTTAGGACATAATACATTAGTCAAAGATATAATACATTAAACTATAGTAACCATTAGTCAAATATATATGGCCTTAAAATATATGAACTTTAACACCTGAGATCCAATTATAGTAAGATTTTATTTTTAAAGAAACTATAAAAAATAAATAGTGTTTTATTCAAGAATGTGATTAAAACCTTAAATTATCAAATTTTATAAATCAAATTTTCATAAATTAATTTTATTTTTCATCGTATCAAAAATAAATTTGGGTGAAATTTTTGGATTTTTTTAAATGATTGATTTTTCCATGAATAATAAAAAATAATTATTTTTTCAAATACTATCATTTCTGCTAAATAATTTAGCTAATTTCAAAGTACCATTATATTTTGGACTCATTACCAAATTTACATATGATCTCTTTTATTTAGAGCAATATAATCAACAATTTTAAATATTTTGATATAAGTTAAATTTTATTCTTAAAAACACATTTTTTGAAAACCCTTTTTGTTCTGTTTTATGCATTTATATTAAAATTAATTTATGAAACTTCTAGAAAATGAATCTTAAAAAATGGATACCATATTTAGAATTACTATTTTCACATTTGGTAAATATGTTCCTTTTATTTTTTATCATTATGAATAGTAACTTTGGTAAAAATTATCAACCAAATAAAGAGAAAATTGGGTAATTAAGGTTAAAAATAATGTTGATAAGCCATTAAAAAACAAACCAACACTTTGAATAATATTATTGGGTTAGTATATTTATCCATAACCGTTAAAACATATAAAAATTACCTTATGATTCCATTTTTCTATGATTTTTACCTTTACAATATTAAAGTGATAGATAAGTAAAAAATATTTATTTTTTTCTTCTAATATCTATAATATTTTTAGTGTGGATAAAACCAACTTAAGTTCAGTTTTATATCTTTATTTTAAATATGAAATAATTTTTTTCATCATGTTAATTTATAATTAATTTTTAGTGGTTGAATAATTAGATTAAAAGCTTACATAACACTGGAATAGTGCTTCTACAAGTAGTAGAAAAAATAGTTAAATGATTTTAAAAACTCAAAAATTAATTTTATTTTAGTGAGTTATAATGTGATGAAAATTTTATATATATATACATATATATATATAACACTAGGTATGTATGAAAGGTTTATATTAAAATTAATTTTATTTCATGTTATAACACCCCCAAGATTTTAAAAGAACATTATGTTCAATAGTGTATTCAACATACAAAGCAGAGTATAAATGAACAACGACATATTAAAAAAATATTATTATTTAAATGTAATCATTTTAACCTATAAAATAAATTGGTAGGAATGAATAAGATTAATTTTTTTATAAAATTTTCATAAATTTCCGACAAAATATATATTTATTTTGAAATTATAATTAATCAGTCACTAAATTTTAAGTGAAGTCATTTTATTCATTGAAAATACGTTTTTGTCAAAAAAAACGATTTTTAATATTTTATGTGAGAAAATAGTAAAATAATTTTTTAAAAAATTTTATAAAATAGAATTAATTTTCAGAAATAAATACATAAATATTAAATTAGGGTACAATTTTGTATTTTTAGAATATATTACTTTTCTATTGAATAGTGAAAATAGTGATTTTTATAAAATAGTATTTATTTTTGATAAATTAATTCATTTAAAAGTACAATTATTATTATAGTTTGATTTAAAATTAAAATAAGACTTATTTATAAATATTAAATCTAATTAATAACATTTAAATCACATTTACAGTGTATTTTAGTATAAGTTTATTTATAGTCTTAAAAATGTATTTTTTTGAAAAAGTTTTTTAAGTTGCATAATGTTTCTCCGTTTTAATTAATTAAAATAACCCATAATTAGGAATTATTTAAATGAAATATATAGATTATATATTTTATAAATATTAATTTTAATTAATTTAATTATGATCACATTTCATATAGTTATTATAAAATCATCATATTCTTGAGAAAATTTGATTTCTTGAGAAATTGTTTCTTTGATATGTCTGCCAGATTAATTTCAAATTAAAATATACCACTTTTTTGTGTTGAATTTGGAAAATTTTATTTCACATTTTTAATAATTATTATTTATATTATTTAATTATTTCAACTTAATTTTTTACCATAATAAATATTAAAAATAGTAAAAATTAATTATTTTAGTTAAGTTAAAACCAGGTCTACTAGGGGTTAAATTAAATAGATAAGGGATTATAATTACCCAAAACTTATCTAATTCCATTATTTTGAACATATTTAGAACTTAAATATTGTAATTTTCTAAAATGGGATATTTGGAGCCTTTTGGTTTGTGAAAAAAGTGGGTGTAATAATTTCTTTCCAAAAATTCCAAATTTATCCTCTCCCTCACTAAAAAAAGGCCACCCCCTATCCTCTCCTTTACACGCTTCTAAATCCCAATGGATTATAAAATAAATACCTAAATGTCTTCCTTAATCCCCCCCACAAATATTATAGAGGCATTTTTCTGAACAAAAATTAAACCAAGGATGGATTTTTTCAATCTTAAAGAAGTTATTCGAAAAAGAGGTATTGTTCTTAACCGAACAATTTGTTTCATTTATTCTTCCAACTCCATCAAATATAATTAATACACGATGATATAATAACCTAATTATTTTAAATATAATTATATTTTATTAGGTTATGTAAATGATCCACATACATCTCCTCCACTATAAAATGAGAAATGAAACCATTGATCGTGTATATGGCGGACTACAGCCTCACGAACAGACTTAATTCATTTTCCATAAACACTTACCACGGATGGATATAATGACTTATTTAATGTTTATATATTTTATACATAATATAATTATAATTATTTGATTATAATATCACATATACCTTCATTCTTTCCATTCCTATGTAATATGATAACATCGCTCGTGTGTAGAGCGGACTACCAACTTTCGAAGCGACGTGATTTTTTTATCACACTTTACTTGTAAGGTAATAAGGATAATTTTTATGTTTATATATGATATTAATTACATATTAATAAATATATAAAATAAATATATCATATAATTTCTTACATAACATCTATTTAATAAATTAAAACATTGTTCTTTCCTATAGCAGACTATTGCTACACGAAACAATGTGATTCATTTTTATTAATGTATCACATGGATTTCTTTTTATAAGGGTATTTTAAATAAATTATATTATATTTATGATAAAATTATCATATTTTAATTATAAAATATCACTTACCTTATTTCCTTCATTATTATTGAGAAATGGAAATGTTACTCATGCGTACGTGCGACCTGTCATCTCCATGATTGTAAAATGGTTCATTTTTCATAAAAATATTTTAGATAAATTTTTAAAAGTATAATAAATTTACAAAAATTATAATTATTTCATGATTACCATTCCATATATTATTAAATAATAATATCATTGACCTTAGTCAACTTACCAAAGTGATTTTGGACATATTAATTGTTTATCATTAAAAAATTCGTTGTGAAGTTAATTGGTTAAGTAATTTAATATGACATAATAAAAATAAATTAAGTGAATAATAAAAAATAAAAATTTCCATAATAATTTAAATAAAGAACACAATTTTATTATTTATGAATATAAGTAATGTACATGATTATTCAGGTTTGTGGTAAGGGTTTTGTCTCAAAACTTCTCTCTTTTAGACACACGTTCATTTATTCCCCTAGTTTCTTTTATATGGTGTATATAATTTCCCTTTACATATTAAATCATTAATAATTAACACTTAATGATATTTTAAGTTAAAATTCATTTCCTACATCCATGGTATATATGATTCAAAAACTACCAATGTAGTAAGGGTTTAATTCAAAATCTCATTTTAAAATAGAATGTTTATTATTGAATTTTCACTGAATGAAATTATTGATCATTGCATTAAAAAAAATTTCTTTTCCTCTAGGTATTAATGTAATTTTCAAGTAATATTACCGTTTTACTCTCCTTATTACTTAAAATTAGTGATATATTTTTAAGGAAAATTGACTTTATTTCTCTATTCAGTTGAAAATGCTTTCTCTTTGATTTACATGTTTTCTATAAATTGTTTTCAAAAATATTTTAATATTATTATTTGAATGTTTAAAATAATTTTTACCCATTTTTAATATTTTTTCAAATATTTTAGATGTAATATTCTTATCGTTTTTTGAATGAGGTACTTTTTGACTTATTGTGCAAGTGTGAAAGGAATATTTTTTTTAACTTATATGGCATGTAAGGAGTTACCCACCGTCAATTCCATTATAGTAATTGAATCTTAATTTATAATTTTCTAATATAATTTTCAATTAAAATTATTTCAACAATATTTTTTGAATTTTTAGTTTTTAAAACATGACATTAAAAGTGGAAACCTTATTTTTTTATGAATGTTTTTATCTTTTTAAAAGTACATTGATTCATCAATGAAAACAGCCTTTAATGTTACGTAATACATATAAATTATTTATATGTGTTTCTCAAAAATATAATTATCTTATTATATCTTACTTTTACTGGGTAATACATGCCTTGTGGTCATTTATCAATTGCCTTCATTAGAAAATTTCCTTTGATTGTGATATAAATCAAGATTATGAAACCCATTTTATCCATGGGTAATTCTTATACTGTTCATTATGATTGATTTACGTTATGTTTCACAAATAGATCATGAACATTTTATGATGGATTTTCTCAAAATATATCCCTAATATGTTGGATAATTCTTTAGCCTAATGATTCATCATGTATGGGATTAGGGATTAAACCTAATATGTTATGGGACTTTGTCATGTGATATTGTCTAGGTAGTTCACCTTGAGTCATGTTTATGTCCTACTTTGTGTTTCTACCATATTTTCTATGATTCCATGATCTTATATAACCATGTCATTTAGGTAAATATTCAATGTGATTACTCATGACCCTTCTCTTTTATGATATCATGTTATACCTTTTACTCACATTTTATGTTTCCGTATAATGTGTATTTTCTTACTAGTGTTTTTAATTAAACCCTTTTATCTATATATTCCCCTGGTTATCCCATATAGTTTTAGGAGATTGGAAGGACATAGAAGCTCATTATGTAGAATAAAATAAATATGTTTTATTTTAGCCACAACATGATGCATTATGAACCTAGTCTTTCAAATACACAAGGCCTCATAATCTTTGGGTTGTAATTAATAGATTCTTATATTTAAAATAATGTAATGATATATGTAAAAGGTTTTGTTCCCTATAGTTGGTATCAAATAAAAGTTTTTTCTAAAAATTGGATACTAGTATGATAAAACTTTACGTATAACCCTAAGGATAAGTTTATAGATAAGGATTTGTGTATAAAGATATATTGTAATCCTGGTAAAGTATAAATATATTGGTTTCCAAGAAATCACAGCCTTTTCTGGATACTACAAGTGATTTGGTTCTAGAAAAAATATAAATTGGGGTAATAACTCAGAAAAAGTGCATATGGATTGACCTGATCATTACCTGGAACATAATAACATGTCTTACTGTTCACCTCGATTGAAACTCTTAAGGAATATTCTTTAGATATTCATAAACTCTTTATGAACCATTTTAAGGGACATGAATAAATTTTTAGGTTAGAAAACCTAATAATAATCATTACCATGGATAACATAGAGTGAAATCTAGAGGCTTGTAAGTGATGATACACTTGTCATTTATAAGTTATTAATTCTAGGTTTATAGGCTTACATTTTGTTTTTTAATGAATTATCATCATGGTTATTTTAATATTTATAGTTAATATTGGGAAATAGGAGAAAGAATACCCTCAACTAGTGTGATGTGAAAAGTAGTGATTTCCCTATTGAGATTACTAACCTAATGGTAATGATAGTTAGACATCTTATGATCATTACAAATGATATATGTCAAATTATGATAAACTAATAGAACATATTTGAAATTCAAAATAAATAAAATAAGAGAAGGATGTTGTCTCAATGAAGTTCAAGTGTTAAATATGATAATGAAAAGAAGATTCAGGCTTCTATATGTCTAGAATGTGGCAAGAATCACCTAGAAGAATATCTCAAATGGAGGGGAAGATATTTTATACATATAAATAAAGGGAATAGATAACAAAATTCCAAGTAATACAATGAATTATTTGTGGAGATTTTGGGAATCATTCGAGTCATTTCCCTAATCTAGGATTAGCCCATAAACCAAGGAAGGAACTACATTATAACAGTTATTGAGGTGAATTATTTATATATAGGGATCTTATTATTATTATGTAATTTTTTTTATCAATGGTATTCTTGTTATAATAGTTATGAAAATTATAAGGATTTTTATACAGTATTTTTTCTTTAAGGATGTTCAAGAATTTTTTGAATGGTAATAATTACCTAGAAAGGTGATTTAATGATAATGAGATATTTTGTGGAAGCGAAAAACTGTATAGAAAAACTTAGTGGATAAAAATTTATTTTATGACTAATTTTATTTTGAGGGTTTTCACCATATCTTTTTGAATTCTACTGAAATTATACAAATTTAGTTTTATAAAGAGTATAGCTCAAATGTTAAGTGACAACTCATCTCATCTAGTTAGTCCATAAGGCTTAAACCCACAAATGAAGGGTAATAAGGGTACAACACCTACCACTGGACTACATGATGTACTAGTTAGTATAATTTTTTTTACATAAATGATTTGGTGGATAAATATTAATTTTATTTTGAGAAACATATTATAGGATCAAATATTTTAAAAATTTGAGGGTTTTGAGGTTATTATTGATATTTTGGGAAATATTTTATTGGTTTAAGATAAATATATAACCTATATGTTTAAAAAATGGATTATTTGGTAATAATGATATCATGTCTTTAGAGATGTATGTTGAAAGAGTATGATATAACCTTTTAGGTTAAAACCTTCTATTCTATTAATGGTATTGAGTTTATTTGTGATATATGGCTATTTATTTAAGGAATGGTCTGTGTTGAACATTTGGATTCATTTTTTGAGTTATGAAGATTAATATTTTCATATTCATTTTGAGTATTATCTTAATTTATACTAACCATTTCTTGTTTTAATAAAGATAAGAGGAGTAAATAGTTAAAATTTTATGGATCTAATTATTTGTTAGAAGTAAATTTTAGTGTTTTAGGCATAAAAAAATTCATATTGGATATGCATTCCTTGGGTTAATAGGTGAAGTGGAAAGTGATTAAAGAAAAACCAATGAATGATATTGTAATTATGAAATAAAAATATATAAGTTAAGTATATGTTTTGTTGTTCTCTATCATAATATTAAAATAATCCCTCAACTCTAGGAATATGATCCATAAAAAATGATATCCTATTACCTTCACATCCCTTAAATTCATCATAGATTGAGGGGTTTTTTGGATGTTGATTTTCTCATGATCATTCACATTCTTATGATCAATGAGATCTACCACTCTCCATAATTATTTAGTCTTTTCTTCCATTTATATATCTTCACTTACCAACAATGTTCTAATATGTGTAAAACTAGTTATGTGATGACTTCCTTATTTCCCTTTATCTATTTTTTATAGAATTCTTTATTAACTCTATTTACGATGCAGGGTTTTCCATAAATGAATTTTTAAAATTTCAAACCCTTGATTAGTAATCACAAGTTAAAATTATGAGGAAAAAAATTATTTAAGTTGGGTATAATGTTACACCATAAGATTTGAAAATAACACTATTTTTTGTAGAATATTAAACACACAACGTAGAGTTTAAATGAACTGTGATATATTATTAAACATTATTATTTAAATATGGTCATTTTAACATTTTCATTATATTAGTGGATATGAATAGAATTAAATAATTTATGAAATTTTTATAATGGTCCTAATAGATATAAATTTATTTATAAATTCCAATTGACTAGTCACTCAATTTTAAACAAAGTCATTTTTTCATCGAAAATATGTTTTCTATAAAAAAATATTTTTACTACTTTATATGAGATAATAATATAATATTTTTTTCATTTTTAGAAAATGTATTTGAAAAAATGCAATTAATTTTTTAAATAATAATATTTTAATTAACTTATTTGGAAATTTTGGGTTTTTTGGAAAACATTAATATTTTAGTGAATTGTGATAGAATACAATTTTTATAAAATTCTCATTACTTTTTAATGAATTATGTAATTTAAAAGTACCATTATTATTATAATTTCATTTAAAAATAATATAATTATTACTCAATCATATTAAATATAATTAATTACATTTAAATCATAATTACACTAGATTTTAGTATAAGTTTATTGTTAGGATTGGAACACCTTTTTCTGAACAACACTTTTAAAGTTCATAATATTTATCCATTTTAATTAATTAAAATAAAACCTAATGAGGAATGATTTAAATTAAATATATATATTAAATATTTATAAATATTAATTTAAATTTATTTAATTATTATTACTTTTTTATAGTTATTATAAATTGTCTTATGCTTGAGAAAAATCCATTTCTTGGAAAATCCAATTCTTGAAAAATCATTTTTTCTACATGTTTATAGTTTTAATTTGAAATTAAATTATCTCACTGATATGAGTTGAATTTATAAAAATGGGTTCCATATTTTTAATCAGAATCATTATATTATCTAATATGGGAAAATAAATTTTTGACCATAATAAATAGTAAAAAAAAGTAAAAATTAATTATCACACTTAAGATGAAAAATGGGTTTACCTAGGGTTTAAACTAAAAAGATAAGGGTTTAAAATGTACCAAAACATTTATAATTCATATTTAATGGTTGTTTTTTGACATTATATCTTATAAGTCTTAAAAATGGTCTATTTTTAGCATTTGTTTCTTGTGAAAAATGTGTTTGTAATTATTTCTTTTCAAAAATTCCAAATGTTTCCTCTCCCCCACATATAAAATGACACCGCTCTTCTATCCTTTCTACACTTAAAAAACATATTGGTTCAAAAAATAACTATAAAAAACATTTCTTAATTTTCTTCCAACATCATATTTTCCTTTTTTATTCAAAAATACAACCTAAGAATGATTTTGGTGAAAACATAAAGAAGTTGTCTGAAGAAGAGGTATCGTTCTTAACTAAGTATTTTTTATTATTTCTTCTTATACTTCCATCAATTCTTGGAAAACCATGATCATAAAAACCCATAAATCTATTAATGAAAGTTTCCTTATCATTTTTATATATTATAGATCACAAAAAAAAATAACGTACAAAACATAATACAAACATCATAAATAAAGAATGAATGAAATAATATGTATTTCTAGAAGTTAACGAACCTATAACAATGAAATAGTAACATAAACTTATGAATAGTAATATGAAAATTATGAATGGTAAAATGTCCAATAGAATAGTAACCTTACCAATGAAATTATAAATAACATTTAGTCATCCTGTAAATGAAAATATGATACCATTATATCAAAGTATACGTAAAAAATACTTTCAAAATTAATATTTAAGTGTTTGTATTTTTGTTGGAATTAAATATTTAATTAAAATTTTAAAATTAATAAAATGATTTAAAATAAAATTAATTTTCAGAAAATTTACTCATAAATAACTATTTTTTGTCTTATGAATCTTTGATAATTTAATGAGAACTCAGTTAAGTTTTCAGAGTGTTATAAAATCAGTTTTAATTTTAAAAATTTTATTTTTTGATTAAATAATGATTTTAATTAAAAATTAAATTTATCATATTTATAAAATTATTTTAATAAAATTGAGTTCATATTTGAAATATACTTTTTGAAAAATGTTTATAGTAAATTTTTGGTATTTTTCTAAAATACTTGAATTTTTTTGAATAGTGAAATACAGTAATTTACTGTATAAACACATTACAAGTTAAATACACAATTAATTGAGTAATTGATAATGTAAGCTCTATAATCTTGAAATTACCTTCATTATTTTAATATATTTGATGATAATTCTCAAAATATTCATGGTCTTGATCCAAAATAATAAACAAATGAATTAAATACTCAAAAATCACCCCTCTCCTCCAATATAAATACAACCCCTCACCACCCTTATCCTCACACCTTATAAGCTTTGATCCTTATAAATTTTCAACCCAATACTCTTCCAAATATTCTCCAACATGTCTAGGATATATTTATCTTAATAAAATACCAAAAATAATCCCTTTAAGGAGGTTCTCAAGGAGGAGTATTCAAGAGGTAAAATCCTCTTCCTTTTACTTTTAATTTCTTTTCATGTTCGTTTATTTTGTTATTATATCCTAACCTACTTTATAAAAATGATCATGATAAATCCAGTATAATTTATATAATGTAATGATATCATTTTATGGAATATCCTCCCTCAAACTCCTTTCTCTCCCTTTTTTTTTTAAAAATGAAATCATCGTCTGTGAGGTGCTGATTTACAACCTTCATGGATGACGGGTTTTTGTTATTCAATTTATCCTTCAAGGATGGAAATGAAACCATTTTTTATAGTTAAAACATACTATAATATTTGTATTAAAACCTTTATTAATGTTCTAGAAGAAACATATTTTCATAATACTAAACAATAAAACAAAATGAATTTTTTATGATCAATAATCACCGTAACAATGTAATTGACTGTCACTAGAAATTTTATCTAATGATTCATCCTCATACCATATAAAAAATAATATATATTACTATTTAAACTTATTTATATTCATTAATATCATATAAATTTAATTCTGGATAATTATACACATTCCACAATGACTTCTATACACATATACAAGTAAAACGATCGTGAAAAGAAAGGAAAAGAAAGCTCTTGAGAAATACAATTATATCTTATAAATAATAAAAATCCATAAATGAACTTAATAAAATTATAATAAATTAAATAAATTTATATTAGTTTATAAGTTAATTAATTAATAGATTTAATTTTATTATCCAGGACGTTAATGTCAAGTGTTGAACATGTTCAGACATAATGTAAGTGTTTTCTTCCCGAAACTCCATTTTCATTCGGGTTATGATTTATTTCTCTATACACTAATTTAATTCATCATTATTTTTATACAAATATTCTAAATTATATATATATTTTCAAAATCATATATTCAAATAATTTCATCATTCTTTTATTGGATAATAAATGTTTTACAAGGTTCCCTTCTCATTTATTCCCTATAGGCAAGCCAGATTAATGGGAACATCTCTATTTCTTACAAATTTTCAAGTACGATCCATAATATTATTTAAGACACCATTGTTTTTCTAAAATCACTAATTTTTTCATGAAAAACTATATGTATTCATTTCTGGTTTTATGTAAACAATCATGAAAAATACAAATGATTTTTCCAAAAGAACTATTCTTTGTAAACTAAAAACGGTATTTCTTTCAATAATTCCTTGATGATTTTATTAGATTATTATCATCCATTTAAACAAATATATTGAATTTTATTATTTATTGAGGTTTATATCTTATTTTTATCATACAATATATTTTATGGTTAGTTTGACTATGAATATGCAATCTTGATACCATTCACCATACTATTCAGAATGTTTAGTGGTTATGTTTACATATTGGGAAAAGTTACTTACATTTCATATTTATATGTTGTTTATATTTATATTTTTCCATATTGTAAATGAATTGGACTTAGTAAGTGATGGTTTTTTCCTACTATATCCCCTCTATGCATCGGTAGGTCTCATGAGACAAACTAGACTGAAGTTTTTACCCATTATGTATGGTGTCTTGGATTATGGCTTAACGGTATATTTATGATGTCCGAAATTATGAATTCTATAATTACTAAACTATTAATTGATTCTCCATGTGATTATTCAACTTGTATAATTTCCATGGTTATTTTTTATTATGGAATTATATAATCAATTTTTAATTCCTTCAATTTTATATTCAAAATTATGTTTTAATGGTATGTGTAATTTTAGTAATTCACCATGATTTATATTTATGCTTATGTTTTATTACTTACCCTTGCTGAGATTTTAAGATCACCCATTTCTTATTTTTTTATTTTCCCCCAAGATGCGAAGATATATATTATTAATTAATTTTAAGGATAATATAAAATTTTATTGGTGTTTCCAATATAGTTACTATATTGTACTTCATTTAAAGTTGTAATGGAATTGTTATGTATGTAGCTAGTTTTCCAATTCTACTAAACTATTATTTCCTTTGGGATACTACTTCTTTGTAATCATACCAATTTAATGAAGTAAGGAACCATATCCTGGAAACTATTTTAAGGTCTTTACAGTTGGTATTAGATTAATTTATTAAAAAATGTGGAATCTAGATACAGAAAACATAGATTATGGAACATAACCATAAGATAGACTTTGAGGATAAGAATAGAAGAACATCTTATGAGTTCGGTAAGGTGTATATTATATGTAACTTCCTAGAAATACATCCATATCTGAATACTACAAGTGGACATGGTTCTGGCACAGATGTACCTAGGGGTAATAACTCCAACAAGGTGTCCCTGTCCTAACTTGGGGTAACCTAGTGCACGATAATGGGCCTTATTGCGCACCTAGTTTTACACTCCCATGAGATATGCTTAGGATAAGTCACATTTTATTTAAAAACAATTATGAATCATTTAAAAGTAAATTTTTTCTCAAATAAACCATTTTTATGATTATGAGATTAGATATTCATAAAAATTAAATTTATGTTAAGTGTTTTTCTAGTTTGAGATTATATATTAAAATTCAAAACCTAATATAGTGCATTAAATTATTTTGAAATAGTGGCTAGTAGAAGGAATGGAAACTGTATTAATGCATATATATCATGTAGGTATTTTCCACCTATTTAAGATAATGATTTTGGTATTGATGCTACAACTGGTACCGAGTAACTTATAACTATACTAGGCTAACTGAATAATGTTATGAACAATAACATTTTCTGTATGGAGCATCCTGATCAACAATGTGGAGGTGAAATGTTAGACCGCTTTATGTGACAACAACCTCCATTATTCAATGGGACTAAAAACACATTTGTAGCTGAGCAGTGTATAAGTTCCTTAGGGAAGATATTTCTCACATTGGGAAGTAACGAAAGGGATAAGGTTGTCATGGAATTTTATCATCTATCAGGAGATGCAGATCAATGTTGGTCTCTAATTCAAAATGAAAAGTATGAGAAAGAAATTAAAAATATGGAATCGAGGTATTTTAAAGAAATTTTCCTAAAAAAATATTTTCCTTGTAAAAAACGAGCGGACATGGAATGGAAATTATTAAATCTAAGGAAAAAGGATAATGAGAATTATTCCAATTATGAAGACAACTTTAAAAGGTTATCAAGGAATTCTATGGACTAAAAATCTAATCCAAGGACTAAGATTGATCGATTCTTTGATGGTTTAAAACCATTCCTCCTAAAGGCACTAGTTTCCCAAAATTTCTCATCGAATATAGATATAGTCTCATGTGCTATAAAGATATAAAAATAATTCTCTATTTCATATGAATTCAAAGTAAATAAAGATAAGAAGAGGGATATTGAACACTATGGAAATGAAAATAATGAAAATGGGAAGACGGGAATAGTTGATTTCCCATCCAACGATAATTTTCAGAAGAAACACCTTTGTACATGCCTGAATGGCATGTGTGTTTGTTAAAAGTGTGGAGAAAAAGGTCACCAATCCCATGATTTTAAGGGAAAGAAATAAGATACCAATTTTCTATGCTATATTTTCAAAGATATGGTACATTATGAAAATTATTTTCCTAATAACCAAAGAATCTTTCCCCAAATAAGGCCAAGGGAGAAAGGCCAAGATTATGCAGCGACAACTACTGAGGTTGAAGTTCCTAATGATATTGTGGCAGGTACTTTAATTGTTTCCTAAAACTTAACTAATGCTTTATTTTATTCTTGATCATTGAATTCTTTTAAATCTTACTAGTTTTATAAGAAAATTAGATATCTCCCTTTTGATTTAATAAAGGTGATGTTAGTCAAAAATTCTAAGGGAAGTATCATTACAACAAAGAAGTATGGTTATTTTGCCTTTATGACACATAAACCTACTTTAGTGTCTGACCTTGTCATCATACCCATGATTTATTTTGATATAATACTTGTTAGGAATTGGATTTAAAATTTTTATTAAAATATCTATTGAAAGAATAAGAAATTTATAATTTTTGAGAATGTTGTATAGTCCCTTATCTTTAAAGTAGAAACCTCGCCATTTAATTCTTATCTAGATCCACCCCCAGTAGTTATACTTAATTCAATTCATGGGGAGGAATAGAACACAATATTTATGGGTGAGGAAAGAAATCTTAAAATTGAGGATGTATCTATTGTTCAAGAATACATTGATTTATTTCCATAGGATTTTCCTGGACATCCACTAGAATGGGGAATTGATTTTTCTATGGATTTAATTCCTAATACAAGGCCTCTATCAAAGAATCCTTATACAATGATAACAGTGGAATTAGTGTAGCTAAAGAAACAACTAGATTATTTGAGTAGTGAGGGGTTTATTCTCCCTAGTGTTTCTCCATGGGGAGCTCTTATTCTTTTTGTTCATAAGAAAGATGGATCTATGAGATTATGCATTGAATACAAGGTGATCAATGATATTACAATAAAGAAGAAGAATCCGCTACCTTGAATTGATGATTTATTAGATCAATTTAAATGATCCTAATATTTTTTAAGGATTGATATTCAATATAGATATCATCAATTTCTTGTGAAGATGGAAGATATTCTAAAGACAACATTTTGAACCAGGTATAGACATTATGATATTATAGTAATGCTATTTTGACTGACTAATACACCATCTGTTTTCATGGATCTAATGAATATATTTTTCAAAGAATATATTAATGACTTTTTAGTGGTATTTTTTGATGATATTTTTCTATACTCCAAAATCTATGAAGATCATGATAATCACTTGCTCATTATTCTGAATGTTCTTAGCAGAAATGAATTATATGGGATGTTTAATAAGTGTGAATTTTTTCTTCAATCAGTTTATTTTCTTGGCCATATTATCTATAAAGATGTAATATTTTTTGATCTTGTGAAGACAAAGGCATTTCATGAATGGCCTATGCCAATGAACATAACTGAGGTATGTATTTTTATTAGTTTAGTAGGTTATTATTAGAATTTCATTCATAACTTCACTCTATTAGCTAACCCGTTAAACAAGATTACTCATAAAGGGGTTAAGTTCATATGGAAAAAATAATGTGAATAATGTTTTGAATAATTGAAGAGGATATTGGTGAATGATTTGATCCTGACTCTACCATCGGGAAATGGTAGGTATGTGATTTATAGTGATGCACCAAAGAAAGGACTTGGTTGTGTCCTTATAAAGAATGAAATAGTTATATCCTATGAATCAAATAAGTTAAAAACTCATGAATATAACTATCCAAATCATGATATTGAGTTTGTATTTGTAATATTTTCTTGGAAGATATAGAGACAATATCTCTATGGTGAAGGATATGAGATATATACGAATCAGAAGAGTTTTAAATATTTATTCTCATAGAAATAACTAAACTTGAGGAAAATGAGATAGCTCAAGGTATTCAAGTATTATGATTATTTAATACACAACCACCTAGGGAAGGAAAATAAGGTAGCAGATGGTTTGAGTAAGAAGGATCATGGATCCCTAAACAAAATGAGGATTAAAAAAGATCTTATGTACATGGATCTAGAAAATATTCATCACCAAAATATTTTTGTATTTTATTAAAGAAAGTGTAAAATCCTACAAGAGATTATTTAAGTGGGTAATAATTAATTCCAAAAGAATCATCTCAGATAAAATTAATACCTTCCATGGGAAAGGATCCAAGACTCAAGAAAATACTTATTAGTTCATTCTGAGATGCTCTAGATGCAAAAAAAATCTGACACATAATTTCCCTCCCTCCAAGTATGAAGAATGGTCATCTTATTGTTCATTATATACTTGAAGCTCTTGATGGAATACTCAATGGAACAAGGAAGGTGAAACATAATTAATTTTTAAACTATTTTCCCAACCATATTTATTAGAAATAATTAAAATTTCTCAGTGTGGTGATGAGAATCTTTAAAAGAAAATTAAATTTGTGAATGACAGGAATTTTCTGGACTTCATGTGTGAGGATGAAATTTTGAAATTCGAGAGGACGCTACATGCTCCCTATATACCCAATATAAAAAAGGGAGTTATTGGATGATTCAAAAAGTTCAAATTTATCTATACACCCTAGTATCACTATGATGTATAGATATTTTAAATAATATTTCTCGTGGGATAACATGAAGTGGGAAATTGCTGATTATATATCCTGGTGTTTAGTCTGTCAATAAGTGAAGGCTAAAAGATAACTTCCTAAAGGAGTTGTGAAACCTATTATTGTTCCTATATGGAAATGGGATGACATCATTGTGGATTGTTTCAATTGATTACCAAAAACCCAAAGAAATAATGTTGCGATATTGGTTATTGTTGATCGACTTACCAAATCTACACATTTTATCACTATAAGGGAGGATTTTTCATTAGATCGCCTTACATGAATATATATTAATGAAGTTATAAGAATTAATGGAGAACCTATATAAATTATGTCTAATCATGATCTATACTTCAAATCAAAATTTTGGAAAAGATTTTAGAAATAATTGGATACGTAGCTTCATTTCAGTACAGCCTATCTCTCTCAAACTGACAGGCAGTTAGAAAGGACGATTCAAACTTTAGAAGACATGTTGATATCATTCTCCCTTGACTTTAAGTTATGTAGGATCATTATTTAACTTTTTATAGTTTTACTATAGAAATAGTTTCCATTCTAGTATTCAAATGACGACATATGAAGCATTGTATGGAAAGAGATTTCGTACACCAACTTTTTGGAATGAAGTCGGTGAAAGGAAGATTGTGGGACCATATATTATGTAGGAAACAAAAATAAAGTTAGACTATTCAAACCCATATCAGAGTAGCTCAAAGTAGATAAAATATCTATGTATATAATCAAAGGAAGGAGTGGTAATTTCAAGTGGAAGATCATGTTTTCTTGAAAGTATCTTCATGGAAAGGTGTTATAAGATTTAGGAAGTAATGGAAACTGAGCCCTAGGTACACAAGCCCTTTTGAAGTTATAGAGAGAGTTGGAGGTGTGGATTATCATTTGACAGTACCTTCTAGCCTTTCTAAGGTACCCAATTTGTTCTATAACTTCTTGTTAAGGAAGTATATTCCAGACCCAATATATGTACTCACATCTGAAGGAATATAATTTGATCTTTACTTATCTTACTATGAAGAGCCTATCCGAATTATGGACACTAAAGAAAAGGTGTTGAAGAATCGGATGAATCTACTAGTAAAGGTACATTGGAAAAATCATAAAATTGAAGAGGTGATATGGTAGCCTAAGGAGATTATGACAAAGAACTACCCAAATCTTTTTATTGGGTGACAATCTAAAAATTTTGTGGATGAAATTTTTCATTGGAGGGTAGAATGTAACGACCCCTAACTCTATTAATGAAATTTACCATCTTATATTTATATAGTATAGATCACATAAAATCACTTATATAACACAATACAAAAATCATAAATGAATAATGAATGAAATAAGAGGTATTTCTAGAAGTTAAGGAACCTATACCGATAAAATAATAACCTAAACTTAGGAATAGTAATATGACCCCTATGAATAGTAAACAATCCAATAGAAAAGTAACCTTACCAATGAAAGTATAAATAAAATTTATCCATACTATAAATGAAAATATGATAAAATTGTATCATACTATAAGTAAATAAATATTTTAAAAATTAAAATTTAAGTGTTGGTATTTTTGTAGGTCATAAATATTTAATTATAATTTTATAATTAATAAAAATATTTAAAATAAAAGTCATTTTCATAAAATTTATTCATAAATAAATAATTTGTGATCTTATTATTTTAGGATAATTTAATGAGACCTCTGTTAATTTTTCATAATATTATAAAATCATTTACAAATTTAGAAAACATATTTTTCGAGTAAATAATGATTTTAATTAAATAATAAATTACTCATATTTAGAAAATTATTTTTATAAAATGTATTTTTATTTTTGAAATCTACATGTTGAAAACTGGTTGTGTTGATTTTTTGTGATTTTTTGAAAATACTTGAATTTTTTGTGAATAGGAAAATGTGGTAATTTATAGTATAAATACATTATAAGTAAAATATAGTATTACGTGAGTCTTTGTTAATGTAAGAAACACAATATAGAACATACCTTAATTATTTTAATATATTTTATGATAATTCTCAATATATTCATAGTCTTGATCAAAAATAATAAACAAATGAATTAAATATTATAAAAACAATCATCTCCTCTACTATAACAATCACCCCTCACCACCCATCTCCTTACACCTTCCAAACATTGATCCTTATCAAATTTCTACAAAATACTCTTTCCAGACCTCTCCCCAACGTCCAGGAGCACTTATTATTAAAAAAATACTAGACCCAATCCCTTTAAGGAGGTTGTCAATGAGGAGTGTTCAAGAGTTAAAATCCCCTTCCTCTTCCTTTTTATTTCTTTTCAAGTTCTTTTCTTTTATAATTCTCTCATCATATCCTATGTCCAAATGATCATGATAACTCTAGTATAAGCTATATATTATAATGATATCATTTTATTTGAATATTCTTCCTCAAACTCCTTTCTCTCTCTATATTTTATTTTAAAAAATGAAATCATCACCCATGAGGTGTCTATTTACAACCTTTATGGATTACAAATTTTTGTTCTCCAATTTATCCTTGAATGATGGCAATAAAACCATTTTTATGGATAAAAAATAATATAATATATTTATTAAAAACTTTATTATGTTCTATAAGTCACGTATTTACATAATACTAAACGATAAAACAAAATGAGTTTTTTATTATCAATAACAGTCGTAATAATGTATACTATTATCAAAAAATATCTTTTCTAATGATTCATCCTCATACCATATAACCAAATGATATATATAACCATTTATAATTATGTATGTTAATTAATATAATATAAATTAAATTATATAGAATTACACCCATTCCACATGAACTTCCATACTCATATACAAGTAAACCGATAGTGAAAACCAAGGAAACGAACGCTCCCGAGTAATGAAATTGTATCTTATAACTAATCAAAAAGGCCATAAATGAAATTAATAAAATTATAGTAAATAAAATACAATTAGATAAGGTTCTTAATTAATTAATTAATGTATTTAATTTGATTTTCCAGGATGTTAAGGAGAAGTGCAGAACACATTCAAACATAAGGTAAGGGTTTTCTTCCCGAACCTCCGTCTTCATTAGGGTTATGATTTCTTTCTATATAAACCAATGTAATTATAAATAATTTTTCTATAATTATTTTAAATTATATATATATGTTCAAAAATTATATATCTAGATCATTTCATCATTATTTTATGGGATAATAAATGTTTTGCAAGGTTCTCTTCTTGTTTATTCCCGATACGCAATCTTGAGTAGAGGAACGTCTTGATTTCTTACCAATTTTAAAGTACCATCCATAATATTCTTTAAGACACCCTTATTTTTCTAAAATCTCTATTTGTTCATGAAAATATATATGTATTAATATTTCTTTATGGAAACAATCATGAAAATAAAAATGATTTTTCCAAAAGAACTCTTCTATGCAAAGTAAAAAAGGGTATTTCTATCAAGAAATCCTTGATAATTTTATTAGAGTATTTTCAACCATCTAAAAACCTCTATTGAATTTTATTCTCTATTGAGGTTTATATATTATGTTTTTCATCCACCATATTTCATGGTTAGTCTAACTATGGATGTAATATCTTGATACAACTCACCATAATACACAGAGTGGTTAGTGATTATGTTTATAGATTGGGAAACTTTATTTAAATTTCATATGTATAAGTTGTTTATCTTTATACTTGTGCATTTGATGAATGCATTGAAATTAGTAAGTGATTTGTTGGGACCACTATAGCCCCTTGTTGCATCGGTAGGTCTCATGAGATAAACTAGACAGGGTTTTTACCCATTATGTGTGGTTTATTAGCTGATACTTTGAGAGTATGTTTATGATGTATCGAATTATGCATTATCTCATTATGATACTAGTAATTTATTGTCCATGTGAGTATTTGATTAGTAGAATATACATGTTTTTGAAAACAAATTGGTCACCACTTATAATGACTGGGTATAATGATATATTTAATGTTTACATTTTATATTTATGATATATTTATACTTATATAATTATAATATCACATATGCATACTTACTTTCTATTCTATAGGAAATATGATAACTTTTCTCATGCGTACGAAAGATTGCTGCCTCGCAAAGTGATGTAATTCATTTTTCACTAACACTTTACATGAAAGGTAGTAATTATTAACTTTATTTTTATATATGATATTAATGACATATTAATAATTTTTTAAAATAAATAATAAAATACAATTTATTACCTTACCATTCATTGAATAAATGATATTGTTGCTCGTGTGTAAGGTGGACTACTAGTTCCAGAATCATTATGGTTGGTTTTTATTATCAAAAAACATGGATGTTATATGTAACGGTGTTTAAAGATAAAATATGATTTTTTTTATATGTTTTCCATACTGTAAAGATAAAATAACACATACCTTATTTTACCATGATCGTCAAAAAATGGAAGTATTACTCTTGCGTACGTATGGCCTACCATCTCCATGATTATAACACATTTCATTTTTCATAACCATATTTAATGTTCAATTTTAAAAATATAATATATGTATAAAAATTATAATTATATAATTATTATCATTTTCAATATGATTAAATAATTATCACTTTAACCTTAGTCAACATAACAATGTGATTTTAGACATATGGGATGTTTATCTTTAAATCATCTTGCATGAAATTAAATCATTAAGTAATTGAATATGGTATATTAAAAAATAAAATAAAATAAATAATAAACATGAAAAATGTTCTTAAGAATTTAAATAATTTAAATAATTTTATAATTCAAGATGATAAGGAACACACATGAATATTTGGGCTCGAAGTATGGGTTTCATTTCAAAACTTCTTTCTTTGAGACACATGTTGTTTTATGAATGTATATTATTTTATATGGTGTATATACTTACCATTTACATATTATATCATGAATAATTCATAATTAATGTTACTTTATGTTATAGTTAATTTCATTAATTCAGGGGGGTTATGACTCAAAACTTCCCAATGATATAAGGGTTTATTTCATAATCTCTCTTTAATCAGGATTGGTTATGATTTAATCTCAATTGAAAGAAATTATTTGATATTTGTATAATAAAAAATTAATTTCTTATCCTATGGTTATTCATGAAAATTTCAAGCAATATTACTATTTTTTATCTACTTGGTACTTAAAATGAGTGACAAAATATTTTTTAAGGAAAATCGGATTTATTTATCTCTTCGGTCAAAAACCCTTTCACTTCTATGGCCATGTATTCTTTGAAATTTTTTTAATTTTTTTAAATATTATTCTATGAATTTTTATATTAATTTTTACAGGTTTTGAAGTTTTTAAAAAATGGTATAGAAGGAATCTTCCTTTCATTTTCCAAATGAGGTACTTTCTAACTTTTTACCCAAGTGTGAAAGTAATGTTTTTTATCTTATACGGCATGTATGAAATTACCCATCACCATGACCATCATTTAAATTGAATATTTATTTATAATTTTATAGGTTTATTTTCAAATAAATGGTTTTCCATAATATTTTTTTATTTTTTAGTTTTTCAAAAATGATTTTCAAAGTGGAAATATTATTTTTCTCAAAAATGTTTATTTTATCTTTATCAAAGTACATTTATTCATCAAAAAAACAACATTTAATGTTATTTACCCGAATGGCCGAGGGACTTCATTTTTATTGATTTTTGATAACCCCCCTTTCTAGGGATGAGGGGAAACCCTTACAAGGCCCATAGGCTCAAAGATTACATGGCCCGTAGGATTAGAAGATTACACGACCTGAAGGTTTTAAAAAATTTAACCAGACTATCTACAAGGAACTGCCCCTCCCAAGTATCTGCATCATGATAGTATCTCTCCACCTCTGCATGGCAGTCTAGCTAGGATTACCATGCAAGAATAGGCTGGTCCCCATGGCATATCCATACCCTCTCATTCTGACAAATCCATTTGGCACTGCCCTAGTGAGTGCAGCTTCTCTTAATCCTCTTCTAGGGCTACTTCTTTTTTTCTAGCGTGTCTGGGGAAACTACACGTGGCTCGAAGGCCTTCAGGTGGCCTGAAGGCCTTAAAGGTGGCCCGAAATCCCTACTAACCCAAAGGCCTGGGTGGCTCGAAAGCCTTAAGGACTCCAAGCCCAAACCGGTGGCCCAAGGTGAATAGTTTCAGCTGCTACAGTACCAAACATTACCTGTTATAGTAACTGCTACAGTGCCTACTACAGTACTCGCATAGTGTACAGTTATGCTATAGCACCGTTAAAGTGTAAAATTCTACTACATTACCTCACAGTGTACAATACTACTATAGTACCTGCTACAGTAGCTGCTATAGTAATCTGGAAATATGCCTCTACCTGGTTTTGAACCTGGGTCTTGTGGATGCACTTAAGGATACCTGACAAACTAGTTTGAGGCTCATGTGCACCTTTAATGTTATTTAATAATTCTAATTTATCAATATATGTCTCTCACATAAATTCAAATATTATTATCCTTTCATTTTATAGGGTAATACATGTCTTGTTATTTTTTCTCAAATTCCATCATTATGAAATTTCCTTTGATTATAACATAAAGTAAGATTATATAACCCATTTTCATTCCAAGGGTAATTATTATGTTAATACTAATGATTGGTTTAATTTATGTTCCACATATCGATCATGAACATTTTATGACGGGTGTTCCTAGATAGTGATCTAATTCATTGGGTAAAGCTTTAATCTCCTGAGGTTTTATGTATGAGATTAATAAGTAAACCTAATTAGTTATGGAACTTTGTCCACCATATGATATTTTATAGAAAGTTATCCTTGAATTGTGTTTATGTCATGTTTTTTTTTCTACTACCTTTCCTATGATGCTATTATCTTTTGATACCATGATATTTATGTTATGTTTTCATGTTATTACTCACGAGCCTTATTTTTTATGAAATCATCTTATAAATTTAACTCACATATTATAATTATAAATAATGTTTATTTATTTAATGATATTTATAGCTCACCTAATTTTTCTATGTATTCCCCTGGTTAACCCATACAGTTTTAGGATCTTGAAAGGATTTAGGAGATTATTATATAGAATTAAATAAATAAGTTTTATTTTAGCATCACTTTGATATATGATGAACCAAGTCTTCCAAAGACACTATGACTTATGATCTTTATGATGTAATTAATTAATTTTTATGTTTTAAATCGTGTAGTGATATGTATAAAAGGTTTGAGTCTCTATACATGTTGTTTTCAAAATTAAATGAATAGTTCCAAAGACGACATTAATGATATTTTAAAACAAATAATATGTTATTAAATGATTTAAAGTTCATAAAAATATTTTTTTGGCCAATTGAATAGGATGTAGTTAAAGATATAAACCATTATCTATTTATGGGTCAAATTTTTTTATGGTAACATTTATTACCCTTAAAGGGTAGAGAAATTTTATATTGCAGTAATTGTCAAAAGGGTTAATAGTGGTTAAAACTAAGAGATAAGGTTTAAAATATTACCAAAACTTGTAAAAAAAATTATTTTATGAGATTATTTTGACTCATCCTCATGTTATATTAAAATTATATCAGTATGGATCTATATTGTCAGGAAATATAATTTATTTTTACTTAATACTTTATGTAATTACAAGAGTTCCCCTCCTCTCACTTATAAAAGGACACCCCTTCTCTGTTTTCCATAAACCACATTAAGAAACCTAGAATAATAAACCCTAACTATTTACCTTATAAAAATAATCGACCATGTTCTATTGATGATGGTCCTTCCAAAATTTCAACGCAAGGTCCCTTAAGAGGAGATCTAAACGAAGTATACCAAAGAAGTGGTGATCATATTTATTGAATCTTTCAAATTTATTTCTTTTTCTACTACCACTAAAAACGTTTTACACATTATAAAATAGTTAATCTGGTATCATTATATACTGATATTTTATTATGATTCTGGGAAAACCATTTTCCACATATTTTCCATCCTATGAAAATTGAAAACACTGCTCGTACATATATAAAACTTACTATCTCCACATAAAGGTATAATTTTTTTCATTGCCAATTTACTTGGATGGTCATAAATATGGAACTAAGGTTTATATATGATATTTATGACATAATTATATTTTTGGTAACATAATATCATATATACCTTCTTAGCATCCAGACCGTTGTAAAATGATAATGTCTCTCAATAGTACATGTGGACCACCTCCTCCATGAAGTGATGCGGTCTATTTTTCATTTCCAAGTTACGTGAATGGTAATAAAGATATTTTTAATGAATATAATATATATATATATAATATAAAAATTATTCTTTAAATGTGATTTATTATTTTTGTTTATTTCATTACATTCATTTCAAAAGTGAAAATAGCATTCATTCATGCATACGGCCTACTGTCTCCATGAACGATGTATTTAATTTTTATAACTCTACCTTTTAAGTATAAATATATATATATATATATATATATATGATATTTATTTCTTGATTAACATTGTAGAGATGATGGACCCATAATCAATTTTAATTAACTAGAAATTCCACGACAAAACATGTGTAAGAAAAATAAAGCAGTTAATACCTGAAACAATGATAAAAAGTAAATATTGTTAACAAAAGGTCATAATGTGTTATAATAGAATCAAATATGATGCTATAAATTTAACACTATGGGATTTTATGAAATATTTTTCTTCAAATAAAATTTATTTTTAAATGTCTTGTGTTACACACAATATGAAGTTTTAACAAAAAGTGATATACTATTAATATTATTATTAAAAATTGACAATTATAACCAAGATGTTAAATTTGGAAGTATGAATAGGTATAAGATTTTAAAAAAATTATGTATTATGTTTTTATATAAAGAAAACATATTGATAGGAAGAACATAATTTTTAGTAAATCTATTATATACTTTGAGAATACTATTTTCTCAAAAAAATGTTTTTACTACTCTCTCAGTACAAGTTGTAAAGTTATTTCTTACCAATTTCTAAAATATTTTTTAAAAAGTAAGATTAATTTTTTAAATATACTGGTCAAAATTATATTTGATTGAATTTTTGGGAATTTCTATAAATATTAATTTTTTGATGAATAATAGAAAATAATGTTTTTTATTAAAAACTTTCTTATTGTTTAAATAATTTTCAAGATCTGTTTTATTTTAAGATATTTTAAAAGAAAAATTATTTCAATTATATATTTATAAATCCAATTTATTTCATTGTAATAAATTTAATATTTAATATATATATTAAAACTTTCTATACTTATGAATACATTTTTCTTGGAAAACTATTTTTTTATTACGTCTAAGGGTTTAATATTAATTTGGAATTTGGATTAATTATTTTTCATAAAAATAATTAATATTATATAATAATTTAAAATAATTTTTTCTCATAATTATTAGATAAAACATGAAAATTAATTGCCTTGGTTGAGGCTAAAATAGATTTACTGGGGGTTAAAACAAAAGATAAGGGTACATTTATCAATAAAAATTTTCTAAATCCTATTATATTTCCATGTTTCAACCTTATAATATACCCAGTTTTAACATATGATCATTTTGGATTATTTTTATTCATAATTACTATCATTTTGGATTCTTTTGGAAAATTTCCAAGTGGTTTCCAACTCAGATTCTTTCCCCACTTATAAAAAGACATCTCCTATCCTCTAATTTTCAAAATTCCAAAACCTTTTGGTTAAACCAATACCTAAAAAAATCACATCCTTAATTCCATATAAAAAATCCTAGATTTATTTTTTTTATTAGTAAACCCTGTTATAAAGGCTTTAGGTATAAACCTAAATAGGTTCTCTGAAGAAGTAGTAACATTCTTAAACTTGTGTGTTTATTTTATTTCTTAATCCACTTAATTAAAATATTAATAAAATTTTATGATATAGAAAAAACAAATATCTCCCATATAATTATATGATATTATGTTAATGGAATAACCTATATCCATCTCCTCTTCCATCAAGTGGGAAACAAAATCGTTGATTGTGTAAATGGTGAACTACCACCTCACAAACCAATGTATTTCATTTTCCATCACCACCTATCACAGATAGATATATTTATGGATTTGACATATTTATATGATGTTTAGGAAATAATTATTCTTTTTTAATTATTATATCACATATAAATTCATACATTCCTTGTGAAAACAATAATTTTTCTTGTGTGTACATCAGACTACCACCTCATTAAGTGATGTAGTTCGTTTGTCACTTATAATTTACATAGAAAGAAATAAGGATATATTTAAAGAAAATATTTTATATATATAACATCATAATTAATATTTAAAGGATATATATTTTTTACCTTCTTTTCAATCCTTCCATCGAGAAAATGGAAACAGCATTCATGCGTACATACGACCTACCATCTCCATGAACAGTGCAATTCATTTTCTATATCTAACATTAATGGATTACTTTAAATACATATATAATGAGAATATATGATATTTATATCATGTTTAAAAAAATTTAGATTATGGAACTATGATAAAAGTAAAATGACTGAAAATACCAAACCATGACATACATGAAAAATGAAACAATTATAACTTGAAACATGATTATAATAAGGAATCATTAATAAACAAGTAATGAATGGTTGTAAGAAAATAATATATGGTATGATAAATATTTATGTTTCTAGAATATATTTATTACAAACCTACATTTATTATAAATAAGGTTCAAACATGTACAATGGAAGTTGATACTTAAGAGAATTATAGTCTCTCTTTTATTTCTGAGAGACATATGTCATATTCGCCATTTATTTCTTTTATGGGGATTAAATACTACTCCTTTTACATTTTATATCATTAATATCTTCATTTTAATGATATTTAAATTTTAATTTAATTTTATTCATTAATGGGTCTTACGATTCAAATGTTTCCAAAGTGGTAAGGGATTTTCATCTCACATTAATTTATATTCCACACATGACTTATACACCACTTTTTTATTTTTTATTATGTATATAATAACCATGAATTTATTTTATGTTTATTATCATGAAATTTATGTGGTATTCATATCCATATATTGTTATTTATTTTATGGGGCTTATGATTCAAAAGAAACCAAAGTGGTAACAACTTTATGTTACAACCTCATTGTAATCATGATTATTTATGAATTAGTTCAAATGATGAAATATTATGATATATCTATTAAGAAACCTGGATCTTTTAGAGGAAATTTTTTAATTGTAATAATTATAAATTTAATAAGAAATATTTTTGGAGTTAGGTTCTAAGACAACACACAATTTAGAATCCTGGTGATCCTAGAATTAATGAATTCTTGAATTGAAAATATAACACCATAGTTAAATATGGAGTGCAGTATTTATCATAGGCATGACCGAAAGTTTATTAGCGCCAAACATTCAGACGATACAAACATTGGTAGGTATGTTAGGTGAATAAATTAATTAATTAATTTAATTAATTCAATTAATACAGATGAACATATCTAAACTAAATATTTGTGGTTACAAAAAACTCACCATGGTTAGCCACATAAACCTAGGATCATTTATAGGAGGTTCTGTCATCCTTTGTTGTAAAATCGATATTGGATAACTTACGACAACCAGATCAAGGTGAATCGAGGAATATCAAATGCAATGAGTATTCTTCATCATTGGAAATATTGTTCTTGATCAATGATTGATCCAAATTGTGTTAGTTTTCATCAATTAAGGTTTCCACCCATAATTTAATGATTTATAATGGTCATATTTTTTATTCTTTGATTTATGTCTAATTTAATCATTCTCATGATCCCGTGTATCAAAATAAATTATTATTTTGATTTATTTTTTATTACTCCATGAAAATACAACTAAAAATACCTAATTTTATGATTATTGTCCAAGAATTCTTGTCAAATTATGTTATCACCTTTTTTTATGCCTTTCCCCAACCTATTCTTCACATTCTTAATTCTTGGACCAAAATGTCATGATTTTACTATTTCCAGGATGGTATGAATGAGATTAGACCCCCGGATTCATGCTGGATGTGCACATAATGATCACATTAATTTTTTGAGGATGAATCATAGGGGATTTTAGGGATAAGTGATAGATTAATGGATCAAGGATCTGAAGAAAAGAATATAATGACATAGGAGGCATGAAAGGTGGTGAAGACTATAAGGGGAAGATAAAATCTGATTTTCATCCAATAAAGGGTCGTAATCAATGGAGGTAGAAGTCTTACTCCAATTTTGAGTGGTAAAATGGCTGGAATTGTGGTTGTAAATTCAGTTATAGAAACTGTGTGAGGATTCCATGGGTTTTTATGAAAACTCCGACTACACATTGTGTAGTCCAGAAGAATTCACACCATGTAGACTCATGATTGTGATGGCTTGGGTTTCTAGGAGAGTTAAATACCACATGTCATGTGGGACCCCAACACACCATGTGAATTAGTGCTGGAGGCCATTGTATACTCTGAGAGTACACAAACACAGACATAGTTGGGCCTACATCATGTATTGGAACTTGTATAGTGTACACAAGAAAGGACTACAGAGAATTGGTAAGCCCGTGTTTACTGAGACACACTTTGTAGTACCCTTACATGTCGTGTAGTACTACATAGCCATAATTCCATGTTCGGGAGAGGTAAATACTATAAAGATGAGTGGATCCACATTTCTTGTGGACTACTTACACCTCATGTATCTATTGATAATCTTTTTCCTCTCGTATCTCCTTCATTTGGACTCGAAATTTAGCCCATGAGTAGCCTATTGTTAGTTTTGTTTCATGTACAATAAAAAAGTGGCCTTTGTAGTTCCATTTAAGATATGATGTGAGATGATTTCTTCATGAATATTCCTTAGGAGAAACTCGATGATAACCGTGATTAAGAAGGATCAACAGAGAGGGACCAGAGTTATACCCTTTGATAGAATAGGGTGTGGTCCCTATATATATCTACCTACTTTGTAGTATCCCCCTGATGGACTTGTTCATTGGTCGTCTATCTACCTACATAGTGGTACCCCCTGATAAACTAGAGCATGGGTCCTACTTCTATATAATGAGTGATCGCCCCTGATATAATAGGGCGTGGTTCCTATTACTACTAAGTAGTAACCCCATGAAGGAATAAGGAATGGGACCTCTATCTATCTACTCAGCGGTACACCCTGATGGACTAGTATGTGGGTTCTATATCTGCCTACAGAGTGGTACTCCCCCCCACCTAATAGACTAGGGTGTGGGTCCTCTATCTAGATACTTAGTGGTACCCCCTTGATGGTTACGGGTGTGGGACTTCTACTTGGATATTGTGCCTCCTCGAATGTGTAGAAAAGTGGAAAGGTATAGGTTATCCACATGGTTAGTACTATAGATATAAATGCGAGATATTGGGTTTCCTTGATGGATCCTTTAAAACTATTGCAAGATTCTTTTCCTTAGCTAGGATGTGAGAAGGAGACCCCCTTTCTCTCTCATATGGGTTTCTTTTATGATCATATATATTTATTGTTGTTGGGGTTCATTTTCCCTCTTTCTTTAGGGTTTGTTTGATTACATATATCTTTTCCCGTATTTATCTTCTACTGGTTTTCAGGGCATCTAACTTGGTATGTATATACTAACCCATGAATGGGATTTATTTTACATGTCATGTCTTAGGAATATGATGGACAGGTCAGTGATGATTTCATATGATCATTGGGATACCCTTCTAAATTTGACTGTGTATGGTGGTCAGGGCTTTGAGATATGGAGCCAGAGTCTATCAACACTTCTTATATATATATATATATATATATATATATATATTGGTACATCTGTTCTAGTTTTTCATGTATTTTTTTCTTCTTTACCTTGTGTATTTGACTATCATACTCTTTTATATTCCCTAGATATTTTACATTAATGTATTATTCTATAAATGTTTCTATCTTTTATTATTATTCCTCTACATTTCTGAATGGATATGGTTGGGTGTGTATGTATAGGTACATTATGAAATGGCCTCCCATTTTAATTATAAATTTATGCACTGGTTTCCACCCACTGACTAATGGAGGGGGGCTTGCTGTATTTGTGGCTCAACCTTCCACCCACCAGGAGGGCTCCACTGGGTAAAGTTGTGAAAAACTGGTATCAAAGGTGGCTTTATATTAGTAATGGGTTTGGAGTTTTTTCCCTTATGAAGTTTGATTAGGAACATAGGAAAATTGTGTCAAAGTGTCTCTAGTGTGGATTTCTGGCTAGAAAACTTAGTGATGGTGTAGAGACTGATGTATTCATTCACCATAACTCTGACTACCTTCTTGTTTCATTGAACCGCCACTACAAAATATTTCGCATTTTCCAACAGGTGCATACCTATCGGTAAAAGTGAATTTTCTGTTGGTAAAACGCTTTACTAACATATATGTACATATCACTAAATTGTTGGTAAAAAATCTTTTGCTAAATTTTTTCACGACAGATAAAATCATTCTGTTACAATTATAATAATACCAATAGATAATATATATGTTGGTTAAAATGTTTAGAAACGGGTTTTAATGACAATTTTTTCTGTTGGTAATATTATTAAAAAAATATAATAATTTTTATAAATTACATTTGAATAAAAATTATAAATGTTTATTTCTATTAAAATTTCATATTATATTAATTAAATTATCATATATAACACATTAGTTTTAATTATTAAAGAAAATACGATTTTCGCACATGTTCAAAATTAAAAAAAATAGTAATAATGAAATTTAATAAAAAATGAATCAATAAAAAATCCCTCAACAAGACACACCCCACCAATTCATGCCAGAAATAGTGACATCCATGCTAGTAGCTCATTCAAGCCACACTATGAACATACATAACAACAACCCATCCATACCACACTAAGGACATCTATTCCAACAACTCATCCATGCCAAACCAAGGACCATCGAACCCATCCATGCCAAAAACTCAACCATGCCACACCGGGGACCAACGAGCACCAGAAACCACCAGTAGCCCATCCCTACCAATGAGCACTAGCAACCAAAAACAACTCATCAATGTCACACAACAGAACAACGAGCACCAGTAACTCATCCATGCCCCAGAACCAGCGAGCTAGCTCCAGCTCAAATCAGTGAAAAATATCTACAAGGATTGAAACCAAAATATAAATAGAAGTATAAAAAAATATTTTCGTAGTGAACATTTTTCATAATCCATGTGAACATTTTAAGGATCTTGTAAGGGAAAGTTTTCCCTTTAACCACACAATATTCTTTCCATCTCCTGCATCAAGTCCATCGAGCTAAACCCGTAAAAAAATCACAATCACTCCACCTCTCCAAATGAGTTGAAATAAAGATGTGTTTGATATTGGAAAATATTTGATAGAGAAACACTTTGAAGAATCTGTGAAATGATTAATGTGTATGAACTGGGCAATTGACCTACTTGGGAAATAGTCAATGGGAATACCTCGTAAATGGGTGTGAACTGGGAAATGGGAAATGGGAAATGTGCAATTGGCATACCTAGGAAATGGGCGTTAATTGGGCAATGGTCATAGTAGGTAAATGGGCATAAAATGGGGAATGGGCAATGAGCATACGTGTGCAATGTAAATGGGAATGAACTGCATAATAGGAATACCTACTCTTAACAAAAGTTAATAAATGTTGTAATTGGAGTTCATTTTGGCACATAACTAAATCAATGTGGTTAAAATTATATTGAGTACATTGTTCAATAAATAAATGTCATTATATGTATATTAAATTCCCAATCTATTTTATTATTCATGTATTATTTTTCATGAGAATTGAAAAAATTTTGTATTTAATAAAGAAATTATTAACATAATATAAGGAATTTATTTTGGTCTAAAAAAACAAGAAAATATTCAGAATAAACTTTTCTTTTGAGAAGCGTTTTGAAATAAAAATGAAATGGTGTTTCTTCAAGTTATATTTAAATAGTGGTAATTAAAATGTTTATTAAAACATATATTGTGTGTGGTGGAAAATTAATACATCAATAATACGTTGTATAGAATCATTTTCTATAGTAATGTAACCGGATTTTATGAAAAAAATAATCATTACTAGTAGCACTGAACACTTTTGATAAGTAGTTTGGATGTAGTTTTAGGAAACTTATTTTTGTATACAAAAATAGAGTGATGAATAATATAAGAATGTTAATTTTATATAATAATTTCAAATTTTATGAATATTGTAGTTATCTCTAATCATTCATTGATATAAATTAGTCTTGCTGTTTTTATGAAATATGAGTGGAGTCAAATAAGAACTCACAATTGATGTAGATGTCGATTTAATAAACTATAAAGAAAACACATACGTTGACATGAAACATAAGAGAATTAATAAATAAATATATGAAGATGGATTTTTGAAATTGATATAATCTTGTTTAAAAATGTTATTTAAATAATATATTGAAATCCATATTTTGGAGCTTAAGTAGAAAAAATGAAAGTAATATTTCATATGACATTGATCATTCTCATGAAATTTTATGTCAAATTCATCAATACATAAGTCTAAATGTATGAAGTTATGCCTCATGTAAAATTTTTAATATAATTTTTCAAAGTTCATATCTATGACTATGGGGGCCACAAATGAATTGCCTCATAAGACTTAATATGTGAGGATTATGACATTGATGTTGTGTAGACTTCCATTATACAAAATTTCCTAAGGATGTGACTTTAGTGTGAGGAATGTATGACTCACTAAATTCATTTATTATTTGGTTTTCTATATAAATCTTTTTGATCTCAGCATATCAAATTTATATTCCATTGACCTTAGCACTATAATATGATGAATTTTTGTATTTTCTTTTTTTTTTTGAAAAAAAGAAGGATCAAGTTTAATATTTTGGAAGAATAAGATACTAGAAGACAACTTGATATTGTTTTCATAATATTATTAAAAAATGAAAAATGGAAAAACAAGCAACCTCATCTCTTACCTCGCTTCAATTGAAATATGAGTAGAATGAATGGGGTCGAAGTTATGCAGAGCTTCCTATAAGAAGAATCTTCTTGCAGTGAAATGGAATGTGATGTAATATGTGTATGCTGAAGAAAGAAGTTATAAACAATCAAATGAAGTTGAATTTAATTGAATTATATTGAAACAAAATAGAATCAAACAAAACTATAAACCTAGAAAAAGGCAATAAATAAAAAAACAGACTTAAGTTATTCAAGAAAAAAGTTTCAAACCCCTTTATAAATTAGTGAGAAAATTCAGTATCCGGCCTCCACAAACTTCTTGATATTGTTCATCCATTCTATACACTCCTTGTCATCCTCCCTATAATTTATTCCAAAATGAAATTTGTGATTCTAGGTCTGATCCCTATCACTTCCAAATACCTCTGAAAACCATTCTATAACTTATCATCCCCTGGTGCATCTTTAATATAGAATACATTTGAGACAATAAAGAAATAGAAGAAACTATGTATTTGACACTGTAAGATAAAAAGAAACCAGTGATAGTTATCATAAGGAGGGAAAAAGTAGTACATCAAAATCTCTATGGGTGTCTAGTTTTTTTGAATGGTTTTATTATTGTAAAGTGATATTATTTCCTCATTTTAAATGAATAAAACATATTCAGTAGATGTGTATCATTATTAAAAGAATATTAATTACAATATTTTTCCTATATGATAATGCTAGTGGGTATTATGGTCTTAGTGAAATACATATCATGTTAAGGGTGAAGATTTTATATTGGATATGGAAACTTACATACCTGTTATTCCCTTCCTGTGTATGTGTTTGGTAAAAACATATTTCAATTTAATAGGTAGAAATATTTTTATTATTAATAATGCTTAAAAAGAATTTAAATAGCTACATCACCTCCCAACTCAATGATTTCCACTTATATGTCAATTTCTCTTCAACTAGTATCAGTGTGACAGATTCCCTCTTATATGACATGTTGTTTAATGTTTGAGTGTATTGAAATTTTTCTATTTTTTTGATTTTATCAATATATATTTGGTGGCTAAAATATAATATCATGATTCAGCTATAGAGTATTCCTCTATCTTTTATCTTTATATATTTTTTAACCTCCTCTTATCTACCTAATAATATTATATTAAGTGAAATGATAGAAACTTGAGGCTATTTCAGATTATGTTCACTAAATTCTTGGTTCCATTATTAACAATAAGAATTTCAAGGGAACAAAAAATTGCAATATTGAATAGAGCCTGCCAAATCAACCTAGATGAGTAAATTGACAGTCAATACAATATATTATATAGAACTTAAAACCCATTTTTTCGCATATATGCTCAAAATATAAACTAAAAATTAAGAATAAAAAATCAATAGGAATTTACGTCATAACATTTCTTTTATAGAATGTTATCAAAATCTTCCAGAACCTAGTAGTTAGTGTAAGCCTGTGATTTTTCTTGTAAAAAATCTTGGAAATGAAATTATAAGTGTAAAAAATCACATGATCTAAATAAATCATAGTTTTTCTATAAGCATAATCAGTAACCCTCAATGATAACTCTAATATAATCTAAAAAAAGTTACAATGAATCTAGTTGATTACACAATGAAGAATAAGAATTAATTTATCAATAAATAAGAAACTCCTAACATATTCTCATTTCTTTACAAGGAACACCGACCTGGTGAAAACAAAAATTCACAAATGAAAATGTAAAACACCAACTAATCCTTAGAGAGAGTTCAATATTAAACTCCCCTATATCTCAAGAGGCTGATAATTAATTCCCATCCTTGATCAATCATGCAAGATCCATTTGTGACTAATAGTGAGGGAAAATATAAAATCAATCTACTAAACATAGGCTCAACATCAATTTGATGCCCATCAGAACATCATGACTTATATATCCTTAAGGAAAATGTTACAAGGCAGACTAAGTGAAAATCATGTCATGAGAAAAAATGGCAGTTGACACCACACATTATATAAAGTTGAATACATTTTTGAACATTATATTGAATGATATCAAAAACAAGAGTGAGTTCGGATACATTATATATATATATTACAAGATTTTTTTAGTATATAATACAATAGAATGATGTATGAGATGGAAATTATAAGTGCAAAAAAACATTAATAAGCATTAAAATTATAAGAAAAACTACTGTGATAACAAAATTAAATTTTCCATTAAGATTACTGGCCAATTTATAAAAAATGTCAGTTATAGGTCAAGTTAATCATAAAATAAAATAGAAAAATATAATTGCAATGAATGAAATTATATTAATTATATAATGAAATTATTGTGATTTGTACAGCTTGGCATGTTATTTTCCTTTATCCAAATTTTCATTGTTTGTGTTTCAATAGTGGGACTCATAGACTTTCTCCTAGTTTGGTAATGAAACAATTAGTTATTGTATAAGATTTATATAATATTAAATAATAGTATGTAAATATAAAGGAAGCATGAGTAGGTAAAATTGATAGTGGTAATTAATCTAAACTATTTAAGCATGTATCCATGTTTGAAGTTGTATCCACTTGGATAGTGTCTAGTGTTTTATTTTTTTAGTTATTGAATACATAGATTTAAATGAAATGCTAAAAATAAATTGGAATATGTCACAGTAATATAACTAAATATTTATAAACATGTACAAGTGGTGGTTGTTTTTTGAAACATTGACATTCTCCTATGCGATGGTGCTTCATTACAACTATCATTGTAGTTGGACGATTTTTATGAAATAATTTACAATATATATTAATTTTACAATTATAATATATGGTAAATGTAATAAAATGTTTAAACATTAAATTATAAGAAAAGTTGAAACTAATTGGTTAAGAAAAAAAATTGTAAATAGTGAATAGGTGGGCAGAAATAGTATGCATAAATAATTAAAGAGAATAGAGAATTTTAAAAACATATGTACTTGGAAAATTGACTATCAAAGGAAAGTATTTTTATATAATGAAAATTAGTACAGATGGTTAAAAGCTTAAAATTGAATGAAATGAATGCAACATCAATTTTTGGTGAAAAAAATAAAATCAAATCTTATCAAAGTCAAATATTAATGAAGAGTTGAAAATAGTAAGCAATGATTTATGCATTATAAGACCACATAAATGAAACAAAATATAATGACAAACAGTTGAATCTTTAATAAAAATAAAATAAAAAAACATCAATATTGGTAAGGAATCCCATAGAATGATAACCTGGAAATGAAACAGCTACATAGAAGTTAGAGAATACATTAAATGGAAAATATATATAATATCTATGAAATTACATATGAGGCACTCTTCTAAAAAATTTATAGAGTCGATATTATAATAACATATAATGAATATGTAAAATGGATATATCACATGTATTTAACTTTTAGAGAGAAATACATAAACAAAAAATATATAATTAAAAATTTAAGTAAATGTGCATGGATGGTATAGAAGTAAAACAAAGATATAGAAAACATGAAGATAAAAAATAAGATGCAATGGAGGGATTTGAGGAAAAATGTGGGTTCATGTGATGTGATAAAATTTAGATAATGAAGGTACCTATAGTCCAAGGATGTGGGTTCAGGTGACGCCAATCTGAAAAACACGAAGCCTTCAATGGTGAATCCAGGCCTATAAAACCTTAATGTGTGTGTAAGTCATGAAAAAAAATAGTGAAAATAAATTTTATAATCATAAAATAGGTGTAAAGTGATGTAATATCAATCAGAATTACTGGAATATATTTGGGGGATGTCATATGATTAGGGTTTAAATCCATTTGATTCGGTGGGTTGGTTACACAGGGAGACGGCTGAGTAGAAGATCGGTTATGGAAGAGTTAAGGAGATGATAGAAGATTAAGGTTATGGATAGCTGATGGAATATGGGATACTGAGCACATGATAATCTTAATAATATTTTGGTGTCACTCGTGGAGAGAAAAGGGGAATTGATAGGGTTTTGGGTGTATACATTGGAGGAGAATAAATGGAATCGGTTTTACTGACGCAGGTATGGGAGGGGACTGGGAGAAGAATGTCTCAGTACTCCTCATGGGTGGGTTGAAGCGCAGAGGTGAATCTTGGATGGAATCTCCTACGGTGAAGACTTAGTAATGTGAAAGATTAGCGTGGGAGCGGGTGAATTGAAGCAGATGATGGAAGTGTTCGGGTCAAACCCGAGTAGCAAATTCAGAAACTCAGAATAGGGCTAGATGATTTAAAAAATTAAATACATAAATAAAATATCAAATTAAATTTTATATATTAAATTAAAATTTTAATATAAATATATATACATATATGAAAATAGAAAATATATTAATTTTTTAAAATTAAATTAATATAATATATAATATATATAATATATATATATTCAATATATGAAAACAATATAACAAACAGATAAAATTTCATTATGTAAGTACCCATTACAAATTTCTTTTTTTTTTATTACATAATAAATATTATAAATTTTAAATTTTGTAAAAATGAATATTTATTTTTGATGATATAACATAAAATTTCAATATATAAATATAAATTATAAATTTATTATATTTTAATTTGTTTATTAATTTTTTATCGATTATCTTTTTTTTATTTAAAATTATTATTATATTCAAATACCATAATGATTTAAATTTTTTATAAAAATTATTTAAATGTTTTTTAAATTAAGAGCATTATAAAATATAAGCAATGTTGATACTTGAAGAAAATTGAAAATTAAAAAAAAATTAATGGGATATTTTTAATAAAACCTATAAAAGTAAATGTTGACTTTGGTCATAAAAATAGTAATCTATATAAAAAATTTGGTTTCTTTTAACTTTTTATTATCATTGAATGGTTTATTCTAACAGATTTTTTTGACAATAAAATATATTTTGGTAATAGTTATTATTAATAATATATTCAATTCTTGGTAAAATAATGTTGGTATTAGTATGATAAAGCAATAGATTCAATTGTTGGTAAAAGATTTGTTGGTATTAAATTATCAATACCAGTAGATATATTTGTTGATAAAAATAAGTGTTGGTACTTAAAATCAATACCAATAAAACATAATATTTGTTGTTATTACTTAGTTTTACCAACAAATATATTATTTTTCAATAAATTTCTGTTGGTATAAGTCGTTGTTTTTTAGTGAACTAAGACATTGGTTGTTGGGAACTTTGGTACATGTATCATGTAGTATTGAGTCCTTTAACTCTCCTTCTTGAGTTAGATCCCCATATATATGCTCATTTAACTGTAGTATGTCTTGATTAAATTTTCAAGATTCCTCCATGAAGACAACCATCATATTTACTAATTCAAGATAATGAAGAAGATCCAATGAGTGACAAGGAATATGATCAGGGACCATCATGTGAGACATTTACTCTTCGAGGAAAGGTAGTGTCACCCCCGCCTATTGAGTAACATTTTTTACTGAAAGAGTAGGATGAGGATTTGTACATTCTTAGCACACACTATGATTTCCATCACCATAGGCCACTAATGTTTCATGGTGAGACATATCCCCAGGAAATGGAGGATTGGATTGTATTAGTGATTCTTGTTATTAGACTTATGTAGACCCTGAATGATATGATGGTTGTTATGGATGCCAGTCCTTTCCATGGAGTTGTTGGCTGATGGTGGAGTTTATTCACCTAAACACAAGATGAGTAGACACTCTCACAGCTCATATTCCATTAGTTATTTCGTGTAGAGTACTACCTCTGGTTCTTATGTTCAGTTCGTATTTTGGATCTCTTAGAGATACAATAGTTAGGGATGAAAGTTTTTGAGTGTAATGTGAGGTTCACTAATCTTACACAGTACTCCATTTACATGACTGGGGATAGTTACCTTGGGGTTTGGAAGATTTATCAGTGTATCTTCAGAGATATATGTTCTAGTGTGGTACCCATGTGAATTTCTACATATGATGGGGTTCTATAGGGGCGCTGGTGACAGAGAAATTTCCATTTGAGGGATGTCATGCGGTTGGAGTAGGAAATGGGTTTCATAGGGTATAGGCATATATAGAATCTAGTAGAAACTTGTATTCGATGTCTTGTAATAGAATATCCCCTCATGTTGAGACTCATGAATGTGGTCACATGGAATAGGGACCACTCAGAGGACTAGGGAATCCCATAGAGGGGAGGTGTTATGAAATTTATGGGTGAGGTCACATGTCATGTGATTTCTCAACCAGACATGTTGAGGAGGGAAAGAAGATAGCGGATATAACGCCATAGAAGAGGTAGTTCCATGATCATGGATCTGCTACGAATTCCTAGGGAAGAACCCAAGGGAGGAAAAGCTGGAAGAGGATCCTGTGGGGATCCCATATGAGGATTTGCTAGTAGTGGATGATATTATGAGCTTCTTCAACCCCCATAACAAGACAGCCCATGATAGGCTCAGGGAGCTGGCAGTCAAGGCCATAGTCAATTGTAGGCTTTGGAGGCTTATAGCCCAGTATCTCATGAGATGATTAACATCATGATCTATTTTTATTATACTCATCCTTCAGTACTATTAGACATGGGTGTGATTCATTCCTTCATCTCATTACTCCAAGTGAGAGGTATGGGGCTCCCAATATAGATTTTATCCTAACATCTTTTCCTTGAGGTTCCTATAGGTAATGCTTCTTTAATATATTTTATCTTTCAATAGTATGATCTATCTCTTGGTGGAGATAGTTTCTTGTGGTACCTCTTACTACTCATGATGATATCATATTATGTCATCATGGGTATGGACTTGTTATCCACTATCCTAGGTCAGATTGAAAATCACAGTAGACAAGTTATATTCCTTTGTATGTATGGGATGAGATTATTCTTTTTGGGTAAGAGAGATTTAATGGTAGAGAGAGTGGGACTTATGAGAAAGAAGTTGCAACCCATCACCCATTAGTTGGAATGATTATCCCATGGAAGATTTGGATCTTTAGGCATCTGGATTCCATTAGTTGTGGGGGATTATTATGGACATATTCCTTGAGGATGTTCTATGGATACCTATAAGGAATGATATGGAGTTTTACATAGACTTACACCCCAGGACTACTCTAATATCTTCTACAACACATTGGATGGACTATACTGAGTTCTGGGAGCTGGTGGTGTAGTTGGAGGAACTTAGAGATAATGGTTTTATCATATCTATTATGTCCCCAAGGAAAGATCTAGTTTTGTTTGTGAAAATAGTGGATGAGATATTTAGATTGTTTTTGATAATTTTAGTCTAAACTAAGACACAATAAAAAATACTTATTGATGATGATTGACAACCTCTTTGATCAGTTGTAAGGCATGAGATGGTTCTCAATGATCGATCTGAGGCCTAGATACCACCAGTTGAGGGTTATCAAGGATGATATTTTGAAGATTTCATTATGATGTTGCTAAAGACACTACGAGTTCATAGTGATGCCTTTCGGTGTGATGAATTCCCATATTGTGTTCATATCTTGGATAAAAAATATTTTCCAGCCAAACATGGACCAATTTATTTTTTCCTTTACAGATGACATATTCATCTACTCTGTTTCCTAGGAGGAGCATTCATAGAACTTGAGAAAGGTCCTAGACTTTCTTTGGGAGTACCAATTTTATGCTAAGATCTCATAGTGTCTGTTCAGGATCTACGAGGTTCACTTTTTATTAGCATGTATTTTTTTGGACCCTGTGATGATTGATACCATGATTTTTTGGGAGCCACCCAAGAGTGTGTCGGAGTTATGGGGTTTTCTTATCTTGGAGGGATACTATATGAGGTTGGTGGAGGACTTCTCTAGGATTGGATCACCTTTGACCACCCTAACATGGAAAGGGAATTTGTTTACCTAAAATTGGAAGTTCTAGAGATTCTTTGAAAATTTGAGGTTGAGGCTAATGAGTTACCATTTTTTAATACTAATGAAGGAGGTTGTATAGTATGTAGTATATTGAGATGTATTTGGAGTTGGGATCAGCTATGTGTTGATGTATAGGTATATAATGATCACATATGGGTCGAGGAAGTTCAGACCCCATGAGTAGAAATATGTAACTCAGGACCTAGAGTTAGCATTGGTATTCTTTACTTTGAGAATGTATAGGAACTATCTTCTAGTAGGGAATTTTTTTGTTTTCATAGACCCTCATATTCTTAGGTATGAATTCATATAGAAAGACCTAAACCTTAGATAGAGGCACTAGTTGGAATTCCTACAAGACTATGACTTTGAGATGGTCTATACTTCTGGGAAGGGAAACATGGTAGAAGATTCCCTTAGCAGGAATCCCCATTCTCATCTGGTGGAGGAGGCATCTGAGAAGTTGGATTTGTTACATCTAACAATGGTATATGATGGGGTACATGTTGTCATAAGTTTATTGTGTTTACTCCACCGCTGCTCCATCATGTGAGGGAGGCTTGGGTGGGAGGCATTGATTATGAGGTCCTCAGTGACTAGATATCCTTAGGAGATTCACCTGATGTATTCTACGAAGGATAGAATCACATCATTCTTTTCCAATGATGGACAGTGGTTCCAGTCATCATACGAGAGGAGGTTTTGAGTTAATTTAACAATTCTACTTTTTTGTACATCCCATTGTAGAGAAGATGTACAGGGATATTAAATGGTATTTTTGGTGGGATGGTATGAGATGGAGAATTGTTAAGTGCGTCTCTCGGTGTCTCTGATGTCTCCGATGTCGACAGGATAAGTACGCACATCAAGTTTTTGTTGGTTTTTAATGCCTCTTGAGATCCTAGAGTGAAAAGGGGGTTGAATATCCATATAACATGGGAAAAGAATCCTATGGATAGTGAGATTACATGATTCCATCTAGGTGATAGTGGACTGAATTGTGAAGTTGGTTCACTTCCTTAATATCAAGGAGAAGAGTGCAATGGAGAGTTTAGGGTAGTTTTACATACAATAGAACACATGCCTTTTTGGGGTTCCCTTGTTGATTTTCTCAAACCATGATGTACAGTTCATTCCATGGATGTGGAGAGGCCGTTGGGAGGCATTCAAGATCTATATAAGGATGAGTCTAGATTTTCACCCACATAAGGACGGGCAAAGTGAGCACAGTATCTAGGTGTCGGAGGATATGCAGAGGGATTGAATGTTATAATTTTGTTTGAGATAAGAGGATCAATTAACATTGGAATGGTTTTCTTATAATAATAGTTGTCACTCTACCATTATTATGGAACCTTTAGAGGATCTATATGGGAGAACATAAAGGTCACCCTTATACTGGACTCAGATCGGTGAGCTGTCACTTGTTGGTCTAGAGATGGTGTAGGTGGTGAAGGAGAATGTCCAGGTGATCCCTAAGTGGATAAGGTAAACCTAGATACAATAGAAATATTATACTGATATTGATGCTCCTTTCTGTCACAGAGTCTAAAAATGAAAAGGGAAATACCTTAACACAAATTGATTCATCCTTTGAAGAAATATCAAAAATTGACAAAGGCATGAACAAGGATTTGCTTCAGCATAGGCTGCACAAGTTCCAAGATGGTCGCGCAGGGTACCTACGCACCACATATTGGGCGCACAGGTGACCTTAGCGCCCTATATAATTTTCACCCAAGGTCTTCATCAGCCTATAAATACCTTTTTTGGGGCCCCCATTTCGAGGAAGAAAAATCCAAAAACTCATATTTCAGCTCTCGGCACCCTAGTCTCTTCTTGAAGTCTTCTAAACACTTCTAAGGTAATTTCTTACCTATAATGGAAGATCTAAATAGGGGGAACAATGCCTAAGTGTTGAAATTCATCAACACCTGTGCGCTTAAGTGCCTAACCCTTAAGGGAAATGAAGACACTTGTGCGCCGCCTTATTCCTTCAACAAAACCTGTGCGCCACTCTTTTGGAAGCCTCTAGAGATAATGTTAAGGTCTTGAGCCAAGCCTCATCCAAGTATTACCCTATGGGTTAACCGTCACGTAGGTACCTATGTGTCGCGTAGGTATACCTGCGCGACAAGGACATGCACGCCCAAACAGGACCTGTGCACCTACCTTCTTTTGAGTGCCCCTCCTTTCCATTCATCTCTTTTCTTCAAATCTATATCTCCTCTTCAAGATTTAGCCTTTAGAATCCTCTTCAAATCCATTTAAGGCATGATTCCTTTGTCAGCTACCTTATCTGAAAGGAATTATGTGGAATATCTCTCAAAAACTAGTGATTTACATATCTTCATATCATTAAGGTTAGAGATTTCATTCATTCAACCTCATCCTTTAAGATGATTAGGATCTTTAACTTGGGACTCCTTTTCAGGAGTAAGCCCCAGTCATAATTTTCTTACACTGATCATGACTCACGTGAGCTTAGAGCATAAATTTAATTATGACATCTTTCTTTGAGCCATCAACCATGCATAAACCTCATACTTCTTCACTCGAACTATATGGGTTTTGATTCGTTTTTTAAACAAGGATACGTAGGTAGCCCATCTGCGGGTACGATCCCAACTCTGAAATAATCCATGTCCTTCTGAATGACAATAAACTTCAAGTTCCCCGCTAAGTGTCTTTAAAACCAGTATGGTTATCATAATGACCAAGATACTTCTATATAATGTGTTGAAGGATACCATTGACTAAGACTCTCTAACAAATACAGATGATTCTCTATCATTGATGAACCTCAAATACATATAAAATATTCTCTAAATCTCTTACATACTAATCATTGATTGTCAGATCTAAAGGAAAGATCATTTTCATACTTAGTAATTTAATAAGGATTCACAAACATAACATAAATCTATAAAGAGAGTCCCGGAGTAGACAATAATTCCCCTAAAAAAGGTGTGATGAGTCCGACCTCCCATCCTCTCGACCAATGCAAATTCTTAAGCCTCATCGGTCCACAACTAATGAGCACCTACCTTTGGAAAGTAAGTCCAAATAGATATAGAATCATTGGATGTTTCCGGTTCTATGAAGAAACCCTTTAGAAACTGATTGGAATATTTGAACCTTAAACAAACGAGGTCATCCCCATTTCCAGAGGAAACAAAAAATGGTGAACCCGATGTGAATCCTTAACCAAGTTAAAATGATTTTTTACTTATTTGTTAGGACCCTATTTAAACTCAATGAGAGGGACAACAAAACAATCAATAACATATGTGCTCATCCAAAAGATGTAGTGGCCGAACTTATCTTGATTATGTTTGTTATATCAAAAAGGCACTCTTTTCCAAGATCTTCTGCATTACAAAAATGGCTTCTATAAAGTTCACACCTGTGAATGCCTCTGCTGTGAATACCTCTGCTACTACTCATGTTGGATCGTCTTCCGCTCTGAGGACGACAACACTTTATCAGTGTCTTCAATGTTGGGTATCAAATGCACTGGTTAAGGAATACCATCGACACGGTACCATTCTGACTCAGGAGGCCACTTGACAAGCCCTCCAAGTCAATAATTCACCCTGGTTATTTGGACAGCGACAAATAGTGATCAAGAAGTAGGCGGTGCTAACAACCGTCTCCAACTGTTTCGGGTTGTTATCCCCAGAACATAACAACCATTCTCTCCCATATTATAGGGAGGTGAATGAAGAGGTCACTGAAGGCCTTAATTTTAGGAGACAGGATTCCTTACTGAGGGCTCCCATCAACAATTGTCGCCAGACTCGTGCGGCAGTGCGCCCTCAACATGATGAGGGTATCACCTTTAGGGGTTCAGCACAGGTTCCTCAGACCCGAGTCCGCAAGACGAACCACCAGAGTCGAAATCCGGTCAACAGTGAACAGGTTCTTATCTCTGCCATCTCCAGAGAAGTCCATCAAACCAATTTGATGGAAAATGACGAGCGGGCAAACACACATGTTCGTCCTGATGTTACTACCCAGCAGACTCGTTTGGCAGCAACATGCCAATCCTGCCAGGAAATTCTAGTGGAGTATTATAGGCAGGAATATACACCTGTTTATAACTCATCAGCTAGTCAACAGTCTCATATGACTACAACCAAAGAAGGTTTCCAATTTAATATGGTGGTAACTGATAAGAAGGAACATATACCTATTTACAATCAACAATTCTGTCAGTAGTCTCGTCTGCCAGTATTGAAGGAAAATCATCAACTATACTTGATGAGGAATACACAGCAGGCACATACACCTGCCAATGTTAATCAAGCCTACCAACAGTCTCGTTTGGTAGAATTCAGAGAAATCAGTCGGAAAGCTCTGATGACAAATTTGGAGCAGACTCAACTCTCTTCCCCCACACATGAGTACTATCAGAATTCACTGGTAGGAAAAGGAGGAAAGGAGCAGGAACACACACCTACTCCAAGCACGGAATAGACGTATATTCCCATTCTGGCAGCTAAAGTCACCAACACATTCTAACAATGGTGAAAGAGCAGAAGCAAATCCATGCTCATATTTTGGATGCTTTCCAGGATATTATAACAGCTTCAGCAACATCACAGGGAAAGAAATGCAAATCTATCCCTACCAGTGGAGTGAAACATAAACAGTTCACTCTAGAACAGACACACACCTCTGTTCCAGTCCAAGAGGGTTGTGGGGTATACTCCCCCATGTCATACGGACAACCAAGTTAGGCACATACACCTAATTTTAGTGGAGGTAATCAGCCTAACCTGGCTATTTCTTATTAGCAGGCACATACACCTTCCCATAATAATCACCTTCGTTAACAAGTGGTTCCCAAAGTGAGTAAAAAGGTGTCTAAGAAAAAGACTCATCCAACACAATCAAGAAATCAAGATCTAATCTGTAATAAGGCCTTACTCGATGCTGGAGTTCTTGAAGCCCTCAGACAATTATCTGTTGAAATTCAAGATTCTAAACTCTCATTTCCCAATAGTGGGAACATTAATTCGTAAGGTCTACATCAGACACTTCCTCAAGAAGGCTTGCTTCATGACAGTTCGGTCAATCTTAAAGTATCATCTTTAGATGAGAGTCACGATAACCCTCTGCATGGTCAGAAGATCAAGGAGAAAAATGTTCCATCTTTTGTTGTAACCCACCATGGTGGTCCTCCCCATGATGATGAATTTAGCTGTGAAAGTCCTCTCCGCAGTAGTAATTCACATTGCTTGGAAAATTCTCCAATGGACAATGTAGTGATGAGAAAGACCTCTTATCTTGAGGCACTTGAAAATGTGAATCCGGTCATGTCTAATGCTTTACTAATAGTAGGTGAAATACTTTCTCAACCAGAAGATAGCCCAGGGTGTAGGTCATTCTCCGAACCACCCCTGATTCATGCATCTTCTAATTTGGTAAATTAATTCTCTATCAATATTGTTGAATCTGATGAACCAACAAAGAAGTGCCATCTTTGGTCTAAACAGGTAGAAGAATCTTCATCAAATGATAAGGAGGAAGTACTGAATATGAGAAAACAACTGACGAAAGGTGAAGTACGAGTTATGTTTTTTCCTTTGGCTGACTCTCAGTATAACATTCCAAAAATGTTGATAGATGATTTTATCCACGATATTCATCTCAACATGTGGAAAACTCTTTGTCAATTGAAAAATAAAATATTATCTTATTATGAATATGAAAATAATTTCAAGATAATAGAAAGGTTACAATGCCAAATTGACTTGGAATCTCTCAGTTTCTCGATATCTGAAGGCCGAAAAGCAGCGGAGAGCCCTTCAGAATTCATGAATTGGAACACTAAGAAGATTGTGCCAGTTAATTTTCAATGCCCCATCTGATATTCATATCAGGGGATGGGGTGTTCATGGATCACTACATTTCACTGTACTCTCCATCCAACAAAGCCCGCCAAAAATGGTCACATGCAATGTTATTACCCATGGCCAACCACAGCCAATTGGCTTTGTTTGTAATCAAAGGCTCGTTCAAGAACAGGCATCAACTAGTTCTTCTCAAAATCAAGCATACAGAGAACAAGTTGTCGAATTACTCTTGTATCAGGAAAATGAGAATATCAAACAGGCTTCTCGTTTAGAGCGTGCACATCATCAAGTGAAAGAAGTGTCAGAAATCATCCAACGTTCATTTTAACCGGGTGATTTGAGTGGATGTAGGTTGATGCATCCATCCAATTTTCAGACTAAAGTAAGTAAGATCAGGAGAGATTTTAAGAAAGTCTTAGATATAGAAACTCAATAGCCACCCCAGCTTTCCTGACTGAGGACTCTTTTAACCTAACCCTCGGAATCAACAAATAGGATTCGAGGAGTTGAGCATGAATAGCAGGAACAGCCCCAGTCCACCGGACTGGGGACTTTTTTAAATCCTCAAACTCTCCCTCAGAGAAATTTAGTCTTCTATCAATTAGGTAATAATCCACAAGAGGAAAGAAGAGCCAAATTATTAGGAGATTCCCTCAAAATTATGGTTTGTCAAGAAATTCCTGAGGGATCAAATCAGCAAAAGGCAGTGTCTCAACAAGGACATAGAAGAAGAAAATATCGCAGAAATACTGATAGAAGGGATGCAATGCATTATGAATCAATAAATTTCATCAAAGCATTATTTTTGATCCTCCGGAACATGAGGCTCACTCATAGGGATTAGATGAAGAGGTTCCTGGTCAAGAAGTTGTACACACAGACACAAATGAAGAAGGTGTGCGTACACGAAACCAAAGGCTTACCCAGAATTTAGGTATTCCTTCCAATAACCAACTCCCCCCTCTTCAAAAGGCATCAAACAAGGGTAAAGGGAAGAATTAGGTTACATAACCTCCCTCTAGAGAAGTCCAATCACTCTAACTAGAGAAAAGATTCACACAACAAGAGGCAGAAATGAAGGAATTAAGGAGGTTGAATGTAGAACTACTTCAAAGTAGTCTTCCTCCAAAGAGTGATGGAGTCAGTCAGTCAAGGGAATTTGTTGCAGCTATTGAGACGGATCAAGAATATCCTCCTTTACTAGTACACCCTCACAGGTCTAATCCTATGGGTTATACGCAACAACAACTGGCAATACTACCATCAGTGGCAGTCCTGGTCGCCACACCAGTCCAAACTCTAGTTCTTGCACCTGCACAGGTCCTAGCTCAACTAGATGTTTCTCAAAAATTAATGACTACCATTGAGTCATTAAAAGCTTGGTTGGAAGCTATGGAAGGAAAGTGTGCATCGGTTCAACTAGAAAAGAGATCTTACCCTGAATTGGTTGATGCAATTCCTCCCCCATAAAATTTTAAAAGTACCACATTCCCAATATTTAATGGTTCAGGAGACCTAGAGTAACACTTAACACATTTTGTTTCTCGTTGTGATCCTATGATAAGAACTCCTCAGAAATAAGAAGCATTTAAGCTCATGTGTTTTGTACAGTCATTACAAGGGCCTGCTTTTTTCTGGTATACAAGCTCGCAGTCCCTGTCAATTACTGGGTGGGAGGATCTCTGTCAAAAATTACTTCTTCAATTCAGCTCAACGTTTCCAAATACAATAGTTTTTTATCTTACAAATTGTAAGAAAAGGTAGAATGAATGAGTTTCATATTTCATTGCTCGCTGGAAGGGATTAACATATTCCTTAATCTTAGCACTCCCTCAAGAAGAATTGTTGCCAATCTGTGTGGAAAATTTGCGTGATGAATTACTCACACCATTGATCCCTGTGAAATACACATGAGGGTTTCAAGACCTTACTTAAATCGCTCAACAGATTGAAGACTCTCTTATAAAGACTAAGGATAAAGCTCGTGTAATTCCACCAATTCCAAGAAAGAGAATGGGTAAAGCAGAGACTGCTACAGTTATGCTTAAACAAGCACTTGTACCTACTTATAATTCAAAAAATTTATCTTATAGAAGGGCTCCACCTCCTGAGCATCAAAAACATAGGTTGTTTCGTCAAGATGATCAAAGAGATCAAATATGAAAACAATTTGAGGATTTGAAGAGCAAAGTTTATTCTTTTCGAAATGAACAAGTTCCTAGTTACTTCATTTCGGCTCTGGAAAATAATTTGGTTTAGTTGCCAAGGCCCAAAAGGCTGAACAAGGATGGAGATGAAGACCATCCCAACTATTTCCCATTTCATCAGATGTTGAGTCATCCCATTCAAGAGTGTTTTTTCTTCAAAGACCTCCTGCAAAAGATGGTGGACTCGGGACAAGTCAAACTGAAAGGTTCTTCAGCTCAGGTAGAATGTGTTACTGCTACAAATCCAGAGGAAGAAGGCAAGTGTAAATAAGTCAAAAACAAAAATGCATAGAAATATGATGATTGGATGGTAAGGAAAATGATCAATCGAACTCATGCCATTTTTCGAACACAATTTAATAAACAAATTGTGTCTTATTCTATGAATGCCACAGAAAAACCCTCTTCATCATAGGGAAAATCCTCAAAGAAACTGCATAATTCAAAGAAAGAGGAACAATCAGAAGAAGATGAGATCATGTCAAAGCCCAAGTTGTCTTTGACTCTGGAAGATTTTATTCCATCTACTTCAAAGCCATGGGCACCGTTCCACCAATAGGAACAGCCTAAATTGTCTAATCAGGAAGATTCCTCCTCAGAAGAAGAATTGATCTTTGGTTCTGTTAACATGATTCACTTAACAAATCCTTATGTTTACCACAGTTTTGATTTTGATGAGCCTGAGTTCCCTATATCAAATAGATGAATTAGATGGAGTTCCATAGGTCTGGGATACAAAGGAATGCGTGGATATCCTAGAAGTCACTATTCCAATTCTACCCCTACTAGAACTGTATATGCAGTAGAAACTCGTGGAAGAGCCCTTCAGCGGTCTCAAAAAGAACAAGAAAATTCTTCCACCAACAGCAGATTCAGTCCTGGCACAATTATTCTGGAGGATCAGTTAGAGGTTCCACCTTCTTCCGCTCAGCAAGTAAATAGACCTATTCAGTCTAATCTTCCAAATCCAGGAGTATTTCCAACTCCAACCCCGATACAAGATGCATCTACTTCCAAATCATCAACTTCTAAGGCACCTACGAAACCACATGTTCCTATTGGAAAACACATACCTATAGATCAAAAATATGATGTCTTGAAACAATTGGCCCAAGTACCAGCCAAGTTATCAATTCTGGATACCTTGAATCTATCCAAGGATCTTCGGGAGGCACTCATTGAGGCATTGTCAAGTCCTCAGGAGTTCAAAAATGAAATTGTTGTGGCTGAAGTGTACCATGTAGAGAATGATCCTGCAGAATGCCATGCAGTGATATCTTATACAGATGGAGATGAATATGATGTTTTACATGGACATATTAGGCCTTTGTATTTATCTGGTAAGGTCAATGGTGTAGACATCTGAAGATCTTTCATTGATAATGGTTCAGGAGTCAACCTCATCCCCATTCGTACACTTCGTCGATTGGGCCTCACAGAATCTGATTTATCTCCTTCTACTTTGATGTTACAAGGATATGATAAAAATGAACAAGAACCACTAGGTGAGATTACACTCAAAACTCAGTTTGGAGACCTTTTATCCAATTCAGATTTCATGGTTTTTGATCACGATACAGCCTTCAACGTTTTTCTTGGAAGACCTTGGGTACATCAACATACGGTTATCCCTTCATTATACCATCAATGCCTCAAATATTGTTTCAATGGTTAAATTGGGATATTTTATGGTGATAAGGACCCATTCAAAACATGTGAATCTCAATACATTGAGGTGGAATTTTATCATATGAAGGGTAAGAAGAAATCCACAATAAGGGAGGTTACCAAAGTTAATGTTCCATATGGTTTGGAAAATATTCCAGTAAACCCATTCACACATGTGAGTACAAATTATGTGTTGCCTATTAGTCAAATTGATAGGATAGGCCCAAATCCAAGTACTCTTATGGAAACTTCCATAATGTCAATTATGGAAATCAAGCTAGACATCATGGGAGAAAGTAGTGATTCACCAAGCAATGATGAAAGCTCAAATGGAGATGTCTTCATTTCATCTGCTAAAATCCAGCAAGTCTATACTTCGCCAACCAGGCCAGAAGAAGTTATAGTATTGTCAGAAGTGAACGATGATGTCAATTCTCAATCCATAATCTCCTATATATTACCCAAGGAATACCCTTCATCATCAATAGAGTCAGAAATAGAAGCCTCTTCTTTAAGATGTTCAAATTTTAACATATCTACTGATCATAGAAATTATGCTTCATAATCTACTATACAAGTAGAAACAGAAGAAGTTACACATGTTGAAGAAGAATAGGAAGATCTCAAGGATTCTCCTCCAGCATTTGAAGAGGGTATCTCTACCACTGTGGATGAACTCAGAGAAATAAATCTGGGTACAAAAGAAGATCCATGCCCCACTTTAATTAGTGCGGCCATGAATCTTGAATAGAAAGAAATTTATATTTCATTTTTAAAGAAAAATTGAGATATATTTGTTTGGAACTATACAGAAATTCCAGGGCTTGATCCTGATGTTTCTACTCATTGTTTGGGTTTTCTAGAAGAACATTGAAGATTTAAGCAAGCTGCAAGAAGAACACACCCAACTTATGCTTCTAAAATCTAATCTGAAGTGGATAAGCTTATCAAAGATAAATTTTTCAGAGAAGTTCAATATCCCAAATGGTTGGCTAAAATTTTCCCTGTGAAAAAGAACAATTGAAAAATTAGAGTTTTCATTGATTTCAGAGATCTTAATCGACATCGTACTAAGGATGATTTTCCAGTTCCAATTACAGAACTCTTAATTGATGCAACAGTTGTCTATGAAGCACGTTCCTTCATGGATGGATATTCTGGATATAATCAAATTCGAATGGCTCCAGAAGATGACGAATCTACAGCCTTCAGAGCCCCTCAGGGTGTGTTTTGCTATTGGCTAATGCCCTTTGTCCTGAAGAATGCAGGTGCAACATATCAACGTGCCATGAACCATATCTTCAAACCCTTTTTAGGGAAATTTGTTGAATGTTATGTGAACGATTAGGTGGTTAAATCCAAACAAAGTTCTAATTACTTGGCTGATTTGGAAGTAATATTCCACAAACTTAGACAACAAAATTTGTAGATGAACCCCTTAAAATGTGCTTTTGGGGTAACCTCATGAGAATTTATCAGCTTTGTTGTACACCATCGTGGTATCGAAGTCAATCCTTGGTATGTCACCACCTCGCAATTTAAAGGAATTGAGAGGACTTCAAGGACACTTAGCCTAAATTCGGCATTTCATCGCAAATTTGGCAGGAAAAAGTTTACCCTTCACCAAATTGATGAAGAAGGGAGTCACCTACTAGTGGACTAAAGAATGTCAAAAAGAATTTGATATCCTCAAGAAATATCTCTTGAGTCCACCAGTATTAATGGCACCTCTTGAAGGAAGGACGCTTATCCTCGATGTGACAGCTTTAGAGCAATCATTGGGTGTCTTCCTTTCCCAAAATAATGACGCTGGGAATGAAAACAAACTTTACTATCTCAGTCGGACTATGCTTGAAGCAGAAACCTGATATTCAAGTATTGAAAACTGCTGCCTAGAATTAATATTTGTGGTTCAGAAATTGAGACACTACCTGCAACATCATGAGTTCCAATTGGTATCTCGTAATAACCAGCTCAAATTCATCCTTAGTCGTCCAATGCTTATAGGACGTCTGGCAAGATGGGCAGTTATTTTGCAGTAATTTGACATCCAGTATGGGTCTTAAAAGGAAATAAAGGGCCAAGCTCTGGCTGATTTTCTTGCTGAACATCCTTCAGTAGATGATACATCTTCAAATATTGAACTTCTTGATGAGGAAGTATTCTCTATTCAAGATAGTATTCAAACATGGGAAATGTACTTTGATGGTGCTTCCAGAAGTCCAACAGGGAGGAAAATGGAAGATCCTAAATTCAACAAATTTGGGTTAGGAATTGTTCTCATTTCTCTAGAAAAGGTAGTGCTACCCTATTCCTTCTCATTGTTGGGAGGCGGGACAAATAATGAAGCAGAATACCAAGCTCTCATCATAGGATTGGAGTTAGTGCTTCAGACACAATTGAATCACTTAAAGGTGAAAGGTGATTCAGAACTGGTAATCAAATAAGTCAATGGGGATTATGCCATCAGAAAAGAAGAGTTAATCCCTTTGTATGATTACATCAGAGATTTAATGGTGAAGTTTCCTTAAAAACTGACATTTTCTCATGTCCCACGATCACAAAATGCCCAATCTGATGCACTGGCTAATATAGCTACAGCTCTGGAAGATCCAAATCGGGATGATACAATCATCAGTATTTCCCACCGTCATACAATTTCATCTTATGTTAAAACTAGAACAGAGGAAATTAATGAAATTAGTCCATTTCTGAACCATATGGTCATACTACAGGATGGATGACACCTATCGAGAATACCTTCAAAATGGAATACTTCCACCTGATAGAGCTAGGAAAGAACAAATCTGGTGACGTGTGGTCAATTTTACTCTTTATGATAGCCCAGATTACCGAGAGAAAATTCTCTACAAAAGAGGTTTTGATGGAATTCTCTTCAGATTCATTGACGGTGAAGAGACAATGGCTGTCATGAAAGAAGTGCATGCAGGATTCTGTGGTTCCCATCAGTCCAGACATAGACTATCTGATCAAATTCAAAGGCTTGGATACTTTTGGCCTTCAATGATACAAGATTGTGTTGATTTCACAAAGAAGTGTCATTATTTCTAAGTACATGCCAACTTCATTCATCAACCCCCACAGTTGCTTCATACGGCTAAATACTCATGGCCATTTACCACATGGGGAATGGATGTAGTGGGACCTTATCCTTCAGCTACATCCAAGCAGTTTAAGTACAATCTTACTGCTTCTGACTTCTTTTCCAAATGGGTAGAGGCAATACCTCTCAAATAAGATAGTTCTAAAAGCATTGTTAGCTTCATCAAGTCTAACATCATTACCATATTTGGTTTCCCTCATACCATATTTACGGACAATGGAACCAACTTCTGTTCATCCAAGGTTAGGAAGTTATATCAAGAATACAACATCAAATCCAACCATTCCTCTCGGTATCACGTAGTGGCCAATGGAAAAATAGAAGCCTTCAACAAGACTTTTTCAAACATACTGCAAAAGATGGTGGATAAAGATAAGAAATCATGGCTTGATAAACTTTTTTTTAATTTATGGGCTAATCGAACTAACACCCACACTGTAATGCGTTCAACTCCATATTCATTGGTATATGGAATAGAATTAGTCTTGCCCATTGAGGTTCAATTACCCTCACTCAGGGTATCCATTTGTGATCAGTCATCTATAGATGAACAATCTCAAAAGTAATTGGATGAATTGGAACAATTATACGAGAAAAGATTGTGAACCTTGCATCACTTGGAAGTCTATCAGAATCGAATAGCACAAGCATTCAACAAAAAAGTTCATCTTCGTTCATTTGTTCAGGGAGAATTGGTATTGGTTCTCAGAACTCCAATGATACCGGGAAAGAAGCCTCCAAAACTTGAGCCAAAGTGGGAAGGACCTTACTCAATACATAAGGTCTACTCTAATAAATCTTATTCTTTAATCTCAATGGATGGAGTACTCATCACTACTCCAACCAATGCTATATTTCTAAAGAAGTATTTTTTGTAACACAAATACTAATACGTCCAGCAAGACGTTAAACTGTATAATCGCTGGTCCATGCATATGACCTTAAACTACTCGCACCATCGTTAAACATGACGTTAAACTGTGCCATCATCCAATATGACGATAAACTGTGAAAAACCCCCTAATACATCCAACATGATGTTAAATTGTGTCCTATTTTTTCCTTACTGCATGACATTAAATTGCACAGTACCCCTTTCGTCCAACATGACGTTAAACTGTATTGTCCCTATCATCTTAGCTACAGGATGCTAAACTGTACAACACCCTAATTGTTCAACATGATACAAAACTATGTTCACATCCAACATGATGTTAAATTGTGTCCTTATATTTTTCCTACCTAACGTTAAACTGTACAGCTCATTCATCCTATATGAAGTAAAACTAAAAAAAATCCCTTAATATGTCGAACATGACGTTAAAATGTATTTTTTCCCTACTACATGACACTAAACTGTGCAGCACCAATAGTCCTCACTAAAATACTTTAAACGCCATAGTCCCTTCATATGTCCTGCATGACATTAAACTGTGCATCGTTAAGGTTATTGTTACCTCTTGTTTCTCACACCGAGTATGACTCACGTGAGTTTAGAGTAAAATTCAACCATAACACCCTCTTTGGTCCGCTAACCATGTGTAAGTCCTGACACTATTTTTTAGTTCGTTGTCCTCAAGAACAACTTGATTACCAATTCATTCTTTAATCGAACTACGCAGACTTTGATCCTTGCCTTCTAGGCTGGGTACGTAGGAAACATCCTGAGGTTCAAGCCCAAAATCAATCTATTCATATCATTTCACCTTCGTATCATACGATGTTGATTTGTGAAACTACCCCCAGAACCAATATTTTTTACATTGGTTCACCATCATCCTTTCTATATGACATTAAACTATTCGCACTTTTGTCCTGTATGACAATAAACTACAAAATTCTTTGATACCCTCACCTGAGAGGAAATCATTATTTACATTGATTTCCAATCATGTTATATTCCAAAGACTATGTGAATTTAGGGCAATGCCCAAACCTTTAATCTTGGGTTAAACCATCATTGCACTAAATTCCCCTTTCGCCCTTCATATGTACGAACCAAATCCGTACAGAGGGTATTTCAAGAACTACATGCGTCTTGATTCCCATCCTAATAGGATACGTAGGAACGTTCGAGTGTCCCTCGAATCCATCCCCAAGTCATTGGGCCTAACCCCAAATTTCACTTTCAGTCCCTTGGATGAAAATTCCCCTTGTGAAAACATGAATGTGGTATGAAAACCCTAATCTTCATTCAAATTAGGTTTATAAAACACATTGTGTACTCTTTATAATGGTCCGAGCTCTATGAACCTAAACTAATATCTCCTACACTCTCGTCCCATATGATGTTAAACTATATTTCAAGAACTATGTATGGCTTGATTCCCATCCTTATGGGATACATAGTGAATTCCAGCACCTCAATTCAGGACCCAACCACAACATGATTATGGTTAGAATTGGTCTGTGTATCTCTACATGCATTGAACAATGCCCATTTTTATGCGTCATATTCCTAACCTTAAATACTTCCAAATCTTCATAACCCTTTTCTTGACTTCTGGTCACAAAATGTCCAATTTCTGAGAGTTCTTTTTCCTCACTATGCAGCACGTGCCCTTAGGCGGCCTTGCATAAGTAGTCTATATGACAGACCTATCAGCCAAAAGATGCTATTATTTGATTATGCAGCCAATTCCCTTAAGTGGCCCTGCATAATTCAACCCCCTAATGGGTTTTTTAAATAATGTTAACTTCATTATTGGTAAGAAAACCTCTTTTGTCCTTAGATGTCTTAATGAAAATATGTAGGGATCCACAAAAATAGCCATCCTTAACATATTTGTCCCATACTCTTTTTCATGATCTGAAAGTATTCAAATATATGGTTTATATTTTCCTTCCATATGTTTGGGTCAGACCTTTGTAGGAGTGACATTCATCCAATTCTTAGACAATCTTGATTGGAAATATCCTCTCCATATTCAAGTACCTCTCTCCATACATCAAACTCTATGATTTGAAAATTTTGAATCTCCATAAACTTTCACTGGCTTTTTAGCACTAGAAAAGTAAATTTCTTAGAGTACTTTTTCCTGACTATGTAGCACGTGCCCTTAGGAGGCCTCGCATAAGTAGTCTATATAAGATACATGTCATCCAAAAGATGTTATTATTTTACTATGTAGCTAATTCCCTTAAGCGGCCTTGCATAATTCAAACTCTTAACAGGTTTCTTAAATAGTGGTAACTTCACTCTTAGGAAATACTTCTTCTAATGTCTCTTAGTCCTTTTTTTCATATCATTCCTCAGATTAAAAATTTCTTAAGTCATAGTTTACATGTTTTCCTCCATACTTGAATTTGGTAATATGTTTTCAGATAAATTATCAAGGAATTGAGTTAATTTTAATCCATTCGTTCAAAGCTATTTCGACCTTAAACATTAGCATTTTTTATATCTGACGTGCATGAATTTAAAATGCCCACAAAATACAAGGGAACTCTGAATAAAATTCAAGTCCCAGCTCACCAAACGTACATTTTGTATGATTTAGGTAATATTGAGCAATAAAAAGATTCAAAGTTTGTAGGGTTGTTTATAATAATCCAAGAAAAAATAAAACTATGATTACTAGGCCCATTGTATTAGGTAAAAATTTAAAGCAGGTAGAAAAAGAATTCAGGCACAAATGATTGAAGATGAAAGTATTCTTCATTGATGCACAAAAGTTATAAGGACATCCACAGACTGAAGTCTCTTCTCTTTTCCAATAATTACAAAGGGCTTTCAACATAAATATTCATTTGATTTAAAGCATCTTGAGCTTCATCAGCAACCACTTGAAGCTCATGCACTCGACCAGCTTCACTCTTTTCATCTTGATGGAGTGCTTTCTTGGTATCTACAATGGATTTCATACCATTCGTTTGAAATCCTTTCAATGAATTGTTAAATTGGTCAAGTTCCCCAGTAACAGTATCTAACTGTTGCTGAAGGTGCATCTACTGAAAAACTTTATCCTTAATCTTATGCTTCAGCTCCTTCAACTTGGCAGCATGATCAGCCTCAGCTCGGGACACTACAGCCTCAAATTCTCTGATATTGTCTGACAGCCTTACTCTGGTCAAGTCTTGATGGTACTTCTGCTCTTGCTCACTTATTAAGATGACTTGTTTCACTGCAGCATGGATCTCTTGATATCCAAAACTGTAAATTCCCAACATTTTGGACAGGGATTAAAGTCGGGGGGATCTTCGATGATAGCTCTTCAAGAGGAACTTCAGATATAATCTCCCATATATTCTGTCATTCTTTGCATCTTGAAAATTGGAGCGCCTTTTGTACTTCCGGGTCTGAATCAGCATCAATTTCATAGGGGGGGAATATAATCTGGGATTAATGCACTTTGAGAAGTGCCTTGTTCTGCTCCTTCCCCCCTGACCCTTGTTGTTTCACTTTCTATTCCCGTTAGGGCGGAGGCGGAGGCTTCACCTCCAGATCTAGCCAATGAAATTGATGGCTCTACAGAGTTAATTGAAAGTTTTTGTTTAGTTTCAAAGGATGACAAAAGTTGATTAAGTTGTCTTGAAAATTAAGTACATACACAAATTACGTTATCTCTTACCCAATGGTAGACCAACAGCAGGAGAAGGCTCCTCCCTGTCTTTCCTAGCTTCAACAGGATTTTCAGGATGAGTTTGAGGAAACTCTACTGGGTTCATCTCCACTTGAGCCAGTGTCTCTACAATAGTAGGGTTGTCTGCACCCCCTTCAGGCATTAGTAGTTCGACAACTTGTTCATATAGAACTGCACATTTCAACCATTCATGATCAGAGATGTAATAAGAAGTTATTTTAACAGGACGAAGGATAACACTCATGTCCAAAATCTTCTAAATTACATGGTAATTTAACATGATCTAAAAAAATCTTCAAAAGATGTGCCAAGATCAATCATTTTATCCAATGTTATCTCAAATTCCTGGTTAGTATCACTAGTGGGAGAATTTGATACATTTTCTTGGTGACCTTCTTGCTGCGGACTCTGATCCTGAACAACGTCTTTAGATAAAATTGCAGCATCAGTTGCAGTGGACGCTAATTTTTCCGGTGCAGGGGTTTAACCTAAAGTATCATAGAATGGAAGTCAATTGATGTTTTCATTCAACATTTTATGAAGCATTGTTAATTTACCAGAATCAGGCTCTTCTCTACTTACAGTAGCAGCAGGAGTGGTTTTGGGAACAGACGCTAGCTCCTCTTCAGGAGTAGCCAAGCCAGCATGAACTTGTGACTATTCACCAGTACCCTCCGTCGTCCTCAAAGGAGGGTCAATCCTCTCCCTCAAAGGGGAAATTAAATAAGCCCCTGCAATCCCAAGATGTATGAGCAATATTTTCATGGGTTAAGACTCGTGACTATCCGAAGGACTTACCACTACTGATGAAACATTTAGCTGTGGACTTTCTCTTTGGATGCTTTTGCTTCTTTGGATTTTCGAGAGTATTGACATTCTTCTCTCCAAATAAAGGTATTAGAGAGTGAAAAGACCTTTCTAATTTCTCATCCATGGCCTGCTGGCCTGGAGATACCTCGCCCGGCTCATGAGGAGATTCATTATCCCCAATGGTAGTACCACCAGGGCTATACCGTGGTGAAGGAACCTCAGCAGTTCATTTCTTTGTGAGCTGCAGGATGAAGAAAGTAATTTCCTTAAGTAACAAATCTTTAACTAACATCAAGTTGCAAAGTAAATAAGGAAAGAGACTTACATCTTCAGGAGCCACGTAATCGTGCCACTCCTCATATCTAGAAGCACCAATCCCCTCAATGGTTCCATGATCCATCATTTACATCGCTCTCTTGGTGACAGGAATGGAATCATCGGGGGAATATATGAGCATCTCTAGCTCTCTGGTGTAATCCCACACTTTATAGGGATTATCCTCAAAACAGATATCGGTAAAAACCCGAAGATTCCCTATTTCAGGGATGTGTAGCCCTTCGCATAAATCCATCCAGGTGGTTTCAGTATTGCAATATAAACTCTGCCATGTCTAGACAACCACTGGTTGTAAATATTCAGTATGTGTAATAGAAGGCTGCGAGGAGGGTCCTACAATATTAAACTTCATCTTCTTCCCAACTCCTGCAACTACAGATAAATTATAAGAAAATAAGACTTGTTTATATATAAAGTAATGATGATTAAATTTCCCCAATGAAGTAACTCACTAGGAGTCAATAGAGTGGATATCTTGATTCTAACAGGAGGATTATATCTAGAACAAGGCCACTTTGCCGCATGTTGTGCCTCATCATCCTCATCTAGGGAATCCGGCGAGTCAGCCCTAGGTGAGGACCCTGGTGAATCAGCTCCAGGTGGAGAAGTGTCTCCTTCCTGATGAAGGGTTTCTTTCTCTACAGTTCTTTTCCTTTTCCCCACCTGATAAACCAGATGATTCAACACCCCTTCAGGGTATGATGCTATCTAGTTCTAGGCATACCATGTATTCAAGTTACTCGTCGCTTTGTCAACTGGTAGATCAAACACTACCCCAGTCTTCTTCATAGATTTCAGAAACCAAAGTTGTTAGGAAACCATCGGATGCTGCTCTGACCTGACATGCACATGAGGGGATACAATAGTCTGCTTCAGACACTTGAATTGGCATGCAAATCTATATAGAGCATAGGCCTCGCATATAATATCTCTGTCAATCCTGGTGTCCAGTACACCATCTCTGCAAGCCAGCATGTACGATCTCAATTCCAGATCGGCAGTTCCATCATCAAAAAACCTCCCGGTTTGTGGGTTTCCATAAGTAAAGAAATTTAATTCCTTAAACATTCTCAGCCTCACCTTCATATCATAAGGGTTAAGGGATAATGGAGAAACTCCAAAAAATGTCTGCACTGATGGCCTGAAGGAACTTCCAGGAACTTGTACTTTGTTCTGTACATTATATGTCCTGAAATGAGTGGTGATCCATCCCCACAAAACTTGGAATGGTCCCACTATTCTCAAAGGATACTTAACTATAAATACATGGAGTAAGCTTCTGTGAACCTTCACAAAAATGGGGGTGGCCAACCCAACCATTTTCTTCTCATCCAACTTGGCTGCCACAATGAAGGTCCATGGCCTAACTCCTCCCTTCGAATCCCTGACTCACAGAAGATAAACACTGAGCCACAAGGCTAAGAATCCCACCAGATAGGTCTTTTTTGGGATTCTATGATTTACTTTATATCCACAATTCTCAAATTCTCCTGCTTCCATGTTCGGCCAGAATGTGCCAAGAGCACCCCTCTTCTCTGTTCTGGGGTAGGTAGTAGGACGAGTACAGGTGGGCTCCTTCTCCTGTGAATCCTTATCCTCCTTATTGGTAAGAAAAATATTCATCCACTCCTCTAGATGAATATCCTTTCTAGAATGAGTTAGGGAGGTTGTTGAACTCTTGAGCTTGTGGAAAATTTTCAATAATTCTCGAGCCAAAGCCAGAGTCTTCTCCGAATCATTCCAAGTCGCCTTGGGGGGGGATGAATTCATCATACATGTCGCCTAGAATTGGAGCCCCCGAGATATTGTAGACATCCCACAAACTGATGCCTAATTCTCCATGATTCAGATGAAAAGAATTGGTTTATGGGCTCTAGCGGCTGATTATCTCTGGCACAAACTCATCATTCTTGTAGACATATGTCTGCCCAGCCCAGACGGCTTCATATATCGTAGCTCCTTTCAAATCCTCGACAAAATCTACACAGGTTTGTCGCACCCAGTATTCTCACATCCAAGTTGGCTTCACACCTCCTCTAGGACGGATGTCCCAACTCTTCTTCCACCTTTGGATTGATCCATCTGAGAATTTCGGAAGATTGAAGGATAACAATGTGGTTGTAGCTCAGGCTTGTGAGGTTTCAGATCTGGGGCACAAGGGCTATGATGCATTATGTATGCCTTCTCTAATATTCCAGTATTAACAAATTTTCCTCCACTTAAGATATTTGCTGAAGCAAAATTAGTGTAATTCTGAAACCAAGAATGTGGGAGATAATTCTTTGCCTCTGAAATATTGATGTCCTGCAAATGACCATGCCCATACAGAGGCAAGTAGATGCACTGTGGAAAGTCATGATGATACTTCTTAAAGTAATTAGACAAATTTGGAAGAGTGTTGTCACAGATATCATAGTAATCATGGCCTACAATGTTCATCATATCATCAATTCACTTGTTGTCCAGTTCATCAGTAGTTACGATTCTTCTAGGAGCCATTGAATTTTCAAAAAGGTTAAATAATTAACTCTTAAGTGAGTTGTTTTCTCATAAAATTTGTGAATAAAAAGTGAAAAAATGTCTAATTAATTAAGGCGTGCAAGTATAGTTGTGTCGTGCAAGTTTTGGGCGCGCAGGTATCACCGCACGAGTCCAAATACCTCTATAGAAGTACGACACAAAGAACCAGCGGAAAACAAGACACTTGCGCGACGAAGGCAACTTGCATGGTGAGAGCGGGAATATTTGAGAACTGGTTGCTTTTCACGAGGAATGGCTGAATATTTATAGACAAGGTCGCACCCCTATGCGCCAAAGCCTACGTGGCTCGCACCTGCACAATGCCATCTCCGCGCTCAATACCTGTGCGCCGCAGTTCCTTGGTTTTTTCTTTTTTACCTTAGAGTCACTTCCTCCTTCTTTCAGATCCAACTCTGAGGGGGGACTTTTGTTGTTGCTACTTTCCATCACAGAGTCTAACAAATGAAAAGGAAAATACATTAACACAAAGTGATTCATCCTTTGAAGAAATATCAAAAATTGACAAAGGCATGAACAAGGACTTGATTCAGCATGGGCCGTGCAAGTTCCAAATGGTCACGTATGGTACCTACACGCCCTATATGATTTTCACCCAAGGTCTTTAACAACCTATAAATACCCCTTGTGGGCCCCCCATTTCGAGGACAAGAAACCCAGAAACTCAAATTTTATCTCTCGACACCCTAGTCTCTTCTTGAAGTCTTCCGAACACTTCTAAGGTAATTTCTTACCTAGAATGGAAGATCTAAAGAGGGGAAACAAGGCCTAAGTGTTCAAATTCATCAACACATGCATGCCTAAGTGTCTAACACTTAATGGAAATGAAGACACTTGTGCACTACCTTATTCCTTCAACAAAACCTACGTGCCACTCTTTTGGAAGCCTCTAGAGATAATGTTAAGGGCTTGAGCCAAACCTCGCCCAAGTATTACCCTATGGGTTAACCGTCGCGTAGGTACCTATGGGTCGTGCAGGTATACCTACGTGACCAGGACCTGCACACCCAAACAGGACCTGCGTGCCTACCTTCTTTTGGGTGCCCCTCCTATACATTCAGCTCTTTTCTTCAAATCTACATTTCCTCTTCAAGATTTATCCTTCATAATCCTCTTCAAATCCATTTATGGAATGATTCCTTTGTCATCTTCCTTATCTGAAAGGAATTCTATGGAATATATCTCAAAACCTAGTGATTTTCATATCTTCATATCATTAAGGTTAGATATTTCATTCATTCAACCTCATCCTTTAAGATGATAGGATCTTTAACCTGGGCCTCCTTTTCAGGAGTAAGCCTCAGTCATAATTTTCCTTAACCTGGGCTTCCTTTTTAGGAGTAATCCCCAGTCCAAGATATTTAATCTGGGCATCCTCCTCAGGAGTAAGCCCCAATCCAAGTTCCCTAATTTGGGCATCCTCTTTAGGAGTAAGCCCCAGTTCTCAAGTCCCTTTAAACTGGGCCTCCTTCTCAAGAATAATCCCCAGTCATAATTTATCATAACCAGTCTTAATTTCTTTTTGATTTGAGCCTCCTTCTCAAGAATAAAACCCAATCACAAGTAACATCCTAATTTAGGAATCTTCCTCAGGAGTAAGCCTAAGTTAGAGTATCCAAATATCCATGAAGCACATATACCTTTATGGACCTTGTTCCCGGGTTTCTTCCCTAAAGTAAATCCCAATCCTCATCTATCTAGGAAGTCATACATACATAAGCCCCACATTATTTTTTATGATTGCATCTTTCATGGAACAATTGTTAGGTTTTACCAATACCTATTGTTTCTCACACCAAGCATGAATCATGTGATCTTAGAGCGTAAAAGTAATTATGACATCTTTCTTTGAGCCATCAACCATGAATAAACCTCATACTTCTTCACTCGAACTACGTGGGTTCTGATTCCTTTTCTAAACAAGGATACATAGGTAGCCCATCTGTAGGTACGATCCCAACTCTAAAATAATCCATGTCCTTCTGAATGAAAATAAACTTCAAGTGCCCTGCTGAGTGGCTTTAAAACCAGTATGGTTATTATAATGACCAAGATACTTCTATATAATTTGTTGAAGGATACCATTGACTAAGAATCTCTAACAAATACAGATGATTCTCTATTGATTAAGAACCTCGAATACATATAAAAGATTCTCTAAATCTCTTACATACTAGTCATTGATTGTCAGATCTAAAAAAATCTCATTTTCATAATGGGTAATTTAATAATGAATCATGAACATAACTTAAATCTATAAAGAGAGTCCCGAAATAGACAATAATTCCCCTCAAAAAGGTGTGATGAGTCTGACCTCCCATCCTCTCGACCAATGAAAATTCTTAAGCCTCATCACACCAGAACTAATGAGCACTTACCTTTGGAAAGTAGGTCCAAATGGATATATAATCATTGGATGTTTCCGGTTCTACGAAAAAACCCGTTACAAACCGATTGGAATGTTTGAACCTTAAACAAACGAGATCATCCCCATTTCCATAGGAAACAACTAATCGAAATCATAGGCCCTCAAAGTTCGATCAAAGAGACCAAGTTTTCAAGAGAGTCCCCACATAACAAGAATTATATAGATTAGACCGGGGAGGAATGCTATCTTGTAGGTTCATTGGGTTATTTGAGATCTTTCATAGAGTTAGAGAGGTTCCTTACCACCTATCCTTTCCCCCACTGTTGGAAAAGGTGTATGATTTCTTCCATATGTTGTAGCTAAGAATATAAGTTTGTGATCCTATACGCGTTATTGACTAGGGTGACCTAGACATCGAGGATAGATCCACATGCATAGAGAACCTAGTGATGATCAAGGATTAGAAGGAGATGATTCTTCATGGATGAACCATTCAATTTTTTCATGTGGTAGAAGTATGTGAGAGTATAGGAGAGCTCTAGGTAGTGGGGGAGCTAGATACGGGTTCCATATCCATGCCTCTTTCCTTATTTTGTGCTTTTAAGTGCTGAAAATATTGAAGGATAGAATAATATAGATACTCTTTTTTACCTTGTAAGGCATTAAAATATAATAAAAAAATATTTTCGAAGCCAGGTGCAGAGACGAAATGCTATTTTGAGGCCCGGGGAGGCTAGAATTAATTTTATAAAAATAATAAATATATATTATATAACACTCATGATAGTTTTCAGAAATAATGAAATATATTTTGAATAGAGTCTCAATTCAAAAATTTGAAAGCAAAGTTAAATTTGGAGTGTGGTATTTACCATATGCGCTACCTAAAGTTGGTCGACGTTGGATGTTCAGATGAGGCATTCATTTATGGGAATGTTAACTGAATTAATTAATTAATTGATTTAATTAGTTAATTTAATTCTAAATACCTAATATCCTCTAAAAATATGTGGTTATGGAAAAATTATAAGGATATCCATGTAACCCTAGGATCCTTGAGAGGAGGTTTTGTCATCCTTCATTGTCAAATCGAGATTGGATGATGAACGACAACCAAATCAAGGTGAATTGAGGTGCAATGATTGCAACAGGAATTCTTCTTCATTGGAAAATACATTCTTCAATAATAATCGATCTGAGTCAAGTATGGGACTATAAATTTTGTTTTCTTTCTAGGATTAAAAGATTTAGCATGATCTGATTTTTTATTCTTTGATCTACATCTATTTTAATCCTTCTCATGATCCTGTGTATCTAAATAAATTATCATTTCGATTTATTTTTTATTTTCCCATAAAATAACCACAAAAAATTCATGATTATATGATCTTTTGGAAATAATTATTTTCCAATAATTCTATCACCTTTGTTCTTATCTGTTTCCTCCATTCATTCTTCGCATTCTTCATCATTCGACCACGGGGTCATGATTTTTCTATTGTCGGGTGGGTCCGAGCATGATAAAACCCTTGGATTCATGGTGGATGTGTGGAAAATGATTTAATTGGGGTGTTGATAATGAATTATAGGTGATTATAGGTATCGGTTATGGCATCATGGATTTAGGATGCAAAGTGGGAAAGAAAATGAAATGGGAGGCACATGAGGTGGTTATGACTTTGAGCGTAGGATTGGAAATACGATTTACAGCCACCAGAGGTATGAAATTGATGGCCGTAGGATATTTCCCCAATTTTGGGTGGTAAAATTCTAGAGACCATGGTGTTAGGTCTAGATCTAGAAACAACCTATATATTCTACTGGTTTCTTTGAAACAAATAACTACAACGACATGTGGTCCATAAGAACACATGTCGTGTAGACCCCTGACTATGGAGGATAGGGTTTCTAGGTGATTTAAATATTACACTCCTTATAGGACCCCAAAAAATCATGTGACTCAGTTTTGGTGGCCCAACGTGTACTTCGGGCAGACACAAACATAGACACAGTAAGGCACACACTATGTACTAGCACATGGCCAGTGTACACTGGCACATCCAATGGAGAACTGGTAGGCCCTAAGTTGCTGATACATGTCATTTAGTACCCTTACACAGCATGTAATACAATGTGGCTAGAGATTAATGTACTAGTGAGGAAATTAATAGGTAGAGGAGTGGGGAAACAAATCGTGTGGACCCGTTACATGATTTATACCTCTTGATAATCTTCTACCCCTCATATCTCCTTCATTTGGACTTGAATTTTTGGCTCGTGAGTAGACTATAATGATTTTTTTTTGTGTATAATGATATGGTGGTAGTGATTGGAAAATATCAACATGGAGGGACTAGAGTGGTGCCCACTTTATGGACTAGGGAATGGATCCTCTATCTATCTACATATTGAGTGGAACCCCCTAACATACTAGGGTGTGGGTCCTCAATATACCTACTGATTGGTACCCCTGATAGACTTGGAAATGGGTCCTATGTTTATTTAAAAAGTGGTACCCCCCTGATGGAATATAGAATGGGTTATCTACCTACTAAGTGGTACTCCCTGATAAACTAGGTAATGGGTCCTCTATCTATCTATTGAGTGGTATCCACCTAACAGAATAGGGAATGGGTCCTATACCTACTGAGTGGTACCCACTAACAAACTAGGTCATGGTTCATCTATCTACATACTAAGTGGTACCCCCTAGAAGACTAGGGCTTAGGTCCTATATCTAGCTACTAATTGGTACCCCCCCCCCCCTCCCACCTAAATATTCTAGGGTCTGATTCCTCTACTTATAGACTGTTCCCCATGACTACGTATCATAATGGCAAGGTGTGGGCTCTCCACATGGTTGCTAATTCAACAAACATGTGAGATGTTGGGCATCATTGAAGGAACCTTTCTAGATATTGGAAGAATATTTTCTAGAACTGGGATGTAATATTGAGATCCCATTTTTCTCTTATCAGGGATTATTTTATGAGCATACATATATTTTGTTTTTGGGATTTATTTTCCAAACAAGGGATACGATCCAATGATACCATTCTTATCATTTCTCTATATGTTTTTTGTTTATGATAACATGATTTTTATAAAACGCATTTATTTTCTATGAGTTTTTTTTATGAAGTGATGAAATGTTTATTGTACCCATTTCATTTCCCATGGTTTATGCTATGATGAAATGTTTATGAAACCCATTCTATTTCATGGGTTTTGATATGATTAATATTTTTATGATCTTTTGGAACAAAATGGTATGGATTATTTGATGGGTGGGAACTATATATCCCTCTAATAAATTGGGTATGGATTCATATCTCATGAGAAAAAATGGATAGGAATGGGGAGTGAACCCAACTCAATAAGGGAATTTTTCCACTATGATAGTATTGGGAGTGAAACATGAAACCTATGATTGTTTGGGTAGTGAACCTATTACACAATTACAGTTTTGGAAATTATCCTTGACTACTAATGAATTGATTTTCTATGCTTATGTGTATTCCAAAAATCTATATCTTATGCCAATGTTATTCTCCCGTGTCTTATGTTCTTATATTCTATTATTATTCATGTCTGATGAAATGCCAAGAATTATTCCATGACCCATGTATATGAAATATGATAATTAGGGTAAGATTTTCAAATGTTATTCTCTTGTTCTCATACCATTATTCTCATGTTATGTTTATATCTTCATTGTTTACCCCTACTAAGCAACTAATCTCACCATTTCTTATATTTATTTTCCCTATACTATGAAGAATGGTATTATTTATGATATTTCTAAGAATAGTGATAGGTATGAATAACTTAGTGGGAGATTATGTGGTTCACTAATGAAATACCTATTTAGATTTTCAATTTTCTAGAGGAACAAGACCTATACAATGATGGAGTGAATCATTATGTTATGTAATGAATATTAATCTATTATGATATGATATATTTGTATAAAAAGTATGGGACATTATAATGAATATTAATATTATTTTGTTATAAATTAATAACATATTTAAAATAATTGTATAGGAGGTCAAATCACATTTAACTAAGGGTAAGTGTGAGGTAATGGATTTCAAATCATTTTCCACTTTATTGAGACATGTTTTGTATTATGAACCTATTTACATTTATGCTATGTATATACTTCCCCTTTTATGAATTTAAAAATAATATCTATTTATTCATCATGATTAATGATTCAATTCAAGTCACACATTCAAGAGGTATTTTTAAAAGAAACGATTTCCTTATTTATCTTTTTCATCCAGTAAATTTTTCTTCCATGTTTATATTTTTTAAAATTGTTTTAAATAAGTTCTTTTTATTACTCAAATAATTTATCAAGGAAGTTTTATGTTATTTTTAACTATTTATATCATTTTAAATAATTTTTTATAATTTCTTATAAAAGTTATTTTTTTGAATTTATTTATAAAATGTCAAAATGAATGTCTTCTTTTTAATATATACAACTTTAATGGATTTTTCCACTATTATAACTATTTTACACTCTTTAGATTCTTCTACAAGATTTCAATGATTCTTTTGAAGGAAATTTTATATAAAAACGTATATTAAATATTGAACCTCCATTTTCTTCTATTCTTTAGGATACATGATTTTATGAAAAAATTCAATTTTTTGTTGTCATCTCTCATATCTTGAATAATTTTTTGGACATTATCTTTCTCTTAAAATATAAACTGTCTTATGATCATTACATATTAATTTTTTATTAAATATCATTATTCCATATATAATGGATATTATTATTTTCTAAACTTCTTACAATTTATATATATGGTTTTTTATTTTGAAAGTTATTTGATTGACTAGGGGAATAATGATATTCTGTATTATTTACTCATTATGAATATTTTTTGATAAGGTGTATTTTTAATGAATTAAATTTTTAATTAAAAATAATTTGAATGCATTGAAAATTATGTGATGGGTGGGCCATGAATTATATAGACCCTTGATAAATCTATGGGTCTCATGAGATAAGTTGGATGGATAACTTTATTAAATGGGTGTTTAGTGTATGCCTACCCATAGTTTAAATAGTCTTCCCACAAGGCATGTGTGGTAAAGAAATCATGAAGTATGATATCATAACACCCAGAATTATACATTTAATTAATTTATAATTTATTTTTTATTATCTATGAGATAATTTCATTTTATATTATCCATGGGTGAATTTTTTTCTCAAGTTATTGATTAAATAGAATATGTTTTTAGTTATTTACCTTATCATATTGATTATACCTAATATATTCATAACATATTCCATTGTACATAAACATTATTGATCATTTTACCTCACCCTTATTTTGTTTACTATCCCAAGGATATGAAGAATAAATATTTTAATGAGCTTCAAGGATGCCAAACTTTTTATTTTGTTAAGTTATATGTTTTATTTTCAATGTAAAGTGATAATTTTTTATGTATGTTCTTATTAAATATTATAATACTAGTCGGTCCTTCAAGAAGAGATCTCTTATATCTTGATCCAATGTAAAAATATATAAATTGGATATGGGTTACTAGATTTGGGGTTAAGTTTAGTAAAAACATTGGGAACTATATTTTAAATATATATAGCTGACATTAGAACTTCGATAATCTCTCATAGTATTTGAGAAATTTTACCTTTAGATCTAATTTTATTTTAGGGATCAATAATCATGATTATTATGATCTAACAAAGTGTGTGGTATTTATTAATGGTGCCTAATAGAAGAAAGGGAATCAACACTCATAGTCATTATTGGGATTTTCCTAGTAAGAAAGCCATTACAATGGTGTTGGAGCTGAGTAGATGGCCATATTATGGTAGTTGGCCTATGTTAGGGATAATAACCTTACACATATGGTGAGAAATGATTTTTCATTACATGATACACCTATATTAGATCATTTCATCTAACTTAATCATTATATTTAAGGGGGAATACTAATCTAGTGTTATCTGAGAAATGTATTAAGTATCATGAAAGGATATTTATTTCCTTAGGAATCAATAAAAGAGAAACGTTTATGATTCCATTTTATTATATTCAAGGTTACTCTAATAAATATTATTCATTTACCCAAAATACTTGAGAGGAATAATAAATAAAACTTATGTAATGTAGATATTTTAAAGTAACAATGTTTGAAAAATATTTCCCTCATGAGAAACAAACTAAAATGAAGAGAAAGTTACTCATCATAAATAGAAAGGAAGAATAATTTTTTATGTAGAATTAGGCTACATTTATAATAATATCCATACATGATACAGATTACATATATAATCTAGAGAGTAAGGTTGACAATTTCTTTAATGGCCTTAAACCAAGCCTCCAAATGGAACTGGTTTCTCAATCTTTTTATCATATGATGAAATGGTATTATGTTCCATATAAAGAGAGAAGGAATATTATATATCCTTTATCTTCAATTGAAATAAAGAGAAAAGATGATGATTGATCACTAAGAAAATGGAAATGTATTAAAGGATATTAACGGAACAAATCAATTTCCATCATGTATAGATTGTGGAAAGAAACATCCTAGAAAATGTTTAAAGGGAATGAGGGTTTATTACAAGTGTGGATATATTATTCATATGAATAATTATTTGGTGTCAAGTACTTTAATCACAGCATCAAATTTAGTGTATGATTTATTTTATTCTAGATCTTCACACTCTTTTTTATCTTCCATATTTACTAAGTAAGTTATATATTTTCCTAAAACCCTAACAAGGGATTTGTCAGTGAAAATTACTAGTGGAAATATCACCACACCAGAGATGTGTCAATCAGTTCCCATTATAACACATAAACATGCACTATTTATATACTTGATTATTATACCTATGTTTTATTTTGATATAATCCATGGTAAAGATTATATTTTGAAATAAAATGAAAAAAAATTATTTTGATGACAATGAAATTATGATTCATGATGAGGATGTATAATTCCTTATATTTTTAAAGGAAAAATAATAATATCATTCATGAAAAGATCCACCTACAATATCTATTCAAAATGAGATTATTTGGAAATGAAAATTGATGTAATATACTAATGGAAAAAAGTAATCTTAAAATTGAGTATGTACATATTGTACAGGAATACATTGATGTATTTTTTTAGGATTTACTTAGAAATTCACTAGAACAAATAATTGAGTTTTCTATTAATTAAAACCTTTATTTGAGAACTATATCAAAGACACCCTATAGAATGGCCACTGGGGAGTTAATGGAGTTAAAAAACCACTACAGGAGTTCTTTTATAAGTTATTTATATGCCCCAAAGTTTCAAAATTGAGATACCCTATTATTGTCATTAGTAAAATGCATGGATCTATGGGGATATGTATTTATTATAGGGAAATTAATTATATTTCTATAAATAAAAAGTATCATCTAACTCACATTAATAAATTGACCAATCAACTTAACAGAGCTCAATTTTTTCCAAATAATGACCTTTGTTTTGGGAATCATCAATTGTGAGTAAAGAAGGAAGAAATTCCAAAAATAGTATTTCATATGAGGTATGGAAATTTCTATTTTATATTAATTCCATTTGGATTCACTAATTCATCCTCTATTTTTATAGTTCAAATGAATAGAGTATTCAAGGAATATCTAGCTGATTTTTTTCTCATATATTTTGACGATATGTTGGTGTACTCTAAAATCTATGAGGACCATGAGAATACCTTGTAGATAAATCTTTACACACTTAGTGAAATTGATTTATATGGTAAATTTATCAAGTGTAAATTATGGTTTTAGATAGTTTCTTATCTTTTCCATATATTCTATAATTATGGAATCTCAATTGATCCTCCAATAAAAAAACAAGTTAAATAATGGCCTACACTAGAGAGCGTAACTGAGGAATATAGTTTCATTATATTGGTTGGAAACAATAATTGATTCATTCAAAATTATGCCTGATTGGATAACTCATTAACCAAGATAATAGGTGAAGGGGTAAGTTCATAAGGAAAAAAGGAATGTGAATAATATTTTAAAGAATTCATGATGAGACTGTTGAGTTATCCAATTTTGAATCTACCATCATAAAATGATGGATTTATGATTTATTTTGATACATAAAAGAAGGGAATTTGTTGTTTTCTTATATAGAAGGATAAAGTTATTTCTTTCCCATAAAGTTAGTTAAAGTCTCATGAACAGAATTATCCAACACATGATTTTGAGTTGGTATCCATAATCTTTGATTTAATAATATGGAGACATTATCTCTATAGTTAAAGATATAATATATAAACAATCTATAAGATCCTAAAATACATATTTCCCTAGAAGGAGCTCAATATAAAGGAATGTAAATGTCTCAAGCTACTCAAGGTTTATGATTTCTCAATACACTGCCACCCAAGGAAGACAAATAAAGTAAGAGATGCATTGATCATGAATGTTCATGGACTCTATACCAAAATGAGTATTGATAGGGATACTATGTTTATGGATTTAGTAAATATGGATATGGTAATTACTATGGAAGGGGAAACATCACCCATTTTTCAAATGATTTCTAAACCATCTTTATTAGAAAAGATGAAAATTTATCATCCTAATGATGATAATTTTCAAAAGAAAATTAAAACTCTGAATAATGAGAAATTGGAAGACTTAATATATGAAGATGGTATTTTAATATTTGTAAAGTGGTAATATATTCCATCTACACCTGAGCTAAAAAAATTATTAGATAATTCTCATTGCTTAAATTTCAATATACGACATGGTATAACTAAGATGTATAGATATTTAAATGAAAATTTTTTTCTAGATAATATAAAGTGAGAAATTTATGATTATATATCAAAATGAATAGTTTTTCAATAGGTGAAGGTTGAGAGATATAATATTATAGGAGTGATAAAACTTGTACCTCTTCCAATTTTGAAATGGGAGGACATTACTATCATATTTTTTACTAAATTTTAGAATACTCCAAGAAATAATAATTTAATATGGGTTATAGCTTATCAGCATACTAAATCTAAATATTTACTCACTATAAGAGAATATTTACCTCTAGGGTACCTTGAACAACTCTATATTAATGATTTTTATAGACTTCATGATGAACCTATTTAAATTAGATCTTCTCATTACCCATTATTTATATCAATATTATAAAAAATTATTCAGAAGGATCTATATACTGAGACATATTTGAGAACATCTTATCACCATAAAACCAATGGACAGTTTAAAATAACTATTCAAACATTAGAATACACGATGAGGTCATGAAAACTTGAATTTAAAGGTATTCAGGATTATTATTTACCTTTGGTGGATTTTTTCTTTAATAATAGATTCCATTAATGTATTTAAATGGAACCATATGAAGTATTATATATAAAGAGACGTTAAACTCTAGATTTTTTGGATGAATTTTCTGAATGAAAGCATGTGGTTTTAGAAACTCTAAAATAAATTATTTTGAGTGATTTATAGTGTCTCAAAAAAATTATATATAAATATAAAACACTAGGTATGTATTTAAGTTTTGGTTAGGACCAAAATGGGCTTATTTACCCTAAGAGGGGGTAAATCTAAGTATAGATATTATTTTTAATGTTCCTCTTACAAAAATAGATCTTGGCCTCTTTATTATAAGGGTCACTTAGTACCATATTTTTCGAGTGATGGTGAAAAAAACTTAAAGAAATAAATCAAGCATAAGGACATGCATATTTTTACTTGGTTCACTACTATGGGATAGTCCAAGGAGCATGCATCCAAAAGTGTGTTGGTACACCAAAATCACTAAGTTCATTGCTTGTTGGTTTATACTAGGTCAATCCTATCTGGGATCATCATGCTTACAACATTTTGTGAAGATTAAATATATCCCCAAGATCACTTCACTCTTGGATCACTTACCTTACACATTCCTCATTCACTCACTGATTTAGAGGGAAAACATGATAGGCAGACATGCCACAAATAATTTCACTGTATAGTTTATTGCACAAAACATAGTGTAGGTGCCTTTAAACTCAACTTAGTCCTTCATAACCTTGATGTGAACTTCACTTTAATAAACTTCTTTTCTTTAAAGGTCATGGAATCTTCCTCACCTATGGAAAAATTTCCAATTCTTCCAATTACTAAAATAATTGTGGAGATCCCTTCACAACCGAAATTCCTTCTCCTTTCACTATCTGGAATGATAGTGATTATACACCATACTTCTAGGAAATAGAAATACCTTTTAAATGTATACTATATCAAGTATGATATTCATGCACTATACTCCATGAAATTTATTCCAAAAGAATGCACTTATGCTTTGTGCAAACCGAATGGGTGTACACTATTCTTATGTGAAATCCTTCATTTTATGTTCACTTTCTCCTTTACATCCAGGACTATCCTTCTCACAAACACAATATGCACACAAAACCAACTTATACCACCTTCACACAAACCACATGAAAGTACTGAAATAATTTATCCTCCTTCTTTGTGTAATGTACATGACCTTATCACACAAATCATGTAAACTAGGTTTGCTTTCAAGACTCTTCATGAAATAGTGTAGTACACTATATTTAGTGGTTCCTGCACCATCTTCCATGAAATGGGAGGTCCTTATTAGTGTAATTCATGAAAGATATGTAAATTATGTTTATATCTCTATCATGAGTTGGTTCATAGAACCAGGTTCTTCGCAAACCCTTGAGTGAGACATTTGTAGGTAGAGAGTATGGTATTCATCATCTATTCATAAAAAAAGTGGCTTTGTCGAAACCTTATGTTAGGTCCACAAGGCTGAATACCCTGAGAGGGGGGTGAATCATGGTATGACTAATTTAAAATTAAAGCTCGTTCTGATCTTGTTTCGCTATTAAGCAAAATAGTCTTCTCTCTCTTTCCTATTGCACAATATACAGAAAGTAAAGCAAGTACTGGACACATCAATTTTACTTGGTTCACCGCTAAGGGCTATGTTCAAGGAGCATACGCCGACAGGTTTCCGGTCGTACCAATTCCACTAAACTTCACTAGCTGTGGGTTACAAGGTTCGGGCTAGATCACTTCTAAGCCCAGGATCACTGCATTTACAATTTTAGGGTCAGCTCACTGCTATCCCAAGGGTCACTCCCTATTTCTCTCTCTCTGGATCACTTCCAGTGGAGAGGATCACCTTCTTTCTTTTCCTTTTCTCACTGCTCTTGGAAGGAATCCACTCACAGTTTATAGACCTGTATGTCTCTTCATTTTCATGAAAGAATGAATCCTCTGTTGTATGTGGATGCTCTGTTGAAGTCCAACTTTCACTCTTAGATGAATTTCTCCTTGCACCGAAGGTATCGTGCAATCCCCCAGCTTCCACGCAGCCCGAAAAACACTACCGGAAATAAACCTTACTTGGCGCTCAAGTCTATCGCGGAGCGCAAGTATTGGCATTCAAGTCACAACTAGCGTGCAAGTCTTCCTCAACCACTTGCACGACATAAGCTTCTGCAACTCTAAACCTACACGACTCACTTCCTTCCTCGCTTAAACCACCTTAGGCATGCAACTAACACTTTGCGCGCAACTTCCTTCTCTGGAATGTAAGTCCCACTTGCGCGACACACCACCACTTGTGCGACCACCACACCTGCACGACGGGAGCTATTAAACTTCAAAGTATTGTACTCCGATGAGAAATGAGGAGGGGTGGTCCGGTATTTATAGGAAATTTGGTCACCCCTGCGCGACGTCGCGCAACTCTCCCTTCAGCGCGCAAGTCTTAGCGCGCAGGTCTCATCCCCTGCAAGTCACTTGTGCGACCCAATTCCAAACTTGCGCGAGCCTCTTTCCTTTGCCATATTCGGATCTTCTAATCTTGAAAAACCATAGGCATGCAAGTTCTCAAGATTCCAAGGCATCGACATGCAAGTATCTTGATGGAACGCAAGTCACCTACGTAACACCACCAATACTTGAACGAAACTTATGTCTTTTACATATTTTGATGATATGATCTTGAAAAACATATGGCGCGCAAGTTTTCAAGACTTCATGTACATGGCGCACAAGTCCCTTTTCCAAAAACCACTTTTCTTCATTTGTTGATTTTCAGGCCCAAAAAATTGGCAAACACTGGAAAACAGTTCCACCTTGTATCTGTTCTTTTTATGCCGCCACCAGATCATTCATTCCTTTATCGACGTTCTTGAATCCAACATGGATCGTTGACCACAGCTCTTGAACTCTACATTCCACCATGAAATTCCCTTTGTCAAAAAATTTGTATGTCATGGTTTTCTTTGTCAACAATCACAACACATATGTTCACTTTGTCAACAAACACAATCACCTCAAAAATATTTCAATGATGCCTTGAGGGATTTTTTCCCAACACCTTATCTTTATGAAATGGTGGTTTTGTGGTGGATATATTTTTTTAGAGACTAGGGCTCTCAAAATATCATCCACCCACATAATTATATGATGATTTTCTTTTTATAGGTGATGATCACTACCTCAACATCTTAATTGAAGTCTGATAATTTAGTTGTGTTGAATCTCCAAGATTTAAGCTATGTCACAGTATTTCAAAATACCAGAAGATTTATTTTTTCTCAAAAATACTTACTTAGAAAAACATGGTTTTATTTTTTATGTGAGTTCCCAAAGAATTTTTTATTTAAATGTGATGACAATCGCGTAATTCATCACAGTTATAAGTTCAACCACATCCATGAATGGTGGAGGCATGATCACCCGACAACAACTTCATTTTCATTCAACATTTAAAAAATTAATGATATTTCAATTGAATTAAAATAATATCAAGCATTAAATAAGTTTTTTCTTTTAATTATCTCATGTTAAAAATATTTATGGAAGGATCTAGCTCAATCAATGAAGGTATGTTCATCTACTCTAACAAGGGGATGGCTTCGAGTGTCAATAGAGGTAAGATATGATTGCAACTCAATAAAATGGTCAAGATCGACCACATCATATAGTACATGTTAATTAAATAATTTAGACTATAGAGGAAAAGTATGGGGTGTGTCATCATCCCACATCAAACTTCATCATGTTTTAGTAGTGTTATATCAATGATTTCAATCACGGTCTCGGTTCGATCTGGCACCAATAACAGCACCCGGATTCACAACACAATAGGAAACCATGATATTTGTCCCATTGGAACATCTAGTAACTCACTATGTTCCCACTCTATTCAGGCCTATACATGGCCCATGTTTTCTTTATACATGGGAATGTGATTCTGTAGGGTAGGCCTTCCTTTTTTTCACCATGTGGGCTGTGTGGTGTGATTTTCTCATGTGTTCGTTGTCCGCCTCCCACATTTGTGAGGTTGATTTAGAACTTGTGGATCATATGGTTGGCTAGATAATTTTTATAAGAAAAATTATAATACTTATGAATAATTTAATTATAATATGAAATACCAATCCTTCCACAGTAATAATTTCCTCATGCATGGCCTTCTATTTTTTCATGGTCACAATTTATTCTTCTGTTAAAGGTATTGTCAAAAAATCCATTCCACACATATTATCAACAAATTCATTCCATGATCTTAGGTTTTTATCAATATCCCCCTTGGATTTAGTTAACAATATTACCTTGACAATATCACCACAAGATCAATTGAACCAACCAATATTTATTTTCACTTCTCCACTTTATGTTAACTTATCCCCCTTACTTTCAACAAAATACAAGGGGATTCCAAAATACATATACCATTAAGAATATAGACTCTCCCCCTTTATTTTTAGATCTTGTTCTCCCTTGGTGTATGTGAATAATCTAAGAAAGTTAAACTCCATATTTGGTGAATTCTTCTCTACTTTTTTCAAACAAACCCATCTCTTGATATTAACCACATGGTGATAATCGAAATCCAATTGGCACTTGAGAAGTCAAATAAATTTTCTAAGACTACAAATCTATATCTATATGTAGGAAAAAAAGTTTTATAGTAAATAAACAAGGTTTTATATGTCACTCATGAATTATAAGAAACACATAACATCTTTGTCATTTTCACTTGTAAAGGATAATCAGGGATTGTCATTACTTCAAATCAAACCATTAGTATATAATAAAAGTATTATATTTTGATATACAGACCATATAATGAGTTAATACATGTTACTTGGTAAACATTCACCACTTTACCATCATTCCTCTCTAATTTTCATAGGATACAACAAAACTTTTCATGAGTCTTAGTGGCCTATAATGTTAAGCCCATCTCTGGGGTCATCACCTGTAACTACGGTCATCACCCAGAAGACACTTTCATGTTAAGCCCATCTCCCCCTCATTCTCTATATCAAGTTATAAATCAATGGATTTAAATAATGGTTGTATAATTATACTTATCTTGATAGGAATCAATCTCCATCCATCATATCACAAACATCCATGTGACTTTCAAAGCCGAACAGTCCATGTTCCTTTTTCTAAATAACAAACTCCCCATGTATCATATCACCCCCTCAATTTTGAACCTCTTTAAAACTATTTAGAAACAATAAATTATATGCGGAGAGGGGTAACTCAAATTTCTTCAAGTTGAGGATGATGGCGTGTCACTATGGAAAAACCCTTTAATATTTTCTTTCAAAGAATTATACTCTTTCCATGCTTGTTCTAACTATCTATCCAACTTCAACTGTTCTTTTTATATAACTATAAATTCTTTACTCATATGATTTTTCTTCTTATGATGTGTCAATTCTGTAGATGTGGAATTTTTTATAGTTTGGGTTTTAAACCCTATAGTACATGTTTATTTGCTTTATGAAATAATATTTCTATTGTTCATCTATTATTTATTATTTCTCTATTAGAGTACACATTCTCTTTCCTTCACTTCTATCCTTGAGGAAAAACATAAGAGTTTATTGGGGAATACTTTTCCAAAAATAGGTAGATTTTTCTTTGACTTCTTGATTTCATCCTTAAGAGATGTCTTTTCTTTCTCCTAGTAAATTTTCTTATCTCTCCAAGTTTTTTGAGGTTTAGAGATATATTTTGGGATTTTCCCTATCATAGTTTTATTATAGTAGTCTTCTTTATATAATCCTTGAAATCTATTTTTAATATTAATAGTTTTCCATCTACATGCATCCCAACATCTTCCTTTAGCCAATATAAATATTCCATTGAAATTTACTCTTTGGAAGTCGTTAGAAAGATAATAATTTTTAGTATAATATTCATACCTATTTTTTATGAAAGGTGAATTAGTTTATATATTTTTTCACATGCTTCATAGATTTTGATATATCCCCATGCCTAAACACAAAAACATAGGGTGTGTCTATATTTCCCACAAAAGTAACACATTTTTTCATGTCTTCCTTAATACCTCATCCATTTTTTACCTCTTGTGAGGTCCCATTATTTTATACTTCCCACTCCTTCAAAAATTTCCCTTTTATTTGGAGTATTCATAATTTTCATCATCTTATGCCTTGGTGGAGTTTCCTTATAGCCAACAATGTATTTATTCATGAAGCATGATCTTTCTGACATGAGAATATTTTAATGTTTCTCCTTCAAGTTTGCATAAAACTTATTTGATTCATCATTACCTTATGAGGGATTATCAAACAAAAAGTTTAAGAATTTCATGAGATTATTCTTCCCCTTGGTTTCAAACTAATCCTTGGTAAACAAAATTCTTCTTCCAACTGTTGGATCCTCTTACCCCTTGATTCAATCTAAGCACTAAATTATGTCTTGAGAGTCCTTCCATTAGTCATAACCTCTTTCAAGGATTGTTTAAGAGTTAACAACATGTTTTCTTTCTCCCTCACTTTAGATTTCATTTGAACAAAATAGTATTTCAGACGAATATGTTCTTATTGTATCCTTTGCTTCCCCTCAACTCATTCTAATAGGTGTATAGAAAGTTCATTATTAGTATCTTCCAAATTATGAATTTATTTTGAGTTCAGATTCTTTCCATTATCATAGAATTTGAGTCTTTCCATCTATATAGAAATTTTTATAAGTTATTAATATTGAGGCTCATTCTTCCCCCTTTGATTTTCTGCAACTTAAATAACTCATTTATTTAATCCTCTCATCTTGTTGACTTCAATTTCTTGTACTCAGATCCAAAAATTTAGAGAATTATATTCTCCTATTAATTTATAATACATTAACTTTTTCATGTGTACAACATCCAATACCGTCATTATTTGAATTTATTCTTCATTGGTAGTTTTGGAATTATTAAGAATATCAAGTTATTCATTCTATAATTCATCCAAACCTTTATTTAGTACATTGTTAGTTTACTTCAACTGAATCACACTATTTCCATAGACAATCCAATACAATGTAATTTCACCATACTTTCGCTTATTCTTTGAAGTTATTCCCTTTTTAATGGAATTATGATAAGAGAAATATGGATCATTAATTCCCATAGTCAAATAAATATTATCAGATCAAAAAAATCCAAAAAAAGAAACCTATGATCTGATACAAATTGTTAGGCCCAAAATGGAATTAAATAACCAAAGTGGGGGTCAAGATATAGATATTCTTTTTAAATTTACTCTTTCCCCACTAGATCTTGACATCTTTATTATTAGGGTCACTTCTTACCAACATTGTCGAGTTATTATGCACTTAAAGTTAAGTAATAAAGAAAGTAAAAGGACACGCATATTTTTACTTGGTTCACCACTATAGGCTAGTCCAAGGGTAAATCATCCAATAGTGTGTTTGTGAACCAAAATCACTAAGTTCATTGATTTTTGTTTTAGGATAGGTCACTCCTTCCATGGATTACTAACCTTACAATGCTTGGGAAATATTCACTATCTCACCTAGATAGATTCCCTCTAAGATCACTACCTTTACACTTCCCTCATCTACTCACTTCTTCAGAAAGAAAACATGATAGGAAAATATGCCACAAATAATATCATATTTTAGGTTGTTTTAATAAATATATTATAGGTTCCATTTAAATCCACTTACCCCTTCACATCCTTGATGTGAACTTCCCTTCGATCAACTCCTTTTCAATATAGGTAATGAAATATTCTCCACATTTAGAAAAATTTCCAAGTCTTGCACTTTCCAAAATAATTATGTAAATACCTTCACAACTAAAATTCCTTCTCCTTTCACTATCCTGAATGATAGTGATCATACACCATACTGCTAGGCAGTAGAACTCCCTTTGACATGTAGACTATATCAATAATGATATGCACACACAATACTACATGAAACATATTCTACATCCATGAACTTATCTTTTGTGTAAATAGAATGGGTTTACACTATTCTTATCTGCACACTATCATTTTATGTTCAATGTATACTTTAATTCATGGATTTTCCTTCATAGAAACACAATATACACACACTACCTACTTACACCACCTTCTCACAAACCACATGCATGTAATACATGCACGTCACCTCCTTCTTCACATAATGTATGTTTCACTCTCACACAAATCACACAAACTAGGTATGCTTTTAAGATTCTTTATTAAATAGTGTAATAAATTTTCTTTATGGGTTCATGCACTATCTTCACACAACAGGTGTGAGTTCTCAATGTAATTCGTTCAATCTGGGGGAATTGTGTGTATAGAACTATCTTAAGATGGTTCACAAAAATGGGTTCTTCATGAAGCCTTGAGAGAGAAATTTTCAAGTCAAGAGATCGTAATATTCATCTTCTCCTTGTGAAAGTAGTGGTTGTGTGGAAACATTCACTTCATAAAATATTGGTTTCATGATGTATTTATTTCTTTAGAAACTAAAGATCTCAAAATATCATCCACCCTCCTATGGTTGAGGTTATTCTCCTTTTATAGGTTGTGATCACTCCCACAATATCATAATTAAAGTATGATAATTCAGCTGCATTGTATCTTTGAGATTTAATCCATGTCATGGTATTTCAAAATACCCTAATCTTTGGATTTCTAAAAAATATTTATGTTGCAAAACATATTTTTCTTTATTATGCATGTTCACAAAGCATTACTTACACATATGCAATGATAATTGCGTAATACATCAAAGTTGTAAGCTCAACCGCATGCATGAATGGGGGATGTATGATTACCTAACTACAAATTTATTTTTATTTATGTAGAAAATTTTTATTAACACAAATGTAGTAATTAATGACTAGGAAATAAGAACTCAATTTTAAATAAAATCATATAAGATTAAAGGATATATTTTTTAAGAAAACTATTTTATATGAACATAGTATTTTTATCAAAATAAATTAATTTAATCACTAAATATGAGTGTTTTCAAGAAAATTTATAGATCGCATATTTAATTAAATAAATTCATATTCATCAAATGGAGGTTTCTAGATAAGAAATGAGTATAAAATCATTTTATACTTCAAAAATGGTTTTTATTGCTTTTTGTATGTAGATATAATAATTAATTTATAACAATTTTAGAAATTTTAGTTTATAAAATGGTAATAATTTTTTAAATTAACATGATAAAATAATATGAGGATAAATTTTTGGGCTTTTTAAAAAATGATGATCTTTGGATAAATAGTGAAAAATACTTATTTTTCAAAAACTTTCACTTCTTTACTTTAAATCTATGTAATTTAAATGTTACATTTGGTATTGGATTTGTTTTAAATTATAATAAGTTTAATTTTATTGAACATAATCCAATTAATTTCATGGGAATCAACATTAAACATGACTTTGGTATAAAATCATTTTTATGAATAAGATGGGTATTTTTCTAAAAATTGTTTTTTAATCCATTACTCACACTTATATTAAAATTAACATTTTCCAATTCAAGAAATTAAATCATAGAAAATGGATTCTATATTTTGAATCATAATATTAAAAAAAAAAAAGAGTTTCATTTAATTTTTAGTCATAATGAATAGTAATCCTGGTAAAAGTTTATCACCACCACCACCACCAAATATTTTTTGATTTTATAAAAACAATTTATGGAAAAGTGAGAACCATCATGAACACAAAGGACACACATAAGTTTATCACCACAGTAAAGGGTAAAATGGGTTAATCAATGTTGAAATTATGTGATAAGGAATCAAAATCTATAAAAAAAATTAATTAATATCATTATATTTATTTATTTCATCAATATTAATCAAAAATTATAAAATATGGTAATATTATGTCACTTTCTTGTGATTATGATCTTTATATTATTTTAAGTAAATAGTAATTATAAAATTTCACTCTCTCTCACTTATTATGTTTTCATGATTTTTATATAGATAAAAATGATATATTAATGAATTTATATGTTAAAATTGATTTATAATAAAATATTTTATGATATTAATTTATTTTTAATTTTTATTGATGGTATAATTACCTTTAACGCTTATACAATGTTAATGCAGCACTTGTACAAGGAGTAGAAAAAGCAGGTAAATTATTTTAAAAATATTAAAAGTAATATGTTTTGGGTGAATTATGGTGTTCCATGAATTTATTGGATAATTATAATTTATAATTTATGTATAAATATTTTATATTATAATTCCATTATTTTCATTATAAGTTTAAATTCAAATTTTGTGAATAGCCTCAAAAATGACCTTAAATGGTATATAATGTTGAAAAATTATTTTTAAAGAGTTATTAAATCATAAAAATCGTATAATAACTCAATAATATGGTAAATTATATAGGATATCCTTAATTTTATATTTATATACCAATTTTAATTTATTAAATTGCTTTTATATCCCTTATAAATTGAAATGTTGGTTATCATGTTTAAGGTTAAAATGGTTAATGAGGGGGATAAAATAAATGATAAGGATAAAAATTAGGATTAAACTTGTCTAAATTTTATTGTTTGAATTTATTTATACCTTAACCTCCTTATATTAGAATATATAGTAATTTGTAACAATTTTTAATGTTTTAGAAACATTATATATTTATATTTCATATATTTAAACAATTTCCACCCACCTCACTTATAAACGTTCACCTCCTCTACTCTCTTCCTTGCACCTCTTGATCCATTTATCTTAACAAATATCTACCAAAATTACTCCCAAATATTCCTCCCCAGAAACTAAGGTAACTACATTACAGTGGGGATTATATAGATTAACTAGTTCCAATAATATCAGCCTTGTATTTAATTATTTTGTGATTTATTTCTATGTTCAATAATCCTATGTCATGATCTTGTGGGGTTTCCCACTTTTCCAAAAAATTACTTTTGAAATAAAATTAAAATTTTAGTTAAAGAATAGGTATAACTCTTGACCGAGTGTTTTCATGTTTATTTCTTCTTTTACCTCCTTTAAATATTCTATAACCATGATGATATGATAACATCAATATATTCCATATAATTAAATGTTATTATGATGATGGAATAAACCCTTATCATCTCCTTTTCTATCCTATGGTAAATGAAAACATCACTCATGCGTACATGTGGATTACCACCTCTACAAAGTGATGTGTTTAGTTTTTCATCACCACATCAAGATAAGTTAATATGATGAATTTAATTAATATATATGATATTCACGATATAATTATGACTCCATTAAGATAATATATTACTTACCTGTTTACCTTTCTACCTATTAAAAAATGATAACATCGCTCATGCGTACTTGTGGAGTACCACCTCCACGAATGGATGTGATTCATTTTTCATGTATATCTTTCATAGATGATTCAAAATTTGTATTTAATGTATAAAAGTTAAAATTATTTCATGATTAATATTGTGTATATAATGATATAATGACCCTTTTCCCCATGGTCAACCTAAAGAAGTTTTTTTGGATTATAAAATGAACATCCTCAAAACATATTAACTAGACTTAACTAAATTAGAAATTAAATAAGTCATTGAAATAAATAAAATAAAAGGAATAATTGTAATTGAATTGACATAAAAAATATTAATAAAGTATAAAACTGATAAAATTTTATTATTTAGGAGTTAGAGAACGTACAAAAAGATTTGGAACACGAGATAAGGGTTTTTCCTTTAAAACATTATTATAAATTTTTCCTTTCAAAATATTTCTCCTCCATTTGCATGTTGATCAAATGTTTCAAAAGTTTTCTTATTTATTTCAAAAATATTTTTAAAGTCATTTTAAACTAATTTTCACTTTTTATTCAAAAGTTTTAAAGGAAACTTTTCAATGTTTTCTAAACAAATCATTTTTGACTTTCTTTACAATAATGTTAAGAGAGTCTCTTTTTAAAAAATTTCATCATGATTTTATTTTCCTGATGTCATTACCCTTATTCATTATTTAAAACATTTTCCAAGTTTTTATAGTTTTCCAAATTAATATCCATTCTCATTAATCTATGAATTTTTTAAAGGAAAATGTAATTATTTTCTTAACAGTTTTGAAAAGTTATTCCACTCCACTTATGTAAATTTTTATCTTCCACTTTATATTTTCTTACTTAAATATAGTTTATTTTCAATGTTTTATTTTTTTAAATTATTTTACAAATAATGTTTTAATGGTCTTATTAACACCTCATAAAAGGAGTTTGAGAAGTGATTTATAACTTTTATTTTGTAAAAGTTTTGAGAGAAATTATTTTTAAAAGTTTCACTTCTATTTCGTCTCTATTTTACAAAGTACATGAATTTAATACAACACCTTTATTTTTAATGAATTGATGTTCATATTCATGTCTATTTTTTTATTAAAATGAACATATTCTACATCATTTCTAGAATTGACTTAATCATATACCCATTACTCTATATGGTGTAAACACCTTATTTTATATAAATAAGATTCGGGGTTTTTACCAAGAATTTTAACTCATTTATTAATTGGTGAAATGTTAAAAATATGTATACTTTTAAATTTTATATGGATTACTATTGAATTTTAGGTTTTTTTGAATATGTATTGGGGCAATGTTGACATTTCATATGTTAGTTTTCCAATATGAATGTTCATTATTAAGGAATGGTGATTATGTATTGAATGGTTAGTAATTTATTTCATATAAATAAAGTATTGGACTTATTATGTAATGGGTGGGTACTGACATTATATATCCCCTTGATGCATTGGTAGGTCTCAAAATAAAAATTCGCTTGGGTATATGACAACCCGTGTCTTTATTACACATTAATCCATGATTTATCATATAAGAATACACATAATACAACCCATATAATTGATAAACCTTGTGTCTTTGGGAATTAGGTGCATATAATATCATCTTGAAAATGGTATACAACAACATTATTTAAAACTTCCTAAACATGCTCTTAGAAAACAGCAATCCTCTAAAACTGCATGGGATAACCTGGAGATATACATAAGAAAGGGGAGAACTATAAAGACCAATAAGTAAATATAAAAGAAGAGTAACATGAAAAAATCATTTCATGTTATATAATTGTAATTTAAATGGGAAATAAAAGGGTTTAGGATCATAAAAATAAACAATAATACATGATATAGTATGGTAACATAAAGGAAACACGGTAATATAGACACAATATTAAACAAAAAATCATAAACATAGGTCAAGGCTAACAACCAAGATAACATAAAATGTTTTACAATTTCCTATGATGGATTATGTTCACTCCATAATCCCTTGAATTATGTCTCATGAGACTAAAACATTATCCAATGCATTATAGTGCTATCTCAGTGCACCCATAATAATTATATCATGTACATGCATAACTGCGGCACGTAGATCATATACATAAGAACATATTCCATTAAATTTAATCCCAAGATAATGGTGTGTGTATTATATACATATATGTATGAAATAAAAGAAGTGTGAGTGGATAAAGTTGAACATACTTGATAGGAAATGGGTATGGGTATTCACTACACAATTGTTTAGCATGGAAAATCATAGTGACATTTCAGTAGCCTAATGGGGGAACATAGATGTTCATGGGAAGGATTAATGAGAGTGAAAGGGGTATCCCAATATTTATACATCATAAGTTTTATAAGGGGGATATTTAATACTATATCCAAATATTATTAATTTGGGATAAAAGGTATAAGATAATGAATGTGCTTGAATAAAGAGGAGAAGAAGATAATCCATTAATAAATTTTGGAATTGTAACGGCTTAGGTAAATGTTATAATGAGAGGGAATAAATGATCTATAATTGTTATGAAATTAATTTTATAGTATAGTAATATTTTTAAATTCATTAAAATATAACCAATTTATATTCAGAAGGATAATAACAAAGAATATTCCTGAATGGAAAAGAAGAGAGGAAAATCTCTTACTAAATTTTTTCATGGTAACAGCTTAGGTAAAGGTCAAAATAAGAGGGGATAAATGATGTATCATTAAAATAACATAAATTAGATAGTAATGGGGCATTTATAAAAGAATTAAAAGAGAACCAATTTATAATCAAAAGTCTAAATAAAAATAATGTGATTAAATGGAAAATAAGAAAGAGAGGTCCCTTCCTTTTGGTCTGGAAAATTTCAGGGAAATTTAGACAGCATAATGGGTGTACATAAAGTTTAATAGGGGGATTAATTAAATTTAAAGGGGTATTTCATCACATGTAAATAAAAAATTAAGTTATATAGATTTATAAAATTTTACCTAAATAACAAAAAAAATGAAATTAAGAGGCGCAACTTAAAAGAGGTGCTTGAATAAAAAAAAGAGAATGAGATCCCCTACCATGAGAGGGTGATTCCAAAAGATTGGGAGGAGATTATTAAAAGCTTGGGAAGAGATTATTAAGATCTTGGGGGAACCTTAGGAGTATTATGGATAGGTTATGGGAGATTAATGATGTGGTATAAGGTTTTTGAGTGAAGAGTAATGGGATCTTGGGTGGGTTTATATAGGAAAATACTGGGGAGTTTTATATTATTTCCCAAACTTAGGTTTTGGACTCCATATAATAGATTAATCAAAACCAAAAACCATACCATAGTTTTTTACCATGGTTTTTACTAAATAGGATTTTTTTATTATTTTATAAATCTATGTGCTGAAATCATTAAAATATTACCCGTGGTGATGTGGAAGTGAGTCATGTTTATAAATAATTGATTTTAAGACGTTAAAATATAATATAGGTTTTATATGATTTATAAATGATTTTTAAAATTAGAAAAATAAAATTAAAATAACATTATTTTAAAGTTAAAAATTATATTTGGTCTTGGATACCATTAATAGCATTAATTATATCACTATTGAGTCATTATTATGTTATAATACAAATTGTATATTTATACTATATTTAATTTATATTCAAAAACTTCATTATCTAAGAAAATTATGAAACATTAACCATTGGACCTACCTCTCAAGAGCATGTTCCTCTCAGACATGCTCAAGTTTCCTCTGATGATCAGGCTAATGTTTTAGCCTCTGTTTCTATGGCTGTTTCTCAGGATCCCTTTGGGAAACCTGAACAAGTTGTTGGTATAGGTGTCACTGTTTCTGGTTTGATGGAATCTTCTGCTCTTGATTCCACTGTGGTTTCCATTGGTAAGGAATCTGATGAAAATGATGTTAATACTACAATGCCATTGGAACTGTCACTCCATCTGGGTTCGCCTTGCACTAGTTCTGTTAAACACAACTTTTTTACCGTGCTAGATTCTATCAATTATCCAGAATTTGATGAATTGTACAAGGAAATCCGTGAAAGGAAAGGTAAATCTTATTTACCACTCTCAACGACTAATAATTCTGATTCTCAGCAGATGGAAAGACATAACTCATTAGAGGGAGGTCTGGACAAGAGGCTACCTGATGAGTATGGTCAAGGTGATGGTGTGGATAATTCTCCTTCGGTGGATGCTCAACCTGCTGGCCATATTTCTGGTGATACTGTGGAGGTTGCTGGTCATGGTGGTGACTGGGAGACCCTGAAACAATGGCGACGGGGTAGGAATCCAAGAGGTTGTGGGGGCTGTCATGGATGGGGTGGTAGAAACAACAGGTGATCTGTGGACGGGGCTATAAAAAAGGGGAACTTTGGTTTCTATTTATTGTGTTGTTGGTTTGCTTCCCCTACTTCCCTTGTGTGTTATTTACTCTTTTTATAATAATTTTCGAAGGCCATGGAACTCTTTCATGGTCTACTGTTTTCGGTATAATTTATTTTGACAATTAATGAATTCATAAAAATAAAGGTATTCATTGAAATTTCATATTATACAGAAATAAAATTTGAGTTTTATCATATTATAAACTAATTTTTATCAAACCCATTACTTAATCATTTATAAAGTAAAAAAAATAAAAAATAATTATAATAATTATTTCATTGAAAAGGAAATATAAATATCCATACTATTAAGTTTACCCTTTTTCGTTTTTAAATTATTATTATTATTATTATTATTATTATTATTATTATTATTATTATTATCTTTTTACCCATAATTAACATATTTTGTTTTTACCGCGGTAATAAATATTTACTTTTGTTACTATTCATACTGTCCAAAAATTAAGTTGACATTATTAACTAATATTAATTATTATTATTATTATAAATATAGAGTCCATTTTAACAAAATCAATTAAAATAGGTGGAATAATTTAACTTAAAATAAAACCTACAAGCGCGATGGAATGCTGTTTTTTCTGCAAAATGCATTTTTCAAAGAAAAGATTATTTTCCTTTAGATCTATGAATAGTAATATTAATTATATGAATGTCAATTAATAATTATATATATATAATATATAAATTTAATTTAAATAATTCCCCATTAGGGGTTATTTTTAATTAATTAAAATATAGAAACATTATTCATTTTAAAATATTTTTCAGAAAAATGTGTTTTCAAGCCAAAAAATTAACTTATTCTGAAATCCAATATTTAAATGTAATTTATTGGATTAAAGATAATATAGGAATAATTATATTATTTTAAAATCATGGAATAATTGGACATTTAAATGACTTAATTTTTCAAAATAAAAAACAGATTTAAACAAGTGGGTATTTTTCACTATTCACTGAAAATCAACATTTTTCAAAGAATCCAAATATTTAACCCTAAATTTATTCTGATATTATGATATAAAAAATGAATTTCACATCATAAAATAATTTTTCAAAATTTTATAAAAAATAATTATAATTTTTTCACAAAAATAAAGAAAATCGTTTCAAAAGAAAACATGTTTTTGAAGAATAAAATGACATTACTAAAAATTGAGTGATTATTTACTAATAATTTATGAATAAATTTATGTTGACTTGGAAATATATATTTTTATATTTCATAAATTAGTTGTTCCTATTCATATCTACAAATTTAATGGCTAGGTAATAATGGTCGTATTTAAATAATCATTGTTTGTTCGGGTTCAGTGTTGTGTATCGCATAGGTTATCAAACATAATTTTCTCTTTTAAAAATTCATTGCATTAAATTATTCCCCCCTTTAATAAATTTTGTACTTGTAATTTTAAATTGATTTTGTTAAGATATTTTTTAATACTTTAAAATATAATCTTTAAAAACCCACATTGTAAAAAGGGTTAATAAATCATCCACTTGAAAAGAGAGAAAGGGAAGTACAAAGGTCATCACATAACTAGGTTTCCAATTTGGATAACATTAGTGAAAATTGAATACTTAGACATAGAAGAAAAACAACTAATGATCAAGAACTAATAGTGAGTTATAGATAACATTTTTATGATAAATTCAATAACCACAAAACCATAATTATGTGATGGGTGATGAGACCATAAATTCATCATAAATGATTATAATATGTCAAAATTTTTGTTTCAAGATTCATTTCCTAGAGTTAAGGAATTACTTTACCATCTTGACTGGGAACATAAGGAAATAAAATTTCTTGATAAGTATAATTCCATATATTAATAAATTTACACTATAATCTCATATTTTTCTCCAAATGTTGATAACTCAAGATGATTTTTTTATGCCTAATGCACTAAAATAAGATTCTAACAGATCACATAATCCAAAAAAACAAGTTATTCCTCATTTATTTATTAAATCCAAAATGGTTAGAATAAATTAAGATAATGCTGAAAATTAATAAACCTTAATACACTAATATCTAAAATTCAAAAAAAATACCAATGGTTTATCATAGATAATTCTTTAATAAATACTCTTATATCCCAAATAACACAAATAACATCAACATTAAAGAATGTTTTATCATAAAAGGTTGTCTCATTCCCTTTTGCGTAAACCTCAAAAAACATAAGATCATTCTTCTCAAATAATAATTTATATTAAACTTAATGGGTATATATACCTCAACCTAAATAAAACATCTCCCAAAAATCATTAATCACCTCAAAATCAAAAAAGATTTGATCTTATAAAATATTTTCCAAAAATATCCTTAATCAGGATAAGATTCCATCACTTAAATATTCAAAAGTGGTATCAATGATTTTAAATATTATACTTAGACATATCATCTGAATACTCTTTAGGTTTATCCCAAAATCAAACACATATTAATGGTTATCAATTCCCAATCATGTGTTTTCTAAAATATAACTTTATCACTAAATCACTTTTATATTTCATCGGTACTATTCAATATATGTTTCAAATAATTAAAGAAAAACTATTGTGGATCAATCATTATATGTTTCATCATTCTTATATCAAAACTTTAATTTATATACAACTTATTCAACATAAAACTCAAATACCAATACTTAAAAACTTTAATCCTTACACTTCAACAATTTATATAGCATGAGTCCTTAGTCTAGGATTTAACCCTTCAATTGGGGAATTGACTTGGATAATTCTTATATTCTCCACAAATAATAAATTGAAAAAAAAAGGTGTTTAAGGATGTAATTTATTTCCTTCCATCACACTCTTTATTTTTTATGACAACTAGCTACTTTATACCCTATTTTTCCACACTTAAAACACCTTCAAGTTCCTTTGTGGAATTTCCTTTGGTGATGCTTTCCAAATTTTTGACACACAAAAAATGAATCTTATTTCCTTTATCAACTTTTTTAGATGAACTTTATCAAGACATTATTCTACTCTTCTTTGATATATTTGGACACTCAATGATGTTCCAGTTGTTAATTGTGATTATTGATAGCTGGTTTGGAATAATCACAATATCTCTTACTTGAGATCCTATCATGTTAGGCATCTCATTTTTCCAGTCATCACATTTCCTATCACATTGGTGGTTGACTTGGTTCTTTATGTTTCCATCCATTGACTAGAATAAACGGAAAATTATGGATTATTAATTTTATACTATTAAACACATAACTAGGATGAAAAATAACATTAAATGGATAACTATAAATGAAATGTATTTCTTTATCTTATGAATTTCTAGGATTCAATATAAGATATCCATGACCTATTTTAAAACAAAGACTCTTATGGGAATGTTTTCCCTTAATAATGGTTCATAATGGTCTTGTGAATTTACCAAATCATATCCACTCGGAGTTTCAAAACATGTGTGTAGTAAGGACCATTATCGTGAACCAGTTATCGATAGAGTCTTGATCAATATGATGTTTTTTGGTGTTACACCTAGGTAAATCTATGTCAAATCCACATCCAATTATAGTATCTGGGTAGATTTGTATTTTATTGGAAACCAATTAATCTATACTTTACCAAAATTTAGAGATTTATTCTTATGTTTATTCTAATCCCAAATTATTTCTCTATAGTTGCCTATTCTTAATCCCAAAAATAACTAAACCTACCTCTTATTCATGATTAATCACAAATAAATACACATAATACAACCCATAATATCCAGAACTATAGGGTCTTTTGGAATTAGGTACATATAATTGAATATTTAACATGATATACAATAAAATTATTGAAAACCACCTTAACATTATCTTATAAATCATTAGTCCTCAAAACTGCATGGGATAACTGGGGGACGTACATAAGAAAGGGGTGATCTATAAAGACCATTAAGGGACTATAAAATAAGAATAACATGAGGACATTATTACATCGTAAACAATAGTCATTTAAATGGTACATAAAATGGGTGAGTATCATAAACATGAACAATACGATATGATATAGTATGGTAACATAAAGGAAACAAGGGAATGTGGAAACAACTTTAAACATGAAATCATAATCAATGGTCATGGATAACCACCAAGACATCATAAAATGGTGGGAAAAGTACCATGATGGATTAAGTTCACTCCTTAATCCCTCACATGATGTATCATGAGACTCAAATATTACCCAATACATTAGACCAATATTTGGGTACGCCAATCATAATCATATCATGTATATGCATAAGTGTGCCACATATATAACATACATAAGAACATATTTCATGACATTTAAACCCACAATAATGGAGTGTGGATTAAAAACATGTAACTCCCAAATAAATTTAGTATAAGTTCATAAAGTTGAACTCCCTTTATAGGAAATGGGTATGGGTATTCACTACACAATTGTTTGTTATGGAAAATTGCAATGAAATTTCAGCAACATAATAGGGGAATGTAAATGTTCATGGGATGGATTAATAAGAGAGAAAGGGATATATCATCATTTAGACATAATAAAGGTAGTAAGTGGTAAACATAATAACATATCCAAAATTTATGAATTGGAGATAAAAGGCTTAATATAATGAAGGGGATTTAATAAAGAGGAGAAGCATAAGATCCCTTACTAAATTTTAGCGTAGTAATGGGTTAAGTAAATTCTATAATGAGAGGCAATAAATGATATATCATTGATAGGGAATAAATTTCAAATTGGAGGTATATTTATAAATTCATGAAAACAAAACCAATTAATATTAAAAACTGTAATTACAAAGAAGGTGTTTGAATGGAAAATAAGAGAGGAAAATCTCTTACTAAATTTCGGTATGGTAACGGCTTAGGTAACAGTCAAAATGGGGGGGGGATATGATCTCTAATTAAATGAACATAAAGTGTAAATTAATGGGATATTTATAAATTCATGACAACATAACCAATTTATAATCAAAATTCTAAATAAAAATAATATTCTTGAATGGAAAAGAAGAGAGACAGGTCCCTTACTTTTGGTATGGAAAACTGTAAGACAATTTTGGTAGCATAACATGTGTACATAAATGTTCATGGGAGGGATTAATGATTTTAAAATGGATATATCATCACATGTACATAAAAATTGAACTAATATGTATGTATACAAATATACCCAAATTATAAAAAATGGGAATTAAGAGGCATAACATAAAATAGGTTCTGAATAAAAAGAAGAGAGGGAGATCCCTTACCTTGAGAGGGTGATTCCAAAAGCTTAGGAGGAGATTCTTGAGAGCTTGGAGGCATCTTTGGGAGTAATATAGATAGATTAAGGAATAGTATGGATGTTTTATAAGGTTTTTTAGTGGAGAGAAATGGGATATTGGGTGGGTTTATATAGAAAAAGAGAGGGGGTTCTTTATTATTTCCCAAACTTAGGTTTTGGACTCTATATAAAAAACTAATCAAAACCAAAAACCTTCCAATGGTATTTTCCCATTTTTCTCCCAAAGAAGATTGTTTTTAATTATTTAATAATTAAAAGTTCTATAATATTTAAAATATTACCCTTGGTGATAGGGAAGTGAGTCATGTTTATAAATAATTGATTTTAAAACCTTTAAATATATTATAGGTTTTGGAGGATTCATAAAGGCTTTATAAAATTAATTAAATAACCTCAAAATCACATTATTTTAAATTTAAAACATATATTTGGTCATGGATATGATTAATATCATTTACTAAATCACTTTTGGTTCATTATGATGTCATAATACACACCATATAATTATGTTGTATTTAATTTTTAATCAAAAATTCGACTGTCTTAGAAAATAATGAAAAAATCACCATTAGATGGTTTCAATGTGATAATTCCAAAAACAATATCTATTTAATCAAAATTATTCTATAAATATATTAATTTTCACTTTAAACCAAAAATCAACATTTATTGAAAAATACAAATTTTTTTATAATAACATTTTTCAAACCCTTATAAAGTAAAAACAATAAGGAATAAATATAATAATAATTTCATTAAAAATTAAATATGTATATTCATACTATTAGGGTTACCATTGTTTCCTTGTTAAATTATTATTATTATCTTTTTACCCATAATTAACCTATTTTACATTTTATGCAGTAATAAATATTTATTACGATTACTATTCATATTGTTCAAATATTAAGTTGACCTTATTAACTAAAATTAATTCTTATTATTATAAATATGCAATAAATTTTATCAAAATCAATTCATAAATGTGGAATAATTTAATTTAAAATAAAACCCTCAAATGTGATGGAAATTACTTTTTCTAAAAAATTCATTTTTCAAAGAAAATATTATTTTACTTTGTCTCTATAACTAATAATCTTGGTTATATTATTTTAACTTAATAATATATATATATATATATTAAAATTTAATTTAAATCATTCCACATTAGGGGTTATTTTTAATTAATTAAAATGGAGAAACATCATGCATTTTAAAACAGTTTTTAGAAAATTGTGTTCTTAATCCTAGAAATAAAATTATTCTAAAAGATAATATTTTAATTTAATAGATCAAATTAAATATAACTTAGGAATAATTATGTTAATTTGAAATAAAATAATAGAGTGACTTTTAAATTACTTAATTTGTCAAAAAATATGACATTTTTAAGAAGATTAAAAATATTTTGGGAAAAAATTATGGGAATATAACCCTTGGGTTTAGTAAGTTTTTTTTTTGAAAATGTTGGGGCTGAAGCCTCATTTTATTATTTAAAGTAAAGACCTCTTTAGACTAGGTAGAGGGAGACCCATTACATAGCCCGAAGGCCCAAGGCCAAGTGGCCTGACTTGGGTTTAGTAAGTGTTTTAGTGATTATAGAGGAATAATATTTTATATTTTTTAAGTATTGATAAGATGTAACACCCCAAACTTCCACAGTACGCTTCTCTTTGAATAATATAATAGCGTGTGTTGTACGCAACTTCGAGTTCTAACACACCACAACCAATCAAACTAGCCATTATGAATAGTAAAACCCACTTTTTGAAATTTTATAAATTTTATCTTTCAGAATGGACTTCATTTTTTGATTTGAAATATTGAAATTAGCTTAGGGTGAATTTTTGGTAATTTTATTGAAAACTTTCAATTTTTGATTAATAGTGAAAAACACTTAGTTATAGTTTAAAACCGAATTTTTATTTAAATAATTATTTATTTTATTCAAATTTATTTTAGGTCAAAATAGATATATAATACCTATATAAGTTCAATGTAATTCATTGGAATCAGTTTATAATAATTTTAGATATATAAAAATTTTATTGAACTTTTCACCGTCTTTTACCCACCTCCCAGGAGAATTTGCATATTCACATAAAACTTAATTTTACCACTTCTGTGAGTGGAATTTCGAAAATCTGAGGGACGCGGTTAATATCAGTAAGTAAAATGTGGTTCAATAAGATGAAAATAATTTTTGGTGAATAGTAACTTTTTACTTTTATTTACCACGGCTAAAAATAAATAGGGTAATTAAGGGTAAAAATGATATTATTATTACCCTAACACATGTCCTAATTCTATTGGATAAGTATAAATCGACCAAAAACAACATTAGGAATAAAATATGAACCTCTTTGGTCCACTTGGATTAGATTAGAACATTTATTATTATTTAATTCAAAGAAGAGTTAAAAGAGTTAAAATCAAAGTTTAATAAATAAAACATTTTTAATATAGGGTTAAACTAAGATAAATTCCACTATAAATATTCATTATAAATATAAAAATATTTCCTACATAATTATATTTTATTTATATTTTTTATACATTAAATAATTTAATTTATTTATGACACAATAATGATGCAGTAATTAGCTAATTAATTAAATATTAAAATAATTGATATTATAAATATCCAAATAAATGTTATTTGAGACTTTTTATGAATTAAACAAATTTTCTAGGTTAATATGACATGTTAAGATTGGTTAGATGAATTTTTTTCGAAGTAATAATGTCTTTATGAATTTTGAAAAAACAAAATACCAAATAGTGTCAAAATTGACATAAAAGAGTTTTTAAAACAAATATTATATTATTAATTGATATTCTATTCCTAAAAATATAAGATTCATACAAATGACTTATATAATGATATTTGTATCATTAATGAACCACTTGGGGTTCTCTTGGAATTATATAGTAAGTTTATTAACCATATAATATAAAAATACAAAGAGACATGGTAAATGTCAAACTATTTAACTAAGAGTTAAATCTAAAATATAAAGTTAATATAGTGACACAAACCTACCTAAATACTATTGGTTGAGTTTTTTTCTACCCATCCCCTCATTATCCTTTAAATAATTCATTTTTGATCCTTTATAAATGGAAAATGATTTTATTATAAAATAATATTTCTAGCTTTTCCTAAGGTTCCCCTCACCCCTCTTATAAAAGGGATCCCCACCTTTTCTCTAATTCACACCTTCAAATGCATTTGGCTCAGCTAACCCCTACCCAAATACCCTCTCAACTGTTCTCCATGTATCCTAGATGCCTTCCTTTATTCAAAAATCCAACTTAAGTATCCCTTTTGATCAAATAAAAAGGAAGAACCCAAAGAAGAGGTAAATATTGTAGGACCTCACGACACCCTGAGAGGGGAGGGGTGAATTAGGGTGTCAACTTTTTCTTTTAAAGTTATGGATCTTGTTCCCATATTGGTAGGAACTAGTTAAACCTGTATGATGGATATGATCAGTAATGAAATATTCGCATGCAAAGAGATGACACAGCAATTTTTACTTTGTTCACCACTAAGGGCTATGTCCAAGGAGCATATGCTGACCGGTTTTCGGTCGTACCAAATTCCAATATACTTCACTAGTTGTGGATTATAATGGTTCGGGCACAGTCACTCTGTTCCAGGCTCACTGCCTTTACAAAGGTTCAGGGATATCTCACTGCTTCCCTCGGGTCACTCCCATTGACTCCCCCTGGCTCACTGCCCTTGGTGAAGTCACACTCAGTTTATAGACGTGAAGGTCTCTTCAATAGATTTGCATTGAAGTCTTCATCTCCTGTTCAGCATGAGAAAATTATTGCATCAGAGTACTGATTTTATGCACTTTTGTATTCAATCTTCTTATTTAGTGCAATAACTGAATTCACTGTATCTTCTTCTTCTCTTCCTTTGATTCCCAATACCGACACCTGAGTGTTTTGAAATAATCCCCTCTTTCTGTGCAGATCTGAGTTTAGTTTCACAAACCGTTCTTCTTCTCTTCGCAAAGCACAATGAAGGTGTTAAATTCCAATCATGTGTGTGCAGCACCACTTCTCTTCAAAGAACCAAATTGTTCATTGTTCTTCCGTCTTTGTAAATGAATACATCGTCTTTTTCACCGAAGGTATTGGGCAATCTTCCGGCTTTCATGCAGCTCCCCAAAGACGGGCAAGCTCCAACAACACCTGGCGCTCTTCTCCAAGCCTAGCGCACAAGTCCCAATATGGCGCGCAAGTACCAATACATCATGTAAGTCCTCGGCGTCGGTTGTCGTTCCTATGGTTTCATAGCTCTTTTAGGGAACGCAGCCAACAACCGCCTTGGGCACGCATCCAACAACCGGCGCGCAAGTCCAAACACTGGCGTGCAAGTCCACCTGCGCAACCACACACTACTTGCGCGACTTCCACACTTTCACGATGGGAGCTATGATTTTTCTAAGTGTTGAACTCCATAAGAAATGAGTAGGGGTGGTCCTATAATTATAGGCAAACTGGACCCCCTGCGTGGTGGTGCACAAGTCTCCCCTTGGCGCGCAAGTTTCAGCACGCAAGTCTCTAATATTGTCTCTGCCACGCTTCTCACCTACGCGACCACACCAAAACTTGCGTGACCCTCTTTCCTTTTCCATATTTTGAAGTTATGTTCTTGAAAAACAAATGGCTCGCAAGTTCCAATCCTTCTAGGCACCGGCATGTAAGTCCTCTCGTAGCACGCAAGTCACTTGTGTGACCAACCCAATACTTGTGTGATCCTTATCCCTTTGCTATAAATTGATGTTCTGATCTTGAAAAACATATGGCGCGTAAGTTTCATCTTCTTCAAATACACAGCACGCAAGTCCCTTTTCCAAAAACCACTTTTCTTCATTTGTCGATTTCCAGGCCCAAAAATTTGGCAAACACTGGAAAACAGCGCCACCTTGTATCTGTTATTTTTTATACCACCTCCAGATCATCCATTCCTTTGTCAACATTCTTGAATCAAACATGGATCATTAACCATATCCCTCTAACTCGACATGCCACCATGAAATCCTCTTTGTCAACAAAGTTGTATGTCGTTGTTTCCGTTGTCAACAATCACAACACTTCAAAAATGATTCTTTTCTGTGATTTGGATTCTTCAATAACTCTTATGCTTTCATCACAAACTCTACTATTGTGATATATATCCTTTAAAAGAGCAGCTTTAGCATCATCATATTTTGATACAATGTGAAGTGCATGGCCATCTCAGAATTCCAATCCCTCGCATATTGTCTTCTTCTTCAACCGTAATTCTCTACTTCATGAAAAACATATGATTCAATTCTTCAAGAAGTCTCTTGCATTGTTCTCATGCAATCATGAAGAGTTTCATGGTCTTCATCAACCATCATGTCTTCTTCTTCATCCTTATATGGATTATACCTCACCATTCTTCATTGTTGTAAACAATGTGTCACCTTTGACACATGTTCTCTGAATTTATGATCAGTACAACAATCATCTGAATTTTCATTCCTCCATTTCATTGGATTACTTCTTGATCTCCTTTATTTTGATCTTTATTGACAATTATTGACAACAAATACAACCTTATACACAAAGTGGTTCCAACAAATATTTCATCACCTCTTTCAAGTTCCTTTCTTCTTCCACTTCCTCTTTATTTATTGTTTCTATTCTAAAATAATAACTCTAGTATATTATATATACTGTGATTTTATTATAAATATGGTACAACCAAATTCATTATTATATCCATCCTTTGAATTACATGTCACCAAACATGCGTACGTACGGCTTACCGTCTCCACGCCATGGTGTAATTGTTATTCAATACATTATTTTTTGGATGGGTATAATAATGATGTGTAATTGATGTAAATAATAAATATAACATGATAATGATTCTGTATATATGATATAAAATACAATTATATATTATTTTAATATCAAAAGAATGATATTGTCACTCATTCGTACATACGGATTACCGTCTCCACGAACGCGATGAGATTCATTCCCTATTGTATCCATTCAAGAATAATTTTCATTAGATGATTAAAAAATGTTTAAATACTTGATATCATTCTGGATATGAATTATATACATCACATCCATAACAAATATGACTCGCATAACAAAGAATATAAAGGAAAATGAATCTGTTAACACCTGAAATGACGATAATACTAAGATATTATTAACAAAGCAATATTAAAAGATCATATATGATATCATATTAATGTATATGATTCTTGTATAATTTAATAACAATTATTTCACCATTATACAGGAGGTTAACCTACCCTCTACCAAGGAAAAGTACAAGGTAATGGTTAATTTCACAATCTCTTTATTATCCAAGGTTGTTTTTACGTAAGTATCTACTGAGACATCTTTATCATCCACATCCATGTTTCTTAAAAATGTATTCCAAAACATTTTTACTATATACTAGACTATGGGTTAAAGTCATTTATACCCTTGTTTTAATATTTATAAAATGATTTGAAAGGAATATTTCCGTCATTTTCCAAACAAGGTACCTTATAAACTTTTCAAAAAAATTAAGGCAAGAATATTTTTTTTAACTTATATGGTGGGTGCGGCTATTTTCTGCCGTTATAACATCATTGAAGATTCCCTTACAAGATTATAAAAATATTTTCAAAATAAATGTTTTCTTTATATTTATGTTACTTTTAAATGATTTCAAAATAGAACGATATATTTCTCTAAAAAATGTTTTGATTTCATCTATGTCAACATCCTTTGATGGATTTTAAGCTTATTTGAAATTGATTTATTATGATACAAAACTTCCATATTGTATTGATGGTTTTGTGATATGTTTGAATATAGATGTGTTATTTTTACACCATTCATGGTTTATGGATAAAGTATTGACATTTCGTATGCTAGTTTTAATACGAATGTTTATGTAATGTTTAAACCTTTTCATATGAGGAATGCATTGGACTTAGTATGTGACAGGTGGAGCCCGCTATAGCTCCTTAATGCATCGGTATGTCTCATGAGACAAAATAGTGTCTTGAAACAAGGCCTCAACAAAATCTTATTTGTAGTCTTCAAACAAGGCCTTGACTATGTGGTTATGAAAGTATGGAATTATGCATTCCATCATTATGAAAGTGGCTATTGATATTACATGTGATTATTCGATTAGTAGAATATCCATGTGAGTAAGTAAATGGAATTATTGTGATTTATATTTTCCATATTATGATGAATTTTATGTTGAAAAGGATTTTGTTTTAGTTTTATACCTTTCCTTAAATGTTTATTCTTATTTATGAAAGCTTATGCTATATTGTTATCCCTACTGAGCATCTGAGCTCACCCCTTACTATGTTTTATTTTTCCCAGGATGCGAAGAAGTATATTATGACTGACCTACAGGGATAGTCTATGGGGTCTTAGTGTTGTCTATGGAAACAATTTTGTTGTAGTTTTCCATTTTATGATGTAATGTAAACATTATGAATGTATCTAGTACTTCCAAGGCTACTAAACTAATCTGTCTTTCGAGACTTGATCTTTTTTATCATTCCAATGTTATGTAATAATGCACCAACTCTGGGTAACTGGGGTTGGGGCGTTACATAATATTTAGCGTTAATATGTTCTTTGATGTTACTGTAATTATGTTTAATAAGATAAAAGTGTAATTTCAAATTAAGAACACTATATAATTAAGGTAAATGGAAATATTTTGGGCTAAGACAGAATTCTATTTGAATAATAAACGTTGAGTTATCTTTTGTAAACATATATGATTTTGTCAAGGATTTATGGTAATTCATGTTATTTATGGAAAATATTAGAATAGTTTACAGAATATATTATTATAGAATATACATTTTTCGTATGTGACTTTTTGATTGATTGACGTTGTTTGGAGCTAAATGTGAGATTGATCTCGGAAGAATTTGTGGTCAAATCTTCTTGATTTTTGGGTTTTGAACTTGGTTAGGAATATTTTTAAAGAGTTTTAAGGTTATTTATTTATGGAATGATTTAATTTGAACTCTACATGTTATTATTTAGTATTTTAATATTAATTTAGTCTTTCCTCAAATTAAGGTTTATTCATATTGGTTATTATCTTAAATTATAATAAAATTTCCCATTTTTTGATTAATAGATAGAAATAGGAGAAATAAGTTTTAATCCTTTTATGGATCTTATAATCCATTAGAAGTTTAATTTAGTGCTTCATACATGAAAATTTAATATTGGGTATTTATTTATTGGATTAATAGATGAGATATAAGTGGAAAATTATTGAAGCACAAATGAAGGATGAAATTCCAATTATGAAGTGGAAATAAATTGTGTGCATATATTTAATTAAAATATCTATATGGATAGTAACAAAATTCTCAATTTAATGAGTATCATAATGAAGGTAACATGCAGATATCATGGAAAAAAATTTAGAAACTTGTTTAAAAGTATGATTCTTATAGATTTATATGCATTTATAGTTTCTTAGTCGTGACCATGGAGTTAAGGTTCACATTAAAATGTATATCTGATTTTATTACTATGTTATGGTAAATTCGTTTTGATAGAATCAAATTAAAATTATGAGGAAACAATTTTTGTAATAGGGGGAGAATTTAACACCACGATATTTCAATATATGATTCTAAATTGAATGAATACTATTTTTTATAATGTGTACCATGTGTAAGACTGAGGTTACACAAACCGTGATATACCGCAAATAGTAGACCATAGAAAAGGTCCATGGCCTATGAAAATTATTATAAAAGGATTAAATAGTACATAAAGAAAAGATACAGGTAGGAGGGGGAGTAACCCCACCAAAACAATAAATAGATATCAAATCTACCCTTTCCATCTATGACTCTGTCCATGAAATCCACCTCTACCTCTTGGATATTTTCCCCTTTGCCACTGTTTAGGAGTCTACCAAGCATCACTTGCATTTAACATATGCATCGGATCATCAATTGCATCATCGTTGTGAGACACACATTGATCAACCACAGGATCCATGTCATCCCCTTGCACATCTTTAGTCTGCACCTCTCTAGTCCATGCATGTTCAGCGGAGGGTTCCCCATCTGTACGTCTTCGGAAGGAACCTGCTTGGGTCTAGATTCATTAGTCACTATAGGAGATAAATATACCTTACCTTTTCAACTCCTGCTCTCCCTATATACTTTTTCATAGTCTAGAGAATTTATGGAGTCCAACATAGTGAATAAGTTAGTCTTCATAGTATTTTCACCACCTATAGCCTCATTTGAAGGCCCCTACAATGAATCCAAAACTGAAAAATGTTGAGAGGATTGAGAACTCGCGGTAACATCACAAAGAAGTATAACACTAGGCCCAGAAAGTGGAATATGATCCTTAGTGGCCTGATTCTACTTGATCGTTATAGCCTCATTATTGGGAACATGAAACACACACTTTCCCATGGCAACATTGGTAGGGTCAATAAATGTAGTCTTCTCCTGTATCGCATCGAGATCAGAGAGGAAAGCAGTACCAGAGGTACCAGGGATAGAAGCCTGCACAAGTTGCAGAACAGATTCAAGCAGCATATGTTGATCTATATTCTTACCAGCCATAGTAGAATCCAGAACAGGCTTGATTAATATAGCAGTGACATCTTTAATCGAGGAAACAGAGATAGTGTCCTTATGATCAGAAGTAACAGACACTACCCTTGAAGTGGTAGGCACCGATCCAGAAACCACACCAACCTGGGCATCAACTTTCATAACTTCAGTTGCCATATTAATAGGAAAAACATCAGTCCCCCTTACTACCTCTGATTTAGAGGTAGGATTCATAGTGGAAGACAAATTCTTCCCAATGGGAACAAAAGATTCAGCATTGGAATCAAGATTTCCCTTAACCATATATTGCTCATCCAGCAAAAAAGCATGATCAAAATCCACATCACTATCATGACTAATTTAATCACTCCATTATTAAGGTTATTCCCCTTGAACCATTAAAGGAATAAGGGTTTCACACCCATTACTATCATCCTTATCATTTCTTCCAACTACAACATCATCATAAGAAGGAGGAATTCCCTCCAAATTACCACTACCAGAACCCGGTTAATAAAATTCCTTTAATGGGAAAAGTTGGAACTGTCACACCCTCATGGGGACTATGATTCACATCTACTAATTTAGGCCTAGAACTTCCGACAGATGATAGCTTGAATTTACATTTTTCAACAAGATTACCATATTTTTTATAGTTTGAGCACCTCAAACCATTTTTGACATTTATCATTAATGTGCCCAATAGTCGAGAAATTCAGACAACACTCAAGAAAATGTTCAAATTTAATTCAAAGTTCAAACTTAAAATCACCAGCAATTAAATATAATGTCTCGAAAATAGGTTGTGACATGTCAAACTCAACCAACATGCGAGAAAAATGTCCATACCTCATGGTATTAGTTTCCTTGTCAACTTTAAGAGGAGTTCGAACATCCATGGAAACGTCCTAGGGGATGTTCGGATGCCAAAAGACCCAATTTAGTTCTTTCACATGGATCCAAGACTGAGCAATAGTGTTCTTGGCCTGAAAGGGATCGAACCATGGGTCTCAATTCTGAAATCTCATAATAACAAGTTTTAGGTTAACGAAACCATAACTCCAAGCCCTCAATTTATGTTCATTTGAACTAAATGTAAAATGAAATAAATTCATACCCATCAAAACAATGAATTAACTTGTAAAACCCTAAATCTATAGTAGCCAATTCCATAGATCATCAAGCTTCTATGAATTTGAAACATGCGAGCTAAGTTGACCGATGATGGAATGTTCACAAGCATAAATTCGATCTTCAAAGAATTGAGGATTCAATTAAACAAAATCTAATGACCCATTCCTTGATATACTATTATGAGAAACATATTCTTCATCCTGATGTCCAGGGAAGAATCGATTCACGCCTCTTTTAAAAAAAAGATTTATTGATTTCCTTGCATGGATATCATGATTAATTTATTAAACTTTTAGAAATTATATTTTATAAAATGGGAATAATTTTTACAATCATAATATCAAAATAATATTTAGATAAATTTCTGGGATTTTTCTGAAAAGGTTAATTTTTAGATGAATGGTAAAAATACCGATTTTGCAAAAACTATCATTTCTTTACTTTTAATAAAATTAATTTTAATATTAAATTTTGTTATAGATCTTTTAAAGTAACATAATTTTAATTTTATTGAAAATTATCCAATTTATTCCATGGGAATCAACATTATGATTTATTTCAGTATAAAATCATTTTTATTCTTAAAACGAGTATTTTTCAAAAAAATTGTTTTCATTGTGTTTTGCTCACTTATATTAAAATTGTTTTTTAAAACTTATGAAACTTAAATCATATATAATGGATTAAATATTTTTAATCATCATATTAAAATTATTTAATAATATTCATTTCATTTTTATTCATAATTAATAGTAACCATGGTAAAAGTTTATTGTCGCGGTAAAGGGTGAAATAGTTTAATCGAGGTTGAAATTATGGGATAAGTATTAAAAATATATCAGAAAATTTACTTAACCTAATTATATATCTTTATTTAATACATAATCATAATTAATTCTATAATATATCAATTTTATGCCACTTTCTTGTGATTATGTCCTTTGTATTATTTTAAGTAAAGATTAATTACAAAAAATTCACCATCTCTCACTTATTATGTTGTCATCATTTATATATAAATAAAAATTTTATATAAATGAAAATATATGGTAAAATTGATTAATAAAAAATTATATTTATTATAGTAATATATTTTTAATTTTTATAGAAGTTTAAATTACCTTGAATCCTTAAGCAACGTTGATGCATCGCTTGTCCAAGCAGTAGAAAAGGTATATAAATTATTTTAAAAACATTAAAATTAAAATAATTTGTATGAATTATGATGTTACATGAATTTATTTAATAATTATGATGTATAGTTTATATTTAAATAGTTTATATTAGAATTAAATTGTTGTATTGATATTTTTAAAGTCAATTTTTTTTAATAGTCTCAAAAATGACCTTAAATGGTATTTAATGTTTAAATTTGTTTTTAAATCAATATGAAATAATTTAAATCATATAATGAATAAATTTTATGGGAAATTTTATATAATATCATTAATTTTCCATTTATTTTCCTATTCATATTATATATGTTTTTTTCTCACCAAAATACCAACCTTGAAGTCTTAAGTTGTAATCCAAATGAGGTTTCACAAAGAAGTGGTATAACTCTTAACCGAGTGTTTTCATTTTTATTGCTTCTACCACCTCCTTAAAATATTATATAACCATACTGATATGATAAAATCAGTATATTACATGTAATTTAATTTTATTATGTTTTTATAACATCCCTTTATCATCTCTTTTTCTATCCTATGGGAAATGAAAACATCGCTCATGTGTACGTGTGGACTACCACCTTCTCAAAGATATGTATTTATTTTTTCATCATCTCCACACAATAATAGTTATTATTATGTATTTAATTAATATATATTATAATTATTTCATAATTATTATTTTTAAAATATCATATATTACTTAAATTCTTTTCATTCCACCTGTTAAAAATGATAATGTCGCATGTTCATACATGTAGACTATTGCCTCTATGAAGCGATGTGATTCCTTTTTCATGTCCACCTTTCATATAGGATTATAAAATTTTATTTAATGTATAAAATTTTTAATTATTTAATGATTAATATTCTATATATTATGTAAACATGACCATTTTTACCATGTTCAACCTATAGAAGTTGTTTTAGGATTGTGAACCGAACATCCTCAAAACGTCTGGCGTAAACTTAAATGATTTAGTAATTAAATAAGTCAAAGTAATAGATGAATTAAAATAAATTGTGATATTGAAATGAAAAGAAAACATGTTCTTAATCAATTATAAAAATAATATAATTTTACTATTTAGAAGTTTGAGAACATATAAAATGATTTGTGACATGAGATACGGTATTTTCATTTAAAACCTTGTTTTAAAGTTTTACTTTAAAAATATTTCTTCTCCATGTCCATGTTCTTAAAATTTTTCAAAGATGTTCTTATATATGTTTCAAATATGTTAAGCGGTAATTTTAAACTACTTTTTACTTTCTATTTAAATTTTTAAAAGGAATATGTTTAATGTTTTCCAAACAAGTCATTTTTGACATTCTCTGCAATATCATAAAGAGAATCTATTTTTAAATATTTTATCATGAAATTAATTTCCCACCATCATAAACCTTTTTCATGATTTATATTATTTTCCAATTTTTTATATTTTTTCAAGTAAATATATATTCCTTCTATTTTATGAATTTTCCAAAAGCAGAAATTATTATTTTATTACAAGTTTTGTAAAGGGATTTTACTCCACTTGTATAAATTTTTATCTACCACTTTAAATTTTATTACATATATGTAATTTATTTTCATGATTATATTATTGTAAATTATTTTACGAATAATTTTTAACACTATTATTAAAGCCTTATAAAAATATTTTTTGAAGGTATTTATAACTTTGTTTTTGTAAAATTTTTAAGATAATTTTTTTTAAAAGCTACACTACTATTATCCTCTATATTTTCCAAAGGACTTGTATATACTATAACATATTCATTTCTAATTAATTATTGGTTATATTCAAATCCATTTTCTTTATAAAAATGTATGAATTCTACATCATTTCTAATATTGACTTAACTATATACTCATTACTCTATATGATGTAAACAACCCATTTTATATAAATCAGATTATGGGTGTTTACCAATAATTATAGATCATTTATTAATTGGGGAAACATGTAAAATTCATACAATTTTTATTTATATATGGATGATTATTTATTATTAAGTTGGGTTTAATATATAATGGGGAAATAATTACATTTCATGTGTTATATTTCCATTAAAAATATTTATTTATAAGGCATGTTGATTACGTATTGAATGGTTATTCATTTATTTAATATGATAAAAGTATTGGACTTAATAATTTATGGGTGGGGAACAATATTATATATCCCCTCAATGCATCAGTAAGTCTCATGATACAAACTAACCTAGGTGTTTGATGCATGTATTCCCAATTAATTATAATGTCTAGGAATAAGGCCTTGGTGGTATTTGTATGATGTATTGGTATAAGGCCTTTATGGTATGATTAGTATGTACCCATGTTATTATTTATATTATTATCCATATATATATTTCATGTTCTATTTTTTATTGTTTTTATAAAAAAAATTAATTTTATAAGATAAGAATATGAGCTTTGATTCAAAATAATGCGTATGATATCATATGTATAAATGTTTTGTTTTTAAGTAAAATAATTCATGTTTTTAAATAAACCCTTGTGAATTATGATTTATCCTTTATTCTTTCTTATGAAATGTTTTATGAAAAAATTTTGGAAAAAAGTTGATTTCAAGAGTAAGTAATTTATTATTTTAAACTCAAAGTTTTTTATGAGAAAATGAAAACATCATTATGAGTTTTCATGAATTAGAAATGGATTAATAAGTTTCCATTATTTTTATATCCATTATTGAGCTTTCTTTTTTCTCATACCAAATTTTAAAAAAAAATCATGGGGCCTAAGGATGTGTAAGAATTTTAGTAAGGCCAATGTTTACTCATCTTGAATGAATAAAAAATTACAAGAACAAAATCAGAAGTATAATCATAATAAGTTGTTTTGTGGGAAATTTTGAAGAGTTATTATGGAATAAGAAAATATAGGTATAATGTAAAAAATTTCATTTGATGAGAAATACATGGGTTTTAATATGTATTATTTTCCCCTAATTCTTTAAATCTCTATACCTAAAAATATTCTTCTTGATGTAATTGACTCAATATTTATTTTTAAATTTATAATTATGGAAGTTATAATTTGGTTTACTTTAGTTAGTATCAAATCCAATATATTAAGAGTGTTATTTTAGAACTAAATTTGGGTGTAAAACTCCAAATCGCTGCAATATGGACCAATGAGGATTTATTTATTTCACAAAAAAATGGCCCTCTAAGATATGTGACTAGTTGGATAGCAATAATATGTCCTACTAAACAGAATATGGTATCTTAAAGAATATAGCCTAATTAGGATGATTCTCAATGAACACAAACCAAATGAAAAATACATGGAAATATTTGGAGGGAATATATCCCTCCAAGTGGGGCCATGATTTCATCAGGAATATGGACCAATGAATAGATGGGTCTAGATATTAAGTTTTGTTTTTTGGTGTGGTATCATCAATAATATGGCATAATAAAAAAGGTTTCATAGGGGATATTCTCCTAATGAAGTAACATCTAGAATCATGGAGAATATAACCAAGAAAGGAAGGAAGAAATTGATTATGGGGTCAAGTTTGAACCATAGTGATACATCCTATATATCCTGATTAACATGAATCAAATACCATGTAGTTTGAGGTGCATAGTTTAAGGTCATATTATAGGACCATTCCAAGTTGTTTTATATCATGAATTAAGTATATTTTCATGTAGTTTAACATCATGAAAATAAGAATACTATGTTATATAAGGGGTGACAACATATGATTGAATGGGTCTTGCACATTGGGTTTGTCTATTGGCGTCATGGCTCATTGAATGGACATATGTGATTTTTGAGGAAGTATATGTATTTAAAAAGGTTTTCTCTAGGTTAATGATCTTGATGAATGGTATAAAAATAGAGATATATGACCCTCAATTATGTCATGGAGCCACTATAGTCTGATTAAATACCCTACACGTAGGAATTGGTAGGAGGAGGGGCTCGGATACCTCATGGAAGTTAGTCTTCACTATAGGCTCACAAAGGACTCTAGTCTACATGGTAGGCCTATGAAGGAGTTCATCCCTATAATGTCCCATATATTAGACAATATTAATTACATGAATTATAGAAAATAATTTATTATAATTCATTCCAATGATGTTTTAGATTTAGAGTTTTAAATAATTAGAAAAAAAATCATGTATTTTTCAACTAATGGGAATTTTTTCCACTATATAAGAAATTACTAAATCCCTAACAACTCTTTAAAATCTCACAAAACATCTCCATAAAAGGTACCATTTTATACACAAAATATATATATATATATATATATTACTTTTCTTCATAAACTTGGGAAATGGAAACAAAATGAAGGTGTGAGATCAGATGCTCCATAAGGGTAAACAAAAGTTATAATAATCAAAGATCATAAGTGATCATAATATGAGAATGTGGGTAAAATCATCATACATACAAAATTTATACCCAAAAAATCATAGATTATAAATAAAGGAATAAGTCATGGAATAACATAATAAATGAATCAAAAAAAATTGGAAACTTGAGTTATTAAACATCATCCATGAGAGTATAACATAGTCATAAGAAAAAATATAAAATTGTGGCACAGACATAAGCATAGGAATACATTGTAAAAAAATCCTATTGTTTCCACCCATTACATTATGAAAAAAAAACCTAGAATATCCACCCTTTATATTGTAAAAAAATCCCATAATGTCTACCCTTTTAGTTGTGAACAAATCCATGTATTTTCATGAATCATTATCTCATGAGATATAAATCATTAACCAATGCATTGGAGGGTGATATAGGACCCTTCCCATTATCATGCATACATATGGGTCCCACTTGAAAACATTTGACTCGTCATATCACAAAGAACCCAAGTAAATAAAATGTATTTCATATCCTTTTCAAATATAATATCATGAGGATAAAATTCATAATTCTTTCAATAATCATAATATGATAAACCGACGCAAAGAAAATGGGTATCAAAATATATTCAAAAAAATATAGGAAAATACCCTTCAATAAAGATAGTAGATAATATGATATTTACACCATATAGATAAATTTTATACATTTAATTATATAATTTACACAATCATTCGATGTATAACATATCGATGAACACACTTCAATCAATAAAATAGAAAACTGAGTATTCATAAATGCATTAGAGGAAAAGTTATGGTGATTCACAGTGGATGTTTAGATAATATAAAGGAAGGCATGGATTATTTACATGATATAAAATAAAATTTCATAAGACATCCAAAGAAAACATTATATGGTGTTACTTTAATAATATCCTTGATCAAGTATAATATATTTCAAATGAAAATACCTCAGATAAAAATAGTTTTTCAGGGTCTTAGAAAAAAATCACTTTGAAAATAAGAAATATCCTTGATCATTTGAAAGAGTTTTAAAATATATATTTTATAAAACCTATATAAAAATAATTTATTTTTTAGACCATGAAATTTTATAGGTAAATATTCATAAAAAATGATAAAGTCGAAAGATATATATGTTCATAGTGAAATGCTAAAATATATTATTTGGTCAAAAATGACCCATACAGAAAATTTTAAAATAATTTTATTTTAAGACATTTGAAAATAAATTAAAATAATTTTAAAATGACATTTTTCAATTTCTGAAATAAATATGAGTATATTCACAAATGTGGATTCAAAGATAAAACATGAGTGTAAAATAATTTCCATTTTATTAAATTAAAAATACCTTTATTGAAAACTGCATCCCTTCGAAATAGTACAGTAATTATACTTTAAAATAAGGTAAATAGGAAACATATGTAACCAAGTTTAGATATAGGAGAATAAAATGGTATTTATATTGAAAATAAAGACTATACAAATTCCTCAGATGGGTTATCACTTTTTAGAGATCTTGATTTTAAAATGTGGTTAGAAAAAGAAACCTTTGTGCTTTACTAACATTTAAATCAAAACCATTGAATGAGAGACAGCCAAAAATTTAATATAAAATGCCATTAATAAAGGATAATTTATGATGTAGTATAAAAAATAGGTAGTATATACACCATATAAAAGTAAATTGGTTAATAAAAATAATCATGTCTCAAGATATAGAAATTGAGACCATAAACCCCTTTCAAGTGATATAATATTTGTGGTAAGAATAACATGGTAATGAGGTTATAAGGAAGAATTGTAAAAATTAAAAAATATAGGAACAAATAAATTTTAAAATATTAATTTGGTATAATAAATCAATCTTAGTAAAATGGAATTTAATAATAATGCTTGTAACTCAATGGAAGGAAATTGAGTTAGCAAAAACCCTTACATATTTTGTAACTTTTGATTCAAAAACACATGAAATAAATAACATATAATATAGAATCATGATATAAAATTAAAATGGGTAAATAATTGAATCATACAAAAGAAAACATGGTGTATAATATAAACATGACTCAATGAATTAAAATTTAATACAAATAACCCTAAACTTGTTTCCCTATTTAGTCAAATGTGATCTATTATCCTATAAAACAAAAAAAAATATCTTAATATGACATATAAAAACCTTACTCATATACATTAACCTTTATGAAATTCATTTATAATCATTTATTATAAAAATATATATGTTATTTATAGCTTATTTTTACCATCAGGTGTTAGTTAGTTTAATTGTTTTGTATGGGGTTTATGATATTGATTTTTGTTTTTATTCTTTGATACCAATTTTATAATTTATAGATCATTTAAGTTACTAGAATATATAACTTACATTGATTTATAATTCTCTTATCTCATTCCCTAAGTGTTTTAGTCATGCTATGTAAAAATGAAACCAATGTTGTCTTATTTCAGAAATGTTAGCGATCAAATATGATATTTTAACAACAAATTAAATACTTAATATAAACTTTCCATAAATATAAAAACAATAATTATTTTCTTATTAAATTATAATATTATTATTATTTTATTCCTCATAGTCATCCATGATATAGTTTTATATCATCATTCATGTATGTGATTAGACCGACCCAAAGAAGAACACGCTATATCTCAATTGGAGATTTGGGTTAAGGAAGTGTATAATGTTACTATAATAGAATAATAATTATATTACTCAGATTTTTTTATGTTTTTTAATCATATTTGAAGAAGTTTTTATAAATAATTAAAATCAATATTTAAAAAGAAAAAGTTACTTTGTGGTGGTTGTAGTCCGCACAACGCAAAGTTAACATCTTCATTTCCCAATGATTGAGAGGTAATGGAGGTGGATTATAATTTTTCTATTTATAATAATAATTATATTATATATTTAGAATATTATTCATTAATTCCATCCTTATAACCAGTTATGAGTGGTAGTGGTGAAAAACAAAATACATCACTTTATAGAGGTGGTAGTCTGCACAAACGCACGATCGGAGTTCTTTGGTTTTTATAAGTGGATGGTAAGGAATAAAGAATGGTTTTTCCAAAAATACAGTTACACTTAAAAATAATAATTATTATTATTTAATTATATTAATATGGTTATTATAGTTTTTGAAGACAAATATTAAGTAGAAAAGGGTAAGGATTAAGTAATACACACTTTGAGACCTTGAACTTTCTCTTGAAAATATATTTTTAAGTGAAGGGATTAGGATAAATTATGGTAAAAGGGGTCTTTAGGTTATGAAATTTACATCTTGTATTGGAAAATTGGGAGGTTTTCATAGAAATATCAAACAGAGTGTGTAACTTTTAAAAGGGTGGAAGTGACCCCCTTTTATAAGTGAAGAAAAGTGAACTTTTGTGAACACCCATTATGTTTCAATTATGGAATGATAATATTAAAGGGTAAATGGTTCCAAAAGTGATAAATAATGAATTTTTGGGTGATATAATGTTGATAAATCCTATAAAACTAGTTTTGACACATATTTTAAACATTTTAAAAGTAATTTATTCTTAGATGTTTACTTTTACGTTTTTTGTTTTTATCATGGTAACTAGTCTTCACTCAAGTAGTTTATGATTTACTAAAAATATAAATAACCCATTATGAAAAAAATTATAAGTGGTGTATATTAATTTATTCTATATTTAATCTAATTAAATTTCTAAATATTTGAAAAATTAACTTGAAAATTGAAATAGATAATATAAGGACCTGGTCCTTATTCGACCCATAATTTAATTTTTAAACAAGAATTCATTTTATTGAAGTCATAAATATATTATCAGGTTTATAGTTTTATATAATTTGTTCATAAATCTTATATGATAAACCCATACATTACAAAGTGGACACTTCCACTTAGTATCTATTTTTTCAACAAAAAACTTTTAAAATGAAACATTTTTTATTTTTATTACAAATCTTCATGATTTTCAACTTGACTTCGTCATTTTTACAAATCAACCTTAAATCCAATGAAAAACATTTTAAAACATGTTATTAGAAAAAAAAACTCAATAAGTGATATGTAAAAAGAAGAAAAGAAACATGTTAGTCTATTTTAAAACCATGAGATCATATCAGAGAGTTTTCCTTTAACATAACAAACTTTGAACTAAAATAATCATTCACTTACATATGAAGTTAAATTTATTAACCAAAGTTTTTAACAAAAACACTTTATAAGAAAACATAAAGGAAAAATAATCATCATTAGTGTTTATTAGAAAATATGAGAACCCATGAAAAATATTTTCTTAAAAACATACCTTTTTACCCTTAGAGGTCATAATCATTCCATTAAAAATAATATCATTATCTTATCTAATGAAATAAAAATATTTTCATAAAAATGATTATAAATCATATAAAAGTCATGTTAATTCCTTGGTACATCATCTTTATAGAACCCTTACAAATATAATAACCCACTATTATAATTCCAATATAATTTTCCAATGAAAAAAATCATTACACGATGCATTAAAGAGATATATTGAGCTCACCGGTCATCATAAACAATGTAAAAGGACTATAAAAATATTAAACAGATAAAAAATTTAATTTATATCATCAATATCATAAAAATATACTTTTGAACCCATAAGTAAAACATTTCTGGATATTGATATATCCCTTTCTATTAAAGCCCTATTTTCAAAACTAAAATACCCAAAACAAAGGGAAGAAGGGTTTTTATTTGAATAAAACCTAGAATATTATAAATGGATCTAAAATAATAATAATTCTTTTGGTAGTGGTAAAATCCATTGACATTGTATACATTAAAATAGAACATTTATTTTTTTCTTTTTTTTTAAATTCAAAACATTCTGTATAAAATATATAAAAAGATTCCTTTCAAAAACCATTGAAAAAAAGTAAAAAAAAGAAATAAAATAAAATTTCTTATTTATTTATGTTAATATAGATACATATATAAAATTATTGTAAGAATACATACAATTAAAAAAAATATTTAGAAAACAAATCTTTAAAACATTTAAAAGAAATTTAAGCTAAAATATCCCTTACCTTGAGTCTGCCTTGTCGTATATGTTCTCTATCTTTGTGAACAATAAATTATGTTATATATTTTTCTTCTAAATAAAATTTTTTGGTTTTTTATTCATTTTATTCACTTAAATTTGTATTATTCTTAATTATATAATCAATTAAGTTCACGTTAGATGTTTTGATAATATTCGGCTTATAAGTCAAAAATGGACTGGGTAGGTTGACTATGGTCAAAAGGATCATAATTATATCATTTATAAAATATTAATAAATTATCATTATCATTTTTATATATTATTTATACGTTTAAAATTAACCATGTGATATGGTTATGAAAAATGAATTACATTGCAACATGGAGATGGTAGTCAGTATGTACGCATGAGTAGCATTTCCATTTTCAATGAACATTAGGGAAAGAATTTAAATATTACTTTATCCTTATATAATTATATCATAAATATAATATTATTTATTTATATCCATATATATATAATCCCTGTGATTCAGTGATGAAAAATAAAATACATCGGTTCGTGAGGTGGAAGTGTGCACGTACACATGAGTGATGTTTTTATTTTTTGTTAGATAGTAAAGAGAGATGTAAAATATTTTTTTACAATTAAATAATTAAATTTATATCATAAATATAATATTATTTCATTTTTATCCATCATTAATACTAATCATAAGATTCTATGAACAAAAATGAAATACATCATCTTGTGAGGTGGTAGTCTGCACGTATACATGGTTGGTGTTTTTATTTATCATTAAATGGTTAAGTAAATAAAAAGGGGTTATACCATAAACATGGTAAAATTTCATTATATGAGATATATTAATGTTACTATATCAATATGATTATCCAATCCTTAAACAAACTTTATCTCATAATTCTTAACAAACTTTTCCAATAAATACACACTGAGGATCGAGAGGTGTAGTGTCTTTGGAAGACTACACATGTAAATTTACCATATTAAAATTAAAAACATAATATTTATTTAAAAATAAAAATATATCTACTAAATCCCATATATATTATTAAACTTTATAGAATATCCTTTTTAAATACATAAGGAAAAGGGTGAGATAGAAATCCTAGTAAGGGAATAAACATGGAAATAAAGAATAACATGAGAGTTAAGAAATGTAACATGATATTAAGAATAAGATGATAATAATAATGGATACATGGTATAAGTAAATTATTTCATAATATCATATACATTTTTAAACTATATAAAATTTGATATCATAAATATAAGTCAAGGGTCACTCGCAAGACCATCCTTATAATGTTGACAAATTCCCCTCATGGATTTAGGTTCACTTCCTAATCCATTACATAACATCACATGATTTACCCAATGAATTAGAGGGATATATAATTCCAATTCCACCCATAAAATAAATTAAAATATTATATATGTGTACCACATGGTTAAAATAAACTATACATAAGTCATAAGCACAATCAAACCCATGATAAGGAATTTGGTTTCATAATTCTAATTCAAGGCATAACCGAAGGATAAATCATAAGGATTTCTAAGTGAATAGTGAATTGAACTGTTTTTATATTCCTATTTAAAAATCAAGCATAAGTATTAATTATTTAGTTCCAATATATATAATTCTTGAGAAGGACCAATGAGGATAAATAATACAAACTTACCACTTTGGTTAATCATTTATGAAATGGATAAAGGATCTTTTAAAGAAGGAAAGGAACTATTGTTTTACATAAAACCATAATTAAATAAAAATTGTTATAAATAAAATAATTAGGGTTTTTTATAATCTATTATTGGTTTTAAAACATTTTATGGGGATGAAACTCAACATGAGACAAGAAATAATAAAGTTACCTTAAACTGGGTTTACTTAAAAGGGGGGATTTAGAAGGGAACTAAAAACATGTATAACCACAATAATTAAAGGGATATTTGATAAGATATATATTTAAGAGAAATATATATAAAAATATAAGAGGTTATTGAGAATAATATTTCATAAAAGGAATAAAAATTAAGAGACCTTATAATTGGAAAGTCATGAAGGAGGTACGAAAAATCCCTTACCTCAGGTTCCAGATTCATTCTGAAAATGCACTTAAATTCTCGAATAACCAAATTAAGTTTATTAAATACTTACATAAGAAAAATATAAAACTATATTTAATATTAAAAAGTCCTTCAACTATCATATTTTTTTATTTATAAAATAGTTTTCTTCCCAACATTGGTTACTTGAGGTTGATCAGTCAAATTTTTTATAACTCCTTATATATGTAGACAGTGGTAAAAATTGTTGTATAATGGTTTCATAATATATATAATATTTATATTTATATTTAAATAATTTTTATATATTAAATATATTTTTAAATCCAACCATAATGGGTGGTAATGGAAAATGAAACTCATTACTTATGGTGGCGATGGTTCGCACGTACGCATAATTAATGTTTTCATTCTAAACAAAGGATAGAAAAATAAGGTAAATAATAATTTTAAATTGTATATTAATATTTATATTATATATATATCATATTTATTCATTCATTTAAACCATTTTATCTACCATTAATAGTGGTGATAAAAAACGGAAGACGTCTCTTTGTGGAGGCGGTAGTCTGTGCAACGCACTAACTAAGATTTTGTTTTTTTAGAAGATGGAGAGAATAAATAATAGTTGTTAAATTAATATAATAACATCTCAGAATAATAATTGTACTTATATAGTTATATTATTATGGATATTATATATTTTTAATATAAATATTGAGGAGAAAAATTCATGAATATGATAATACTTACATTGGAGACTTGATCTTATCTTAGAGATTTTCTCAAAAGTGAAGGCCTTTTGACAACTTCCAGAGACTGGGGGATTAAGTATGATTTAAGTCATTATATTTAAGGTATTTTTTACATATTTTAAAATAAAATTCAAATGTAAAGTTTAAACTTGTATGGGTGGAAGTGATCCCCTTTTATAAGTGAAGAAAAGAAAACTTTTTGGAATATCCTTTACTGTTTGATGATATCACTACATTATTCCCTAGTCAATGACTCCAAAGTTTCTAAATAATGGATTGAGGTTTTTATTTTGGTAGATAAACTCTCAAAAAATTATTTATACATAAGTTTTAAACATGTTATAGGATGTTTACCATTAAGTTTTTACATTTTACTCTTTTACTTTTAAAATAGATAACTAATTTTTAACTAAGTGATTTTATGTTTTATTAAAAATATAAATTACCCATATAAATAAATTTGGTAATTATAGAACATAATTTAACCTATATTTAATAAAACCAAATTTAAAAATTATAAAATTAACTTTTATATTAAAATAGATAATGTGTATAAAAACTATTTATTATTATAAAAATGACATTTTAACCATTATGGATTCTTAATATTATTTAGTATTTATTTCTAATTAAATAAGTGTTAATATATTTTTTATGTGTTATAAATCGTATTATATTCATTATTTAAATTATTTAAATTGAAATTATTTGATTGAAATTCCTTGATACTAATAAAAAAATAATTTTAAAATAATTATTTCACCACTATCATGGTAATTAGAGTTAATGTTAATAATATTATATTTATGCCTAAAAAATTAAATTAAAATTGTTATATAATATTAAAATGTTGGAGTAAAAAATTCAATTTATTTTGTTATATTTAATTTATAAAAGTGATATGGCCTTGTTTTTATTTTAATCAGGTAAAAACAATTTTTAGAGTGAAATATTAATTTCTTTTAAAAAATGTTAAACATGTATTTTATAAATTCAAAATAGTATTTTTAAGTGATTTATTTTAATTATTAAATATATTTTTTATGTAAAACATTTTTCTTTCACTTTTAATTCATTATTATATAAAAGTGATAGTTTTTTTTTTTGCAAAATCATTGTTTTTAGTATTCACCTAAAAATAAATTATTTTAGAAAAAATCCAAAAATTATTATTAAGATAATTTTAATATACTAAATATTTAAATTAAGTTAATTTTATCAAATAAAAATTATATATATTATGAATATAGGAATTCTAAATATAGTTACAACTATCTATTACTTTAGTTTAACATATATAACGGTCATCATAAATAATGTAATTTAATAAATTTTCAAAGTTTTTGGTTTAATCTATTATTTCATATAACATAAGATACTCAACATCCTAATTATTAAGGGGAAATAATCACTGATATCTCAGGTTTTTACATTCTACCCCCTTAATAAATTTCACCCTCAAAATTTGATTTCATACACTAAGTTTAAAACAAAATAGGGTAATTTTCTTTCATATCCTCTTTAGGTTTCTAGATTACCTCTAAATACATATGGTTTATCCAAATTACTCTAAAAATGTGATTTGTGTTGTTGTTAAGAACTTTATCTTTTTAGTCTGATATCTTGATTGGTTTCTCATCATAAGAGTGATCATTCTCCAAATGTACAACCTCTAAATTAATTACATATGATGGATATAATATGTACTTCTTCAAGAGGGATATAAAGAGAACATCATGTACTTTGGATAGGTTTGGTGGAAGCACTAGTCAATACACCACATCTCTGATTTGATCAAGAATCTCAAAGGGGCTAATATATCTTGAACATAGCTTCCCATTATTCTTAAATCTCATGACTCACTTCTACAAAGATATATGGTGGAAAACTTTATCACAAACCTCAAACTCTAGGTCCTGTCGATGGTTATCAGCATAACTCTTTTGTCAACTATATACTACTTTGATGTTTTGTTGAATGGTTGTGACCCTTTCTACCATTTCTTTGACCATTTCAGGTCCTAGAAACTTTCATTTATATACTTTATCCCAAATCACAGGTGTTTCACATCTTTATCCATAGAGGGACTTGTATAGTGCCATTGGGATGATTGGGTGGAAACTATTGTAATAATACTTAACCAGAGAAATATATTAGTCTCATACTCCTTTAAAGTTCATAGATAAATCTCTCAATATATCCTCAAGTGTCTGTATATTCCATTCATATTGTACATAATTCTTGGGATGATATTTCATACTAAAGTTTAACTTTATTTTTAGATCATACTGAAGAATCTCCTAGAACTTTGAGGTGATCCTTGGATCTTGATTAGATATAATCTATAGTTGTATTCCATATAGCCTCACCACTTCTATAATGTATATATTTTCAAGGTGATCAAATGATAAGTCCTCTCAAATAGTAATGAAGTGAGCAGTCTCTGTAAGATGGTCCACCACAAGACATATAATATTATTCCCTTTCTACTTTGTCATACCATCCTTCACTTAAAAACACATTAGTCACTTCTATATATATTCCAAAATATCCCTATTCATATTGTTTCATCAATATCATTCATGGAGATCTCAATAAATTTCTTTCCAAGGTGGATGGATAATTTCTGATATAAGCGTCATTCAGTAGCTTCTTCCTTATATCTGGATCTTATGGAACGTAAAATTGTTTCCCAAATCTCTCAACTCCTTTATCATCAACCTTGAATTCAGGAGTTTCCCCTTTATCACAATATCCACTTTCTTATGTATCTCTACATAATCCCTTTAAGATTTCTTAATCTTCTCAAGTAGTGATAGTTGAGAAATCATTTGAGAAGGGTGGGATGGTTCACATTTCTTAATGATTCCCTTTTCTATAATTCACATGTCCAATAAGATCAAATCCTTCTTAATCCTAATCATAGATAATTTTTCAAGATATTTTCTACTTAGAGAATCTGCCACTTTTTTTCCTCCCTAGGTGGAAGGGGATTTATAAATCATAATACTTGATCATCTATATCCAAGTTCATTGGTTCATATTGAGATTTTTCTATGTGACTATATATTTCATGTTTTTGTGGTCCATGTATATATATATCACACTTCTCTACATAGACATAATGCATCTGAATTTTTAACATGAATATTACTTCAAGTAACTCAAGATCATGCATCATATAATTTTTTGTATAAATATTTAACTATCTTGTGGTATAGGAAAATACATTATCATTTTTCAAGAGTACACAAACTAAGACCTTTTTTGATGCATCGCTATAGATAACAAATCCTTCCCCACTTATGAGTATAGTGAGTACAGGTGTTGTGGTTGGCCTCTTATTTAGTTACTTGAATCTCTCTTCATACTCATATGTACAGTCATACTTCACTCACTTCCATGTAATCTTGGTTATCATGTTTTAAAATCTTGATATATCTCTCACAAATCACTGATAGTACTCGGCTAATCCAAGAAAACTATGGATCTCCATCACTGATGATGGTCTAGGCTAATCCTAAATCACCTTAGTCTTTTAAGGGACCATAGATATCCCCTTACAAGTGAAAAAATTCCCCAATTATTCCACTTAATCTATCCAAAACTCACATTTAATATACTTTGAATATAACTTCTCCTTCCTTAAAGTCTTAAAAAACATTCCAATTATCTTTATTTTCCTTGTTTATTTTGGATTATATAATAATATCATCTATAAATACTACCATAAATTTAACAAGGTAATATATAAAGACTCTATTCATTGTGACCATAAATATTTCTGTAGAATTAGAGATTCTAAATGGTGTGACTATGAATTCATAGTAACCATATCATGTATGAAAGGTGGTCTTTGGAATATCCTCATTCCTTACCTTTAACTGATGATATCCTCACGGAAGTTACACTTAATAGAATTATTGATCTCTATGTTATTTATCTAAAAAGTCATAAATTTTTTAAATATGATACATTTTATTTATCATGATCTTTTTGAGTTCATAATAATTGATACATATATGCATAGACCTATACTTCTTCTTGACAAAGAGGACTGGTTCATCCCATGTGAAGCACTTGGGTGTATAAAACTTATGATTGTATGTTCTTGTAATTTCTTATTCAGTTCATCTAGTTTAATGGGGATTAGTCTATATATATTCTTGGATATTGGAAAAGATATAGGTATAAGTACAATTGAAAAATCAACATCTCATTCAGGAGGAAGACCAGAAAATTATTTGGGAAAAAGATCAACATAATCCCTTTTAATGGTCATTTCTACAAGAGTGGTCCTCTCCTTTGATTTAATAATCTGAGCTATATATTCTTACTCATAAGGAAATAATATCTATGCTTTAGAATAATATTCCAAAGTATATTCATCCTCCTCCTTACACATGAATATAATCAGAGGGTAATTTGTGATATAGAAGGGGATTTCCTCCTCCTGTTAGTTGATGTAGGCTCTATATAGGGAAAAACCATTACATTCCCATAATATAATCAGATTACATTATAGTTATTATTATAAGGTTTTATATAAGATTAATCCCACAAATATCATCTTTGGAAGAGTTTTTTACTTGATAACCTTTATGTTTTTCAATGGTGTTTGAATAGTTCTACTAAACTTACATGATATGAAGGAGTGAATTAAAATATATGATATAAGATATTTTAAGTTCATTAATGGATAATGAGTTCACCTTTTACTATTTTATTCTAGTTCTAGTCATTTAATTTATCCAAAATAAACTTAGGGATGAAAATACTTTGATTAATGCATATATAAAGGGTAAACACAAAATATTGAAGAAGTAACACATACATGATGTACAGAACCTAACTTATGAATATTTAAGTAAAATTCTATATAATCCATGGTCATATTCAAAAAATGTTCTATAACTTAATTATGTTCCATAAAAAATATTTTAAAATCCATTATAATAGTTTTTAAAGAGAATGTAAATTAACCAAAGCATATCCCCCAGGATTCTCTAGTCAGGTGTGCAATTAGGACTCTTTGTCATGCACCAGGTCATGGTTGATTTAATACCAAAAATTCTATATTTAGTGTTATTACCCTATGGTACAATTATTACATATCATGTATCCACTTTCTAGTATCCATACTGGGATGTAATTTCAAGGAAAACCACACAGTCTCAACTTTTAAAAAAAATAGGATGTTCTTTTTCATTTAGGCTTTTACCTTGGACTTATCCTTAGGGTTATCACTAAATTTTTATTATATTAATATAAAAAAACAAATATACCTTACTTTTATTCCTACTATGGTGACCCAAGCCTTAAACATGATTTATTTAATAATTATTAACATAATTTTCCAGTAAATACACACCGAGGATCAAGTGGTCTAATGTCTTCAAAAGACTATACATACAAATATATCATACTAAAAAAATCATATTTATTTAAAACTATAAATATTTATTCTAAATCCCATGGATCTTTTAAAACCTTATAGTATATCCTAAGGAAAATACATAAGGAAAATGGTGAGATAGAAATCCTATAAGGGACTAAACATGGAAAGAAAGCATAATATGATATTTAGGAGGAACAACATGATATGATAAAGAGGGTGATCATAAGAATGTATAAATTACATATTTAAATAATTTAATAATATAATATTCATGTGTAAATAATATAAAATATTATATTTTAAATGTAATTCAAGGGTCTCTCCCAAGATGATCATCATAAAGTGGACAAAATGCCATGATGGATTTAGGTTTACTCCTTAATACCGTATATAACATCTCATGAGATATAAATATTCACCCAATTCATTTGTGGGATATATAATTATACAAACACCCATCACATAAACAAAAATCATACATATATATTCCACATGAAGAAAATAAACCATACATAAATCATAATCATGATCAAACCCATGAGAAACAAATAGGTTTCATAATTTTGATTCATGGGATAACCAAAGGCCAAATAATAAGGATTTCTAAGAGAATAAGTAGTTGAATAATTTGTATGTTCATATTTTAAAATTTAACATATATATTTATCATTTAGGTAAAATATATAGAATTCATGAGAAGAATCAAGAAGAAGAGGTAATAAAAATGTACCACTTGGGTGAAGATTTTATGAAATAGATAATAGATATTTTAAAGAAGGAAATATATAATTTTTTTAAATAAAACCATAATTGAACCAAAATGGTTCTCCATATAATAATTAGAGTCTTTTATAATCTATTCATGGTTTAAAAAAAATTTATTAGTGTTACACTCGACATGAGATAAGAATTAGGAAAGCTATTTTAAACCAGGTTTACTGAAAAGTGGGGGCTTTCAAAGGAAAATAAAAAGTTGTATAACCCAAAAAAAGAAAGGTATATTTAACTATTTAAATATTTATGAGACATATATAAAAAATATAATAGGTAAATGAGAATAATATTTCATAAAAGTGAGAAAACTAAAGAGGACTTGTAACTAGAAAGTCACGAAGGAGGTACGGACGATCCCTTACCTCAGGTTCCAGATTCATTCTTTGAACCCAATTAACTTAATGAATAACCAAATTAATTTTATTAAATACTTAATTAATAAACTAATTCATATATATTTCATTTTAATATCATATTATATTTATTTATAATATATTTTTCTTTCCTAAACCGGTTACTTGAGGTTGTTCGGTCAATTTTTTCATAGCTCCTTATATATGTTGACCATGGTAAAAAGCATTGTAAAATATTTTCAAAATATAAATAATAAAAATAGTTTTATGTAAATAATTTTTATATATTAAATATATTTTTAAATCTGACGATAATGGGTGGTGATGAAAAATTAAACTCATTGCTCGTGGAGGCGTTAGTTTGTGCATACACACGATTAATGTTTCTATTTCTCAAAGAATGAGTGGGAAAGAATGTAAATGATAATTTAAAATTTCATAATAATATTTATATAATATATATAATATTTATTTATTTATTAAATAATTTTAATCAACCATGAATGATGATGTTGAAAAATGGAAGGCATCGCTTTGTGGAGGCGGTAGTTAGCACAATGCACTTACTACGCTTTTGTTTTTTTAGAGGATGAAGAGGAATAAATAATGGTTATTATATTTTTATGTATATAATAATACTTATTTCATTATATTTTTATGTATATAATATATTTGTAATATAAATATTAAGGAGAAAGGGTCATGAAGAAGGTAATACTTACATTGGAGACTTGATATTATCTTAGATATTTCCTTGCAAGTAAAGGAATTAAGTTAATTTAAAGAGACTATAGGATTATTTATAAGAAAATGTATTCTAGGAAAGTTATTTTTTCATATTTTAAAGAAAATTCAAATGTAAAGTGTAACCATGTATGGTTTTCAATGATATCCTTTTATAAGTGAATAAAAGGGGGCTTTTGGGAATACCCTTTACCCATCCATGATATCACTACACTATTACTTGTTCAATAGAACCAATGTTTCTAAATAATGGATTTAAGGGTGTATTTGGGTATATAAAGTCTCAAAAAAGGCTTTAAATACATGTTTTAAACATGTTATAGGGTTTTTACCATTAAGTTTTTACAATTTACTCATTTACTTTTAAACTATGTAATTAGTTTTAAACTAAGTGATTTTAATTTTTTATTAAAAATAAAAAATAAACCATATTACCAAATTTGGGAGTGATGGAAATAATTTAACCTCTATTTAATAAAATTAAATTTTTAATAATTATAAAATTAAATTTTAAATTAAAATATATAATGTGTAGAAAACCCATTTTAGTAGAAAAATGACATTTTAAACATTATGGATTCTTAATGTTATTTAATATTTATTACCAACTAAATGAGTGTTGATATATTTTTTTATGTGTTTATACATCATATTAGATTCATTATATAAAGGATTAAAATTTTATTTATTTGATATAAATTCCTTGATAATAATAAAATTATAATTTTAAAATAATTGTTTCACCATTATCATTGTAATTAGCTTTAATCTCACTAAAATTATATTTATTCTTAAAAAAATAAATTGAACATGTTATATAATATTGAACTATTTAATTAAAATAGGAAATTAATTTTTTTATATTTAATTTTTGAAAGTGATAAAGTCAAATTTGTATTATAAGTGCGTAAAAATAGTTATTAGTGTGAAATATTGCTTTCGTTTTAAAAATATTAAATAGGAGTTTTATAAATTCAACATGGTATTTTGAAACGATTTATTTTAATTATTAAATTTTATATATATATATATATCTGTATGTGTGTGTTTTTTATTAAACTCTTAAGTCATTTCTTGTAAAAAAATGATTGTTTTTAGCAAAATCGGTACTTTTACTATTCACCTAAAAATCAATTATTTTAGAAAAAAACATATTTGGATAATATTGATATACTCAATCCATAAATTAAGTTAATTAGGTAAAATTAAATTTCAAAATTTATTATAAATATGGGAATTAAAAATTTTGTTACTACTATCTATTCCTCCAAGTTTAACGTCTATAATGAACATCTTAAATAGTTTAATTTTATTAAAGTTTTACAATTTTTGGTTTAGTATACTATTGAATGAAACATATGATACTCAAAACCATACTTAATAATTATAAGTAATAACTTATTGTAAAGACCTGTAAATTTAAAGGAAAATTTTTTTCTTAAATTCTTTGGGATTTTACGAGTACGCGGTTTCTAACGGCACCTGATTTCGAGGCCTGGTGTGCCCAGAATCAATTTTCAAAGTTTAGCACGGGTACGTTCAGTGAACGAAGGGTTATTCTATCTTTTGAACCGGAGCTTAGAATTTAAATCTGAGGGCACCGATGAAACCGCAGCACCGATAATTGCTTAAGAGGACCTTTACCGAAGATGTGTTTTCTTTGGAGGAGTTGTTAAAAAAAAGTGGTTTAATTAAAAAGTGAATAAAATTGTGTACAATTTTATTTATAATTCTAAGGAGATTTTATCCTACATGGGGGAGTTAGGGTGGGACCCACTAACATCCTAACTACCCATGTGAGGATAAATGTGAGGTGGGGCCCGCACGAGCCCCAACCCTTCACATTCCTTAAACCCCCCCCCCCCCCATTAAACCCTTGTATTTAATTGGGTAACTCCCCACTCTCCCGTATTAATTTATGCCAACACACACTTAATCAATTAATTGAATTGAGTGTTTAAATTTTGTAATTTGAATGCATGGCATGTTTGAATAAAATAAGAGGAGCCTTATTTTATTTGTTGGTTTTCTTGTTGTGTGGAGAATTGGAGGAGCGAGCTCTAGTTCCTTTTGAAGAACTTCTTCTCCAATGAAGAACGCCAACTCTCCAATGAAGAACGCCGACTCTCCACCAAAGAACGCCAACTCTCTGACGAAGAACGTCAACTCGGCAGCTCGGTTTCTACATCCTCTTCTTCCTCCGTGACAAGGGAGGAGACACCGTCGATGACGGAAACGACGACATCGTCCACGGCGCTTGACAACCACGAACTTCCTTCAAGGTAGGGGTTGTCTTCTTTGTTTGAATTCCTATTTATCTTTATTCTCCGTCAATGTATGGTCGCCTATTATCATCGTAACAGGAAGAGATCAGACCCCAAAAACACGGCCGATTCTCCTCCCCTTTTTTTGTTGATCTTCGCTGATGTTTGGGGTGAAGGTGGCACAGTGTCATTGCACCATGCAGGGACGAAGAGAACCGCGGCCGTAGCGGGCCACGGCAGTGGTGCACGGTGCCGTCGCGCCACGCCGGTGAGGCCAAAGGAGGACCGCGGCTGGAGCGGGTCGCGGCGGTGGTGCGCGGCACCGTCGTGACGCGCCAGTGAGGCCGAAGGAGGCCGCAGCCATGAGCGGGTCACGGCGGAGGGGCGTGGTGCCGTCGCGCCGCGCCGGAGAGAATAGTCGTGGCCTAAGGCTGCGGCGGACTAGCAGGGCTGATCGGGCTTGGCTGGCCGTCGGCGCTCCAGGAGGCGTGACCCCCGCGGGTCCCGCAGCAGCTCACAACTAGCCGGCCATTAAGGCCAGCCGTTACCTGAAATAGGGGGGTGTGTACCCCCCCCCCCCCCCGACAGATTCTTAGGGCGGACTCCATGGGTCCGCTATTTCGGAAACAAGGTGGTGGCGCCCCCCTTTGCGCCCCGCTCGGCCAGCGCCGAGCCGCAGCCGGCTTCCAAGCCGGGCCGCACGGGTTGGGCCGGCCACGCTCACTGGGCCGCGCCGCACCCAATCGTTTCAGACCCGGACCTGGGTCGGGTCGACCCGGTTCGGGCTGACACAGGGGGTATTGGGCCGGGTCGGGCTAGGCCTAGACCCCCTATTTTCGGACCACGTTCGTTCAAACACTCATATCTTGGGCTACAGACCTCTGATCGATGCACCGTCAATTGCATAGGGATTCTTGGATCGAGACAGTCGTTTAGGTATATTACACTTGAGGTTTAGGTGAAGTTTTGGTATGTCCGGGTTGGTTTGAACTCGAAACCAATCGGGCCCTTGGAGCGGAAATGCTTATAACTTAAGGACCGGACGTCTGAATGATGTGCCATCAATTACGTTGAATTCATCTTAGTGAGACGGTTCTTTTGTCTTACTCCAATCGAGGTTTGGATGACTATGGATATCAGCCGGGCGTCGGATTGACGTGCAGTCTGTCGCGTTTAGTTCTTTTGTACAAGACGGAACTATGTGATACATCAACTCTGGACTTCATGACAGTTGATGTATTGAACCTCTTGGCTCATGGAGCAGACCCTCCCAGAATCGAGCATGCTATGTGCGGGAACCCTAGAGCTTGCTGCGACTGCGACGACGATGACGATTGTACTTGGATACTACGTGGGTTCGGCAGCGAGGACGACTGTACTTGGATCCTCTGTGGGTTCGGCAGCGATGACGACTGTACTTGGATCCTACGTGGGTTCGGTAGTGATGGTTACTGTACTTGGATCCTACGTGGGTTCGGCAGCGATAACTTCTGTACTTGGATCCTATGTGGGTTCGGTAGAGGAGATGATTCAGAGGCTACATCTAATCATATCCACCCCTCTTCGTGAGTAGTATACCTATGTGAGCTAAGTCTTGACTTCCAATCAATATCATCGATATGATTGACTTGCTTTCCTGTGTGGATTGGGTTGTGCTTTCTTGTGTGTACTGGGTTGTACTTGGGCTCGTGAGTTGGAGCTGAACTGGAATTGATGACTTTGGTATACGTATGGGCATATACCTAAGTAGAGTTGGTTGATACTTTGTGTTTGTATCTTTCTTTTGTGGTAAATCCTTTGTGGATTCTGGGAGGCCTTCGGGGGTCTTGGGGTCCCTACTGAGTATCATATACTCACCCATGCACGGGTTATGCTCGCACTACGTTGTGTTGGTTGCAGATGACGGACAGCACTGAGCATGGTTGAGGCTTGTGGAGAGGAACAGTATCCGGAGGTGGACTATCAGGCGGGACGTACACAGAGCGGACGACCAGACCCGAGGAGCTGAGGAGACCATCTGTACCCACCCTTCAGGTCGGATATCCGGAGGATGACTCGGTGGTTGCTGATTTACTTTACTGCTGATGTACTTTCTTTTCAGTTGTATTGTACTTTCAGTTGGGTTTGTATTCTGGACCATTTACTTTTCCGCACTTACTTTTGTACTCAGTTTACTTAGTGTTTACTTCATATTGCGTACTCTATTGTGTTGTTAACCTGTATAAAGGCAATGTCTTCCCTTTTTATCAGGATTTACTCCTTTGGTGCTAGTCACCAGCCCCTGGCCTATGGAAGGCGGGCTCGGGGTAGTCATAGCATGGGCCCCAAGGACAGGTCGTGACAAATTGGTATCAGAGGAGTCGGTTCTACCGCAAAACTTAGGACTCTGATAATTTCTTCTATGTGAAGCAATAATGATTAGAGTATTGAGTGTGTTTATCAATCCAGGGAGTCCAGTTTTGGTGCGGCAGCCGACGTATCCGTACACTAGGACCCTGACTTCTGGTTTTCGACTCAGTGCACGAAAACATTGATTTCATGTGTGTTTAAAATTTTTCTATGTGATTACTTTGTGTCATCTCACCAGGTATACTATATTAACAGTGGCACACCTGTTTCTTTTCAGGATGGCCTCATGATGGTAGCCAGCTAGGGTTCCGAGCTTTGTGTGAGATGGAAGCCCACCGAGCGATGAGGCCTCGGTGCAGGGCCCCATTACAGTGAAGGCATCGGTGGTACCTCTACCTGTCAAGCCACTAATGCCCCCAGTCCTAGCAATTGAGAGTGCACGTCGCCTGAGTGCACTGCATGAGTTTCAGCATCAGGGGCCACCCAGGTTCCATGGAGAGACGGACCCTCAGGCAGCCGAGGATTGGCTGCAGGCTATCGTCCGAGTCTTCATATTAGTAGGGACACCAGCTGACCTCATGGTGATCCTTGCGGAGAGTCTCCTGTACACAGCAGCAGGTAGATGGTGGAACCTGATGCTCCAGGTTCACGATGAGGCATCTCTACTATGGATGGACTTCGAGAGCCTCTTCTGCTCGGAGTTCATTCTAGCCACCCTTCGTGCAGTGCACATCTAGGAGTTACTACAGCTGCGGCAGGGTAGCATGACAGTAGCCCAGTACTCAGCGAGATTTATTGATCTCTCACGCTACAACACAGAAATGGTATGGGACCCATTCGTCCGGGCCCGGACCTTCGAGCAGGGACTGAGGCATGAGATCAGAGCTTCGATGATCTCCCTCAGCATTTCGACACAGGAAGGAGTACTGGAGAGAGACCTTCTTGTATATAGATTTCTTGCTGAGCCTACACCAGCAGCGAGACCTACCACATGGCGACACGTAGTAGAGTCTTCTGCAGCCGGCAGTAGACAGATGTCGTAGAGGTCCAAGTGGACCAGACCATCAGGTGGGAGACCTCAGGATACTCGTTTGGAGGTGTGGGGCACACGCAGCAGATCCAGTCATACGAGACGCAGACAGTGCTATTCATGCGGCGGGTAGGGCCACATGGTTCGTGACTGCCCGACCCGCCATGCAGAGGAGCAGCAGACAGTTGAGGGACCACCCAGGAAGAGGCATAGGTTCGACCGTGGAGGTCCGTAGGGAGAAGGCGGACGAGGTAGAGGAGCTGACTGAGCAGCAGGTGGTGGAAGACGCTTCGGGACTCTACCACCACCACCACCGGGAGGTCCACCCCGACCAAAGGGAGCTGGCAGACAGAGGCAGGCTCAGCTTCAGGCAGTGGAGACATACAACCACGGCACACCTGAGATGATTCGAGGTACTATCTGTGTCTGCACCACCCTTACTTCAGTTCTTATAGACACAGGAGCGAGTCATTCTTTCATTGTCGCTGCCCTTGTTTGGGGCTCGGACATTCCGACAGAGCCGTTGGCTCGATCCTTACGGCTAGAGACTCCTATAAGAGCAGACTCGATGATTACGCACTGGTGCTGGAAGTGTGATATTACTCTAGGAGTCAAGAGCTTCAGCTGGGATCTTCTTGTAGCGGCGTTGAGGCCTTATGATGTCATCTTGGGCATGGATTGGTTATCTACAGTCCATGCTCAGATCGACTGTATTAGGTGCAAGGTGCGGTGTGTCCGCACAGATGGGAGCAGGTTCACCTTCACCAGTGAGAAGGGAGTCTTTTCAGTACAGGATGGACTCACATAGAGGAGAGGATAGCCGAACACCCATCTGTTGGCTACTCTCATCCTAGGAGTAGTTGATGTGCGGATTCCAAGTTTTCCGGTTGTGGTGGATCAGTATGCGGACGTTTTTCCTAACGACGATCCAGGACTACCTTCTCGCAGATAGGTAGACTTCTATATTGACCTATACCCCAATATAGCCCAGATATCTACTCCAGCATATTGTATGGCTCCCACTGATCTTCAAGATCTACGGGTATATCTAGAGGACTTTTAGGGTAAGGGATTCATCTGACCCAGTGTTTCACCCTGGGCTTCCCCAATTTTGTTCTCCAAGAAGGCGGACGAGATCTTGCGACTGTGTGTCAACTACCGTCGCCTGAACCAGGTGACTGTGAAGAACAAGTATCCACATCTGAGGATAGATGATCTCTTCGATCAGCTCAAGGGAGCATGATGGTTCTCGAAGATAGACCTCAGGTCAGGCTATCATCAGCTCAGAGTTCGAGACGAGGATGTGCAGAAGATGGCCTTCAGGTGTTGGTATGGCCACTATGAGTTCTTGGTTATGCCTTTCGGCATAACCAATGCTCTAGAAGTGTTCATGAGTCTCATGAACAGGATCTTCCAACCTTACCTCGATCTATTTTTCGTAGTATTCATCGATGACATAATGATTTACTTGACTACTGAGGAGGAGCACGCCTACCACTTGCGGGTTGTACTGGACACACTCTGAGAGAACCAGCTTTATGGTAAACTCTCAAAGTGTCAGTTCTGGATTTGAGAGGTCCACTTCTTGGGCCACATCATATCTGAGGTGGGAGTTGTGGTGGATCCTGCGAAGATCGAGGAAGTACTAGTTTGGGAGCCACCCAGGAGCGTGATGGAGGTGCGGAGTTTCCTAGGTCTGGCTGGGTACTATCGGAGATTTGTGCCAAACTTCTCCATAGTTTCAGCACCACTTTCAGCTTTGATGAAGAAGGGAAAACTGTTGGATCTGAATCTACGGATTACACACAAGAGGGGGGTGAATTGTGTCTTTTCAAAATTATTACAATTTCTTCAATTTAGACAAATTCTGTCCACTATGCTTTTGCACGATTAAATATGCAGCGGAAAAAGTAAAAGCATGAACACACGGATGTATAGTGGTTCGGGGAACAGAAGGCCCCTAGTCCACTCCACCAACGCTCAAATCCACGAGCTTGGCGATTTTCACTATCTGGTCCTCGTTTCCACAGACCTGTTCACAACTGAGTACAGGCAGTTGACACCTTTACAAGATTCAGGAAAACACAGCCTTCCTGGTTCAAACACGAACCCACACAGCTTAGAACGAGAAGCCGATCACTCAAAAATAAAAAAGGGTTTCGATAAAGAAAACACTTCTCCAGTTGTTCTTCACAATTGCAACAGAATGCAATTGACAGTAGATAGATCGTTGTCTTCAGAAAATAAAGATCTGTAATCAAAACAGTTCTGAGTCGATCTAGTTGCAATAGATATTACCAGAAACTTCACAACTTCAGCAGCAATAGATTCACAACAGATAGTCGATGTAGAACACGTGAATCTGCTATCAAGATCTTCCTTCGGCAATAAAGGTTTTACACTTCTTCTCGATTACCAGAAAAGAACGCCTTTTCTCAGTCTCTGTTTCTTGCTCGTTAAAAGATCAATCTATATATTTCACACACTTTCCTGTGTATATATATATATCCGAAGTTTCCAAGATAGAACATATATATATTCAAATCTGAGAAAATCTTCCGCATAAATAGATCCATGAAAATCTCCTTTAGATTTGCGATATTAAATGAAATAACAGAGCCGTTGTAACTCCCCTGAAGAATCGGCATAAAAAGCTCCGTTTAAATCAATCAGTAATCCGTTGAAAATCGTCTTTGATTCAGTCAAAGTCGTACTTAAGAATCGGCTCGAAATCCGCTTAATAATCCGCTTGTTTGACCAATGCAAAAGGAAATATCATCTGTCAAAAATATCCCGACGCCAAACGTAGGGTTGATGACGTGGCTCCAAACGTAGGGTTCACAAACGTAAGGTTCACAAACGTAAGGTTCAGAACGTACATACTTTCTCTTCAGCATTCAAACGTAGGGTTGATCATCCATACTTTGTCTCGCTTCAACTCTCCAAAGAACGTACGATTGATTATAAAAGTAAGGTTGATGATCCATACTTTTGAGAAACAAACTCAACACTGAAAACTAACGTACGGTTTCTCTTCCATACTTGTCCAACAACGAAAACGTAAGGTTCCTTCCAAACGTAATGTTCTTCTTCCATACTTTTCAACAACGTAAGATTCATTAACCATACGTTTCAAAATAACGTAAGGTTCCTTAACCATACGTTTCTTTTAACATAAAAAGTAAACTTTTCATCCATATGTTACGTTCATCAACGTAGGGTATGAACAGTGATTCCAGTACGCGCTAAAATTGATCTCGCGCTACAGTGATTCCAGAACACGCTAAAATTGATCTTGCGCTACAGTGATTCCAGAACACGCTAAAATTGATCTTGGAATAAATGAAGTATGAAATCTCGTTGTATGAAATAAATAAATAAAATAAATTCCTGAAAAATACTCAACGAAATAATTAGTAAATAATTAAGGGTATTTGTGAGCATCAAAATCATCATAAAGAGACAGAGTATTATTTGAAATAATCTCCCCCTTTAAAAAACATTATTTTGAATTGTTTGAAAACAATACATTTCTCAACAATCTCCCCCTTTTTGATGATCACAAAACCCATAAAATAATAGAACTAATTTAATTGAAATCTTTATTGAAAAAATTAGTTTTATAAAATTTTAGAATTCTGAAAGGATTAAAACAATATTTAACTATAATAAAATTTCTCCCCCATAAAAATAAATTTTCAGCTAAAAAATAGATAAAAGATAAATGTATTCTCCTATATATCCAAATTTCTTCATAGGAAACAAATGAATTTAAATGTTGTGTTTATCCAAATTCTCCTCCTTTTTGTGATATCAAAAAGAATGAAAAATTACGGATTTGAACACATTCAATATTGCACTGAACTATAAGTAAATGCTATAATTAACTGTGTATGAATAAGTGAATTTGTTATACTGGCTAACTTAATCATAAATCAATAAACAACAAAACAAAAAGAAGTAAGAAAAGAATTTTCATTCACAAGCTGTTATATATAAACGATTGTGATATACAGAGGAATCAAGGTTCATAGATAAGACAGGGAAGAAAAAAAGGGTGTCTATCTCCTTTGAATCGCGGTCTTGATCTCTGTAAACTGTTCTCTGAGCCTCTTCATCATCCCATCTCCTAACTTGATGATAAGATCTCTGTTCTCTTGAGTCATATGAATATCTTCAATCAAATTAACTCTGAAAAACTCATGCATTCTTTCTTCTTTTTCAACAAAAAGAGCCAGTTTCTCTGATAACTGATTCAAAAGAATCCTAATCGGTTGCTCTCCAGATGTCAACTGATCCACTAAAAATTTCTGATTATCTAGCAAAACTGACAAAGGGGCACTATTACACTGAAGATCGTGTAATCTGTCACTCATATTGCTCATTGCTGCAGTAATTGCTTGAAATCTCCGAATCAAATCAGGTGAAGAGCCTGATCCACTCACAGCATTGTTTGCAACAGACTCAAATTTATTCTCCATGTAAATCTTCATCTCAGACAAATCATCTTTCTTTACCATCTCTGATTTTAACTGATCAACAGCATGCAGCATATCAGTCTTAAACAAATCTACTTCCTGTCTTGAAACAGTAGATTCTTTCAGCTTTTGAAACTTCAACTGCTCTAAGTTCAGAGAATTTCTGAGACTATCATTCTCAGATTCTAATTGAGAGATACGCTTGTACAACTCAACAACTTCTTCTTTTCTCGAATCAGGGGCACCCTGTGCTCTATTCTCATGTCCAGAAATAGGTTGATGAGGCAGGGTAAGTGGTAAAGAATCTGCATCTGACTGTTCTTTGTCCTTGTCCTGACAAGGTTGATCCACTGAACTAGCTTTTGAAGCCTGAAACTATTCCACTGGAAAATCTTCTTGAAGTACCTCTGTATTAGCTTCAGAAGTACGTTCATCACGAACAGTAGTCTCTCTGACTTCTACTGAATGGTCAAGAACAATATTTTCATGTAAATCTTGAGGTCGGGCCACTTCTTCACCAGGCACTGCCTCCATAAGTTGTTCTTGTGGAATTACTTTTTCAACAGCCACAGCAGCAGATTGAGGTTCTTTTTGGATTTCCAGTTGAGCTGCTGGTTCCTCTATCGGTGCAGTCTGCTCCACAATAGCTTCTCTCACAAATGAATAAGAAATTACCGGTTCAGAGGATTTCAAGGCAGGAGAGATAATTTCTTCATCAATTGACCTCTTCCTTCTAGATTGAAGTCCTTCTTGACTTCTCTCTTCCTCAACTTCCTCCATCTCAAAGAGAATTCTCCTTGCCACTATACTAACCCTTGATTTTGCTTGTCCCTCCTTGGACTTAGCCGGTTGAGCCTGAGCACTCTTCGAGTCTTCCTCAGCTCCAACAGGTAAGAGTTTTCCTTTAATTGTGCTCCAGAAGTATCCTACTTTCCTTAAAGTTACAGCATTAAAAACATTACTGTGGTGACATTTCACCCCAGCATCTACCAATCTGATCATTCCTCTTTTATGCAAAAACAAAGAAATGAACCTTCCATAAGGGAAAAAGGTCATTCTTGCTTCACTCTGACAGTAGTATCTCAGATATCTTATCATAAACCGAGGAAAATTAAACTTAATATCACACATCAGAAGATACATTATGTACATGTCAGGGTATAGGATTTTCTCCATCTCAGCCATCCTTGGTGCTAAACCAGTCTGAACAAATTTTACCAAGATTTTATGATCGGGCTCCAAATCTTTAATAAACATTTTCTTTATCACTCTGGTTCCAAACAGAAAAGACATAATGTCTTCAGACTTATGTACAGAATCTCCAATATTCCGTAAATCGAAATGAAAAACTCCTTCATGAGGGCAGTTAAGAATTTTACTTATCTCTACAGATGATATGGAAAAGTCCTTATCCTCTATTTGAGCCAATAAACTATCCTCCGTATCTCCAAGGCTAAACTGAACAGTTCTAAAGAAATGTCTCATTTCTGCCTCATATAGAAACTCAGAATTTGCACTATTAAAAGCTTGCTCAAGGCTTTGAAACGACAACGCTTGCTTTAACAGTAAATTAGTTTCAAACAGCCATTCTAAATCTATGACTTTACCTTGCAGTATTTTCCGACCAACTACTTTAGGTTTCTTTGCAGCACTACTCTCAGCTTCATCTGGACGCTTAGTCTTTGCCATTTCAACAACGATTTCTGAAGGTTCGAAAGTTTAGGGTTTGAAGATTCAGAAAAGGGTTTTGGAGCAGATGTGCGGTTTTAGGTTTTCGAAAGGGTTTTCGAAAAAGGTGAAACAGTTTAGAAGGTGAAACGGTTCTGACAGCCTTGATTCCCGTGTAATCACTAATCATTACTTTTATTTAAAAAAAAATAAAAATACTTATAGCGGGAAACAGAAATTAAGCAGAATTCGAAAACAGAATAAGATTTAAAAAAAATTATTTAAAATTAAATAAACCTAACTCCCCCTTAATAAATTCAAACCTTGCCGTGGGAAGTGGTTTAGTAAAAATATCTGCTAATTGATTTTCTGTATTTACAAATTCTAAAAATATATCCTTTTTAAACACATGATCTCTTAAAAAGTGATGTCTTATATCAATGTGCTTAGTTCTAGAATGACTAATAGGATTTTTTGAAATATTAATTGCACTAGTATTATCACATAAAATAGGTGTATTGTTGAAATTTAATCCAAAGTCCATAAGAGTGTTTTTCATCCACAACACCTGTGCACAGCAACTACCTGCAGACACATATTCTGCCTCGGCTGTTGACAGGGCAACTGAGTGTTGTTTCTTACTAGACCATGATACTAAAGACTTTCCTAAAAAGTGACATGTTCCTGAAGTAATCTTCCTATCTAATCTACAGCTTCCAAAGTCAGCATCTGAATATGAAATTAAATTAAAATCAGAGGTTTTTGGATAAAGCAGAGATTGATAAATAGTACCTTTTAAATATCTAAAAATTCTTTTAACAGTAGTTAAGTGGGATTCTTTGGGATTTGATTGAAATCGATCACAAAGACATACTGAATACATTATATATGGTCTACTAGCAGTAAGATATAACAAACTACCAATCATACCTCTATATAACTTGTTGTCCACTGATTTTCCAGTTTCATCCAAATCAAGTTTTATATTAGTACACATAGGAGTTGTAAATGTCTTGCTGTTTTCAAGTCCAAATTTCTTAAGTAAATCAGTAATGTATTTGCATTGATTTAAAATATTTCCAAAATCTTTTTGAAATATTTGAAGACCCAAAAAGAAATTTAATTCTCCCATCATACTCATTTCAAATTCTTTTTGCATTAATTCTGAAAATTAATGACAAAGAATTTTATTGGTTGATCCAAAAATTACATCATCAACATAAATTTGAACCAACAAAACATTATTTTTCACAGTTTTCTTAAAGAGTGTTGGATCTGCTAGTCCAACAGTAAAATCATTTTTCAAAAGAAAAGAACTTAGTCTTTCATACCAAGCTCTAGGTGCTTGTTTAAGGCCATAAAGAGCTTTAGTAAGTTTGAAAACAGAATCTGGTTTTTGATAATTTTCAAAACCAGGAGGTTGCTCAACATAAACTTCCTCCATTAAATAACCATTTAAAAAGGCAGATTTAACATCCATCAGAAATAATTTAAAATTCATATAAGATGCATAGGCTAAAAGGATTCTAATGGCTTCTAACCTGGCTACAGGTGCCAAGGTCTCATCATAATCTATTCCTTCTTCTTGATTATATCCTTTAGCTACTAATCTTGCTTTATTTCTAGTTATTATCCCTTGATCATCCTGTTTATTCCTAAAGACCCATTTAGTTCCTATTACTGGATAATCATGTGGTCTTTCAACTAATTCTCAAACCTTATTTCTCTTGAACTGGTTCAATTCATCCTGCATTGCTATTTCCCAGCTCTCATCATCTAAGGCTTCTTCTATGGTCTTAGGTTCTTGTTGGGATAGGAAAGCAGAGAATTCAACTATGTTTCCAAAGTTTCTTCTAGTTTGAATACCAGTCTCTAAGTCACCTATCACAGATTCTAAAGGGTGATTCTTTAAGGTTCTAGACTGTCTAGGCATTACATTCAAAGGTTCTTCAGTGTCATGTTCTTCTGAACTGGACTGAATTTCTTTTATATCATTTTCAAAATCATTCTTTAAATTCTCAAGTCTCATGTTTTCATTAGAATCAGGTTCATCTATTTGTTCTATCCTTTTCTCAAAAGGATCAGATTCATCAAATTTCACATGAACTGATTCTTCAACAATCCTTGAATTTTTATTATAGACTCTATAAGCTTTGGAGGTTGCAGAATATCCTAAGAAAATACCTTTATCAGATTTTGGATCAAATTTACCAAGATTATCTTTGGTATTCAAGATGTAAACCTTGCATCCAAAAACTTTAAAGTAATTTACTTTAGGTTTTCTGTTATTCCATAGTTCATAGGGTGTCTTTTTCAAAATAGGTCTTATTAAAATTCTATTCATTATATAACAAGCTGTATTAACAGCTTCTACCCAGAAATATATAGGTAGGCTATATTCATTTAACATAGTTCTAGCCATTTCTTGAATAGTTCTATTTCTTCTTTCTACAATCCCATTCTGTTGAGGTGTTCTTGGAGCAGAGAAGGTGTGTTTAATACCCATGTTTGAGCAAAAGGAATTAAATTCCTGGTTCTCAAATTCTCCACCATGATCACTTCTCAATGAGATTATATTAAAACCATTTTCATTTTGAATAGATTTACAAAAACCTTCAAATAAACTAAAAGCTTCACTTTTAAATTTCAAAAAGAAAATCCAAGTAAATCTAGAATAATCATCAACTAATACATAAACATATAATTTACCAGCTAAACTTGCTACTCTTGAAGGTCCAAACAAATCCATATGGATAAGTTCTAGAGGTTTAGTTGTAGCAACTTTATTAACAGATTTGAATGATGATTTGTGTTGCTTGCCAAGCTGACATGCATCACAGAATCTGTCATTTTCAAATTTGAGACTAGGCAAATCAGAAACTAGATGTTTCTTAGATAATTTATGTAAAGCATATATATTGCAATGACCAAGTCTTCTATGCCAGATCCAGGATTCACTTATATTAGCAGTTAAGCGGTTTACTTGTTGTTTACACAAGGAATACAAATCCAAAGTATAAACATTATCAGTTCTGGGTGCTCTAAACTTAAACAGTTTATCTTTAGAAACAGTACAACTATTTTTAGTAAAATCAACAGTGTATCCATCATCACAGAGTTGAGAGATACTTATCAGATTGTGTTTTAACCCTTGTACATAAAGTACTTTGTTGATTGAGACTGTCTCTGGATCTCCAACTGTTCCAATACCAATAATCTTTCCTTTGGCATTGTCACCAAAGGTGACAAGTCCTCCTTCCTTTCGAGTAAGAGAAGAGAAATTAGCTGAAGTTCCACTCATGTGTCTTGAGCAGCCACTGTCCATATACCATATTTCTTTCTTTCTTTGGTGACCTGCTACCTGCAAAGACATTCAAACAAATTGCTTTGGTACCCATATTTTGTTGGGTCCAGGAGTGTTAGCAAGCAGTGATCTGGGTATCCAGATTTGCTTTGTTTTCTTAAAATTGATTGAATCATATAGATCGTTGGAAATATAAGCTTTCTTAATTCCACATATTTGAGGTTGTCTTAGAAAACAGTTTTTAGCTATATGACCTTTTGTTCCACAGAAGTTACAAATAACCTGTTTAGTGCTAGGAACAAAATAATTTTTCTATAACTTAGGTTTTTCTCCTTTACTTCCAATTCCAAACCTTTCCTTTTTAATTACAGTTTTTCCAAGTATCTCATTTAAGGTGTTTTCTCCTTTTGTAAAAACTAATGCAGCCTTTTTATAAGATTCTACTTCATCCTGTAGAGTTTTTATTTTTGATTCAAAATTAATTTTATTTGAGTCAGCAGAGTTGTATTTGTCAATTAATTCCTTATGTTGTTTTAGCAAAGTATTTCTCTCATCTGAAATAGCTTTGTGCAAGTTCTTTATAGATTTATATTTGTTAAATAATGAGTCATACCTTTCTTCAAGCATATTGCAGTAAGCTGCAAGTTTTTTATTTGAGAAGCTTGTTTCAGAGTTTGATTCATTATTTGAGTCAGAGGAGTAGTATGAGTGTACCTCATCAGTTTCAGCCATGAAACACATATTTGCTTTTAAATTGGCTTCCTCCTTCTCTGAGCTTGATTCAGAAGAATTTATTGAGTCTTCAGAAACACTCCAAGTAGCTTTCATAGCTTTCTTGTCTTTCTGTTCATAATCATCTCTTTTGAAGAATTTCTTCTTCTTTGCATCTTTCAATTTTGGGCAATCCGGTCTGATATGTCCCATCTTTTTGCATTCATAACATCTCACTTCCTTGCTATCCTTTTTGAAGGATTTCATGAAGTCTTTCTTCTTACTGTAGAACTTTCTGAATTTTCTGGCTAGCTGAGCCAGTTCTTCATCCGAATTTGAAGAATCAGAGCTTTCTGATTTAGCACTCACTTCTCTGTTCTTCATCTTTCTATCCTTTTGTTGAGAAGTCACTTTCATAGCAGTATTTTCCCTTTTTATGTAGACTTTATGCTCATTTACCTCATCTTGCATTTCAGCTTCGTACATCATCAATGTACCAATCAGTTCTCTCATAGTTAGATCTTTAACAGAAGTTGATTGTCTGATTGCTGCAGAGATTCCATTCCATCGAGTAGGAAGTACTCTCAGTACCTTCAACGCTTGATCAGCCTGCTTGATTGGTTCTCCTAGAGCTGTTATATTATTGAAAATTTCTGTCAATCTTCCATTCATCTGAGTGATGCTCTCTCCTTCAATCATTCTGAAAGTATCGAATTTTAACTTAGCAGTTGCATATCTCATCTGTCTTACATTATCTGTTCCTTCATAAGCAACAGCTATTGTTTGCCACATTTCATATGCAGTCGGTCATTGAGATACTCTGTTAAATTCATCTGGTCCTAGACCACAGATGATTGCATTCATAGCTTTTGAATTTATGTCATACTCAGCCTCTGTAGCAGCACTCCATGTATCGGGATTTTCAGGAATTTCATAGGGAGTCAGAATCTTTGAATAGACTTTGTAACCAAGATTTTTCAGATAAATAATCATACGTGATTTCCAGCAGCCATAATTATCTCCATTAAAGTAAGGTGCTCTGACCATTGACATTCCCTCTCTCATATCAGCCATGATACACTATGTATAATCTTTAAATACTTCTAGCTTGATAAGACTTTAAAAATAAGAAGCTCCTCCTCTGATACCAATTTTTGGATCTGAATCTACGGATTACACACAAGAGGGGGGTGAATTGTGTCTTTTCAAAATTATTACAATTTCTTCAATTTAGACAAATTCTGTCCACTATGCTTTTGCACGATTAAATATGCAGCGGAAAAAGTAAAAGCATGAACACACGGATGTATAGTGGTTCGGGGAACAGAAGGCCCCTAGTCCACTCCACCAACGCTCAAATCCACGAGCTTGGCAATTTTCACTATCTGGTCCTCGTTTCCACAGACCTGTTCACAACTGAGTACAGGCAGTTGACACCTTTACAAGATTCAGGCAAACACAGCCTTCCTAGTTCAAACACGAACCCACACAGCTTAGAACGAGAAGCTGATCACTCAAAAATAAAAAAGGGTTTCGATAAAGAAAACACTTCTCCAGTTGTTCTTCACAATTGCAACAGAATGCAATTGACAGTAGATAGATCGTTGTCTTCAGAAAATAAAGATCTGTAATCAAAATAGTTCTGAGTCGATCCAGTTGCAATAGATATTACCAGAAACATCACAACTTCAGAAGCAATAGATTCACAACAGATAGTCGATGTAGAACACGTGAATCTGCTATCAAGATCTTCCTTCGGCAATAAAGGTTTTACACTTCTTCTCGATTACCAGAAAAGAACGTCTTTTCTCAGTCTCTGTTTCTTGCTCGTTAAAAGATCAATCTATATATTTCACACACTTTCCTGTGTATATATATATATCCTAAGTTTCCAAGATAGAACATATATATATTCAAATCTGAGAAAATCTTCCGCATAAATAGATCCATGAAAATCTCCTTTAGATTCGCGATATTAAATGAAATAACAGAGCCGTTGTAACTCCCCTGAAGAATCGGCATAAAAAGCTCCGTTTAAATCAATCAGTAATCCGTTGAAAATCGTCTTTGATTCAGTCAAAGTCGTACTTAAGAATCGGCTCGAAATCCGCTTAATAATCCGCTTGTTTGACCAATGCAAAAGGAAATATCGTCTGTCAAAAATATCCCGACGCCAAACGTAGGGTTGATGACGTGGCTCCAAACGTAGGGTTCACAAACGTAAGGTTCACAAACGTAAGGTTCAGAACGTACATACTTTCTCTTCAGCATTCAAACGTAGGGTTGATCATCCATACTTTGTCTCGCTTCAACTCTCCAAAGAACGTACGGTTGATTATAAAAGTAAGGTTGATGATCCATACTTTTTAGAAACAAACTCAACACTGAAAACTAATGTACGGTTTCTCTTCCATACTTTTCCAACAACGAAAACGTAAGGTTCCTTCCAAACGTAATGTTCTTCTTCCATACTTTTCAACAACGTAAGATTCATTAACCATACGTTTCAAAATAACGTAAGGTTCCTTAACCATACGTTTCTTTTAACATAAAAAGTAAACTTTTCATCCATACGTTACGTTCATCAACGTAGGGTATGAACAGTGATTCCAGTACGCGCTAAAATTGATCTCGCGCTATAGTGATTCCAGAACACGCTAAAATTGATCTTGCGCTACATTGATTCCAGAACACGCTAAAATTGATCTTGGAATAAATGAAGTATGAAATATCGTTGTATGAAATAAATAAATAAAATAAATTCCTGCAAAATACTCAACGAAATAATTAGTAAATAATTAAGGGTATTTGTGAGCATCAAAATCATCATAAAGAGACAGAGTATTATTTGAAATAATCTCCCCCTTTAAAAAAAATTATTTTGAATTGTTTGAAAACAATACATTGCTCAACAAAAACCCTTCATGTGGTCAGATAGATGTCAGCGGAGCTTCCAGGAGCTGATCCATAGATTGACCAGTGCACCCATCTTGAGGCTACCAGAGGAAGACGTAGGGTATGTAGTTTACTACAATGCATCAGGGACTGGACTCGGGTGTGTCCTAATGTAGGAGCGGGCAGTGATCGCCTATGGTTCACGATAATTGAGGCAGCATGAGCAGAACTATGCTACCCATGACCTGGAGTTAGCGGCAGTGGTATTCCCCATGAAGATGTGGTGGCACTATCTGATGGGCGAGCACTTTACAGTCTAGTCTGACCACCAGAGTCTCGGGTACATCTTCTCGCAAAAGGACATGAACTTGAGATAGTGGTGATGGCTTATTTCCTCCAAGACTATGACTTTGAGATAGTCTATACTCCTGGGAAGGGGAACGTAGTAGCTGATTCTCTAATCAGGAGATCAGGCATTCAGCTACTTGGAGAGTCGATGGAGAAGCTAGCCGCGTTGCAGATATCCTTTATGGATAGAGATGGAGAATCCTTTTTATAGTCACTCACAGTCACTCCTCCACTACTTCAGCGGGTCATAGAGGCATAGCATGGGGACGTTGATTGTGAGACGCGACGTGCACAGATATCCACAGGACAGGCAGGTGATGTATTTTCTGTAGGTGGAGAGCACGTTATCCTCTTTAGGGGACGTACCATGGTACCAGTTGCTTTACAGAAGGAGGTGTTGAGGGAGTTTCACACTTCCCCATTGGCGGTACATCTAGGAGTAGAAAAGATGTACCAGGATCTCAGACGATAGCACTGGTGGCTGGGTATGAAGAAAGTTGTGGCAGATTTCGTTTCACGATGCCTCACCTGCCAGTAGGTGAAGGCAGAGCACCAGGTACCAGTAGGCTTGGTGCAGCCCTTAGAGGTTCCGGAGTGGAATTGGGATGGGATATCCATGGATTTTGTGACGGTACTTCCACGTACATCCAGAAAACCTGACTCCATCTAGGTGATTGTCAACTGACTCACCAAGTAGACCCACTTTTTACCAATCAGAGATCAAGGCTCAGTGGATAACTTAGGACGCCTCTACGTTCAGAAGATCGTACGGCTTAATGGTGTGCCATCTTCTATCATCTTCGATCGAGATGCTCACTTACCTTCCCAGCTTTGGAAGGGGTTGCAGGAGGCATTTGGGACGTAGCTACATCTGAGCACCGCCTTTCACCCTCAAACGGATGGCCAGACGAAGAGGACTATTCAGACACTCGAGGACATGCTCTGTGCATGTGTCCTTGACTTTGGTCACAACTGGGAGGATCACCAACCTTTGGTAGAGTTTGCGTACAACAACAGCTACCACTCCACCATCAGGATGGCACTATACGAGGCATCGTACGGCCGACCATGCAGATCACCTCTGTGCTGGACAGACCCTGGGGAGTCAGCACTCGTAGGACCAGAGATGATCCAGGCTACGACAGAGAAGGTGTAGATTATCTAGGAGTGGATGAGGACTGCATAGAGCCGATATAAGTCTTATGCTGATAGGATACGGAGACCACTAGAGTTCGAGGATGGAGACCACGTTTTCTTACGGGTCTCACCTCGACATGGATTACGGAGATTTGGCCAAGGTGACAAGTTATCTCTGCACTTCATCAGACTATTCCAGGTTCTCAGCAGGATAGGCGAGGTGGCTTATCACCTGGCTCTTCCACCTCAGTTGCACCGGGTGCACGACGTCTTCCATGTATCTCAACTGAGGAGATACGTGCACGACCCGACGCATATCATTGATCACGGGGAGTTGGACATCGATGACAGGATGAATTTTGCGGAGGTCCCGGTGGAGATCGAGGATCGACAGAAGAAAGTCCTACGTGGACTGTCGATTCCTCTAGTGCGCATCAGGTGGCAGAACGGGAACCTCCAGGAGAGCACATGGGAGCGGGAGGCTCAGATGCATACACAATACTCTCATTTGTTTCCCTAGTTTATGATGTAGCTTTATGGGGACGTAAAGCCCTGAGGTGGGATTAATGTAAAGACCTGTAAATTTCAAGGAAAATTTTTTCTTAAATTATTTGGGATTTTACGAGTACGCAATTTCTGACGGCACCTGATTCTGAGGCCTGGTGTACACGAAATCAATTTTCGAAGTTTAGCTCGGGTACATTCAGTGAACGAACGAGCGAGTTTTCTATCTTTTGAACTGGTGCTCGGAATTGAAATCCAAGGGCACTGATGAAACTGCAGCACCGGTAGTTGCTTAAGAGGACCTTTACCAAAGATGCGTTTGCTTTAGAGGAGTTGTTAAAAAAAAGGTTTAATTAAAAAGTGAATAAAATTGTGTACAATTTTATTTATAATTCTAAGGTGGTTTTATCCTACATGGGGGAGTTAGGGTGGGACCCACTAACATCCTAACTACCCATGTGAGGATAAATGTGAGGTGGGGGCCGCACGAGCCCCAACCCTTCACATTCCTTAAACCCCCCCATTAAACACTTGTATTTAATTGGGTAACTCCCCACTCTCCCACATTAATTCTTTCCAACACACACTTAATCAATTAATTGAATTAAGTGTTTAAATTTTGTAATTTGAATGCATGGAATGTTTGAATAAAATAATAGGAGCCTTAATTTCTTTGTTGGTTGGATTTTTGTGTGGAGAATTGGAGGAGAGAGCTCTAGTTCCTTTTGAAGAACTTCTTCTCCAACGAAGAACGCCAACTCTCCAACGAAAAACGTCAACTCTCCAATGAAGAATGTCAACTCTCCGATGAAGAACATCGACTCGGAGGCTCGGTTTCTCCATCCTCTTCTTCCTCCGTGAAAAGGGAGGAGACACTGTTGATGACGGAAACGATGCCATCGTCCGTAGCGCTTGACAACCGTGAACTTCCTTTGAGGTAGGGGTTGTCTTCTTTGTTTAAATTCCTGTTTATCTTTGTTCTTTTTCAATGTATGGCTGCCTGTTATCGTCGTAATGGTAGGAGATCAGACCGCACAAACACGACCGATTCTCCTCCTATTTTTTTTATTGATCTTCATTGATGTTTGAGGCGAATGAGGCATGGTGTCGTTGCACCGTGCGGGGACGAAGAGAACCGCTACTGGAGCAGGCCGCAGCAGTGGTGCGCGGCGCAGTCGCACCGCGCCGGTGAGGCTGAAGGAGGACCGCGGCTGGAGTGGGTCGTGGCAGTGGTGTGCGTCGCCGTCGTTCGATGCTGTTGAGGCCGAAGGAGGCTGCGGCCAGGAGTGGGCCGTGGCGGACCACCAGGGCCAGCCGGACTCGGCCGGCCGCCGGTGCTCCAGGAGGCGGGACCCCTGTGGGTCCCGTGGCAGCTCACAACCGGCCGGCCATTAAGGCCGGCCGTTACCCGAAATAGGGGAGTGTAACCCCCCGGCAGATTCATAGGGTGAACTCCACGGGTCCGCCGTTTCGGAAACAAGGGGGTTGTGCCCTTATTTGCACCTCGCTCGGCCAGTGCCAAGCCGGGGCTAGCTTCAGAGTCGGGTTGCAGGCCGTACGGGCTGGGCCGGCCATGCCCAACCGGGCCGGGCCACACCCAGCCAGGCAGGGCCGCGCCAGCCACGGGTCGGGCTGCGCCTAGATGGGTCGGGCCGCGCCATCCGCGATCCGCGCCGCGCCAGCTGGGCCGGACCCGGAAATGGGTTGGGTCGACCCGGTTCAGGCCAACCCAGGGGGTATTGGGCCAGGTCGGATCGGGCCCAGACCCCCTATTTTCGGACCAGGTTCGTTCAAACGCCCATATCTTGGGCTATGGACCTCCGATCGATGCACTGTCTGTTGCGTAGGCATATTTGGATCGAGACAGTTGTTTTGGTATATTACACTCAAGGTTTCGGAGAAGTTTGGGTATGGCCGGGTTGGTTCGAACCCGAAACCAACCGGTCCCTTAGAGCGGAAACGCTTATAACTTAAGGACCGGACGTCCGAATGACGTTCCATCAATTACATTGAATTCCTCTTAGTGAGACGGTTCTTTTTTAATACTCCACTTGAGGTTTGGATGACTATGGATATTAGTCGGGTTAGAAATGAGCGTATTTCTAACCAAGCCCCTGGAACAGAAAAGCCATTATCTCTCAGACTAGGAGTCTGATTGACGTGTCGTCTGTCGTGTTGAGTTCCTTTTGACGAGATGGAACTTTTTTATACATCAAATCCAGACTTCGTGACAATTCATGTATCAACCCTCTTGGCTCGTGGAGCGAACCCTCCCAGAATCGAGCATGCTGTGTGCGGGAACCCTAGAGCTAGCTGCGACTGCGATGACGATGACGACTATACTTGGATCCTGCATGGGTTCGGCAGTGAGGAGGACTGTACTTGGATCGTCCGTGGTTTCGGCAGCGATGACGACTGTACTTGGATCCTATGTGGGTTCAGCAGTGATGGTTACTGTACTTGTAACCTAAGTGGGTTTGGCAGCGATGACTTCTGTACTTGGATCCTACGTGGGTTCGGCAGAGGAGATGATTCAGAGGCTACATCTAATCATCTCCACCATTCTTTGTGAGTAGTATACCTTTGTTAGCTAAGTCTTCATTTCCAATCAATATCATCAATATGATTGACTTTCTTTCCTGTGTGTATTGGGTTATGCTTTCCTATGTGGACTGGGTTGTACTTGGGCTCGTGAGTTGGAGCCAAACTGGAATTGATGACTTAGGTATATGTATGGGCATATACCTAAGTAGAGTTGGTTGATACTTCGTGTTTGTATCTTTCCTTTGTGGTAAATCCTTTGTGGATTCTGGGAGGCCTTCGGGGGTCTCGGGGTCCCTATTGAGTATCGTATACTCACCCCTAAACGGGCTATGCCCACACTACGTTGTGTTGGTTGCAGATGACGGACAGCGCTGAGCGTGGGTGAGGCTTGTGGAGCGGAACAGTATCTGAAGGTGGAATCTCAGGCAGGACGTACACGGAGTGGATGGACAGACCCGAGGAGCTAAGGAGACCATCTGTACCCACCCTTCAGGTGGGATAGCCGGAGGACGACTCGGTGGTTGCTGATTTACTTTACTACTGTTGTACTTTCTTTTCAGTTGTACTTTACTTTCAGTTGGGTTTGTATTCTGGCCCATTTACTTTTCAGCACTTACTTTTGAACTCATTTTACTTAGTGTTTACTTCAGCTTGCGTACTCTGTTGTGTTGTTTACTTGTATAAATGCAATGCCTTCCCTTTTTATCAGGATTTTCGCCTTTGGTGCTAGTCTCCAGCCCCTACCCTATGGAAGGCGGGCTTGGGGTAGTCACAGAACAGGCCCCGAGGATGGGTCGTGACACTTATACTAATTTCATTATAATGAAAATGTTTAAGAGGGGTTTGAAGTAGGTAAAAGAATAAATAAAAGGAAGACATTTGGTTACAAACTATAACTCTTCTTCAGACAGCCTCCTTAGGCTTATAACTAAATCCTTATTAGGATGGTGTTATAGTAAAACCAAGGACTCTAATAAGTGGAGTGATATGTTATAAAGTTATTTTGGTAGGTATTTTCTAATATAAGAGGCTTTTTAGTTGTGGTAAAAAAGGAGAGGGTTTCCTTTTATAAATAGGGTAGAGGACACACTTTGAATTTCTCAAAAGATTAAAATATATTAATGTATTACTCAAGAAAAATAGATCCAAAATGATTCCTATTTATAGAAGATATATTTTAGGCTTGTAATATTACCATATATTAGGATTTAGAAATATATTTAGTTTATTTTAACCCTTATCTTTTTACTTTTAACCCTTTTAATATGTTTTAATTCTTACATTGGTAGCTAACTTTTTTACCAAATTTACTATTAGAAATAAAAAAATGCAAATAGAATCATTTAAAAAATTGGGTATGACTATTCAAAATATGTTTTCCATTTTATAAAATTAAATTTATATAATTGGTATAAATTAATTTTAAAAAACATACAAAGTGCGATGAAAAAACGGTTTTCCAGAAAAATGTCTTTTATGTATAAAAACGATTTTATACCAAATTCAAGAATAATATTGATTAAAATAAAATTTAATGGATTATTTTTAATTAAAAGGAACTAATAAAGTTTTAAAACCAATCTAAAACAAAAGGATACTATGTAAATACTTGAAAAGAAAATCAATATTTTTAAAAATTGGTATTTTCTACTATTCACCCAAAAATCAATTTTTTCAAAAAAAATCACAAATAATTACTCTAAGATAATTTTTACTTTTTGATATAAAAAATGAAGCTAATTTTTTCAAATTAAAATTATAAATTTTTGAAATCAATATTTTAAATAAAACCACATAATACATTTAAATAAATTTAGTAAGAATAAAACTATTTTCTTTTTTATTAAAAATTTACTTAATATTCTTATAATGAATATGAATCTATAAAATATATTTATTGAATGTTAGTAAGGAATGAAACTGGTTTATTATAAGCATTAACTAGGCTATAACATTCTCCCCCCTTTTATAAATTGTATCCTCTCAATTTTATTCATTAAATAAACAAGTTGGGGTATTTTTCCTTCATTACATTTTCCAATTCCCATGTTGGTTCTTTAACCATCTGGTTTTCAACAAAGACTTAACCTAGTTAATCACCTTATTCTATAAAACCTTCTCTCGATAGTCAATAATATAAATAGGTTTTTCATCATAAAAAAAAGGTTCTCTTCCAACTAAACTACATTAAGGATAAAAACATTATATACATCTATAACATACTTCCTTAACAATAAAAAATGAAACACATCATGTGCCTGAGATATGTCTGGAGGAAAATCTACTTGATAAGAAATTGATCCAATATTTTATGAAATTTCCAATGGTCTAATGAACTATGGACATATCGTTTCCTTTTTACCAAAATTCATAACACTTTTCCAAGGAGATACTTTGAGAAAAACATTATCGCCTACCTTGAATGAAATATATTTCCTCTATTTATCTACATAACTTTTCTATATACTCTGAATCATACTCCTATGTTGTTAAATCATCTCAACCTTTTGAAACGTTTCTTCTTAGAATTATGGTCCCAAAAACTTTTTTTCCTCATCTTCATCCCAACAAGTTGGTCTCCGACACCTCCTTCCAAATAATGCTTCAAATGGTGTCATCTATATACTAGAATGAAAACTATTATTATAAGAAAACTTAACTAATGATATATATTGATCCCAATGTACCTATTAATCCATTCAAAAATCTTGGAACATGTCTTCTGAATTTGAATCATTCTCTCTAATAGTACATCAGATTGAGGATGAATAACTATACTAAAATTTAATTCAATACTCAATGAATTCTGAAAGATTTTGTAAAAATTATAAGTAATCCTAGTATCATGGTCATATATAATAGAAATAGGGTCCTCAATCAATATGATTATTTCTTTAAAATAAATTCTATAAATATTATCCAAAGGCATATTATCTTGAATTGGAAGAATAAAATAAGTCTTGGTCAGGATTCAAAAGAAAGGGAAGACGATAATAAGAATAATAAAAACAAGGAACTTATGATGGAAATGGTTGATCCTGTGATAAATGGTGAATATAAAAAATGGTTCAAGATTCAACCATCTAAAACTACTCCTATAAACTCCTAAACATAAATTTTGTAAGAGTATGAGAAATTGAAATACCCACGTAGAAAATTTAATGATCCCAGTGAAGACAAGATGATGGATAATCCTCCCACGTATGAAAATGACATTAGTCTATCACTGGAAATCTATAATTAAATCAAGGGTTTGGTATTTTTATGCTCTATAATATATTGTTGATCAATAGTGCATAGGATTAAAATTGTTTGGTGAATCAAATCAATATAAAATATCATGATAAGTCCACTTTTGGTGACAAATAAAAGGATGAGGAATGGGATTATGAAAAATATGGGTTGGTAAGTTCATCTATTTCATACACAAAGGATAAAAATATACCTGCAGATGAAACCATATATGATACACCCACTAAGTTAACAAAATATCCTGAATTTTTTGAGGGAATTCTTGAAAAATATGAGAATAAATATCTAGTTTCTTATGCTCATAAAGTAGAAGGTACCATAAAATTATAAATATTAATAAGTCTTAGTGAAAAAAAGAGGTTGTATTTCATCCCAAAATCCATTTTAAATTTAAAAATTTATTATGGAAATGTTATGGCATATCCAACCCTAAGACTATCAGTTCTTTGAGTCTTTTTATTCAGACTCACAATCCTAATATTATTACTTTTTTTGAACTTAAAAGAGCTTTCACTCCCAAACTCACTTCTTTGGAAAGTGGGGGATGTCACCTATGGAGAATGAATCAGTATATTTTATATATTAAAATACTATGTCTATTGGTATATGATATGCTTTAAGAACCTATTTCCTATAGTTTTAGTAATAATATTGTCACATTCACTTTTAAACATGATGGAAAACAACATTTCTGTTCGGTTTTCTATGCCTTTAATAGTTATTAGGATAGAAGAAATTTATGGAAAGATATTTTTTTATTTTTATGAGATCATTGATTCTACATGGTTATTATTTGTGGATTTTATCTCCATTATCAATCCTAATGATAATTTGGGAAACTTAAATAATATGAATTATACTAAGGAGTCTTAATCCTGCGTTAAAAGTAATAATCTTTTGGAAGTCAATCTGGTGGGATCCAAATATACCTGGTATAGAAGAGTTCTTAACAGAATAGTGTCCAATAATATTGATAAATATTTTATCAATGATGCTTCCTTAGGTAACTAGGGGTTTATATATTATGTTACATTAAAAAAATTAATTTCAATCATCAACCTATTATAATGAAATTTTCTAATAAAGTAGTGAATATTCCTCTACCCTTCATATTTAACAATGTTTGGTATCGTCACTATGATTCTAGGAATCCTATTGAAAAGGTTTTTACTTCAGTGGACTATATGTATAATACTTTGGATTTAATTTTCAAGTTTAAAATAATCAATAGGAAAATAAAATAGTGGAGTAGATCATGTTTTAGTGGTTTAGACTTATATATTTCCTATATTGAATTAAATTTATAGCTTATACACAATAATTGTACCATCATTGATTTTTTTTGGGGATCTAGAATATTAATCTGAGGTCTTAAAAAGGCTTAATAATTTGATCAATATCAAGGGGAGTATTCAAAAAGATATTTCTTAAAATATATTCCTCAATGATAGTGATACAAATAAAAAATTTGTTAACTCCCTATAAAGAGCCAGAAAGTCCAATAGGAATCTATATGCTCTCAATAATGGTGACCGAATTATGGATGATAGGGGATATCTTACTGATCATATGGTTTACTTATTATCTTTCATTTTCAATGGTCATATAATTAACTTTGATTTGATGGAAGTTATCATTCTAATATTGATAAATGAAAATGATAACATCATGCTTACTTCTATTCCACTTGATTTTGAAATCAAAGATGTTTTCTTTGATCTTAATACTGATAGTTCTCCTAGCCCATAAAGTTTCACTAATTTCTTATTTCAATCCTTCTAGGATATCAACAAACATGATGTTTGTAAATTAGTTATTAATTCTTTCATAGTCTTCTCTCTTCCAAAAGTATTTTAATGATCAATGTCTTGTTCTCAGACCTAAATTTGAAAATGATAATGAGATTGCTGCTTTCAGACTAGTTTCCCTTATTAACACCATTCATAAGATTTTAGGTATAATTCTTTCTAACAGTCTTGTTAAGGTGTCTAGAAAAATTATCTCCTAGAATAGTTTTTGATTTTTTTAAAGGAAGAAAAATTTAAGACTGTCTTATAACTACTTCAAAATTTGTTAGTCTTATTAGGAAATCAAATAGTGATGGAAACATTACTTTGAAACTTGATGTCAAGAAAGCCTTTGATATAATAGATTGGGGATTCATATACAAATTTATCTCTATATTTGGATTTAATGAAACCTTTTCTCAGTGGGTGAAAATTTTATTCAGACCAACACATATTTTTGTTCTCATGAATGGAAACCCTAAAGGATATTTCACTTGTTCTAGAGGAGTTAGAAAAGGATACCCTCTCTCTACCATTATCTTTACCATTCTAGAAGACTATATTAGTAGAATGTTTTTAAATATAATGGAAAATGGTATCTTTAAAACCATTGGATCTACTAGAGGTTTATCTTCTATTTCATATTTATTCAATGATTATAATATTATAATATTTACCAAAGGGGAAAAGGGAACATTATAAATATTAAAAATTATGTAATTGATTATAAAAGTGTATCGGTATAGGATATTGGTTGGATTAAATCTTTCATCTACTTTGGAAACAATATTTTAGTATCCAAAGAGTTTAATTTCTTTATTGATTTGGGAATAATAGAGGGAGTCTTACCTTTCATCTACCTTGGAGTCCCTCTTTTTTAGGAAGTATCAATAGCGTTTCATTTCATCCACGTATTGGGAAAAGTTATAAGACTTTTGACATATTGGAAAGGAAATTACCTCTCAATAGTGGGGAGATTGTGCCTTGTGAAGCACATCATTATTGATAAATTTTTTTATTCTTTTATGGTGTATAATTGGATTATTTATTTTCTCAAAAATATAAAAAATATTATTGGAAACTTTTTTTGCACTGGCTTCATTTTGGAAAGGAAAATTATCACTAAGTATTGGAAACAATGCTGCAAGTCTTATTCTTTTGGAGGGATTTGAATGAAGAACTTATAAAAGTTTAATCAATCCCTACAAGATCATTTTATATGGAGATTAATTAATAAAAATTATGGTTCTATTGGTTTTATTTGATCTGTATTCTTAAACAAGATGAAATCTGGCATAGTGAACTAGGTTGAATCTTCTGTATGGTCAACCTTAAAAAAAATTATAAAATATATATGGATTCTAATTGGATTATTAAAAGTAATTTATCTCTAAACTTATGGACTGATAACTGGATAGTTATACCTCTCATTGATCTTTTATCTTATCCTAAAAATAATGTTGACAGTAATGTTGATATCAAGGAGAAAAAGGAAAATATGAACAACCTTCCTGATGTTATCAAAATGTTACAGTGAACCATAACTTTATTAATAATAATGATCTGATGATCTGGGAACTGGATATGAATGGTATGATCACTTCCAAATTGTTCTAAAAAATATATTACTCATGGATAGGTGAACACTTGGATAGGAAACCTGAATAAAAGATGGATTATTCCTTCCATATTCACTTTGATCTAGAGACGGGTGTATTCAAAGATTACCATTGACTCCTAACTAAAATAGGTAGGGATTTACTAGTTATCTAGATGAAATTTATATAATAAAAATAGGAAATACATGAACCATCTATTTTTAAGTTGAAACATAGCTTCATTATTGTGTAATCTGGTGTTCTATATGGTCTAATTCCCCCTCCCAAATACAGATTCTATTTTAGATCAGATCAAGGCATACTGTAATCTTACCCTCTCACAAAAAATAAAGAATCCCATCATGGTTTCAAGAGATTAATTGATACACATTATATGGTTCATAACAAATAGGAGGAGATACGATATATAGAAAAATAGTATTCAATTGTCCATTTCTTATATCGTACTGGTGGAGAAAAATTCTAAAACCATTAAAAATGTTAATTGTAACTATTAAATTCATGGTTTTTATATTTTAAAATGTCTTGATACTTTAGTTTATTTATTTCCTCCCATAGGAACCATTTAATTATTTTGGAACTCAATATCTATTGGTTGGATCAAATGAAATTCTGATAGGGCCTCAAGAGGGAATCCAGGTCATGAGGGCTTCAGTGCTGTTTTTAGAGGTCATAATAGTTTTTTCATAAATTGTATTTATGGACCTTATGTAATTGATTCATATATAGAGTATAAAATTATTCGTTTGATCAAGATGGTTTATATGGAAATACAACAAAAATGGAACAAATTATGATTTGAATGTGCATTCACTACTATTTTGAAACTTGTGATAGATGTTAATTATCATTTATCCTGGAAGGTGATAGAAAAATGGATCAACTATTGGGATACTCTATCTAATATGAATTAATTTAGAACCCATGTTTTTGGGAGGAAAATTATCTTTTATATGGGCTTGCAAAAAAAAGGAGTGATTGGAAAAAAAATACATCATCTAATGTGTTTTTTGAATAAATGTTACCTCTTTTTCAAAGAGATTAATGTAAAATCCATTCCTTTAGAATATTGTAACTTTGTTTTTTTTTTAAAAAATTTAAGTAGATTGTCTTTTTTCCTTGAAAAAATAACTCATGAAACTTACCTGTCTTGACTGATTCTACTCTTTCTTTCAAACTAAGATCTTCCTTTTGAGTTTTTTTAATTCTTTTTAAAAATGATGATTGCACTGACACATGAAATAAAATAAAGGAAGTTTTGGAATTCACAATTTCTAGACCAACATTCATCAAATTATTTACCAAAGAATCATGTTCCAAATATAGCATAGTGAATGATGCATTATATTTCCAACTTAAAGCATAATCTACTCTATGTTCTCTTTTTGAATGGAAATGAATCATGAAATCATAATCCTTGATCAGTTCCAACCATATTCTCTAACTCATGTTTATCTCTTTTTTAGTAAATATATACGTAAAACTTTTATTAATAGTATATATTTCACATTTTACTCCATAAAAATTATGTCTCCAAATTTTTAAATCAAAAACCATAGAATTTAGTTCAAGGTCATGTATAGGATAATTTATTTCATGAGGTTTCAAATGACATAAAGAAAAATTAATTACCTGATCATTCTGTGTTATAACAAAACCAAATACCTTCAAAAAAACGTTTTTATTAATAACAAAGTCATCATTTCTGGATGGAAAGGCCAAAACTAGAGTATTCACTAATCTTATTTTCAATTCATAGAAACATTCATCACATTATTTCATTAAAATTAATTTAAATCCTTTTCATGTTAACTTAGTTAGTGGGATAGATAACCAAAAAAAAATTTCAATAAACCATTAGTAGTAACCCACTAATCCAAGAAAACTATGGATCTCTAAGAAATTTTGAGGTCTTGACCACTCTTTAACCACTTTATTTTTAAATGGATTAATAGTTATTCTATTATTATTTATAATACATACAATTAAATAAATATTTCAAACATAGAATACACTTTTACTAAATTTTTCATATAACTTATTTTCTTTCAAGTTTTTTAGAAAAAACCGGCAAATATTTCTCATGATCATCATAACTTTGAGAATATATCATGATTTAATCAATAAACACAACCAAAAATATATCCAAGAACTCATGGAAAAATATTTTCATAAGGTACATAAATACTATTGGATCATTGTTAAACCTAAATTGAATAACCACAAACTCATAATGGTCATTATTAGTCTAAAATTCCATCTTTATAGTGTTATCCTCCTTCACCTTCAGCTGATGGTACCCGGACCTAAGATCAACTTTTAAAAAATACTAATCTCCCTTGAGTTGATCAAATAATTAATAAATATGAGAAAATGGATACTTATTCTTAATATTTATGTTATTCAAAGGTATATAATCAATGAAAATCCTCATGGGGCCATATTTCATTTTAACAAAAAAAATAAGAGAACCCATGGTGAAGTGATAAGGAAAATAAAACATTTATTAAAACATTCTGGCAACTGAATTTTCAATTCCAAAATTTCTACTTTATCCATTTGATAAAGAGGTTTTGATATTATAATCTCATAAATAACTAATTAAATAGTAAATACAATCTCTTTGTCAGGTATAATATCATTCAATACATCAGGAAATACATCGACTCCAAATATATTTTTTTCATTTTCAAATAAAACCACATTGAGGTTAAGTTGGAACCACTTACAAGTAGACCAAAACAGGCATCACATACCAATAACGAGCCCTAAATTGCCCATTAGAAACAAAAACCACCAGAAAAAACAAATCAAAATTCAAATTTCAACCTTACATCAGCAAACTACCACTACACCATAATATAAAACAACATCATATCAAAATTCAAAATTCAAAAAGAAAATAGGAGAATGGTGACCTATAAAACCTCACATCACACCTTTAGTTGCAAGATCTGTCGTAAGTTAAACAACAAAACCCTCTATAATTTCCATCTTCACTTATAATGCTAGAAAGCGTAGCCCACCAGAACACCATTTCGCTGATGAGAAACCACCCTCCGCAATCCATCATTGTTGTCGAAAATAAACTATAACAGAACATGAAGATAACAAACTAGTTGAAGAAGCTCTACAAAACCACAAAGATCAATCACAAAAGCAACCCAAAGTTAAAGATGAATCCATCATGAAAAACACCTCCTTGAACGACATCAATCATTTGAATTGTGTATCCCAAAACACCATGAAAATCCTCTCTCAAGTTATAATGGGGGAAGAGTATTGGGATCCTAGTTGCACAGCAGAGTAAAATCATTAACATCGAGCCAAAATCGTCATCGTGACCAACAACCTCTACCATCAGAACCACCATCAAGAAAATAAATCCAAGAAACCATTGTCATCTTTTAGAATAATCTATGATCAAATCCATGAAAACATATAATACCAAAAAATAGAAAACACCATAATGGAATTAAAATATAAAAAAACCGAAAGGAACCAAAAATAAATGAATAAAGGGATATGATGAATAAAACCAAAGAGGTATCACTAAAATCCTTACCACTAACACAATCCCAATCACATCTAAATACCAAAGTGATTGACTAAAGATGGGGTCTTTCACTATGGGTAATGAAGTAAGGGTAGAGGAGGAGAACTAATGATAAAAGGAAATGGTAAAGGGATGGGATCTCAAGATGCCACCACCAAACCCAAATTTATAAAGTTTTATAGAGTTAAACCTAGTGGTTTTTGTTCAAGATGGTTCCAAAAACAAGAGTAAAAGCCACAGTGGTTGAATTCTATGAAGGAGAAATGATCACCAGACAAAATAGAAAAGAAGAAGCTAAGAAATGATATAAAAATTCACCAAGAGTAATATAAGGTGAATGAAGAGATGGAAGAAGCATCACACTAGAGAAAAACCCACTCACTATGAGGGGGAGTGGCAATGCCAGGAAGGAACCCTAAAAAGAGAGGAAGTGGGAGACCTAGAGAGTGGGAGTCCATCCTTCTTCATTAGGAAATAAATCTAGATATTCATTTACTATATGAACATAATTAATTTTCATATCCTCCTTATTATCAAAAATATGTGTAAGAAAACTTTAATTTAAATATTTAATCAATTCCCCATCTTCTTAACATGTTATCAAAGGTATGAATTCATTTTTTTACATAAAATAAAACTCATTCTGAAAAGAAAAACCTCTTAACTCTAGAATATATCTTTTCATGATAAAAAAATACAATCCATTCCCAGAATAATATCAAACTCTATAAGGATAAATATAACAAGTTTTTAATGTAAATCCATTCTATAGACAATAATAATTATATTCTTATAATTTTTTTTAATAATACCCCCTTATATTTTTATCAAAAGTTATGGATTCATTTATTGAGGTGAAATTTCCAATTTTTTATTAAATTTATCATAAATTAAAGAATGTGTAGACCCTAAATCAAAAAATACATTGGAATAATTTAAATAAACAAGTAATATATCATAAACCACATTATTAGATGATATAAAATCATCTGAAGTGGTTACAAGGTATTTAGAAAGACCTTTCTACTTTCGATTATAATTACTTAAATCATTTAATCCTATATTCGAACAAGTACTCATATAATAACCTATTTCATTATAAATAAAACATATTACTACCAAATTTTAATTATTTTTTGATTATTTTCTTTGAATTCATGTGCCATAGGTCCAAAATTTCCAATTAAAAAAAACTTTCTATATTTTATAATAAATTTTTCAATGTGTTTTTTACAACACTTACCACAAGATGGAAAATTTATTTTCTTACCTTTGGATTTCTTTTATGGATGTTTCCCCATTATCTGCAGTCTAGAACTCTTTTTTAACTTGTTTTTATAGAACATATGATCATAATAAAACTCAATTTCTACCTTCTCAGCACATGAAACAATTTTTTCATTACTTTTGAATTCATGAGAATCTAATTCCCTACAATATCTTGACTTTAATCCTGAGTAAAACCGATTAATTTTATTTATAAGGTCCTGAACACAATTTGGTTTTTACCTTTCCAATCAGGTGAATTTTTCATCATACACAAGCACTGAATATTCCTCTTTCTACCTCAATTCCAATAATTGACTCTCCATCCAAATTCAACCAACCTTAGGAAAATATTTGTAAATTCATAGCATTCCAAGGAATTAATCTCTTCTCTTTCCCTAGTATTCTTTTTCATTGACCACAAATGATCAGTTTCACCATCAAAATAGTAAATAGATATAATTACATTGTGATCCTATAAATAACCCATGAATTTGGATGTATTTTACAAAGAATTAATCCATACTTCAACTACCATCAGGTCAAAATATCCACTGAATATCAGAGGGTGTTGTTTCATTAAATGCTCTATTATATACATGTTCCTCTCCAGTGAATTTGGTTTCTCTATAACATTGATTCCATCGCTATTAATATCCTACATCAATTGGTCCATCATAGTAACAAAATTATTTCTTCTAATTCCAATAATTCCATGTTACTTATTTAAAAGGATATTATCCTATTAGTGTCTTCCAACTTCAGTTTTCCTATTTCCATTATGGAAACAATTTCTAAACTAACATAGTTTAGAAGAATAAAAATGGTAATATAAAAATTATATATCACGATAACCATAAATTAGAATATCTTAAGGGTACTTAATTACAATATTTTAACCTCAAAAATTATCTAAACCCTGCTCTAATTCCAACTATAAGGACTCAATCCTTATTTGACCCATAATTTATTTTTCAACAAGAATTTATTTTCTTGAACTTACAAAGATTTTATTAGGTTTATAGTTTTAGAGGAATAGGTTATAAATCTTACATAAGAAACCACTACATAAAAAATTGGATACTTCCACACAGTATACATTTTTTCTAGAATGAAAATTTATTAAAAGGAATAAAATTTTATTTCCATGAAAAATATTCATGATTTTTAACTTGACTTGATAATTATTCTTAATCATCCTTAAACCCTATGAAAAAGATTTCAAAAAAAGTTATGAGAAAAAAAACCTTATTAAGGGACATATAAAAAAATAAAATAAACTTGTTAGGACATTTCCAAACCATGAGATAATATAAGAGAGTTTTCCAATAACACGATAAACTTTGGGCTTAAATAATCATTCACTTATACATGAAATTGGATTTAATATCCAAATATTTTCATAAAAAAACTTATAATAAATAATTAAGTAAAAATCATAATCATGAGGGTTTCTTAGAAAAAATGATAACCAATGAAAAACATTTTCTAAAAAAATACCTTTTTACCCTTAAAGGGAATAATCATTCCTTTAAAAAAAATATCATTAGATTAATTTATTAAATAAAAATATTTTTTTGAAAACTCATTATGAAACATATAAAAGTCATGTAGGTTCCTTTGGACAACATATTTAAAGAACACTTACATGAACCCTTACAAATGGAATAACTTACTTGATAAATTCCAACACAATTATCTGGAGAACATAATCATTAACCAATGTATTATAGAGCTATATAAAGCTAACCCATAATTATAAACAATGTAAAAGGACCATTACATACATGAAACACCAAAAATATTCCATTTATATAATCCGACTCATAAAAATATATTTTTAACCCATAAGTAAAACATTTTCAAATATTGATATATTTCTTTCTTTTAAAACCTCTTTTTCAAAACTAAAATATTGAGAACATAAGGATGAAGGGTTTTTATTTGAATAAAACATTTGAGATTTTAAATTAATAAAAAAATCAAATAATGGTGGTGGTAAAATCTATTGAAATTTTATATGTTAAAATTTAACATTACTTTTTCCTTTTGTAAATAAAGTTAAAACGTTCCATATAAAATATATAAAAATATTCATTTTTAAAACCTATGAAAAAAATTAAAGAGATAGATAAAATATCATTTATAGTTTATTTATATTAATATGAAAACATTAACAAAAAGGTTTTAAAGAATACGTATGTGGAGAAAAAATAATTAGAAATAAATCATTAAAAAAATTTAAAAAAGTTTTAACTTAATGTGTCACTTACCTCAAGTCTGACTTGTCACGTACATTCTATATATTTCTAAATAATAAAATTATGTTAATAATTTACTTGATTAATAATCTCCTCATAGTTTATTAGTCCTTTTATTTCACTTATATCTATGTTATACTTAATTTCATAATCAATTAAGTTCATGTGATACATTTTGATAACATTTGACTTATAAGTCAAAATGGCCTAGTTAGGTTGACTATAGTCAAAAGGATCATGATTATATCATTTTTATACTATTAATAATAATATAATTATCATTTTTATACATTATTTATACTTTTATAACTAACCATGTTATATGGTTGTGAAAAATGAATTCTGCTACAACATTGAGATGGTAGTTTGTACGTATGTGTGAGTAACGTTTCCATTTTTCAATAAAAATGAGGAAAAGAAGGTAAGTATTATTTTTTGTTTATATAATAATTATTATATAATAAATATCATATTATTTCTTTAACTCAACCTATATACACAATCCATTTTAGGAGGTGACGAAAAATAAAATGCATATGTTCGTAAGGTGGTAGTATGCGCGTACAAATGAGTAATGTTTTTATTTTTAATTGGATGGTAAAGAAAGAAGTATAATACTTATTTAATATTATAGAATTATTTTTTATCATAAATATAATATTATTTCATTTTGAATCATAATTATGACCAACCACATGATTTGGTGATGAAAAATGAAATACATCATCTCATGAGGTGGTAGTCCACTTGTATGAACGAGCGATGTTTTTATTTTAAATTAGATGGTTAATTATATGAAATAGGATTATACCATAAACATAATAAAATTTAAGTATATTTTAGATAATGATTTTATTATATGAAAATGTTTAAGATATTTTTAAATGAGTTAAAAGATGAAATAAATAAAACTTTTGGTTAAGAATTATACCTCTTCTTTAGAAAACCTCCTTAGGTTTATACCAAAAACCTTCTCAAGATGGTATTATGATCAAAAAAGGTCCCCTAATAAGTATTTAGGGATTTTAGGAATGTATTTGGTCATGTATTTTCTAAGATAAAAGGATATTGAAGTGTGGAAAAAAGCAGAAGTGGGGTGTCCTTTTATAAATAGGGGAGAAGTCACACTTGGAAGTTTTCAAAAGATTAAAATATATTAATTTATTACTCAATCCAAATAGCTCTAAAATGAATCATATTCAGATAATGGATAATATAGGGTCGAAATATGGCTATAAAATTGGATTTATATAAGTTTTTATGTCATTTTAACCCTTATCTTTTTAGTTTTAACCCTTTTAACATGTTTTAACTCTTACAACAATACCTAAATTTTTTACCAAAGTTACTATTTATAATTAAAAAAAAATTAAAGTATCTACATTAGTAAATTTATAAATTATTATTTCAATTATTTATTCCATTTTATCAAATTTAATTTCTATAATTATTAGAAATTAATATAAAAACAAACACACAAAATGCAAGGAAAAATGATTTTCCAAAAAAAATACATTTTAATGTATAAAAATTATCTTATACAAAATTAAAGTATATATTTGATTATAATGAAATTATTGGATTATTAAATTAAATTTTAAACAAATCTAAAACAAAAGGAGACAATGTAAATACATTAAAGGAAAAAATATGTTTTCTTAAAAAACGGTATTTTCTACTATTCACTCAAAAATAAAAAATTTTATAAAATTAAAAAAAATCACTATAATATAATTTTTTCTTTATAATATCAAAAAATTATTTCATTTTTTTAAATTAAAATTCTAAATTTTGAAATTAGTCTTTTAAATAAGACTAGATAATACATGTAAACAAATTTTGTAAGAATAAAATAATTTCCTTTTTGATTGAAAATTTACATAATGTTATTATAATGAATATAAATATAAAAAATATAATTCATTTATTTTAATAAGTTATCAAAATTTTTTATTATCAAAATTACCTATGTTATTATAGATAATGTATAGAGAAATAGGTTTTTGTAGAAAAATGAATTCTTCTACATTAAGTGTTCCTAACCTTATTTTATATTGATTCAAAATTAAATGTGTGTTAATATATTTATATATGTTTTAAAAAAATATTAGATACATTATTTTAGATATATTAATTTAATTTAGTATATTAAATTCACAAAATGTTAATAAAACAATTCTTTGAAAAATAATAGTTTCACCATTATCATGGAAATTAATTTTAAACATGGTAATCAAATTTTTATGCTTCAAATAAAATTGAACTAATCAACTAATATGGTCATCTTGATATCAAATATAAAATCTATTTTTTAATATTTAATTTCTAAAGGTGATAAAATATTATTTTTAATATAAGCGCATAAAAACTGTTTTTAGTGTGAAATATTACTTGAATTTCTAAAATATTAAACATGTATTTTATAAATTCAAAATAGTATTTATAAATGATTTATATTACTTATTATATATTTATATTTTATATAAAAAGTTTTTCATAAACTTTTAAGTCATTCTTTTATTGTGATAATTTCATAAAAGTTATAGTTTTAGAAAAAAATTACTATTTTCACTATTCACTTAAAAACAATTATTTCAAAAAAAATAAAAAATTCACCATAAGATAATTTTTACATGTTTAATTCAAAAATTAAGTTCATTTAAAAAAAATTAAAATTTAGAAATTAAAATTAAATATATAAAGAAAAACTACATTTATTGAAGAAAAAATACCCTTTTGAAACCCTAAGTGTACTTAGTACCATTTTTGTATGAATTTTTAGTTGATTATTATATTTCTATTTACCAAAGGTTTTATTATTCTTAAATTTTCTTAATAATATTCATCTAATATGTCATGTCTCATTTTAGTTCGGAGTTTCCTATCAAACAAGCTATTGAACGTGGTATTAATTTAGAGAAAAAATATATATTCTAAAATCTCAGGATGTTACATCACCCCCCCCCCCTCTAAATAAATTGAATCATCACAATTTTAATTATTTTTTACTAAATTAATAAACTAATATATCCATAATAAACTTAAGATATATCCTTTATTTAGATATTCACCTCACTATCCTTAGTAAGCCTAGGAAACTATTTGTCCCAAATATGATTCTTTATGAGTTCTTAGGGACATACCTTTCATAGATTAATTTTCATGACCCTATTTTCAACCAAATACTACAAATAAAAAGTTTATTATAATTCCCAATCAAATTATAGTAAATAATCATAGGAATATGATAACTTAACCATATTATATCTTCTCCAATGATACCTTCATTTCAACTTTCGATTCAAATATGATATAATTAGATCAACTGATCATTATTTCAATTTGATCTAGGTGGTATATAGTCATTTTACTACAGGGTTATTTAATAAATCCATCATAAAATTACAATATATTGAAATCCTTTATATTTGTTTGTAAATATAATGTAATTAACCAAAACATATCCCCCTAGATTATCTAGCCTAGTGTGCAATCTTATCCTAATAATCGTGCACTAGATTAAAGATTGAGTTGATACCCAACTAACCTCTTTCAGGGTGATTACCCCTAGGTAACTTTTTGTCACAGTCTTATCTACTTTCCACTATTTATATAGGGATTTATTTTTTAGTAGAACCACACAATATATACTTTATCTATACTTTTCGATGTAATCTTATACTTAAAATTATCCATTAGACTTGTCCCTAGAGTTCTCACTAAGTTTATCTTATCATAATACCTAAAATGTTTTATATTACCTCAACTAACTTAAAGTGTTATCAATACCTTTTAAATTATGATCAACCATAACTTATCAATCCTTAAATTATTCTAAACTAACATCCTAACCTCTATAGTTATCTAAACCCTACTCTGATACCAAATCTTACACCCCAAGGATGATACCTTCTCAATTACATGACCTATATAAAATAATTCATTATAATACATTCACTATATATTTTAGTTTTAGAGTTTTAGAAAACTCGGATAAAAAAACTCACTCCTTTTTCAACTAATGGAAATTTTTACATTATATAATCTACTTCTACATTCATAAAAATTTATTCAACATATCTCCTGATTTCTTCACATAAGATAATATTCTAGACATATCATAAGTATTTAATTTTCTTCATAACCTAAAAAAATGGAAACATGGGAAAGGGGTAATCTTGTAGCCTTATTAAGTTTAAACATAAGCGATAATAATCAAATATCATAAGTAATCATAATATGAGAATATGGGTACAATCATCATATATAAAAAAGTTATACCAAAAAAATAATAGATCATAAATAATGGCATGATTCATGGAATAACATAAGAAATGAATCATGAGTGTGGAAACATGAGTCAATAAATATGATCCCTGATAGTATAAAATATTCATAAGAATAAATATAGTTTTGGCACAAATATAAGCATTGGAAGACATTGCGAAAAAAAATCCAAGTATGTATACCCTTTATGTTGTGACCAAATCCAAGTATGACCACTGTTTATGTTTTGAACAAATCCAAGTATGTACACCCATTTAGTTGAAAACAAACACAAGTATGTTCATACATCATTATCTCATGACATATAAATAATTAACCAATGCATTGGAGCGAGATATAGGACCCCACCCATCATTATCTATGCATATGAGTTCCACATGAAATTATTTGATTCATTGTATCATAAAAAACCCATAGAAATAAAATGGGTTTCGTATCCTTTTTAAATGGAATCACATAATAATTCAATAAATAATCATAACATGATAAACCCATGGAAAATAAATGTGTATCCAAATATATTTAGTAACATTCAAGGTAAATACATTTTAATCATGGTAATAGAGAATATGGTATTTAAACTATATAGATAAAGGTTATATAGTTAATTCGATAATTTCTCCAATTAATCTATATATAGAATCTAGGTAAACACTCTTTAATCAAATAAATAAAAAATAGGGTATTTATAAAGTAAAGGCATTGGAAGAAAAATTAAGCCTATTAAGAGTGGATGATTGGGTAATATAAAGGAAATTATAGATCATTTTCATGACAAAAAATAACATTTTATAAACCATCCAGAGAAAAAATCAGATGGTATCATTTGAATAATATCCCTGATCAAGCATAAGATATGTTAAAGGACAATTACATAGATGAAAAACAATTTTTAGGAGTTTTATAAAAACAAACTTTAAAAATAAAAATATCATTTATATTTTGAAATAATTTTAAAAGAGACATTTTATAAAACTAGGAAAAAAATAATTTCTTTTTCAAACTATGAAAAAATAAATAGAAAGTCTCATATAAAATGATAAAGGCAGTGAAAATAAATGTTCACATAGAAATGCTAAAAGAGATTCTTTTATCAAAAATTACCAATGTAGAAAATGTTGAAATGATTCTATTTTAAAATATTTTTAAATAAATTAAAGGTAGTTCAAAATTAAATTTTTTAATTTTCAAAAAAAATATAATGATATTCAAAAAATGTGGTGTCAAAATACGAGTGAAAAAAAACTCCATTTTATTACACTAAAAATAACTTTATTGAAAACCACATTGCTTATTAAGATTATATAACATCTAATTGAAAACAATATAAATAAGAAACAAATATCACCAAGGATAAATATGAGAGAATAAAAAAAATTATGATATTGTAAATAATTACTATTTAAATTCCTTATATGAGTTATCACATTTGAGATATCATGATTTTAAAATGAGGTTGGGAAAAGAAACCATACGAATTGAATAAAATTTAAATCAAAACCCTTAACTAAGATATATCAGGAAATTGAACTTAAAATACCATGAATAAAGTATCATTTATGATATAATATATCCAATATGATATATGAATATCATATAAAAGTAAATTTAGTCAAAATAAGAATCATGTCTTGAGAAATAGGAATTGAGACCATGAAACCATTTTAAGTAACATAATATTTAATGTAATAATAATTTTATAATGATTTTATAAGGAATAATTGTAAAACCACCAAAAAATGTAATAAATGTATTATAAATTATTCATTAGGTAGAATAAATCAAACTCGGTATAGTGGAGTTCAATAAGAAATATTGTAACTCAATGGAAGAAATTTGAGTTAGAAAAAACCCTTAAAATTTTGTACCTTTTGAGTAAAAACCCCAATAGATAAAGAAAATAGAATATAGAACCATGATATAAAATTATAATGGCATATAAAGTGCACCATACAAAATAAAACATGGTGTATAAGATAAACATGTCTCGAAGAATTGAAATTTAAGACAAAGAACCCTTATCTTGATTCCCCACTTAGTAAAATTCACTCTAAACTCCTATAAAAAACATAACTATACAAATATTATATTTTATAAACTTAATAATATATATTACCTTTTATATACATCATTTAAAATTATTTATTATGAATATATTATTTAGCTATAGCTTATTTTTACTATCAGGTATTAGTAAGTTTAATTGTTTCGCATATGCTTTATGATGTCAATTTTGGTGCCCATTATTTGATACCAAGTCCATAATTCCAATATAATTTAATTTACTATAATATATATGTTATATTTATTTATAAATCTCTTATCTCATTCTATAAGTTTTTTCGTTATGTTTTTTGAAAGTGGAATCAGTGTTGGCTTGGTTCAGTAATTTTAGCAATCGAATATGATATTTTAATAATAAGTAAAATAATTAATATAACCTTAAAGTACCATAAAACAATAATTATTTTATTATTAACTTATAATAATATTAATATTTAAGTTACCATAATCATCCATGATATAGTTTTATAGCATCATTTATGTAGGTGGTTAAACCGACCCAAACAAGAACATGTTATATCTCGATGGGTGAGTAGTGTTAAGGAAGTTCATAATATCACTATAACATAATAATATTGATATTATTTATATTTTTTTAAGTTTTTGAATCATATTTTAATATTTTTGGATAAATAATTAAAATCTATAAGAAAAACAAAAAACATTACTTCCTGAAGGAGGTAGTTCGCACAATGCACGGTAAACATTTTCATTCCCCAAAGAATTAGTGGGAATAAAGTAGGATCATAATTTGTCTCTTCATAATTGTAATTATATTATATATTTCATATTTATTCTTAAATTACAGCCTTATAACCATTTAAAAGTGGCGATGGTGAAAAACAGAAGATGTCTCTTAGTGGAGGCGGTAGTACGCAAAAACACGTGATCGATGAGATTTTGTTTTTATAAGTGGATGGGAAGGAAGAAATAATGGTTTTTTAGTCAATATAATAACACTTAATTATAATGATAATAATAATAATAATGTAATTATATTAATATTTTTAGGATAGTTTTTGTAATAGAAATATTAAGAAGAAAATGATAAGGATTAAGTAATAATCACTTTGGGACCTTGAACATTCTCTTGAAAATATACTTGGAAATGAAAAGATTATTCTAAATTATGATGACCAGGAGATTTATATCATGGAATTTAATTAAAGGATGGGAAAATTGTGTAGTTTATCAATAAAATTTAAAATGGGGTGTGAAACTTTGAGAGGGTGGAAGTGATCCACTTTTATAAGTGAAGAAAAGGACACTTTTGTGAACACCCATTATTTTTCAATCATGGAATAACACTATTCAAGTGTCATAGTTCCAAAATTAAAAAATAATGGATTTTAGGGTTATATAAGATCTATAAATCCTCTAACACTCATTTTCATACATTTTTTTAAAAAATAATTCATTTATTATTATCCTTTTACTTTTACCTTTTTTTATATCGTGGTAACTAGTTTCCACACAAGTAATTGTTGATTTACCAAAAAAATAAAATAACACATCCTAAAAATATTTAGGTGATAAATGTTAATTTAGTCTCAATTTAATAAAATTAATTTTCTAAATATTATAAAATTAACCTTCAAATTAAAATAAATAATTTATAGAAAAAACTAGTTTTTTATATAAAAATGAATTTTTGTTCATTAAGTGTTCCTAACTTTATTTAGTATTGATTAACAATTAAATGTGTGTTAATATATTTATATATGTGTTAAAATAATATTATATTCATTATTTATTATATATTAATTTAATTTATTAGATAAAAAATACACAATGTTAATAAAACAACTCTTTAAAAAATTATTGTTTCACCATTATTGTGACAATTAACTTTAATCTTAGTAATCAAATTTTATTCATAAAAATTTAATTAAATTTATCAAATAATATGGGATTTTTTATCTTAAATTAAAAATCCATTTTTTATATTTAATTTATAAAAGTGATAAAATTTAATTTTTAATGTAGGCATATAAAAACTGTTTTAAATGTGAAATATTACTTGAGTTTTTAAAATGATATACATGTATTTTATAAATTCAACATGATATTTCTAAATGATTTAAATTAATTATTAAATATATATATTAAATATAAAAAAATTATAAACTTTTAATTCATTCTTGTATTATGATAATTTCATAAAGTTACAGTTTTAGCAAAAATCGATATTTTTCACTATTCACTTAAAAATAAATTGTTTCAAAAAAAACCCAAAAATTCAGAAAAAGCCAATTTTAAAATTTTTAATTAAAAAATTAAGTTAATTTTACAAAATTAAAATTCTAAAATTTATATATTTATTAATTAAATAAAAATACAATATATAAATAAAATCTATGATTAAGATATTTTTATATACTAGAAGTTTTATTATTCTTAAATTTTCATAATAATATTCATCTAATATGTCGTGAATTATTTTGGTTTGGAGTTTCAGGTTAATATTCTATCAAACATGGTATTAATTTACAGATAAAAAATATATTCTAAAATCGCAGGGAGTTACAAGCTCACGCGGTTGGATCGCGAAGGAGACCAATCTATATGATCAACTCGCGAAATAGACTAGCCCATGGAATAAGCTCACAAAGGGGTTCAATACTCATGGTAGGTGTTTAATGGAGATATCTATGATTAAGGCTTGTATAGGATGCTCGTACAGTATTTGTGCACACAGAGAGTCTATAGAGGAGCAGCGCCCATGAAATAGGATCGTGAATGAACCCTTGTGGAGATGACTTCAAGGAAATGACTTCAAAAATATTCCCCTTTCCCTAGAATTTTTAGGGATTTAGAATTACTTGTGGGTTATTTGGAACCTCAAGAGAGAAACTAATCCCTTTTACTTTATGTTTTCACCTTCTTTTCTCATGTGTGATCTTGAATTGGAAACCCTGTTATTTATAGTAAAGTCTTGGGTAAGAAAATTTTCTTAATAGGTATCCATGTATGTGATCTTACACAACCATGAGGGTCTCTCCAAATGTGCTCACAATTTTATCCACCAATAATATGAAAAAAAAATTAGCCCATGTAGATAGGGGTAGATTGTGGGGTGTCACCATCTTTGGTCTATGAAATAGGTGAGTAATCATGCGGGGATGTTGTAATTAGTCCATGGAAGATGAATTCAATGTGTTGTTAGAGGGAAGTTGTAGAAGTTTCTGATTATAAAATGAAAATGACACAATATCACATAGGAGTTAGGTTCTCTCCTGGCTATCTCATCATTGTTCCATGGAAAAAAGTATGTACAATAATAGTTTGACCATCAAGGAAGAGAGTTACGGAGGTGCTGCTTTGATTCTCTCATGATGCCCTGGTCAGTGATTCCAACTGCTTTGGTTCCTCCCCCATTTGAAGGGGGGACTCCATTCCAATGATACTTATCTCCCTTCATTAATCTCTTTCTCTAATATTGATCTTCTCTCCCCCTTACTAGTGATCGAGCTTTTCCAAACAATGGTCGACCTCTATAACGTTTTTCCTTAACTTCCTATTTCAATAGTGGAGTTCATGGAGGCATTTTCCTTGAACAATGTGACTTTCATGGAAAAATTCACTCCTCACCTACCTTTGGTGGATGCATTTTAAAAATTCATCTTTAGCTCCTGAGGTTTGATAGATTCAGTGGTTGTTTCCCTACTAGAAAAGCATCATCTAATGATCCAGTTTCCCTCGGAGGTGTGCCTGATAATGGCATGGTCCAAAGCACCTCAATGTTTTCACGGATCTCACTTCTTTCTCTTCCACTAGTCATATGATCTTCATATGAATCATGATGCACCGATAATGGTAATCTGATTCAGTCTCTATATACCCCCCTTCCTTTTTAAAATTAATCCATCCTTTGTATGTAAGGGAATATTTTTGGCCATTTTTTATGCACGAATAGTAGAAAAAACTCTATATTTCAACCAGTTTTACCACGTTTATGTGTAGAGGTTGATATTTCCAAACCACCAATTTATTGGGTATGGATCTCTTTTGGAGAGAAATTTTTGTACAAGGATAATTTTTGTTTTTGAGTCATAGAAAGATTTGTGTTCATCATGCAATATTTTGGGTCATGTTGTTTCATCCTGTCATAGGTGGCTTAGGGGTTCTCACGGGGTGTATGCTCCAACATAGCACAATGGGAAAGAGTACATTAATCCTCTATATTTTTCTATAACTTATGAATCGAATATAAGTTTGGATCTTCCCCTGGTTAATCCTAGGGTTGAGCATCAGGATCCTTGAGTTGATGAAATCTTTGCAAGATTGATTCACGATATGGGTGTTGCCAAGTTACCAGCCTTGGATGGACCTTGTTCCGTGATTATTACCTATTTTTCGATATAGTTAAGGGATCAGGGGTGGATCATGAAAAGGAAATCAAGCAACACACTACTAACAGTGGCGATGACTTCCAATATAATACAAGGGTGCTTGAAGATATTCATAATTCTGCAGATAGGAATGGGGCAGTGACTTTGAATCGAGGGGCACTAGATCAGTGCAAAGAATAAAACCTATTAAGATTCAAAATTTCTTCTCGACACTAAATGAAGTCAGAAATGAAAATGAGTACACTTAAGGATGGATAAATTTTCTCCCTAGATAGAAATGAAAATAGGTCGGGTTAAGATATTTGGAAGAGGAGGATTCAAGTGACAAATAGGGGTACTCCCAAACCTTTATGGATTTTCAGTAGGAACATTTGGTTCGGACTGGCTTAAGGAAAGGAAAACAAGGGAATATCAGTTTTTGGGAATTTCCTAGTACACAAGGGGGGAAATCAAGACCCTACAAAGATTAATCAATGACCCCAAAGACAATATTAACCAGATCATTAGGAAAGGAAAGGTGAAATGGTACAAAAGTTAAATTAGGGGGCCTTATTTGATTGAAGGTGTGGAATTGGTCTCAAGCACAATGGGAAAGCAGACTCCTACTGAGGATAAAAAATCACCTGAGGGTGGAACCAAGGTGTAGGAGAGAATAGTGCTAGATCAAGACTTAAATAGAGTGTAGGTAAAATGAAAGCAGAGAGTAAGAAACACTTGGAACTTATTCTAAATTCCAAGTAGTAAATGTTATAATAATCCATATTTATCAATGCCCTAAAAGAGGTTGTCAATAATATGTATGACGGAATGATTCAGGTTTCTATTAATGGAGAGCAAAGAAAGTGGATTGACAAGAAAGATTTCATTTTTATGAGAGGATTCAATGAAGGGAAAATCACTTTGGAGGAATGTCTTAAAATTTGGAACAAAATGGAAGATTAGATTAAAGCTCATTTACAAGACGATATGGATATCAAGGTAATTGTGTGAAATTGGGGGTTATTTAGAGTATTTGACTCTAACATCCTTAGCTTTGTTTCTTATGACTTTATTATCTCATTTTTTTGGTTATTTTCTTATTTTGTGGTCATGTTTGGTTTCACACATTTCCTTAAAAATTATTTTGAAATAAAAAATTACTTTCTAGTCCATAGAGAAATTTGGTGCTCATGTAGTGATCGTACGCACTTAGTACATAAGCACATACTCGCTAATCTGTCACATGGTTCCCTTATATATTTTCAATGTTTGAGATTTATTGACCCCCAAATTTGTTTTGGTTGATCCTTAAAAATTCAAAAGAATCAACATATACATATATAAGAAATTTTAATTGTAGGCCTATATCCATGATCATTCTATTTTCATGGATATAGAGTATTCATTCAAAGGCTATAGTCATGAGAATTTAGTGTTTCTGGGTACAGGGTATTGATTCAAAGGCTATATCCATGATAATTTAGTTCTAGTGGCTATAGGGTATCTATTAAAAGGATATTTACATAGGAATTTATTCCCTTGGATATAGGTCCCCTTCCCATGTATTTTTTAATATTATTGCACACATTTTTAGGGTTTGTTTTCATTCTCGATACACCCTAGATCCATAGGCAGGGCTACATGTGGCTATAAATTTCATATATCTATGGGAAGGGCTATGCGTGGTGATAGATACATTTCATTCATACATATTTGAATATAAAATTCATTTCATTGTAATTAAATTATTATTCATGACCACATTTTTATTGTTTTATTCATATTGTGGTAGAAAAAAATGGAAGATAAAATATGTTTAAAATAATATGATATGATCAAGGTTCACTTCATGTAAATCCTATTCACATCATAAGATGTTTAGAGAAGGAATTCATAGCTCAAAGAGGAGTCTGGAAGAAAAATGAATGAAATGGTACCAGTAAGTATATATTCATTGTGTAACTATCATATTTTCATCATTAATATCCAAAAATTTAGGATGTGAGTTAAGATGTCAATATTACCAAATGGAATTGACCATGATTTTTTTACAGCGTGAAACCCTATTTCACACCATGAAACTGGATGATGAAAAAATCAATGCTCCAATTTTCTATAATTTTTTACCAAAATCATCATTTATTATCTTAGGACCCCTAGGGTTGAATTGAAATAATTATATGTACGAATTTATGAAATTTAAGACACTTAGGGGTTAATTCATGCCTATAAATACAAGGCTATAGGTAGATATTCAATAGGCATTGGAGACCAGAACCTGGGTCAAGATGTTGTACTATTACAGAGTCCTTCACTAGGTCATCTCCACATTTTCTTTTAAGATTTTATTTTATTTTTTACCACCCTCTCATGTCTAGAATTAGGGGTTTATTTTCTTTTGTGAAAATTATATTACAATAAGGGGAATTTTATTTAATAAAATGTGGGTTCATATTTATTTTTAAATTGGGTTTTCATTTTTCATCAATTATTTTAGTTCTCTTATTTATCTTTTTACCTACATGATCATTGTATTTCGAAGTGGGAGACGTATAATTTAAAGAAGAATAATAAAACTATGTATTATCTATTATCATTAGGTTGGATGAATTATAAATTTAAAAATGGTTTTAGGTTACCTATTTTATTAATTAACTAGAGTATCCTGACCATTGGGAAAGGGGATGGTCAGTGAGAGAGAGTATTCACCCAGACCAAGGGGCTTTTTTGAACTTGATTTATATGAAAATTTATAGGGATCATTGTCCTTTCACTCTACGAATTTCATGAACCTAGATCTTCCATACTTAGTGTGATTTTTTTCTCCTCCCACTTTCCCAAAATCCTCATGCTCGGTAGTTGAGATTTAAATTTCTATAATAATACATAGTTGTAAGTTTTTTTCCTAAATTAATTATAATCCTCCAACATATACTTGTGGGATTGACCTCGAACTTGAAAATAATATACTACTTCATTGAAAATTTAGTGATATTGATTTCATTTTTTATAAATCATTAAATTCATTATATATGTTGGAATTAACGACACATTCAGGAAGTTCCAATTTTTGTCTTTGTTTTCAGGGATAGGTGTAGAGATTATTTTTAATTTTATAATTTAGAAAATATATTTTCTCTTCTCTTTCTATTTAATTATTTTATCATAGAATTTTTCTTTTAATTTATTTTTGTATTCTTTTTTCTTCACTTGGATATTTTTGGCTGCGATGGAAGGGGAACATATTATCTTGACCAAGCATGATAAATTCATAATTCAAGTTATGGATTATTATCATCAAATAGAAAAAATTAAAGAAATAACATGAATATGTTAAGAAACTTATAGCCCGCAACCATACCCAAGTGATAATGAGGCAAATCTTTATATCTTAAATTTTTTTCAAAGGGGTGTGTGAAGATATGGATAGAATGGTAGAGGAGTCCAAGGATGCATGAGGGAAACCAGATGAGAAATACCATGATAAATTAGTCCATAAGGAGACATAAGAGAGTGATACTAAGCTTGAATCCAAACCCTATGTAAGACATATTCTTGATAATAAATTTTTATATATAGAATACACCCACACCATTATAGGTTGGAGAAAAAAATAAAACACCTTAAAAAAAGATACTTTTTTTCCAAGAATGGAAAAACTGATAATTCCATAAACAATATATAGGGTTATCCATGTACTATTTTAGTCCTCAACACCATGTCAAGGTCTAGCCAACAGAAGAAAAATGAGGTGCAAAAGGAACTTGAAGCCGAAGTCGAACCAGAAAAAGAAGAGTAGAGGATTGTTGCCTCATTTATAAAGAAGTTTATTAAAGATCTAGAATGGAATCGGGATGAATAAGAAGAATAATAATAACCCACTATAATATTCACTAACTATATAGAAGAACAAGAAGAAGTATTAGAAGGGTAAGTTGAAGAGTTGGTCTCTAAAATCTAAGAGATCATTGTAGAAGTGGAAAAAATAAAACTAGTAGTTAAAAAAGTATAATAGTTTCATCAAATTTAGATAGATTATAAATTATTTCAAAAAACCTTCAAGTTATAAAGATTTTGTTACCTCCAAAGTGTTATAATAATGTTTCAATGAGGAGGTGATGATCTGATTCATATGATCTTAAAATTAAAAATTGGTTAAACCCAAGAAGGTTATTTCTATATCACACTCCAATCTGCTAACATAGGTAATGGTCAAGATAAATGACCATAAAAAGGAGAAAATTATGAGATATATCCTGAGTTTTTTATCTCTTTGTAGGACTTTAGATTTATTAATTTAATAGGATTTAATATTATATTGGTAATTTAGTTTCATTTCCCCTAATCATTTTAAGCTATAATAAAAGGGAACTGTGCTTTGATGTGTTTTTTGATTTTGTAGTTCCAAAATGAAGGCATAAGATAGTAGTGGAGGATCCAATAGGTGAACACAAGATTAAGAACACAATATAAAAGGGGACTATAAGTTTTTAATTTTTTTATTTCCTATTACACCCCAAAAATTTTTATTAAGAATTTTTCAGTAAAAAATGTGTTCCCCATACTTGATTTTTGATCGATTTTTTGATCTAGGAGACAATCACAGCTAACGATAATTTTTATTCCATGTTTTAAAATAATTTATCAATAAATTTAAATAAGGAATATTATAAAATGAATAACTATAGATAAAAATGGGGATTTTTATTTAAAGAATCATGATTTAGGGAATTAGTTGATTTTTGTAAATTAAATTTTCCTGATGTTTTTCATGCTTTGAATTTCCATAATTTGTGTTGATTAATTTTTTTAGTGTGAATTTCCATGAGTGATTTTCCCAATTACATGTTCTCATTACCAAGAAATTTTATAATCCTAATATTTCAATTTCTTTTCTTGAGCATATTTCTTGAAATATTTAGGCATGTTGTCTTCTATAAATTTCTTTACATCTTATTAAATCTATGATTGTATAAAGTCACATTTAATATGATTGAGGAATTTTTTGTTTAGTCCTTATCCTAAGACCCACCCTTATATTTATCTTTCATAATACCATATAATCCATTAATATCCTTATTATAAAAGAGACACATTACAATCCTATCTTATCCTTTCCTACCCTCCTCTGGTTATTTTTCATGATTATAAAAAAGATGAGTGTAGGGAAGATAGAGCCATGGTATAAATAAGTTCATACTTAAATGGATAAGTGTGGGGGTTTTTTAATGGGAAATTGGAGAAAATTTCATGATTATTATGTATTTTATTTTATTTCACAACCACCTAAAAAATGAACAATAAAAACAAAAAATAAAAAAAATGGTTTGAGTTTTGGAGGTTAAAAAATTAGCATTTTTACCAATGATTTTTATCATTTGGGGTTGGGTGATGGATGTGAGACTTTTAAAAATTCAACTTTTTAAAAAAAATGGAAAAAATAAAATAGGTTATTTCTTTAATTATATTTCATTTATTTATGACTATACATTGAGTTTAGGGGAAAACGGGGAGATGTCATTTTTAAAGGGATAATTTTACACTAAGATTTTATTCATTACTATAAAAATACCTTAGATATTAAGCCTCACTATGAAATTTAATTTTTTTACATCATTTACCCACATACCCCAAATCCTCAAAGTAATTGGAACCTAATGGAAAATCCCTCGTTATTATTTGTTATTTTTTCCCTATAGGGTGGATAAAATGGATTTATTGGAAGCCTATAATAAGGAGCACGACTTGAGGTATGAGCAAAACTCTATTAAAATTTGTAACTTGAGTGATGAGTGAAATGAAATTAAATTAAGTTAAATTTTGAATGGAATGAACATTGAAAATTAATTTAAAAATATGAATTGAATGAAGGAGAGGCATGGTTAATTCGAAAGAGAAAAAGTAAAGTACATTTGACTGGTTTCCTTAGAAAGTGAGTAGTTAATGAGATAGTTTCCATGTGATGATTGAATGTTTAATTCCACATCCAATAACTTGATTATGTTGACATTAATATTTAAATTATGGAGGATTGGGTATTATTTTTACTTTTTTTAGATTTATTTTTTCAGGAAAATCATGATTTCAAGTGTGGGAGATTTGATAGCTGCATTTTATGCATACATATTTTAATATAAAATTCACTATTTTTATAATTAAATTAATTATTCATGTCCACATTTTTATTATTTCATTCATATTATAGTAGAAAAAATGGAAATAAAAGAAAAAAATAAGTCTAGTTGATCAAGATTCACATGTTTAAAATCCTATTCACATCATGAGATATTCAGAGAAGGAATTCACAGCTTGAAGAGGGGGATGGAAGAAAAATGGATGAAATAGGGTTGGAAAGAACATATTCATGATGTGACTATATAAGTTCTTAGCCTTAAACATTACATAATCTAGTATCTTTAAAACTAGAATTCATTTTCTTTCATTTCCAAAAATATTTTAGGTTTAGAGTTTTAGAAATTTAGTTCATAACTCTTACATAACAATAACATATATTACAAAGTGGATACTTCTACTCAGTATCCATTTTTTTAAAAATATAAAACATTTAAAGTAAAACATGATTTCATTTCATGAAAAATCTTCATGACTTTAAACTTGACATCTTATTTTCCCTTACCCAACCTTAAACCTTGTTAATTTTTTTTAAAAACCATGGAATGAGAACAAAAAAGCTCAGTAAGGGACATTAAAAAGAAGAAATATCTTAATCTAGTGAAAACCATTAAAATCTATAAAATTTATACCTTTATATCAATATTCTTTAAGTTAATAAATCATCTCTGCATGAAAAAAACACACACTTTTTGTTCAGACTAAACTTTTAAACCCCATAGTAGGAAAATAAAAACTTTTCAAGAAAATTAGAGCATTGTATTAATAAACTATGAAAGAAATAATTGTATCCCATTTAAATCCATATAAGAAACCTCTTTAGTAACTCCCCCCTTCTTTCCTATTAATATAGTGAACATTACCCAATGCATATGAATGTTATCTGGTCACACCCATTACCAAAAAATGACCCGAATACCCTCTCAAAATAGTACCCAACATGATCTATGGCATACCCAAAGAGCATTCCCGAACCCCACGAGCTAGCGACTAACACCCGGACATCAAAAATAGCCAAAAAAACAATTTCACCCAACCTGAAACAACAACATGGAATATTTTTATATTTAGAAGATAAAAATAACATAAGATATACATATATTCCATAACTGAAAGAAGATGGTGGAAATGATAAAATCCAAAAGTAAATAGAAAATCCCAAAGTATAGGTCCAATCAGCAAAGGATAACTAAAATACAAAACAAACTAATCCATGTGATAATGTGGGTAAAATCCCACCATCTCACCACTAGCTACCCAGACAAAGTTGAAAAAAACCCTATATGCCTCACTGCATCACATTTCTTTTCCTTGCATCAAAATACATACAAAGTTCTACACTCCACCGAAGGGGTGTGAAAGGTGTGAGCTAATATGCTTAGTTGGATCCCACCCTGGTGTTCTATAATAAGTCTCTATACAATAATCTAAATATTCTCAATTTAAAGAAAAATTACATGATATATATTTTAACAGTTTTATATAAAAATCATGGAAAAACAATAATTTAAAATTTTTCTACATTTCCCAACAAATTAGGTAAATTAGTTTCAAATAATTTCATATACATATATCAAAGAAAATATATCACATCAAATCAATGTATGTATCACATATCATATCAAACCATGGTAGTAAAAGATAAAATAGTATAATCCAAAAGTATAGGTAACATCATTCCAGGGATCCCACTAGGTCAAGATAGCTAGGACACTCATACTCCCAACATAGAAAATCATTCATGCATCAATATCCTAGATATATGTATCAAATCTAGGAAAAAAATGAACACCCTATAAAGTGAACCTCCCAATAGTGTTTATCAAGTCCCTAGAGCAGTAGGCCTAAGAAGTAGGATAACACTCCATGAGTGAACCCCCCCCCCCCCCTGATAGTATTAACAGATGAGGCCAATTAATATACCTTCCACCTAAGTACCCAAGGATTCCCATGTGCTCTATTTTCCAAACCACTTCATTTATAAAACAATTTATCAAAACTATAGGAATGCAATTCATCCAACATAAGCAAGAGACAGAACCGCCTACCTCAAAATTCGGGTCTCATACACCCACAATAGAATCAACCAATAAGGAAGAACACTAAAACGACAATAGAGGCCCTATAATCAATCTAAAAATCTCATAAATGAACTAAAAACCAAAAAAAATGGAAAAGAAGACAACTCAAAACATAATTCAAAGAATTCACACCTACCACTCTGCAACCAATAAGGATGAGCACCTGAAACAAGATCACATGAAGGATCTAGAAAGTAATCAAGAGAATCATCATCACAGATCAAAATATCAAGAAACTTAGTGTAACAGTGCTACTATGATTGAGGGTAAAGATGAAACCGAAGGAAATATTACCTGGAGATATTCAGCACCACAACCCTGAAGATTTCACAATGAACAAAGTAATAAAAGTATAAGAGGTATCGAAAATATCCCCTAAGATCCTATAGGTCAATAGAAAGGATTCTTGCATGTGAATGAAATAATAAATCACTCATACGATGCCCTAAAAACACAACTTGGGAGACTTACATGACATGTAACCCCATTACACATCACGAAATCCATGAAACCCAAATACTCCAAAAAACTAGTCACTTTTTTATTAAAACCTGACCTTTAACAATACATGACATGAACCAATTACATGTTGTGTAATCCTTTCACCTTTTATACCAATATCATGAATTCTTCCTAGAAGACATTATATGGAATGTAATACAATTAAATGGCATTTATTTCTCCTATAGTCTATGAAAATTCTAGATTTTTGCAAAAAAACTCTAAACCAAATTCAGCATTCTTAGAACTCAGGGAGAACCCACAAACCCTTTAACATATTTATACCTAGACTATATTAATTAAAATAAACATTCATCCCTGTATTTTAGGTCATTTTCACCAACAAAATCTCTCCATCCTTGGGAGTCCAAACACTCACCCAGATAAAGAGTGAAAAGACAAGAGAGAAGAGAAATACATAAAAGATTGTAATAGGGTGTTACAAAATCCCCACCATAAGACTTTTATTCCCTTAGAAGTCATTTGGAATAGTTTTGTTTAGAAAAGAGGTGATGTAATTTCTCCCTCATTGATGATGCATGCTCCCAAGTCTCATGAGAATCTGATCTATGTCATCATACCACTCTGACCACCAAAATAGGCTTCCCACACAAGATTTTCTATTGAGATTCAATGATCTCTACTGGGAGTTCTACAACAGAAACACCTATCTCTAACTCAATTTATTCCCATATCAAAATGTGAGAGGTATTATGATGGTATTTCTTGAGATGCAATATGTGTAAAATATTGAGTCAAAAGTTCCCTTTTGACTTCTATATCTTATTTTGGAAATCACAAATGTCTTTTTAATTGTAATGTCTTTTGTTAATCGTATCATACTGACTCTGTCAATCATATCGTACTGACTATGTCAATCATATCATACTGACTCTGTTAATTGTATCGTACTGACTCTGTCAATCGTATCATACTGACTCTGTCAATCGTATCGTACTGACTCTGTCAATCATATCGTACTAACTCTGTCAATCATATCGTACTGACTCTTCTATTCATACTTTCATTACTTGCTTGTTTTGGTACTTAGTCAAAAACACTTGTTTCATGTTAATCTTACTCTTGTTTATCATCTTCATATATCTTTTGTTTAAACCAATACGATGTCGTTGAGTTAGTTACAAACTAATCAAAACAATGTTGTGCTTTCTGTTTCAATATGACTGTTATATTCCAGGTGTCCAAGTCCCTCCGAGTTTTTCAGAGAAATATGACCGTTGGAGGAAATGTGACCGTTGGAACCTGAGGCCTATAAATAGGATGTCATTTGAAGCTAAGAAAGTTGGTGGTGAACAACGCTGATACGACTGTGATACTTTGCTTCTATCAAAATTCTAGAGAGATATGTTGTGACTTCTCTCATGTTGTGTGCTTTGTGCATCCGATCATCGTATCGAGGGATTTCAAGTAATTGAAAGACAGAGGTGCCAATTACCTACAAAATCGAGGGCTGCCAGGAATAGGCAGACAGACGTTCCGATCATCGTATTGAGGGCTGCCAGGGATAGGCAGACAGACAGTCCGATCATCGTATCGAGGGCTGTCGGGGATAGGGAGACAGACGGTCCGATCATCGTATCGAGGGCTTACCAAGGTGGTGGTAAGACAGTCCTCTTATCCTAGGTGAAAGAATATCCCTTCTCTTTAGGTCAAAAGAATTGTAATAATTTTACTTTTCTGCTACTGCTTGTATTAGAAAGGAATTTGCATTGTTTCCTTTATTCATTACACTTTCAATTGTAATTTTTTTAATTACGATTATATTATTACATATTGTATCGATTGATTCTATGCACTTTAAGGTAGAATCATTCACTATTTTTTTACTCTGATTATTGTATTCATCTTAAATACAATTACTTTACTTTTCTAATAGTATTACATTACTTCATTCCTTTATATTCAATACATTTGTGTTTGTTTGAATTGTATTAGTTTAAGATATTTTAAACTAATTTCTTTAAGTGTTTAAACTCTAAGTTTTTAAACCTACAATTCACCCCCCCCCCCCCTCTTGTATTTTTCCATCTAATATACATATACATCTACATATTCGATCCAAAAATTGGTATCAGAGGAGGTTTCCACTGATTTGTATTACTAGCTTTATTTCTTTCAAACTTTCATTTTAACTACTTACTACACTAACGTGTGGAGTGGAAAAGATTTTTGTTTTATTAGATGGTAGGAATGAATATTGCGTCAATAGAAAATTTAAATCCTTATAGACCACCAATATTTGATGGGAATGATTATAAGTACTGGAGAGATCTTATGAAGACGTTTGTCATCAATACTAGTGTAGAACATTTTATTATGCTTACTGGATGTTACAAAATTCCTGACAAAGAAGTTAGTACTTTCACTAACCAAGAGAAGAAAGAATATCAACTGAATTACAAGGTACACGATACTTTATTATGTTCTATGACTAGGAATATATATATTCAGATATCTTCTTGTGAAGCAGCCAACTGTATTTGGAAGAAATTAGAAGTCACTCATTTTGGTACATCCAAGGTTATAGAAACAAGAAGAGCAATGCTTCGAGTAGAGTATCATGGATTTGTTTTTCCTTATGGAGAACCACTATGTAAAGTGAAACAAAGGTTTATGACAACTGTCAACAGTTTACAATCTATGGGAGAAAAAGGCCTTGATGATGAAGCTCTAGTAGATAAGATTATAGATATAATTCCAAATGAATGGGAGTCAAAAAGGACAACTATTGATGAAAACAGAAAAGTTTCCCAAATTACTCTTGATGAACTCTTTGGAACTCTTCTACAGCACGAGACAAGAATGAAGAGAGATGCTGATTTCAACAAAAATAAGAATGGAAATGGTAGTGTAGCTTTTACATCTAAAGCTAAAACACCTAAAAGGATAACAAGATCCAAAGCCAAGAAAGTTGTTATAACTGATTCAAGTGATTGTGATTTTTCGGATAATGAGTTAGCCAATATTTCACAGAGGATGACAATATTGTGGGAAAGAAAGATTTCCAATACAGATTCCAAAAAGAAATATAGGAAGGATAAGAAAGATTCAGAGGTAACATGTTATGAATGTAAGAAAGTAGGACATATAAGGCCTGATTGTCCTTTACTGAAGAGAAAAGACAGGAAGGAGAAACTTTCTAAAATAAATAAGAAAAGGTATTATAAGACAAAGAAAGTCTTGAAGGAAAATGATACTTGGAGTGCAAGTGGTAGTGATTCTTCAGACAATTCTTCAGAATATGAGTCCTCAGGATAGAGAAATATTGGACTTATATCCAGATTACCAATTGAAGATCATTGTCTTATGGCCAAGGTACACAATGATGAAGATATTACAAATGTCTCTTTAAATGAAAATTATACTGATAATAGATATTATGAATCTTCAAATGATGAATCTTCATCATCATAAGATGATACATTACCTTCTTTTGAAGAAGTATCTAGATTTTCTAAATTACATGAGAATGAAAATTCTAAGCTCAAGAAGAAGCTTGAGAAGGCAAAGTCTAGAATTTTAGTTTTAACTAAAGAAGTATTAGATCTTTATAATGATCTTGATGTGAAAACTTCTGATTTTGAAAGTATTTTAAAAACCCTTGAGAAAGTCAAATCTGATAAGGATAAACTTTCTAAGGATCTAGAAAATTTGATTTCAAATAAAATGTTTTAGAGCCTAAATCTAGTTTAAAATAAAATGTTTTGGAAGATAAAAACATAGTTTCAAAACTAAAATAAGAAATTAAATGTTTTTCAAACTTTACTTAAGGCAAGGAAAACTTTGACAAGATTTATTCTCAAATTAGACCTTTGTGAAGTCGTTCTGGACTTGGTTATACTCATTCCAACCCTGTTTTTAATAATAACTATTTTTGTTCCACAAAAAACCACTTTTTGTTCTAAGTGCCAATGTGGTGGACACTGGAAAAGAGAGTGTTCTCTCAATAAAACTCAATCTTTAGGATTTCATAAAGCTCATTTTTTAAAACAAATGTGGATTCCTAAAATTCTGTTATGTAACCATTCTGGATCCAAATAAGTTTTGATTCCGAAAAACTAATTGTTTCTTTTTCAGGAAAATGAGAAGTGTACCAACAAAAATATTTCGTACATGGATAGTGGTTGTTCTCGACACATGACTGGAAACAAAGATCTCTTTGAAAAGGTTATCAAAACAAAAGGTGGAAAAGTTACCATCGGAGATAATTCTCAAGGAAATATTGTTGGTATAGGTAATATTTTTTTTCTTGGAAAAGTTCTTATATCAAATGTTTTGTTTGTTAAAGGTCTTAGACACAATCTCATCAGCATAAGTCAATTATGTGATGAAGGTTACCATGTGAATTTTAGAAATGATAAGTGTCTAGTTCACAATTCCAAGGATGAGTTCATTCTATCTTCCCATAGGCAAGAGAATGTATACACTATTAACTTAGAAGACCTTAGGACCCAAAATTTACCCTGCTTAAGTGCAATAGAAGACCATTCATGGCTATGGCATAGAAGACTAGGACACTGCAATCTAAGAAACCTTTGTAAACTCTCAAAGAAAAGACTTGTAAAGGGACTACCAGATCTTAGATATGATTCTTCAAAAGTCTGTGATCCTTGTCAATTTAGCAAGAAACATAAAACTAGCTTTAAATCAATTAATGAAGTTTCAAATTATAATTCATTATAGTTAGTGCATATGGATCTTTTTGGTCCTTCACAAACTAGAAACATTGGAGGAAAATACTATGTATTTGTTTTAGTTGATGACTTTACCAGATTTACATGGGTCTATTTTATAACAAAGAAATCATAAGATTTTTCCTATTTCAAAACTTTTAGAGCCCAAGTTAAAAATGATAAAAATCTACCATTGATAACTATTCATAGTGATCATGGTGGTGAATTTAAAAATTCATATTTTGAAACTTTTTGTAGTAAGAAAGGTATTACTCACAATTTCTCAGCTCTAAGAACTCCTCAGCAAAATGGTGTTGTTGAAAGAAGAAATCGTATTCTTCAACAAATGACTAGAACCATGTTGAGTGAATACTCAATTGCTAATCACTTTTGGGATGAAGCTGTTAGTACTGCTTTCTATACTATAAATCGTGTTTTAACTAGACCATTTCTTAACAAAACACCTTATGAGTTATGGACTGGCCGAAAACCTAAAGTTTCATACTTAAAAGTTTTTGGGTGCAAAGTATTCATTCTAAATACAAAAGATAATCTTCACAAATTCGCACCAAAATCTAATGAAGGAATCTTTCTAGGATATTCCGCAACTTCTAAGGCTTATAGAGTTTTCAATAAAAAACAGTTGTACTGTTGAGGAAACGGTACATGTAAAATTTGATGAAACTGATCCTTTTGTTTTCAAACCATCCCAACCTACATCCTCAGATGTGTTTTCAAAAACTATTTACCAACCTTTGTTAGAAAACCCTTCTGATAAAGAAAATGTTCTAGGAAGTTTTCCTGAAACTTTTACCCCATAATCTTTTCTACCATATGTTGATGAATAGGTTTTACAAAACCCAAATCAATTGTTTCTTAGAAATCATCCCAGTGATAACATCATTTGTGATGTAAATCAACCTGTAAGGACCAGAAATTCCTTAAGAAATGAAATAGAACATCTTGCTTTTCTTTACCAATTTGAACCTAAAAGTCCAAGTGAGGCCTTAGGTGATGAACATTGAATCAAAAAATGCAATATGAACTAAATGAATTTGAAAGGAATCAAGTCTGGACTCCAGTTGAAAGGCCCAAAGAAACAACTGTAATTGGTGTAAAATGGGTGTTTAGAAACAAATGTGATGAAAATGGAATCATTGTACGAAATAAAGAAAGACTTGTTTCTAAGGGATATAATCAACAAGATGGAATAGACTATGAATAAACATATTCTCCTATAGCTATACTTGAATCTATTCGTATTCTATTAGCCTTTACAGCATACTTTAATTTAAAACTTTTTCAAATGGATGTAAAATGTGATTTTCTAAATGTTTTTGTTCAAGAAGAAGTTTTTTTCGAACAACCTCCTGGTTTTCTAGACCCAAAACATCATGATCATGTTTTTAGACTTACCAAGGCTCTATATGGTCTTAAACAAGCCCCTAGAACATGGTATGATAGACTTATAGGATTTCTTTTACAAAACAATTATATAAAAGGTACAACAGATCCAACCCTTTTTATAAAAATGGAAAATAAAAATGTTTTGATTGTTCAAATCTATGTTGATGACATCATATTTGGATCAACTCAGAAGAATTTAACTGATTCTTTTGCTAATTTAATGAAATCCGAGTTTGAAATGAGTATAATGGGTGAGTTAACAATCTTTTTAGGTTTTCAAATTTCTCAAAAACCAGAAAGAACTTATATATCCCAACATAAGTATATTAAAGATTTACTAAAAATGTATGGTTATGAAAAAACTAAAAGTATCATCACTCCAATTGGTACCTCAAATACACTTGATCTTGCTGAAACTGGGAAACCAGTAGATCAAACAATTTTTAGAGGTATGATAGGAAGTTTGTTATACTTGACGGCTAGTCGACCAGACTTAATGTTTTCTGTATGCTTATGTGCAAGATATCAATCTAATCCAAAAGAGTCTCATTTAAAAGTCATAAAGAGAATCTTTCAGTATTTAAAAGGCACTATGGATCTAGGTCTCTTTTATTCTTCTAGAAATGATTTTGTTTTAAAAAAATTTTCATATGATGACTTTGGAAGTTTTAGAATGGATATAAAAATTACATCTAGAACATGTCATTTCTTAGGAGATTCTCTGGTTTCTTGGTCCTTCAAGAAACAACACTCGGTAGCACTTTCCACTGCTGAAGCTAAATATGTAGCAGCTGGAAGTTGTTGTGCTCAAGTGTTGTGGATGCAACACACACTCACTGACTATGGATTGAGTTTTTCCAAAACTCAAATTCTATGTGATAATACTAGTACCATAGATCTTAGTAAGAACCCAGTACATCACTCTCATGCAAAACACATAGATGTTAAGCATCACTTTCTTAGGGATCACACACAAAAAGGAGATATTGTTTTACAATTCATCGGAACGCAAGAACAACTTGCTGAAATTTTTACAAAACCATTACCTTCCGATAGATTTGAGTTTATAAAATAGAATCTAGGAATGATTACATTAAAATAATCATTCATATCTACTTCCTGTTTTACATTTCTCCTAACATTAATAAACTCCTCTAGAAAGGGGGAGAACATTTCTTTCTATGTTTATTACTATGTCTCTTCTTATTTTATGATTTTAAATTATTTATTCTCTTGGTATGTGTTTTCTGTTTATCGTATTGACAGTTTTATTGTATCATTTACTTTTCTGTTTATCGTATTGACAGTTTTATCATATCATTTACTTTTCTGTTTATCGTATTGATAGTTTTATCGTATCATTTACTTTTCTGTTTATCATATTGACAGTTTTATCGTATCATTTACTTTTCTATTTATCATATTGACAATTTTATCGTATCATTTACTTTTCTGATTATCGTATTGACAGTTTTATCGTATCGTCAGATCATGGTAATGAATTTCTTTTCTATCGTATCGACCGATCATGGTAATGAATTTCTTTTCCATCGTATCGACCAATCATGGTAATGAATTTCTTTTCCATTGTATCGATCAATCATGGTAATGAATTTCTTTTCCATCGTATAGACCGATCATGGTAATGAATTTCTTTTACATCGGTATGTCCATGATAATAAGTTTGTTTTCCATCGGATTGTCAGTTCATGGTAATGAATTTCTTTCCCATTGGCATGACGATTGATAGTTTTTTTTGTTTACGTACGATTGTGTTTTTCTTTTGGAATCTACTAAAACCAACAATTACCTTACGTTCTCCGGCAGGTACTTTTCCTTTTTTTTTAAAAAAATCCGTTTTATTCCTATCCGTTGATTCTTATTTCCTCTAATCTTGATCGTAGAAGATAAACGATCACCCTTTTATCACCTATAAATAGCCCCCCCCCCTCCCCAAACCCACATTGGTTTTTCAGGTTTTGAGGCGAGGATCTTCTCCACTGTTTTTAAGTCATCGTACGATCTTTCATCGGCAGCATCTCTATGTCTCAGTCTTCTGCCAACACTCCCGCTGATATGTCTTCAAAGGTTTTCTCAGAAAAGGACCTTTTCAGAGAAAGGTTAGTTTCCTGAGACTTCTATGATTCATACAATTCTACAATCAAGAGGATTATTTTGTTTCAAGTATGGGAGCATTTGTGTGTTGAAAAACCTGTTTCTCAAGATCTGGTTCTCTTTGATGAAGTCGGTCAGTTCTATAAAACCGTATCTTTTGACAAAGACATGACTGTCAATTTTTCTATGTACGATAGAAAGTTGTCTATGTTTTTGAAACAAGCGGCTCATTTTCTAAATGTCCCAATAGAAGGTGATTCTTTCTGCCCATCTCATAAACTACCAGAGGAAGTCGGTACGTTTAATAGAGAAAGTGCTGAGAAGTCTTTGTTTGTTGTAAATGAAGAGAAGAGGAAAGTGGCTCATCTTTCTCCGTACAACAGGTTTGTTTCTCTTTGGATGCAAGGTTTTCTTATCCCAAGGAAAGGGGATAGAGAAACTCTGAAAGTTTCTGACATTTTCATGCTTGACTATCTTGTCAACATGAGAAAAGTAAATCTGATGGGATATATTTTTAAAACAATTAAGAATGTAAAGTCATGGGCAATCAAATCTCATTTGATTATGTATCCAGCTATCCTTACAAAGTTTATTCTCGAGATCATGAAGTTTTGCAACATTCCTTTGAAAGGAAAGCTGATAGATCTGAAGCCATCCTGGATTAGTAAGAGTACTTTGAAGAAGTTTAATGTTTGTTTTGACCCGAATTCAAAACTTTTTTTAAGAGATGTAGAAGCTGAATAGGCTCAAAATCAATCGGAACCTATGCCAGCCAAAGACAATACTTCTATTGGTGTTACTCAAAATTCTGATCCCCAAACCAGCACAAATCCAAAGAATAAGCCAAAGTACAATAAGGAGTTTGTATCCAAATGGAGAAAGGATAAAGAATAGAGAAAGGAAGGTGATCCAAAGTTTGGTCTTGATCCAGCTGAAGCTTTTTCAGAAAGAATAAGGGTAGAGGAAACCCTTCAAGATGAAAATAAAAATCAGTCTATTTTGAAAAGAAAGGCTCAAGAATTTTATATCTCGAAAGTACTCAGAATGGTTGAGGATGCTAGTGCTCAACTAACAGAAGAAGTGCATCAAGAGCCCATCGTACAGAGCCTTCCTGAGAAAGAAAAAGGAAAAAAATGATGGAATAGATAGAGGAAGTAGAAGAATAGGAAGGAGATTTTCTTTTAGAATTCCTTTAGAGTTCGAAGAAGAGTAGAGAGGAATCAATTCAAAAGTAGAGTGAAGGTGTTCAACAAACCCCTCTTGCCGATCAAGCACCTTTTGAAACTTCTGAAATTCTGGATAAAACACCCCCTCAAACAAAGCAAGGTGCTCAATCTTCTCATACTGAAAAAGTTATTGTCATCGGTGATAAAGAAGAAGAAAGAAAAGAGAGAGAAAAGGAAAAAAGGAAAACAACCAGTTGTTGACTCAAGCTGATCAAATGAATTGCCTTCATACGATTAGGATACTGATTCAGAACACACAATCTCTCTCAAGAAGAGTGATTATATTGTTCATGTTTTAAGAAGGGTTGAGAAGACTATTTCTTACTTTCCTAGGATAGAAGGGAAAATTGATTTTATTACTGATAATCATAAAAAGAAGTTTGGTTCTGTAAGAGAATTAAGAAAGGAATTTTTGTTAGTTGAAGCCGATTTGAAAGTTCTTTTTGAAACTTCGGCTACTCATAAGAAGGCTTGAAACTGGATGACCAAGTGGTCATATAAAACAGAAAGCTCGGTAAATGACCATGAGATAGCAATTGAAGATATAAGGATATTATCAAATAATCTTGCGAGTTATTTCAATAAGGTTGACAAAGAAACCGTTTAAAGGCTGAATCAGGTAACTCATGGAGCTGATATTCTTTCAGTGAAAGAATTGTAAGAGAGAATGAATGCTTTTCAGTACGAATTTTCGAAAGTTTCATCTTTCAAAGATGAAATGGTTCTGTTGAAGAAACAAAACTCTATGTTATCCAAAGATAACAAGAATCTGCAAGACATAATTGACACTCTTGAGGAAGTAATCAGAGTCCAGGAAGAGACTATCAAGAATCAAGATCATATTTTTGCGAACCAACAAGAGCTTCTCAGAACTCAGGGTGATTCAATCTCGGAAGACAAAAAGGAAATCAAAAATATGAAGTCGGTTCTTCATGAGTTGATTAAAAAGGATAAGGAAAGAGAAAACAAATGATTATTGTATTTTTCTTTCTTTTCTAATGGAACTTGTTTGTTTTGTAATGTCTTTTTATGTTTCTCTTTCTTTTTGTCCTGCAATTCTTTTCTCTAACCATTTCAGGCAACTCAAGGTTACCCCATTCTTTTTTGTAAACCACAAAGGGGGAGAATGTTTTACAAAGGTAGAATGATTTAATAAAATACTTTGAAACCAAGGAAAATCTTTGAATACAATCCTTAGGAAAGTATATACCTTAGGGGGAGTTAGTTGTATTCAAATTCATATTCAGAAGAGTTTCCAATAACTCAGGGGGAGATAAGTTTTTCTTGTTGTATTTACTTTTTGTTTTGTGCTTTCCAAAAAGGGGAAGATTGTTGAGTCAAAAGTTCCCTTTTGACTTCTATATCTTGTTTTGGAAATCACAAATGTCTTTTTAATTGTAATGTCTTTTGTTAATCATATCATACTGACTCTGTCAATTGTATCGTACTGACTCTGTCAATTGTATCGTATTGAATCTGTCAATCGTATCGTACTGACTCTGTCAATCATATCGTACTGACTCTGTCAATCATATCGTACTGAATCTGTCAATCGTATTGTACTAACTCTGTCAATCATATCGTAATGACTCTGATATTTATACTTTCATTACTTGCTTGTTTTGTCACGTAGTCAAAAACACTTGTTTCATGTTAATCATACTCTTGTTTATCATCTTCATATATCTTTTGTTTTAACAAATACGATCCCGTTGAGTTAGTTACAAACTAATCAAAACAATGTCGTGCTTTCTATTTCAATATGACCATTATATGCCAGGTGTACAAGTCCCTCCAATTTTTTCAGAGAAATATGATCGTTGGAGGAAATGTGACCGTTGGAACCTGAGGCCTATAAATAGGAGGTATTTGAAGCCAAGAAAGGTGGTGGTGAACAACGCTGATACGATTGTGATACTTTGCTTCTATCAAAATTCTTGAGAGATATGTTGTGACTTCTCTCATGCTATGTGCTTTGTGCGTCCGATCATCGTATCGAGGGCTTTCAGGTAATTGAAAGACAGAGGTGCCGATTACCTACAAAATCTAGGGCTGTCGGGGATAGGCAGACAGACGTTCTGGTCATCGTATCGAGGGCTACCGGGGATAGGCAGACAGACGGTCCGATCATCGTATCGAGGGCTGCCAGGGATAGGCAGACAGACGGTTTGATCATCGTATTGAGGGCTTACCAAGTTGGTGGTAAGACAGACCTCTTATCCTAGGTGAAAGGATAGCCCTTCTCTTTGGGTCAAAATAATTGTAATACTTTTACTTTTCTGCTGCTGCTTGTATTAGAAAGGAATTTTTATTGTTTCCTTTTTTCATTACACTTTCAATTGTAATTGTTTTAATTACGATTGTACTATTACATATTGTATCGATTGATTCTATATGCTTTAAGGTAGAATCATTCACTATTTTTTTACTCTGATTATTGTATTCATCTTGAATACAATTACTTTAATTTTCTGATAGTATTACATTACTTCATTCCTTTATATTCAATACATTTGTGGTTGTTTGAATTGTATTAGTTTAAGATCTTTTAAACTAATTTCTTTAAGTGTTTAAACTCTAAGTTTTTAAACCTATAATTCACCCCCCCCCCCTCTTGTATTGTTCCATATAATATACATATACATCAACATATTCGATCCAACATAAAACATCATGAATACCTATCAAATGAACTAAAAAATCTAACCAATAAGCAACCTACCCAAGCTGCTCAGTGACCCAAAATGGTCCAACATTTCTCAGAACCAAATTTCCCTATTTTCCAAGATGAAAGTGACCCAATTGAGGAGAAACTTTCATGAAAACCTGGTCACCTATAGAAAACTCCGAAGTAAGACACTATTTATTCTCATAAGATTTATGTTGATTCTGAGTTGTAATCAAATGTCGATGTATATCCTGAGTCCTTATTTATGTCTCCTAAACAAGACTCAGTCCCACTAAAGAGGTTTCTCCCACCTCTAACCAATAAAGAGGTGATCGGCATGGGTGACCATACAAATCTTTGAAAGGATTCATTCTAATAATGACTGATAACTATTGTTATAAGAAAACTCAAGTAATACCAAATGGATATCCTATGATCAACCAAAATCCAAGATGAAAACATAGAGTGTATCCTCCAAGATCTAAATAGTACACTCCATATGGATGTCTATCTATGGATAGTTATCTTTACTCAACTTGACCTTAGTCTCTATCACCCCTTGGAGACTCCTCCATAACCTTGAAGTAAACCTAGGATCCCTGTCTGAAACAATAGAATAATGAACCCCATGTAACTTTACAATATTCTATGAATACATTTTACCTAGATCTTTAACTTTCATGGTGTTCCTGATTAGAATTAAATGATCTGGCTTTGTCAACTAATCTATCATCACCCAGATAGAATTACTCCCTCTAGGAGTCTATGGTAATCCAACAAAAACGTTCATTGACACCTCATCCCATTTTCAAAAGAGTTCTAGAAGAGGATGAATCAAACTATAGGGTTTCAAATGTTATTCCTTTATCTATTGGAAGGTGTAATAGTGGGAAAAAATAAAAAATGTCATACTTCATACCCAGCCACTAGAATCATCATCTCATGTCATAGTACATCTTCATAGTGCCTGAATGAATAGCCCATGAAGAAATATGACAATAAAACAATATAATCCTCTCACTATTTTTTACACAAAAAACTTATCCCCAAAATATATAACACTATATGAAGAGAGGTATCAACCAAAAAAATTCTCCCCACCATATAGGGTTTCTCAAATTCCTCTAAAATCATCATCCTACTATTGAATCTATAGAAGAAACTCAATTAGGTATGATGATAACTAAACACTAGATAGAAACATACCTGTAACATCCTCTAGAGAATCCAGGTGGAACTGAGCAAATATTTACATAAGGTTCCACTCTTACTTTGACTCCAGAACAGTCTATGATGGTACTTTCCTACTAAGAGAATCTACAAAAAACATTCCCTTTCTCCAGGGTATAGGCAATGTCAAATTCAAACGTCTGAAGGTATCCCACCCATCATCTCTGCCTGAGATTCAAGTATTTATGAGAAAATATATAAATAAAACCTCTATAGTTAGAAAATAATATGAACCTATCCCGAAAAATATAGTGCCTCCAACACTTAAGTGTGTGCATAATTACAGAAAGAACTAAATCATGAGTGGGGTAATTCTTCTCATGCATTCAAAGATGAAGAGAGTTGTAAGCTACCACATGGTCATCCTTTATGATCACGCAACCCAAACCAGTGCCAAAAGCATCACAGAAAACCACATATCACTTATCAGGCTAAAGTAAGATCATAATAGGAGTTTATGTCAGAAATCATTTCAGTTTATTGAAAGAAGATAGACACTTTCACCCCATATGAATTTCTCCCCTTTCCTGGTAAGAGTAGTCAAAGGTAATTCCAACTTTGAGAAATATGTGATGAACAATTGATAAAATCCCACAAGACCAAGGAATATCTAAATCTTAAAGACATTTTGTAGAACTTCCTAATAAAAATATCCTTTACCTTATTAGAATCAACTAATAAGTCATACTTAGAAATCATGCGCCCCAAGAACCTCACTTCTTGAATCCATAAATTGCATTTCAAAATATTTCCATACAAATGGTGACTTTCAATATTTCTAGAACCAAACTCAAATCTTTCTCATTCTCACACTTGTATCTCTAATAAAGAAAAATATCATCCATAAACATGACCATAAAATTTTTGAGATACTGATGAAATATCAGATTTATCAATTTCATAATAACTATAGGAGTGTTATTCTGACCAAATGGTATCACAAGATATTTATAATGGTCATAACTACTCATAAAAGTAATCTTCGATATATCATAATCCTGAATTCAGATCTGATGGTAACCCAACTGAATATCGATCTTCAAAAACCAATTTCCCCCCCTTTAAATGATCAAATAAATAATCCACATAGGGAAGAGTATACTTGTTCTTAACTATTACCCAGTTCAACTTCTGATAGTGCATACACAATAGGAGTGAATTGTATGCCTTCTTAGAAAAGAGAACTGGGGCTACCTAAGGATAAACACTAGGGAGAACAAACCCTTTCTCCATTGGATCATTTAGCTATACCTTGATCTCTTTCAGCTCTGCTGGATCCATACGATAAGAAGGTATCAAAATCGGCTATGTACCTAGAACTATGTCAATTATAAACTCTACCTCTCTCTCTATAAGAATACTAGAGAAATCATTTGGTAAAATTTCCAGAAAGTCCCAAACAATAGTGGTAAGCTCAAAAATGGAAGAAACATCATTGGGATCAACTTATATAGTAGAAAATAAGCTCCTGATCTCTGGGTGAAAAGGTCCTGCATGACCAGACCTTAGATCTCACTCTCTCTAAAATGCACATGGGCTCACATTAGATGATAGAAATAAGAAACACTTATGATAATAATCAACCTATTTTCAATGAGAAACAAGTCAATCCTTACTAATGATGACATCAAATAGATCTAGATTGAGAACAAGAAAATCCTAGACTAACTCTTTATTAGATATTAATATCACCCAAGAAGTATATTAAAACCCATACTCTTTATTCTTCCCAATAGGTGTCTCTAACTCTATAACAAAGGACATGAGATCTGTTAAAAGCTTAATCATATCAACAAAATGGATAGATATAAGTGAGTGTAGTATCAAATAAAGAAATCACTATTAAAGATGCAATAAAGATGGCACCTCTCACTATCATTGGACCCACTTTTACACCCATTGGATACTCATCTAATTTTTGAAGGTGCTTCACTCCTGAGACCTATGGTTAGAGCCCTGTAGTCTTTGAAGAATCTGATTGCACTGTAGTAACCTATAGAGCTGATGGTCCCTACTATAATGAGGTGTAGACATATCCTGATAGAAACATTACAGATGGACATAATGTCTACAACTATTTCATATATTTGTAGGTGGAGGACAAAAATTATGGTTGTGTATAACCTTTCCACTCTGATAGAAAGTTAAGTGCATAATACCAATTGTAAATAAAGTTGTATAGGAGGCATGTTGTTGATAACCACCCCCGCCACTTTTGTGATGATCTTTACACTTCCTCTTTTTCCCTTACGCACCACTGAAGATACCACTAGGTGGAAGAGAATGGGATACACATCCAACCTTGACTTCCATGTTCATATCATCTATCATAGATCTATCTACCATCTCTGGATAGGTCAAAAGATATAGCATAAATACTTATGATCTAATATCAATTCACAAACCCTTCAAGTACTTCTAAGCATTCATTTAGTTATTCTTTACCACCTCTAGTGTAAAAAAAACCTACTTAGTAAACCAATTGGTGTATGCCAACATTGAATACTCTCCATGATAAAAAGAGAGGAACTCTGAAGAATTTTTCATCATCAGAAACTCTAGAAAAAATAGCTGGTAGAAGAGAGTCTTGAAATCCTTTTAATAAAATCTCATATGCCTATCTTCCTGTACCATGGAATCCAACAATCACTTTATATGAACCTTCATCTTGATTATCTCAAGTGTATTCAGTAATTAAAATATATTATTGATCTTATCTAGCCATTCCTCCACTCCCATGATCAATCTCTATCTCCTATAGCTCCTAGTTGTACCACAATGATTGTTTTATGGACTTGTGGTATATTCCGGTCAATAAAAAAACTACCCCCATGGTATACTCAATAATATTATGATCCATAGGCTAATTCCCTTGAGGATCATCCACTATACCCATCTGAGGAAACCATGGAAGATGTATTAGAGGTATATTGTTGCACACCAAAATAGAATAAATGATCAGACAATAGAATAATCTCAATTCAAACCAGAAAAAAACATAAGTAAAAAACTAATATTAAGAATAAAAAACTCAGGATAAGAGACACGTATCTTAACATCCCATGATAACTTTAGTCTCATCATGGTAAGAGATATACAGTAACTCACCAAAAAATACCTCTCAAGTCCTGAAAATCCTATCTCTAGTCTACCTAATGTCCCAAGATAAGGACTCTTGAGGATAGACCTTCTCTGATACCAAACTGTCATGAACTGACCTGGATACCCTCTCAAACTGATAGCCAACCCAATATGTGGCATACCCAAAGGGTGTTCTCGGTCCTCATTGTATAGATACTAGAACATAGGAATCAATAATAACCTAAGGGAACAATTTCTCCCAATATGAAGCAACATCATAGAATACATATATATTTAACAGATCAAAACAATGGAAGAGATACATATATTATATAACTAAAAGAAGATAATGGAAATTATACAAACCAAAATTAGATAGAAAATCCCAAAGTATAGGTCCAATCATCGAAGGACAACTAAAATAATAAACTAACTACTCCACATGAGAGCATGGGAAAACTCTCACCATATCACCACCAACTACACAAACACAGCTAATAGAAAATATTATCGCCTCACTACAGTTCCTTGCTTTTCCCTACATTGAAATACATACAAAGGTATACGCGCTGCTGAAGGGGTGATTAGGGTGTGAGTTAACAGGCTCAGTAGTACCCCACCCAGATGTTCCATAACAAGTCTCTGAACAATCATATGAACATGATCAACTTAAATAAAACATGGCATGATATACATTTTAGCATTTTTATATCAAAATCATAGAAAACATTTAATTTACCCTTTTTCCACATTTCCTCATAAATTAGGTAAATTATTTTCAAATCATACCATATACATATATCAAAGTAGATATATCAAATCAAAGAAAAGATGGTATCACATATAATATCAAACCATGGTACCATAAGCTAAAATAGTACAAGAAAAAATCATAGGTAACATCACACCAAGGATCCCACTAGGTCAAGATATTTAGGACACTCATACCCCCAACATTGACAATTACATGTTCATCAAGATCTTAGAAATAGGAATCAAATCTAGGTAGTAGAGGAACATCCTAGAAAGTGAACCTCTCAATAGTATCTATTAATTCCCTAGAACAACGGACCTAGGGAGCAGGAGAACACCCTATGAGTAAACCCCCTAAAAGTATCAGCGGATAGGGATTATTACTAAACCTTCTAAATAAGTACCTAAGGCTTCCCATGTTCTCTATTTTCCAAACAATTTCATTTATAAAAAAAATTATCAAAACTACAGAAATGCAGTTCATCTAACATAGGCTAGAGATAGAACCACCTACCTAAAAACATAGGTCTCACATAACTATAATGGAATCCACCAACAAGGAAGAACACCAAAAAACAATGAATTCCCTAGAATCAATCTACACATATTAGAATTGATTCAATAACCAAAATTATCGTTAGAGATAACAATTCACAATTTACCTCAAAGAACATGCACTCATCGCTCCTTATCCAACAAGTATTGACCCCCAAAACAAGATCACATTATGAATATAGAAATTAATCAATATATTAATCATCTCATATCAAGGTATCTATAAATGTAGACAAAAGCACTATCACGGTCAAGGGAAATTAAGATACCAAATGAAATCTTACCTGGTGAGATACAGTACCACAACCCTAAAGATGGATCACCAAACAAAGAAATCAAGAAGAATATTAGGTCTCCAAAATCACCCATGAGATCCTCCAGGTCAATATCAAGGATTCCTGTAGACTAATCAAATAATAAATCACTCGTATGGTGCCCTAAAAACACAACCCATGACACTTACACTGTATGTAACCCTATTATATGTCGTGAAATCCACGAAACCCAAATACATCAAAAAATCCATCACCTTTTTACTAAAAACTTGAATTTTACCTAGACACAATGTGAACTAAATACACATCATGTAATCCTTTCACTCTATGTACTAGACTAACAGCTTCTTCTTGAAATATATTACATGGTGTATAATCCCATTACACAGCATGTATTTCTCCTGCAAACTATGAAAAGGCTAGTTTTGAGTAGAAAAATTCAAACCACCTTTGGTGTTTTCTGAACTCAAGGAGAACACGCAAACCCTTTAACACAATTATACCTAGCCTCCATTATTTCAAACAAACATACATCCCAAAACATTAGCTCATTTTCCCTAGCAAAATATCTTTATCCTTGGGAGTCCAAAAACACACCCAAATAATGTGTTAAATGAAAATAAAGAAGATAAATACCATAAATATGGTAACAAGATGTTACACCCATCATATAAGCTATATCGGGATCACATGTTGTATAAGTTATATCGAGATCACCCATTCATAATAAGCTATAATGAGGTTCATCCCATCCTATAAGTTGTATCGGGATCACCCATTACTCATACATAATACTCAAGTACTATATCATGAATAAATCATTTTATGAATGTATATTTTCATCACAAAACCTTTGAAAACACTTTTGAAGTAATATACAAGACATTTTCAGATATCAAAATAAACTTTCCTTTTAAAACCTCTTTTTCAATACCAAAATACACAAAAAATGGAAAGATGGTTTTTCTTTTAAGAAAACATGAAATATTTTAAAGGAATCCAAAAATCAAATAATGGTTATGATAGTAGTAAAATTAATTATCGTATACGTTAAAATGGAACATTTCTTTTTTTATTAAAAAGATCCATGTAAAACATGTAAAAACTTCTTTTTGAAAACCTTTGAAATAAATTCAAAAGGAATATAAAATTGAAATTATAATTATTTTATATCTATGATAATACAATAATAAAATAATTTTAAAAATATGGACATGGAAGAGAATGATTTTGATAATAAATCTTTAAAACATTTAAAATGAGGTTTTAAGTAAAGTGTCCCTTACCTCAAGTCTGAATCATCACGTATGTTCTTTATCTTCCTGAATAAAAACTTATGTTAATTATTTAATTTATTAATAACATTTTTAAAGTTAATTATTTATTTTATTTTTTTTAATTCCATGTTATATAAAATTTCTTAATTATTTAAGTTTATGTTGTAATGTTTTACGGTATTCAGCTCATATGTCAAAAATGACTTAGGCAGGTTGACTATGATCAAAGAGATCATTATTCCATAATCTATAGAATAATAATAATCACATAATTATAATTTTTATACATCAATTATTCTTTTAAAACTAACTATTGAAGTTGTTTAAGAAAAATAAATTATGTTACAATGATGGAGATGGTCAGTCGTACGTATGCAGGAGTAAAGCTTCCATTTTTCAACGATCATTATGAAAAGAAGGTGAGTATTATTTTACATTTAAAAAATTATAATTATATCATTAATATAATATTATTTCTTTAAATACACTTATATATATCTTCCATTTTATGTAGTGATGAAAAACGAATCACATCACTTCATGGAGGTGGTAGTCCACACGTACGCACAAATGACATTATTATTTTTCAATGAATAGAAAGGTAAGAAATTAAATGATATATTATCTTTTAAAATTAATAAATATTTCATTAATATCATATATATATAAATTAAATCCATCATTAAAACCATCTATGAGAGGTGGTGATGGAAAATGAAATACATCGGTTTGTGAGCTGATAGTTCGACATACACGTGAATGATGGATTCATTTCCCATTTTATAGAGGCTAGAAATGGATATAGGTTTTAACATTGACATAATAAAATTTAATTATATGTAATATAATTATGTTATTATATCATCATGGTTAAGTAATATTTTAAGGAGGTGGAAGAAGAAATAAAGCAAAAATGTCTGGTTAAGAACAATACCTCTTCTTCGGACAACCACTTAAGGTTTACACCAAAATATCTCCTAGGATGGTATTGTTATCAAAGTAAGGCCTCTATGATGTAAATAGAGATGTAATTAATGGATTTTTTAAGGTATTAGTTGAAAAAAAATCTTTTTAAGTGTGAATAAAAGAGGAGGGGAGGTGCCTTTTTGTAAGAGATGGATGGGGCACTCCTCGAATTTCATAAATTATTAAATTAATATAAATTAATTTTCATATAAAAATATTTCAAAATTGATAATATTATAATATAAGATGGGTATAACTCAAAATAATCTCATACAATAAAATTTGGACAATTTTGGACTAGTTTTTTACCCTTATATTTTTGTTTTAACTAACTTTAACCTTTAGGGTTCAATATAATTACTATAAAAAGACAATTGGCCCATAAATAGACCATGGTTAATATTTTTAACAATATACCAATTACTTGGAAGAATATAGGATTTTTGGTAGTTTTAAATCATTTAATAAAATATTATGTATTATAAAATAACATAAATTTCAATTGTGGAACTGTTCATTTAATTTGACTTTTAAAACTACAATACAACAAATGAATTTGAATCTGATCCTTTAACACTTCTATAATAAGATATTTTTATCTAAAAAATCATGCAATTCATAAATTATTTTCAATTATATTAATTTTAATATTTTTAAAATAATTTATTTTCTTTTTTTATTAATTGAATAATTACTATATCAGCATTGTATAAGATTTTAATGTAATTATTTCATTACTAAAAATTAAAAATAAATTAACATAATAAAAAATAGTCTTTAAAAATAATATTTATATTTTAACATATCATATATTTATCTCTATGTTGAAAATTTAGAGATAATCAAACAAAGAGAATAACATTTTTTAATTTTCTTTACATAAAAATTTATAAATGTCAAAATCATGGACATATGAAAACAAAAGGTCATATATTCATATTTGGGATGATTATGTATCAAATATAATCATCTAATGAAATTAATTCAAGTTTTAAAGTTACATTCAATTCCTTATCACATTATTTTTACCCTTAATTAACCCATTTTACCTTTACTGTGGTAATAAAATTTACTATGATTTCTATTTATAATGAATAAAAAAACGAAAAATTTACCAAATTTTAATTTAATTATTAAAAATATTCAATCCATTTTTAAATATTAAAAACATAAAATTTTCATAATTTAAATTAAAATTAAACCGATAAAATTTGATGAACAAACAGTTTTTCAGAAAAATACTTTTTTAAGTATAAAATGTTTTTTTACTAAATTCAAGTATAAAATTCATTTAAAACCTATAATTGGATTATTTAAATAAAAATTAACTAATTAAATTTTAAAACTAATTCAAAATATAATTTAAATTTTTAAATACTCGGGAAAAAATGCAATTTTTAATAAAAACAGTATTTTCACTATTCATTGAAAAAACAATCTTTTCAGAAAATTATCAAAAATTCATCTTAAGATAATTTTGATATAAGGAATTAAAAAATTAAATTAATTTTTTCAAATTAGAATTATATAATTTTATAAAGAAAAGTTTAACAAAAACCTTATAAGAAAAGAGTTTAATAAAACTATTTCCTTTTTGATTTAAAGATTGCTTAATATTTTTATAATGAATATAACTATCTAATTCCTGAATACTCACAAATATGAAAATGATTTATTATATAATTACCTAGGTTGTTAAATTATTCCCTATTTTTTAAATTATGTCCTTGTAATTTAATTTCCTTATTAAATAAGTGGGGAGATCTTTCCCTCATAGCATTATCAGATTCTCATGTTTCTTTTTCAACCATATGATTTTTTCACAAAACCTTAACCTAGTGAATCACCTTATTCCATGAAAATTACTCCCTATGCTTAAGAATCTAAATAAGATATTCCTCATAAGAAAGGTTATCTTCCAACTAATCTACTTCATAGATTAATACATGAGATAAATCTGGGGCATATTTTCTTAACATTGAAACATAAAAAACATTATGTACCTAGGATAAACTTAGAGGAAATTAAACTTGGTAGGAAAATAATCCAACATTATCCAAGATTTAATATGGTATAATGAACTATGGAATTAGTTTCCATTTTTTACCAAAATTTATAACACTTTTTTATGAAGATACTTTTTGGAAAAACATTATCACCTGCCTTGAATGAAAGATCTTTCCTCTTGTTATCTTCATAACTTTTCTATATGCTCTAATTTGTCCTTATATGTTGATGAATCATATTTAACTTCTCATCCAAATCTGTTCCCATAAACTTACTTTCTCTTAATTCATCCTAAAAATCCGGAGTTTGAAACCACTTTTCATATAATTAATTAAAAGGTGTCATTTGAATACTGGAATGAAAAATGGTTATTATAAGAAAACTAGACTAATAAAAGGTATTTATACCAACTTCCCTGATAATATATTGAATAGAAATGGATCATATCTTCCATATTCTTAATCATTTTCTTAGATTGTCTATTAGATTGAATATGAAAGGTTTTACTAAAATTTAATTTGTTACCCATGAATTATTAAAACCTTTCCAAAAATTATAAGTAAAACTAAGATCACTATTAGATACAATAAAAATATTAACTCCATGTAACTTGACTATATTCTTGAGATACTTTTGAGAAATATGATCTAAATACATAGTATCTAGAATAGGAAGGAAATGTGTATATTTAATCAATCAATCAATAACAACCTCAATCACATTATTACCTCAATATGTATTTGGAAATACAGCCATAAAATCCAGGGATATATTTTCCCATTTCCACTCAATAATTAGAAAATGCTAAATAATACCCTTCAATAATTTTCATTTTGCTTTAACCTATTTAAAAGTCAAATCTTTCATGGTCAATTCATAAATATCTATTTTTCATTACATCCCAGTAGTAATAATGCCTAAGGCCTTTGTACATCTTACTACTACCAAGATGAATAGAAAACAGGGATCTATAATCTTCACTCAATAATTCTCTCTTTAATCAGGAATCAAAAAACACACATAATCTCTTTATAAATATCAAAACACCTTATTTTTAAACATTAAATTCAGGAAACTTTCCCTTCTTAACCAATTATACCTTTTCTTATAACTCATGGTCTTCCTTATAATCTTGATTAATTATTTTTGATAGGGATTATTTTATTGACACCTAAAACATAACATAATAATTTCTAGTATCCACAAATTCTAGGAAAAAATTCATCAAATCATTAACTAAAGTCTTTTATTCCAAAAATAACATGTTTAATGATGTATGATCTTTTCTACTCAAAGCATTAGCTACTTTTTTTCTTTTCCAGGATGGTAATGAATCATGAAATAATAATCATTGATCATCTATAAATATCTTATCTACCTCAAGTTCAACTCTTTCTAATTGAATATATAGTTAAAAATTTTATAATCAGTATATATTCCACACTTTACTAATTATAAATGATGCCTCTAAAGTTTTAAAGATAAAACCATGTTAGTTAATTCCATGACATGTGTATGATAATTTAAATCATGAGGTTTTAGTTGATGTGAAGCAAAATAAATTAACTTATAATTCTATATTAGGACACAACCAATTCCCTTTAGATAAACATTACTATAGATATCAAAATCACAATTTCTAAAGGGCAGGTTCTAGACTAGATAATTCACTGATCTTCTTTTCAGTTCTTGAAAAAAATCATCACACTGTTTCATAAAGATGAATTTAACTTCTTTTCGAGTTAACTTAGTTAGTGCGCAAGACATCCAAGAAAAGTTTTCAACAAATCATCGATAGTAACCCACTAATCCAAGAAAACTATGAATCTATATAACAATAGTTAATTTTTTTCATTCTTCAAAAACTTTATTTTTAGTAGGGTCAATAGTTATGACATCTTTAGAAATAATATACCCAAGGAATGAAATTTTTTTGCAACCAAAATTCATAATTAGTAAATTTTTCATATAGTTTATTTTATTTTTAGGTTATCAAAACAATTCTCAAGTTTATTTCATAATGCTCATGAATTTTAGAATATACTAGTGTATCTTCAATAAACACAACCAAAAAATTATCTAAATAGTCCTGGAAAACTCTATTAATAAGATCTATGGATACATCTGGTGATTTAAATAACCCAAATGTCATAGATAAAAACTCATAATGACCATATATAGTATGAAACATAGTCTTTGAAATATATTCCTCCTTCACCTTCAATTTATGGTACCCCAACCTGAGACAAATATTTGAAAAATATTGTTCTCCCTAGAGCCAATCAAAAAATTCATTGATATGAGGTAAATGATACTTATTCTTAATAGTGATGTTATTCAAGGCTCTATAATCAATGAAAATTATCATTGAACCATGTTTATTTTGAACAAAAAAAAAATTTCACCCCAGTGTGAAGTGCTTAGATGAATAAATCCTTTATCTAGAAAATCATGCAACTGCTTTTACATTTACAAAGGTTGTGCTTGGTTCATTCCTCAAGGGGATTTTGAAATAATATTAGCATCAATTACTAAGTAAACAGTAAACTCAAACTACCATTTAGGAATAACACCAGGAAATTAATTAGAAAAAACATCCATATATTCATTTATTATTAGAATATTAATAATTTGGATGGTTTATTTCTTTTTTAAAACATGAGCTAGGTAACTTTCACTATCATCTCTAATCAATTTCTCAACTACTTGGTAGGTTATCAAGGGTATAAAATCATTTAATATAACTTTATTATCTTTGAAATATATCTTAGCATGATAAACTGAAATCCAATCTATACCCAAAATAATATCAAACTCTACCATGGGAAACTTAACAAGATTTTTAGGAAATATCATCCCTATAATAACAATGGGAATACTCCCATAAATCTTAGTTGCTTAAGTATTTCCACCCAAAGTTTTCACCAAAATTTCTATATTCTTTTCATGTGTTGGTATTCCCATTTTACTTGAAAATTTATCATAAATAAAGAAATTTGAAGATATGGAGTCAAATGGGGCATTGGAATGATTTGAATAAACAAGTAACATACATGTTACCACTTCATTAAATGGTTCAAAATCAACTATAGTAGTAGAAAATGATTTTTCCACACCTTTTTGTTTCCAATATTGATGATTTCCACCCTTTGTAACTAACTTTAAACACACATTAGTATAATGACCCAACTCGTTGCAACTAAAACATGTCACCATTGGATGGATATCTTTTACCCCATTCTGGGATTTTTTAGGACTCATTTTTATGTAGTTACGAGCCTTATGAACAATCTTACCATACTAGTAAAACTTTCAAGATCCTACCTAATATTCCTTGAAATGTCGATTATCATAGTTGGAACATGTTGGGGGATTACCTACAGACTTCTTAGCTGGATTCTTCTCTATTTACAACCACCTTGATTGTTTCTTACTCTTGTCATCTCAAGGCACATAAGTGTCAGTAAACTCCATATCAACTTTCTCATCACATTGAACAAATTTCTCATAAATTTTAAATTATCTTGTGTCTAATTTTCTTCATAAAATTGGTTTCAATCCTAATTAAAATCTATTAATTTTATTTTCAATGCCTTGAATAAAATCTAATACGTACCTGGACAATCTTGTAAATTTTTATTCATGTGAAGTTATAAAATACTCATCTTTTTTCCTCAATTTCAAGAATTGTTTCTCTATCCTAATTCAAAAAATATTAGGGAAATATTTCTATATAAAAAAATTATTAAATGTTTCCCATTCCATGGTATTAAGATAATATCTCTCTTTGGTATTCTTAACCAAATAACACCATAAATTAGCCTCTCCTTTAAAATGATAAATGGAAATATTTTCTTTTTGATAATATGAACATACCATGACTTTGAATATCATTTCCATAGTATTGATCTATTCATTAGATAACACTAGATTTGAGGTCCCACTGAAATCTATAGGGTGTTATTTCATGAAATAATCAACTATCAACATGTTCTTTTGTGGTAAATATAGTTTCTCTCTAACATAGATGCCTCCACCATTTATATCCTTCATCAATTGATCCATAACTAACATAAATTGTTCAGTTATAATTCCAACCATTCCAAGATTCTGATTTGGAAGGATATTTTCCTCTTGATTCCTTCCTACTTTAGATTGTCAGTTTCCTTAATATAAAAACATTTTGAACAAATATATATTATACAAAGAAACATTGTAATATTAGAATTCTATATCATTTCAACTTAACCATAAGTAAAATATCTCAAGGTTATTCAATTAACATTATCCTAAACTCTACAATTATCTACACCTTTACTCAAATACCAAATATAAGGGCTCTAAATTAAATATTATATAATCTATTGTATTTATACTAGAATTAATTTTCTTTCATTCCCAAAGATCATTTAGGTTTAGAGTTTTATAGAATTAGGTCATAACTCTTACATAACAATCATATTTTTTGTCACAAAAAAAATATATTTTTTTTTAAAAGGTTGAGGGTAAATCCCCTTTTATTGAATATAAAAAAAGTATACCTATTTAAAAACTGGGAAAATAGGGAACCCATTACAATAAAGTGAAAAATTACTAATATAAATAAGAAACAAAGGGTATAATGGTCTCATGAGTCCAAAGGGAAGAAAACATCAAGTCAAGAACTAGAAAAGGCCTCTTTTCCCCCCTCTCTAGACAGTGAAATAGTGAGTTCAGTCAAAATGATATGCTTCCCCCTCTACAAATAAGTTTCACCATATTGGACTAGCACAACTTGGTAGAGAACCTCTCCAATGAACATAGACATGTGTAGGAGATTTGGATGAAAGGTACCAGCACACCCTTCCCTCTTTTGAGTTTCCCACCCAACATTGCATGTGAGAAACTCATAGAAATATCAACAAAATACAATGCAAAACCAAAATAAAAACATTGAGAAAGATTCAATGGAAAGGTGTCCAAATGTTAATAAAAAATTATTATGGATGGTTGAATGATGGTTATCATTACACCAATCGCTCTTTTGAGGGCTACCACATAACAGAACCTGCAAAATGCTTCACCTCCATCCAAATTCAATGAGGCAGAAACTAGTGAACACAAAGAAATATGCACCCCAATAAACAAACAAACCCAAAAAATAGAAAAGATCTAGTTAAACAAGTCAAATACCACCTTAATGGAGGATCATCCACTTTCCACCATCAATCAGAGGACAGTCGGTAGTAATACCCACAACCATCATCCACGTAAACCACCTTTGGTGATCATCGATCACACCATCATGCCTTTCATAACCCCTGGGAAAAGACTGAAGGTTGATAATCACATCTTGGATATCGAATGTCACCATCAGATAGGAGTCGGCCACCACCTAGTTATGGAACACCATTACCCTTATATATGTCAAACTTAGATAAATGACGATCACCTTAATGTTGAACACCTCTAATTAAAAGTTCCACATTCCTTAACACGATTGTAGATCAACATCGAGGGGGCCTAGATCTGAAACAAATATGTAAGTTGGGTAGTCGATAAGGATGCTCAGTAAAAGGAACCCAATGAAATTGATTATTTAATCATCATAGATATAGAATCAGACAAAATATTCTATGAAGAAATAATAAAAAAATAAATTCCCAATCCAGTGACAAATAGCTATGAATCGAAACCACCCTAAGTTTCCATTAGTAAAACCAAGCGGATTGACACTGCAATAAATATTAGGAAACCCTAGGAGTGACAAAAGCTATTTCGGGAGATTTGGGATCCATCCTTCTCTAAAAAATATCACAAAATATAAATTTTTTTAATAGAAGAAACACATTGAAAAAAAGGTGGTATAAAGTGATGAAGATCCAAAGCATATTCTCTAAAAATTTTATAAAACTTTGGTAAATTACCCTAAACTAAAATAAAAAAAATAATATTGTCCCCATAAAAACATCTAGAAGGAAAAAAAATTGTGGCTCTATTTCCCTCATGCCATGTATGATTAATTTCCACATGATTATCCAAAAATATATTTTCAAGAATAAAGATGATAAATAATGGACTAGTGAACAACACTTATCTTGTGAGAGCTATATTCACCAAGGAGAAGTACATCTCAATATCTTGTATAAAGATGTTATAAATCTTGTATATGATAATAGAACTAAGAAGAGATTTAGACTCAATAATAAGAGAGGAACCGGGGCCATAAAATGTTTTGAAATTGATATCAAAATAACCCCAAATTTTAGGGAACATTCCACCACTTCTCAAAATACCCTTAATCTTCCTTTTACAAACTAGTTTGATCCATTACACCTAATGAACGCATCATATAGAGAGATCTTGATGAGAATCAGTCTACTTCGTGAGATAATTAGGAATAAGGGATCTTTGATTCCACTTGATAAGATCATTAAACTCTGAAATAAGGGATCAAACTCTCACCTTCAAACCAAGAAAAAAATATTTATGATCATTAAAACTCGCATTATTGTGAACCACCTAAATAACCCAACACCCCATGGCCAAAAATAAACAATGCATAGTATAATTAGCATTCCCACTAACTACATGCATCCACAGATCCAAAAAAATCATGCAAAGTGGTTGAATGAATATTTATATGTAGAAACCCTCACAGTGGGTTCTATATGAAGATAACCCAATCAATTCCAACAAAAAGATTCAATAAATATTTATCTTTGGAGGACACGCATCAGTTTCATGTTGAATCTAAATATACACCATTATTTTTCATCTATCCATTGATGGTAATGGAGTGATTATATAGTCACCAAACAAGGAAATTAAACTTCATAGGAATACATTTTCACTAAGATCTCTCAAACCTTGCACCGGCATATTAATGTGCATGAAAACTACTATGCAGGTTTACCATCCTGAAGGAGCCAAACTCGGAAGGAGTGAAGATACACCAGTCATCCTCTTTAGAGAATAAAATATCATAAAAGAGATATTTCTGTTCTTTTCTAAGCACCACCTGGATAAACTATGTAAAAGTGTAGTAATCACAAAGAAAGTAAGAGTGAATAGGTCATCCAAAAAATAGAATATTCCCTGCCTAATTATACTTCCAAAAACTAATTTCACCCCTCCCAACTATCCATATCATTTGGTCATAAAGGATCAGAAAATGGTATAAAATGCATCTTTATAGGTATGAAGGATTCCCATGGGCCTATGAGTACTTAGAATATATATATAATGATATTTGTATTTCATGAATCTATCCCATAGAGTGAAACCCTCCAAGATCTCCTAAGAAATATTTTCTTGAAGGAATAAAAAATATTCATCAATGGTCTTCAGATTAATTCTCCCCTCTTCAATGGTTTTGGACAACCTATCCCATATTTCCTAATGAATCATCTATATATCATGATAATCCCGGATAAAATTATTCAACACACTTTTAATGGACCTAAAAACTAACTTGGTGGCCCGAATCACAGACATAACATGCATGGTAATAGAATAACTACTAAATAAAGTTATATGAACACCAAAGGATAGGAATATGCTTTTCAAGTTTTCAACCAAGTTTGTGATGCGATTTTCCAGAGCATCAAAGTGGTGAATCTTGTATCTTACTGAAGTGATGGTTTTACCCAGATAATCTATAGGTAAATTCCTTTAAACCATTTCCAGTCTTTCCTCAATCTTTTTCACTCTTTGACATGAAAGGTTCTTGGAGAGATACATGCTGATTTTATCCTTATTGAACTTAGAGACACTCCATTTACCATATTCATCCATAATAATATTAAAACCTTGTATAAACCTCAAGGATCCATTGAGAAAAAAACATTATATCATCTGCAAAAAATATATTCAAAACACCAACAAAATCAAACTTACCTATAAAAGGTAAGGCCTTTCCCTCTGTAAGGGATGCATTGATATTTCTAATTAACACATATTGATCCATAATGAAGAGAGAAGGGGAAACAGGATCACCTTGATTATTTCCATAATTGGACTTAAAAACCCAGTCTTTCTTCCCTTAATAACAACATAAAACCAAGGAAATGAATAATAATGAAAAACAATATTGCATAATTTCGCAAAAAATCTAGAACACCTCATATCTTTGATAATAAAATTCCACTCAACCCTATCATATACTTTATCCATGTCAACCTTAACCATGATATTAGAACCAACCATTTTTTGGAAATATCTTCAATAATCTCTTTCTCAAGGCCAATGGGCCCTTGAATAATCCATTTCTTTATGAACCCATGTTGTTTCTTAAAAATAATTTTATAAATCATCAAAGAAATAATATTGTTAATGATGGTAGTCAACACTTTATAGGGAAAATTACATAAATAAATAATTCTATATTGTCCAAATTAAATAGGTTCTTTATCTTTTGGAATGAGAAAAATGGTAGTAGCACTGGCCATTCTAATAATAGATCCCCCTGTTAAGAAATCTTGAACAGTATCAATGATGTTGTATTTGAAATGTCCTAAGCTGAAGAATAAAAAACACCTAGAAAACCGTCTGTTTTGGGAGAACTAATAGGATACAAGTGACACACATCCCCTATAATATTATATTCCTTTCTAATCTTTAAAATTTATGAGTTCTTGGAATCACAACCCAACTAATGAATATTACTGAAAAAAGGCTCCCCATCACTTCCCCTCAGATACCCCCCCCCCCCGTGTTGATCAGAAATAGGGGCCTTCTAGGAGGTCTTAGAAATAGATAACTGTGAAATTTCCAATCACTTACAAGTCACTTGTATAATAACTATCTTCAGCATTTAAATTAAAATTTACAGTATACTCTCTTTCTTTAATGCATGCATGAAAAAAGGCAGTATTGTTTCTCCATCCCTTAACCAACAGATCCTTAATATCTCCCTAGCTTCCCTTTCCACCTCCAATTTTTTTTTGAGAGCATATCCTTCTTAAGTATGAGGATGGAAAATTATTTATCACCCCATTTTTCCTATAGGATGAGATCAATCTGACCAATCTCATTCCTGAGATCTTCAACACCTGCCGGGACATTTGGTAAATTCCATTTCCATATACAAAAATGAAAAAATATTCTTTGTGAAAACCTTTGAAAGAAATTAAAAAGTAATATAAAATTCCATTTATAACTATTTTGTATAAATATAAATATAATCATAGAATAATTTTAAGAATATGGACATGTAATAGAATGATTTTAAAAATAAATCCTTAAAACATTTATAATGAGGTTTAAAGTTAAAGTATATCTTACCATGAGTCTGAATCATCATGTATGTCCTTTATCCTCATGAATAACAAACTTATGTTAATTATTTTCTTGATTAATAACCATTTTCAAGTTCATTTTTACTATTATTTTGTTTAATACCATGTTATATATAATTAATTAATCATTTAAGTTTGCATATGAAGTTTTGACGGTATTCAACTCATCATCCAAAAATAACTTCGGTAGGTTGGATATGGTCAAATATGACATTATTTTATCATCTCAAGAATATAAAAATTATAAAATTATCATTTTTATAAATCTATTATAATTTTAAAACCAACCATGAATACAGTTATGAAAAATGAACTATGTTACAATCATGGAATGGAAGGTCGTATATACACATGAGTAACGCTTATATTTTTAAACAATCATTATGAAAATAAGTTAAGTATTATTTTATATTTAAAATATTATAATTTTACCATTAATACCATATTACATAACTAAATACACTTATATATATTATCCATGCTATATGGTGATGAAAAAAGAATCGCATCACCTCGTTTAGGTGGTAGTCCACACGTACGCATGAACGATGTTACCATTTTTCTATGAATGGAAAGGTAAAAATTAAATGATATATTATCTTTTTATAATGATAAATATGTAATTGATATCATATATATATACATTAAATCCATCATTATAACCATCCATTATAAGCGGTTATGTAAAATAAATTACATTGGTTGGCGAGGCGATAGTCTGTTGTACACACAAACGAGGGATTCATATCCCATTTGATGGAGGTTTTAGATGTATATATGTTATGAAATTACCATAATAGAATCTAATTATATATTATATAATGATTTTATTTTATCATCATGGTTAAGGAATATTTGCAGGAGTTGAGCAAAGAAATAAATCAAAAATGCTCGGTTAAGAACGATACCTATTCTTTGGAAAATATTTTAAGGTTTACACCAAAATATATCCTAGGTTAGTTTTATGGTAAAAAAAGGAATTTTGGATGTCTATAGGGATTTTAGGAATGGATTTTGGTAGTTATTTTCTAAACAAAAAATATTTTTAAGTGTGAAAAAAAAGAGGATAAGAGGTTCCCTTTTATTAGAGAGGAGAAGGGAACTCTTGGAATTTCTTAAAGTATTAAATTAATATAAATTAATTTTCATATTCAAATGAATAAAAATTGATAGTGTTAGGATATTTTTAGTCCCAATAGTTCAAATACCCTAATAGGGGGGTGAATCTGGGTACGATAGATTAAAACCAGAGCCTCTTTGGATATTGTTTCATCGCTAAATAAAACACTCTTCTCTCTCTTTCCCATAGAAATATATGAATAAGATTTAAATCATGATTAGGATGTGAAGATTTTACTTGTTTCACCCTCACTGGGATACATCCAAGGAGCATACACTGGAAATGTTCCAATATACCAAATTCACTAAAATCGCACTGATGTTTACAATGTTCAAAGAGAACTCACTATCCCTCCTGGTTTACAACTAATCACAAAATAAAAGCTCAATTATCTCTTAACTAAAGTGTTCTCACTACTTATTCTAAAGATACACTCATGTTTTAAATACTTTTAGGTCTCTTTATTATCACAAATTAATGTACCTCTATTGTAGGTAGATTCTCTGTTGATGTTCTACTTTCATCCACTAATGAATACAACTTTACCACAGGTGTACTCGGCAACTTCCAACTTTCCCATAATGCTAAGATGACCTACGTTCTAATTTAATCATGGAATGAAAGTTTCACCTAAAAAATTACACAAAACTCCCTTCTCAAACTCAAAACTTGGGTGACTCACACCCTATTACGCCCAAACCAATATTGACGCGCAACTGCCAACCGGCGCGCAACTTCTAAGTAATTTTATACTTGCATGCCCAAACCACTTGCATGATTGGAGCTCAAATTTTCTATAAGTTTTGAGATTAAAAAATTATTAGGGGTAACCATTTATTTATAGTCATTTTGGCCACCCTAATCACCTCGTGCAACTTTCCTTTAGGCACGCTAGTCTATTCGCCCAAGCCCCTGTCGCCCTAGTTACCTTGCACAACCAACTCCAAAACTTGTGTGTCCTTCTTTCCATTTCCATATTTTGATGTTATTAAATTGAAAAACATATGTAATGAAACTTTACATGCCTCAAATACACATGTTCACAAGTCCCTTTTCTAAAAACACTTTTCTCCATTTGCTGATTTTGAGGCCCAAAATTTTGGAAAACACTAGAAAACAGCACCACTTTATATTTGTTCTTTTTTTACCACATCCAGATCTTACATTACTTTTTAATGGTTCTTTGTCAAAATAGGTTGTCAAAAATATCTCTAGAACTTGATAACTCACCATGGAAACCCTCTTTGTCAACAAACAAACCCGCTTTGTCAACAAACACAATCAACCCAAAAATGATTTAATGTTTCCTTGAGAGATTTTTTCCTAACAATATACCCCTTTGGGTTTATTAAAAACTAATTCATAAGTTTATACCTATTTATATACTAATCCATATTATACCACCATTCTCTTCATGTGATTTAGATAGTGATCAAAGACTTACTAAATACACACTCTAAGACCACATGAGCAATGCTCGGTGTGAGAACAAGAGTATAATTAAAATTTAATCAATTAAACACTTCATTCCTAACACCAATTCATGAAACCAAACAACTTATTTCACCAAAAACCTTAGATGTCATGATATATATTTTTTTATCACTTTTATCATCGTCAAATTTAATAACTGTTTCCTCGTGACACTGAGGAATTCCCAACATGTTACTCCTCCGGTCAGCTTCTCCCCCTATCTCACTACTCCCCTATCTCACTGATCCACCTGTCATCTTATACCCATTTCTTGACTAAGAAATTTTCTCCCTTTTAGATAGCTAAAATTTCTCCTCTTTGAATAGTCACACTTTCACCCCCTTTTTCAATGAACCCGAAGGTCACTCCTTTGTGGTATGAAATAATATAAAGAACACATATCAGTACAATAGGGAAAAACACATCGTACCTCGAGAAGAGGGGGTCCCATATCCACACTCTTTCAAGTGTGGGGAGTTGACTGAACTCCCAAATCCAGTCGGTGTTTTTCAAGCACTTCTTTGGGTAAGGCTTTTGTCATAATGTCTACAACCTGTAGTTCTGTAGGCACATACTTCAGCTTCACAATCCCTTACTCCACCTTCTCCTTGATAAAATAATATTTGATTTCAATGTTATTTTTCCTTGAGTGATGGATTGTATTTTTTATAAGGTTTATAGCACTTGAATTATCACATTGGATTCCGATAGGATACTTCACATCAACTCCCATGTCATCAAGTTGCTGATTTATCCATAATAACATTGTGCACACTTGAGTGGTCGCAATATACTCAAATTCTACAGTGCTCAAATAAATGAAATATTGTTTCTTGTTTAGCCAATAAATATATAGACTTCCAAGATAAAAAGCACCACCTGATGTTGATTTCCAATCATCTGATGAATCGGCCCAATCTTCATCTGTACATCCCAATAGCTCTGGATGAGATTTTTCATTATACATCAAACTTAAATCCATAGTGCCCTTGATATATCGAAGTATTCTTTTCACTATAAGCATGTGGTTTTCCTTGGGTTTTCTTTGATATCTCACTTCTTGTCATGTGGAAAAAACAATATCTTTTTCTATCACCGTTAAGTAAAGTAAACTTCCAATGATTTGCCTATATTATGTGATATTAATTGCCTTGCCATCATCATATTTCGATAGTTTCATCCGGGTAGCAACCAAAGTTTTCATCTACTTGGAATTTTCCATTAAAAATATAATAAAAACCTCCTTATCATATTTATAATGAGAAATAAATGTGTCATTCCTTCCTTGTATCACCTGTAAACTAAGGAAAAATGACTTCTCACCAATCATTGACATTTCAAACTCACTTTTTATGAATTTAGAAAACTTCTTGCATTGTGCTTCATCTGATCCACCTAATATTATGTCATCGACATATACCATCACCATCATATTTTTATTACTATCATTATTGACATAGAGATTATAATAAACACCACCATGTTGAAATCCAAGCTTCTTAAAATACAGATCTAGTCTTGAATACCATGATCTTGGTGCTTGCTTCAACCCATGTAGAGACTTCTTCAGCCAAAAAACTTTTTTCTAATATTTATGAATAAGAAAACCATCTGGATGCTCGATATACACTTCTTCTTCCAGAAACCCATTCAAAAATGATGACTTTAAATCCAACTAGAAAACTTTGAACTTAATTTTCACTGTTATATACAAGAATAATCTAATTGTCTATAGCCTAGAAACAGGTGAAAATGTCTCATCAACATCGATACCTTTTATCTAGGAGTATCCTTTGCACACCAGGCGTGCTTTTTTTTGAATCACTGTATCATATTCATTCATTTTATTGCAAAAGACCCATTTATTCATAATTAAATTCTTATCTTTTGGCCTCAAAACAATCTCCCATGACTGGTTCTTATCAATATGATCTAACTCTTCATTCATAACTTGAACCTAATTTTCATCTCCAACCACATCGGCAAAGCATTTAGGCTCTACCTGAGATAGGAAAGATGCCTGTTGTAATGACTTCATCATTCTTGTTTGAACATGAACTGTTTGATCAATAGTGATATTTTGTCTATAAATTTCAGCTTGATTCTTTGGCTTCTTTTCAGATACAAACTTGACTTCTTCTTGTTCATCATTAGTATCTTCTTCTGAATCAGAATCTTCCACTTATGCTCCTCCTTTGTTTCTTTCCTCCTCATCACTTTTATCAGGAAATTATTAAATATGTTGTTGAATATTCTCTTCATTTTATATTAAAGTGAAATAATTTCTATCAACTACTTTTCCCATCCTCTTATTAAAGAATTTATATGCTTTATTTTTTCCTGAGTAGCCAAGGAATATCCCCTCATCTCCACATGACTCAATTTTCCTGTGTTTTTCTTTATTGAGAATAAATCACTTACTTATAGAGATTAAAAAGTATTTCACTATTGGATTCTTTCCATAACACATATCATACAGAGTCTTTCCTTCCTTTGGAAACAATATATCCCTATTAGAAATATAGACAATACTACTTCCTTCAAAAATTTCTTTGGTAGGTCTTTTTCAATAATCATTGTTCTGGCCATGTTGTTGATGATCTGATTTCTCATTTCAACCGCTTCATTCTGCAAGGGATTTATCACTGAAGAAACTTTATGCCTTATACCATGTTTCTCAAGATATTATTCCACCTAAATATTTGTGAATTATGTACCATTATTAGTATGAAACTTCAGAATTGTCTACCCAATCATCCTTTTAGATTCCCCGTGATGTTGTTTTATGAAACTGAACACATCAGACTTATGGGAAATGAAAAATACCCATTCATTATGTTGTAGTCATCAATGAAAATAATATAATATCTCTTCCCATCAATGGCTCTTGGTGAGATAGGTCTATAAACATCAGCATGAACCAATTCAAGCACTCTTGTTTACTTCTTTTCCTTTGAATTGTAGGTTTTCTGATGATATTTCCTTGTTGACATGCATCGCATGTATGTGTACGATTTAATAATACCTTAGGGAGGTCTCTAGATGCATCACATTTTACCAGATCTTCCACGGATGTTTTACATAGATGACCAATTCATTTATGCCACAACTTGTTTTCTTTCTCTATATATAAAAATCACATGTCTTCTTCCCCACTTACAAGGTATAGATTTCCTTTTTTTTCTTTTCCCTTGTAGAAAAACTGCACCATATCTGCCTTTGACAATACACATATTATTATTAAATCTTATAGAATACCCTGAGTCACATAGTTTACTAACACTAAGTAAGTTGTGATTAAGGACTCCAACTACCAAGACATCAACATGTCTCGTTTCTTTTCCCCCAAACCTAGCCTTTACTAAGCCAATTATCTTCAAACCTCCATCATTTCCAAATTTTACAACTCCTTATTTGTCATATTTTATGACTGTAACAGTATCCTTATTACCTGTCATATTAGATGTGCAACTTCTATCAATGATACATACACCAGAATGATCTGATGTTTTAAGGGAAATTTCTGCAAGAACTCCCTTCTCAGCTATCTTCTTCTTGATCCATGTTTTTTACTTCACACCCGATATAGATTGGAAATTTTGATCTTCCTAAAAGTATGATAGACTAGCTTCATCCTAAAGTGCTTAAAATCTATTTTTCATTTTCATATCACCTATTGATTCTATGATTTTCTATTTACGACCTCTTTGGTTCTACTTTGACACATTTCATTGCATGGTTGATGTACAATATCTTTCCATGTTCCCAAATCCTCCACACCAAAAACAATGTCCCTCAAAATATGTTTTAGAGTACCATTATCTTTTTGGTTATAACTACTATTATTGTGTACTTTGGTATCTCTTGGATATAGAATGCACAATATTTGAGTGTCTTATATTTCCACAACAATAGAACTTGATAAAGTGTTCATTCCTATGTGTAACTCTACCACTGGGTGTCCATTGGGTTCTCTAAATCTTTGAATTATCCTTCGTACCCAAATCAACCTTCAATATCAGAATGGGTGCTTGTGTTCTAACTTCATATTTCACAAATTTTTGTTTTTGGTCCAGCCCCACATTAGCCTTAACATCTGAACATTATTATTGCTTCTTTTTTGCTAGACCACTATGCTCCACATTCAACTTATTGATATTTTTAATGATTTTATTTCCCGGTATCGTATTGGGAGTCGATAGTTTTTTTGATCCTTTACTTTTCATCATAGACCGATAACTTCTTCTTCAAGTTCTTTGATACGTTTTATTTGACCCCTTTCGGTGTTATTGAAACTATCAATTTCACTCTTATGTTTCTCTATTTTGATATTATACTCAATAGTCTTTTATAAACACTCTGGTACTAAATACTTAAGTTTTTAAATTTCTTTCATCAGTTTAGACTTCTCTTATTCCTGCTACTGCATATAGAGTTTGGCATCATGAATCACTTTGTTGGATTTCTTTATTTTGGATCTCCAAACATCTATCTCGTCAAGAGATGCTTCTAATTCAGCCTCTATATCAACTCATCCATCAACTTATTCTTTATTATTTTCACTCTTTTACCTTTTATGGGTTCTTCATATGACTTCCACCATAGAATTTTCTCCATGATCTTTACAGTTCTCTATTTCTACAACCTATTCAACCTCAGATTCATATAAACTATCACATTCTTGTGAAAGAAGATTATTTTTCTTAAATAAATTTTTCTTGAACTATTTATTGACTTTCACATAGTATGAAGACTTCTTCATGGGAATATCAACTTCATCCTCATCATCTTCTTGGAACTTTTTGGGGCACCTTGCTACAAGATGACCAACCTTTCTACATAAAAAACAAACTAGTGGAAGTTTCCTTATGATAAACTTTACAATATTTATATCTTCAATAACTTTCCCAAGACCCTGCATGTCTTCCACTACAACATTTACCCTATAAAAGAATGCATCAACAGACTCAATCGGGTTCATTCTTAGATCTTAATACTTGTTCCATAGTACTTGCATCTTTTCCTCTCTGGCCTTTGAATCTCCTTCATATATATTCAATATCCTTCCCCACATAGCATGTGATGTTTTTCATGACATCACCTTTGTATATATTTGATTGGATATGGATCCCCCTAAAGCATTGATTCCCTTGGCATCAGCATACAGTTATCTTCTTTCAACTTTTGATAAAGAACCACTATTGATATTGTTTGAAATACCAAGCACCACTGCTATAAACACATTCATTCCAAAATATTGAAAGTAGTGTTTATCCTATTATTCCATAACTGAAAATTATTCCTATCAAAGATCGAAATACCTTTATGATTCATGACCTCCATTGAGAGAGAAAAAAATATATTAACACTTTCCTCTAATACCAATTTTTAGGCCCATTAGTTTAAATACCCCAAGAGGTGGGGTGAATTTGGGTATGATTGATTAAAACCACTACCTCTTTATATCTTGTTTCTTCGCTAAACAAAACACTCTTCTCTCTCTTTCCCATAGAAATATATGGACATAATTTAAATCATGCATAGGACACATAGATTTTACTTGGTTCATGTTGGGAAAAAATCTCTCAAGGTAACATTGCAGCATTTTTGGGTTGATTGTGTTTGTTGACAAAGAAGGTTTCCATGGTGAATTGTCAAGTTCCAGATATTTTGTTGACAATCCATGTTGAAAAAAACCATGACAAAGGAATGGATGATCTGGAGGTGGTATAAAAGAACAGATACAAGGTGGCGTCGTTTTCTAGTGTTTGCCAAATTTTTGGGGCCCAAAATTTGGAGTTTGGTGAGCATCGTGAAATATGTATTTCCTTGAAGATTTCATCAAAATATGGAAAAGTCATGAGTTTCATGAAGATAAGATTCATGGATTGGATTTTGCGAAGACCAAAAGAATGTTGACAGTGATTCTTTGTGATTATGTCAAGGTTCTCGAACGATATATTTGAAGATCATTGTGGCAGTGAAGGCCATTGTGAGTGTAACTTTGTGGTGAAGGTGCGAAGGAATTGACAGGATGCTCTGTGATTACGATGAGCTCTATGATCAGAAAATTTATGTGGTGCTTCGTGGTTTTTAGAGAATTTTGGCAGGAACTTTTGAGATTTTCGATTTGTGATGATGTGGCATTGAATTTGCACAGAAGGTTTTAGGGTTGGTGGAATCTCTTATAAATATACCTTGACCCCCTCGGGAGGAGAAAAGAGAGTTTTTGAAGAAAATCATTTGCTCTTGGCTCGCGAAGGTGGTTCGCGAAGGCAGTGTGCTCCGCGAAAGAAGAGATTTGTGGCGGCTAATTTAGCTCCACGAAAGTTATGAGCTTTGCATTGTCTTAGTGAGCCTCATGAGGGAAGTCGCTCTGCGACGACTTGAGCTTTACGAGAGTGCTTCGTGAGAGTGTGTCGTGAGAGTGCTTCATGAAATGTCAGGAGCTTCACAAAGGCTTGTTAGAGCTTCGTGAAATTGGGAGCCTCACGAAGTAGGGTGATTTGCGAAGGTATTTTTAAAGGAATTTCCCAGTGTTCATAGGAAAAGGGGTATTCATCAGTGTATGAAAGTGGGAATTTAACAGATCATCTATCAAAATTTTAAGATGCATGTATTAATTCAAATGAAGAAACCTATAGGTCTATAAACTGTGAGTGGATCCCTTCCGAGTGTAGTGAGCAAAGGAAGAGGGAGAAGGTTATTCTTTCTACCAGCAGTGATCCAGAGAGAGAGAAATAGGGAGTGACCATTGGGAAAGTAGTGATCTAACCCTAAACATTGTAAGGGCAGTGATCCTGGTCATAGAAGTGCTCTAGCCCAAACATTATCGATAGTGATCTTTAGTGGATTTGATACAGCGGCACATCGTCGTTGTATGATACTTGGACGTATCATAGTGAGGGTGAACCAAGTAAAAATATTTGTGACTACCTATTTGATTCATTGTATTTCATCTAAATCATAACCATCAGCTAAAGATAAAAAGAAGTGATCAACATAAACACATAAGAGCAAACAAAGTTACCCTTATAATATATAGGTAAAGATCTAGTGGGGATGGAAGAATTTGGACTTCAATAGAATATCCATACCCTAATTCACCCCCCTATCAGGGTATCTAAGCCCCTTCTGGTCCTAATAGTTCACCCTCACTGGTCTATGTCTAAGGAGAATACACCGGAAATGTGATGATGTACCAACTCCACTAAAAGCGCACTATTGTTTATAATGTTTGGAGTGAAATAATTGTCCCCCCTGGTTTACAACTAATCACAAAATGATATCTCAATTCTTTCTAAACACTTGTGTGAAACTACTTTATCAAACTCAAAACTTGGACGACTCACACCCTTTTATTCCTAAACTAATATTGGCGCACAACTACCAACTAGCGCACAACTTCTAAGTAATTCTATACTCGTGCGCCCAAACTGCTTGTGCGATTAGAGCTTTAATTTTCTCTAAGTGTTGAGATTTAAAAAAAACTAGGATGGGTATCTATCTATTTATAGTAATTTTGGTCACCCTGAGCGTCGTACAAAACTTTCTTCTAGGCATGCTAGTCCATTTTCCAAAGCCTATGTCGCCCTAGTCACCTTGCACAACCAACTCCAAAACTTGCGCACCCTTATTTCATTTTCCATATTTTGATGTTATAATATTGAAAAACATATGGATCGCAACTTTTAAGGCCTCTGAGACACTAGCGCGCAAGTCCCTTTTCCAAAAACATTTTTCTCTATTTTCCAATTTTGAGGCCCAAAAATTTGGCAAACACTAGAAAATGGAACCACCTTATATCAATTATTTTTGTACCGAATCTAGATCTTCCATTCCTTTTTCATGTTTCTTTTTCAACATAGTTTGTCAATAATATCTCTGGAACTTTACAACTCACCATGGAAACCCTCTTTGTCAACAAACAAGCTCGCTTTATCAACAAACACAATCAACCCAAAAATACTTCAATATTTCCCTGAGGTATTTTTTCCCAACAAATATAATATATGGATGATTCAAAATAATATAATTAAATTAAATTTTGACAATTTTAGATTATCTTTTCACCCTTATATCTTTGTTTTAACCCACTTTGACCCTTTTTGACAATTACCGTGATAATGAAGTTTTCACTCTATAGTGGTCAATATAGTTACTATAAAAAGAAAATTGACACATAAATAGACCATGATTGGTATTTAAAACCATATACTAATTAATATTCTAAATATATTATTTTTTGGAGTTTTAAATCATTTAATAAAATATTATTTATTATAAAATATCATTAATGTAAATTTTGGAACTAATAATTTAATTTGACTTTTAAAACTACAATACAATAAAGGAATTCAAATATAATCCTTAAAAACTTCTCTAATAAGTTATTTTTATCTATAAATTTCATGTAACATAGAAATTATTTCAAATTATATTAATTTTAATATTTTTAAAATCATTTATTTTATTTTTCTATTAATTGAATAATTACTATATCATTATTACGTTAGATTTTAAGGTAATTATTTCATCACTAAAAATTAAAGATGAATTACCATTATAAAAAAAATTATCTTTAAAAATAATATTTATAATCAAACATATCATATATTTATACATATTTCAAAAATTTAGAGATAATAAAACAAAGAGAATGATATTTTTTACTTTTCTTTACATAAAATATTATAAAGGAAAAAATCAGGTTGATATGACTACAAAAGGTCATATATTAAAATTTTGGATGACTATGGATGAAATATACTCATACAATAAAATTAAGGCAATTTTATGGGTTTCTTCTTAGTCCTTATCACATTATTTATATCCTTAATTAATTCATTTTACCATTATTGTGGTAACAAAATTTACTATGATTAACATTCATAATGACTAAAAATAAAAGGGATATATTTAAAAAATTTGGAACTCATGATTACAATTATGGAATATATTTTTCAAGATTAAAAATACCAAAGTTTTAGAATTTAATTTAAAATTAAACTCGAAAAACATGACGAAAAACATTTTTTCAGAAAAATGCCTTTTGAAGTATAAAGTGTTTTTCTTCAAAATTTAGGAGTAAAATTCATTTAAAAACCATAATTAGATTATTTTAAATCAAAAGGAAATAATAAAATTTTAAACTAATCCAAAATATAATTTTACTTAATAAATCAAAAAAGAAAATACAACTTTAATTATAAATCAGTATTTTTCACTATTTATTAAAAATCAATTTTTTCAGAAAATTCTCAAACATTCATCTTAAGATAATGTTGAAATGATAAATTTAAAAATGAAATTAATATGTTTAAAATTAATTTTATATAATTTCAAAAGTAAACTTTTAAATAAAACCTTATAAGAAAACATTTTAATAAAACTATTTCTTTTTTAGTTTAAAATTTACTTAACATTTTTATAATTAATATAACAATATAATTAAAAAATAATAATAAATATGGAAATGATTTATTATATCATTACCTAGGTTGTTATAGACTATCTTATTAATGCCATGAATATTCAAAAATTTATGAAGTGAAAATTACCAAAGGGAGTGGCTATGATTTTTCATGTCATGAAACCCTGTTTCACACCGTGAAACTGGATGATAAAAAAATCAACATTTTAATTTTCTATAGTTTTTAACCAATGTCATAATTTATAACCCTGGGACCCCTGGGTTTGACTTTAACTCATTCAACATAAAAATTTATATAATTTAATACACTCAGGGGGTGCTTTCATGCCTATAAATAAAAAGATAGGTTATTGCTGAAGAGGCACTGGAGATTAGAGCCTAGGGAAAGGTGTTGTGCTACTGCAAAGTCTTTCATCACGCCATCTCCAAATTTTATTTCAGAATTTTCTTTTCTTTTTTTCCCACCCTTTAATTTATAGAATGAGTGTGTGATTTTTTTCAGGGTAAGTATGTAATGTAAAGGGGAATTATATTTAATAAAAGGTTGGTTCATGTTTTCTTAAATTGAGTTTTCATTTTTGATTAATTATATCAATTATCTTATTTATTCTTTTCTATTCATGACTATTGTACTCTAAAGTGTGGGATAGATAATTTAAAATCAACTACTATAACTTTTTTTCTCCATAAACATTGGGTAGACTGAATTTTATATTTTAAAATTATTTTTGGTTACCTCTTTTATTAATTTACTGAAATATCATGACCATTGGTAAAATAAATGATTGGTGAGAGAGAGAGAGTATTCATGTGGTCTAAGGGGAATAATTGAATATGATTTCAATAAAAATTTATAGTAATCATAGGCCTTACACTTTATTAATTACATGAATCAGGATCTTCCATACTTGGTGCACTTTGTTTTTATTTTCTCCTCCCACTTTCTCAAAAATATTCATGCTCAGTAGTTTATATTTCAATTTATTTAATCATATCTAGTTGTAAGTTTTTTTATTAAATTAATTATAATTCTCCAACTTATCCTCATGGTATCGACAACATAATTTCAAATACTATACTACTTAAATATAGATTTAGTGATTTTGATTTTATGTTTCATAAATTATTAAATTCTATATCCCTGTTCGAATTAAAGACACCTTCAGGAGGTTCCAATTTATGGCACCATTTTCAAGGATAGGTGTGGAGATTATTTTTAATTTGATAATTTAGAAAAAATATTTTTTTCATCTCTTTATTTTTACGGATTTTAGATTATGTTTTTTATTTCAATTTATTTTTGTATTATTTTTTATACACTTGGGTATTTTTTTGTGATGGAAAAGGAATATATTATCTTGATTGATCATGATAATTTTTCAATTAAAGTGATATATATTTATTATCAAATATAATAACTTATAGAAAGTATCTAAAGAATTCAAGAAACTCATAGCCCGTAACCGCACCTGAGTGGTGATGAGTCAGATCTTTACATCTTGTAATTTGTTTTCAAAGAGGTGTATAAAGATCTAGAGTGAATGGAAGAGGAGTCCAAGTAAGCATGAGGGTAACCATAGGAGAAATCCCATGATTAATTAGTCCTTGAGGAAACATTTGAGATCATTATTGAGCTTCAATCAAAACACAAGGTAAGAGTTATTCCCAATGTTTAATTATTTTATTTAGAAGCCACCCTCACCACTATAGGTCAGGATAAAAAATATAATTCCTCAGAAAAAGAGTTGTTCTTCCAGGCATGGATAGCCTAAGAATTCCATCAATAATATCCAGGTTTATCCATGTATTGATTTCCTCCTAAAGACTATGATTAGGCTAAACCACTGGAATAAAAAGGTCCATAAAAGGAATATGAATCTGAATATGAACCAAAAAATGAAGAGTGTAGGACTATTACTACATTTGTAAAAGAGTTTCTTGAAGATCTATAAGGGAAGTGGTATGAAGAAGAAGAAGAACCCAATGTGATCTTCACTGACTATACAGAGGAATAACAAGAATCAATAGAAGAAGAAGTTGAGGAGATGAATATTGAATTCAAATAGATCATTTCATAAGTGTAAGAAACAAAACCAGTAGTTAAAAAGTAGAAGAGTTTCTCCAAATATAGATAGGTTCTGAATTATTTTGAAAAACTTTCAAGATATAAATATTATATTTACCTCTATATTTTTATAATATGATTTCAATGAGGATGAGGTGATATGATATAGATGTTCTTAAAATTAAAAATTTGGTAAACCAAAGAAGGTTAACTTTTTATCACACTCCTATGTGCTAACACATGTAACAGTCAAGATAAATGACTATAAAAGGAGATAATTCTAAGAGGAAACCTAAGTTTTTTATTACTATCTAGGAATTTAGATTTAATGCTTTCTTCAGATTTAATTGTATATTAGGAATTTATTTTCAATTAACCTTATCTTTTGGAGCATTTATGAAAGGAAATTGTTCTTTGATGAGCTGTTTGATTTTGTAAGAACAAAATAAAGGCATAAAAAAGCAGTGAAGGAGACAATAGATGGATAAAGCTAAATAAAATAATTAAAATGGTTATGTGTTTTATTTTTTTGTTTTATTTTACACCCTCATACTTCTTATTAATAATTTTTAAGTGAAAAATATATACCCAACGCTTGATTTTTTCTTTATTTTCTGATCTAGGAGACAAACACTACTAAGGATAATTTTCATACCATGTTTTAAATGTATTTAAATGATTAAAATCGTGTATTGAATAAGTAGAGATAAACTTTGGGGTTTGGAGTTCAAAAATCATGATTTGAGAAATTATTTGATTTTTTTAAATGAAAATTTTCAGAGATTTTTCATGCTTTTAATTTCAGTAATTTGTGTTGATTAATTTTTTTATTGTGAATTTCTTGGAGTGATTTCCCCAATTACATGTTCTCATTCCCAATAAATTTTCTAAGAATAATATTTCTATTTCTTTTCTTGAGCATATTTCTTGAAATACTCAGGCATGTTTTCTTCTATAACTTTCTTTACATCTTATAAAAATTGAGATTGTACAAAGTCACATTTAATATGATTGAGGAATTGTTTGTTTAGTCTTTATCTCGATACCCAAATTTACATTGATCCTTCTTAATACCATAGAATATATGAACATCCTTGTTAAAGAAAAGCTTCATTACAAGCATATCTTATCCTTTCCTACCCTACTTTGATAATTTTTCATGATTATCAAAAAAATGAGTGTGGGGAAGACAAATCCATGGTAAAAAGGAAGTGTATACTAAAATGGATAAGTTTGGGGGTATGTCATTTGATATTTTGGAAAATTTTAATGATTATCATTTATTTTATTTCATTTCACATCCTCTTGAAAAAAATTCAAAACAACAAAAAATAATAAAAAATGGGTTGAGTTTTGGAGGGTCAAAAATCACCGTTTACTTGACCAATGATTTTTATAATTTCAGATTGGGTAATGTATTTGGTACTTTTCCAAACTCGAACTTCTAAAAATAAAAATATGAAAATACAAGAGGTTGTTTCATTCATTATGCTTCATTTATTTGTAACCTTTCTTTGAGCTTGGGGGGAAAGGTAGATGATATTTTTAAAGGGATAATTTTTCATTAAAATTTTATTGATTACCATACAAAAATTCCTTATAGATTAAGCCACATTTTTATCTTTACTTATTTTATATCATTTACCCACTTACCCTAAAGCCTCAAAGTCATTTAAACCTAATGGTGAATCCCATGTCATTATTTTTTATTTTTTCTCTATGGGTATAGAAAGTAGATGCATTGCAATACAATAGTAAGGACCATGACTTGAGGTATGAGAAAAACTCTATTCACATTTTTACCTTGAGTTATGAGTGAAAATAAATTCAGGTAAGGTAAATTATTAATGTAATTCGCATTGAAAATTATTTCTAAAAATATTAATTTAAGAAAGGTGAGGCATGGTTAATTTGAAATTGAAAAGGTAAAATATATGTTGACTTACTTCCTTATAAAGTGTGGAGTTGATGAAATTTTTTTGATTTGATGCTTAAACATTCAATTACTCATTAAATCACTTTATTATATTGAAATTTATATTTAAACCATGGTAGAGTGATCATCCTTTGTAATTTTTTAAGATTTTATTCTTGAGGACAAGCATGAGTTCAAGTGTGGGGGGATTTTATAGCTGCATTTCATGCTTACATATTTGAATATAAAATTCATTGTTTTTGTAATTAAATTGATTATTCCTACCCAAATTTTTATATTTTTATTAATATTTTGTTAGGAAACAAAAAAATAAAAAATCCAAACAAAATAAGATGATATGATTAAGATTCATGTCGTGAAAATCCTATTCAGGTCATGAGATGTTTAGAGAAAGAATTCACTGCTCAAAGAGGAAGCTGGAAGAAAAATGGAAAAAACATGGATGGGCGGAACATATTCACGATATGGCTATCATATTCACTTTATGAATATCCAAAAACTCAGGATGTGAAAATTACCGAAGGGATTCAAACATGATTTTTAATGGCATGAAACCTTGTTTCACGTTGTGAAATTGGATGATGAAGAAACTTACATTTTGATTTTCTACAACTTTAGACCAAAATTCTCATTTATTAACTCAAGACCCCTGGATTGACTTGAAAACGTTAAAAATATTAATTTATATAATTTAAGTCATATTTGTTTTTTATTTATACTTATAAATTCAAGGTTAGGCTACTTATAAAGATGCATTAGAAACCAAAGCCTGGGGAAAGGAGTTGTGTTGCTATAGAGTCCTCCACCAAGCCTTCTCAACATTTTCTTTTAGGATTTTATTTTTCTTTCACCATCTTAAGTATATCATGAGGGGTTATTTTATTTCATTCCAATTATTTAACATTTAGGGTAATTTTATTTAATAAAATTTTTCTTCATGTTTATTTTTAAATTAGGTTTTCATTTTTCATCAATTCTTTTAATTGTATTGTTGATATTTTTCTATGCATGACCACTGTACATCAAAGTGTGGGTGATATAATTTAAAATTAATTAATAGAACTATTTATTCCCCATGACCATTAGTGTGGTTGAATTATACATTTAAAAATGGTTTTATATTACCTATTTTATTAATTAACTTAAGTATCATGATCATTGGGGAAAGGGGTGGCTAGTGAGTGAGTATTCACCTAAACCAAGGGGACTTATAGAACTTTATTTGGATGAAAATTTATTATAATCATGGTCCTTCCACTTTACTAATTACATGAACATGCACTTTGTTTTTATTTTCTCCTTCTACTTTCTCAAAAATCCTCATGCTTGGTAGTTTAGATTTCAATTTCTACAATCGTACATAGTTTTTATTTTTCTAACTAAATTAATTATAATTATCCAACATATCCTCATAAGATTGACCTCAGACATGAAAATCATATACTAATTAAATTTAGATTTAGTTATTGTGATTTTGTGTTTAATATATTATTAAATTTGGTATCCCCATTGGAATTAATGACTCCTTTAGGTGGTACTATACAGCTATAAAATTCCTATAGCCTTGAAAAATTTTAACCGGTGGATATAGGACACCTATAACTATTGGAAACCATAACTAAGGATATAGTTCTGTTACTATAGCTCTTTTTTAGTAGTGTTCACCTTCCTCTGGTTCACCGTATGGACTCTAGTTTTTTTACGCCTCGTGTCTATATCGGCTTAGTGTTCAGTGTGAGGAGTTATAGGATAGAATTCAAAATATTATTCATATTATAATTCACAATAAAACTAGAGAATCTATAAGGTAGTGATGAAATTTAAATATCTATGTGCAACTCATCAGGTAGATTAAAATCCAAGAAATACAAATTCACAATATAACTAATCATATTAACTAAATGAGGTACAGCTAGCACCCCCTCTACAAGATTTCATGTAAAAAGTTCATTGGTGATTATCTTGTTTTCTCTTGATAAAGTTCATAGATATGGGAAAACATTTATTATGCATCAAATCTTTATGTAGCATCTGGAGATCACTTGATATGGATGATAACATGGGACACTATAAATCCATCACATCATCTACATGTTTCTCGTAGACAGCGATCTCCTCCTCATTATACCACTTAAAAGGCTCTTCCTTGGGAATAGGGGACTCCAAGACATAGAATTTGAACTCTTGGTGTATTATTATGTGAAAGCACTTGTACCACTCCAAGGAATTCATGTTGATGTGGATATTATTTTTCCCTAATATCCATCATAGTGATAATGTCTAGATCATATGAATTTCCATTTTCTATAACAAATTGAAAAACATGTTTTAGTACTTTATCTTGATTACCAAAAATATTACGTAATAAATTTTATTTATTAGTGTCTCACTATTTTATCAAATCCTAATAGCTCCAACCATTAGATTCAGAACATCTCGCAACATGGATGTTCTAATGGAAATGATCCATGTTTCCCTTCTAATAATCCATAATTTGTCCATGAAAGTTACTCAAAGGTATTTAGGTAGGTGGGTTTTTTCAAATTCATTAACTTGAAACTCCTTAATTCATTGATTGGACTCCCATGTCCTAAAATCCTAGACTCATATTTCCTCAACAGTTACCACCAAAAAGGTATTGAACAAACATTGTTCATTACACTCAATACCAATTTGGTTAAGTTGAACCATTATCTTTTTTAATATACCCTGATAATTGAAATTGTTCCCTAGTTTTAGCATGACTGACACTTTAACTATGGGTGCATCGTGACATAGGAATTAATCATGTTTCCCGAGACTTGAACTTGAGACAGTGAGGTTCGAATGGGAATGCTCGGACGACTCATCAAGGCACCCATTTCTATTAAAAACACTAAATTATATATATATACATATACATATATATATACATATGTAAATTCATATTTATAAAGTTATATATAAATTCATTTACCACTCGTCTTGCCGGGTCACCCGGTGTCTCACCGGGTGGGCAGAATGGGCGCACTTCACCTAGCTGACGGATTGCTGTGACGAACCATCGTTGATCGAGGTGTTACCCCACGGGACGCAATGTCATCCCGGCTGGCAACGGCTCCTCCCCGGCTGGGGCATCCCCGGATGACCTCTTCGTGGGGAGGGGGGTTCTTGAGTGTGGAGGGTTCGAAAATGCCACTCTCAAATAATTCCCTTTCAAAATATATATAAATGATATATATCTATATAAGAGAATGAATTAGTTTCTTCTCCCACTCCATACATTAAATCTCTTAGTAGTTTTTCCAACCTTGAGAACCTGACCATCATACCTAAGGCTGTTCAATTCATGACACAAACAAAAACTGAATATGTTAAACATGGTAATACACCCTCAGTACAGGACCCTAATAATATGCAGGAAAATAATGACACCATAGTATAGATGTAGTGTCATCCATCATATCTGAACACTGTCAAACAGCAGACCGCAGCTCCTTCAAAGGCTCTAGGTGCTCCTACTTCTCCAATTATATTAAGTGATGACTTCTCTATGAAGTCTGGAAACTTGATTTCTAAACAATATATCAATCCTTTGTTGTTGTGTTCTAAGAATTATACAAAATCAACTATGAATGATCCAATAAAGAAACCTACAATGAAGAACCCTATAAAATCTAGAAATGAACAAGAACATACCACTATAAATCAAGAGACTAAAAGATCTGCTAGAAATAAAGGTTCTGGAAAAAAAAGGGAGTTCTAAATCCAAATTTAGGTTTAAATGAAGATACTCTTTTTTAATTGTCAGTGTATTGCTAATTCTGACACGTTCATTATTTTAAAAATAATAGTTAACACTCATCATCTTATGTTATTTGATATTTATGAACCTAAAAATACTTTTTCCTCTAAATACTCATATTTATGTCAACATGATTATGTGTTTACTAGTTCTATCAATAATACTCTCAATGTTGATTCCTTATGGATTTTTTCACACTCTTCTTTACAGAATATTAATGTTTTCAATATCTCTGACCAGATTCTTACTTTCACCTTTAATATTGATGGCACACATACTTTTTTCTCCTTTGTTTACACTAAAAATAGATATCAAGAAAGAATAACTCTTTGTAATAATCTCTCATATCTAAGTACTAGCATTAATTCCCCCTGGTTTCTTATTGGTGACTTTAATATAATTATTAACTCAAGCGAGAAAATTGGACCATCTCGTGCTTCTATATCCACAAGAGAATTTAAATCCTTGATCGAAGACATTAATATCATTGAAATTAATCTCATTGGTGCGAAATACACTTGGTATAGGAGACATTATAACAAATTGGTTGCCTTAAAATTGGATAGAACCTTCATGAATGTCCTTGCTTTAGATAAATGGGACACTATCTCTAGCACCACTCTTCACAATCAGAACTATGATCATCACCCCATCCTGGTCAATGTCTCCTCCAAAGATATGAAACCTAGGTTACCTTTCATATTTAACAATATGTGTCTCTCTAATGACAAGGTAACACATATCATCTAAAACTTTTGGTCCTCAATCTATCATAATAATGATTCTTTTACCTGTAACCTCCAATTAAAATATCTTAAAAAGACTCTAAAATCTTTGTGCAACTCTAAATCCAAAAAAGTTAACAATGACATCATGATTCTTGAGAAATAACTCAATAATATTCAAAACAATAACACCACCTCTAAACTCAACATTGATCCTACTCAAGAACTAAACATTGTGGTCAAACTAAACTCCTTGCTCACATTTAAAGAAAATATGAGAAAAAATCATTTAAAGTTAAATGGTTAACTTATGGTGAAAGAAATACCAAATTGTATAACTCACTTCAAATAATCAAGAAGTCCTATAGAATGTTAACATTTCTAAATTATGGGGACTGGGAGGGCGCTCTCAGGAGCTCTGCTCTTGGGAGCGCCCTAGGGTTTCATTGGCTTTCCGGCGCGGACGGGAGGCTCTTCGGCGGTGTGATTCGATGGGGATGGCGTAGTATCGGCGAGCGGAGGGCTTTGGCGGTGAAGGCGGCGGGTCTAAGGCGGTAAGCTTTTCCGGGATTCGACATCGGCGGCTTCGATCTTCCGCGCGGAGGCGTCGTGTTTCTTGACCCGGCTCGGGTCTTCGGGCGACGGCAGCATGTTTCTTCTTGTCTCGGCTTTCTTCTTTCAGCAGAGGCTTTCGGCTTTCAGCGGCTCAGCGTGTTTCTTCTCAGCGCGGCTTCCGTCTTTATCCTGGTCCAAGTGATTCATCTCCAAGCTCCAGCGATGGACTTCGGTGTGGCCTTCGGCTTTCAGCGGCTCGGCGTGTTTCTTATCAGTGCAGCTTCCGGCTTTCTTCTGGTCCAAGCGTTTCGCCTCCAAGGTGAACAAATCTTCTTCTTCCCGGCGGTCGGTGCTGATTTGGTGAATTTGTTCTGGATCTGGTTTGAAATTTTGTGGATGTGGTCATTGGTTTTTGTTCTGCTGTGAGGGTTATGGTTCTGTGATGAAATAGGCAGCGACTTGGTGTTCCTCCTTAGATCCAGCGATGGTCTTCAGTGTGGACAGAAGCTTGGATGGCTGGCCTCAGCTTCTATGGGCGGCAGCGATTCTGTGGAATTAGTGATGGATTTTTGTTCTACGGACATGGCTGAGGCAGTTTGCTTTGTGATGGTTTTGCTGTTTTTTTGGATGAATGTTGGACTGCGTTCGTTTGATTCGCGGGTGGAGAGTTGTTCTCCTGTGGTTTCTTCCATGTGGCCTTTGAGGGTGTTCCTGCAGTTGATTGGCATTGGGGCCATCTTATCGCCGACGTTTCCTTCTGCCTCTTGTTGTTTGGTTCTCTGCTCTGGTTTCAGAATTCCTTCTTTCTCTTCGAGGCGGAGCAGTGAGGTGGTCTTCTTGGAGCTTTGGGACGTGAGTTTGAGCGGCTAGTTCAGGGGTGATCGACTGTGATTATTGGTTTGGTGGTTTTTTGGTGTCCTTTTTGATTTTGAAATCTGGTTTCTTCTCGGTGGAGGTTTTGGCTCCGGCGGGGAAGGATGAAGACGACGATGTCGAGCTGTTTTCCTAATGATGAAGGTAGTTGGAAGATGAGTGACCGGCTGACGCGGGTGCCTCGTGGTTCGTGGCCACCTCGGGGTTGGCGTTAATTTTTTGAATTTCAAACTCGGTTTTTGGTTTTTAGTCTTGGATCCCGCCTGATGTACGTGGTTACCGCTTTCCCTTAAAGCGGTTTTCAGAAAATCAAATAAAAATATATATTGTGTGTCTAAATTATGGGGACTAGTTTCTTAACAATGAATAGGAAATCTCTCATCATATCGTCTCCTACTATGAATCCATATTCAATGGTCCTGGTATTAAAAAATACCTCCTTCATGAGGTCATTAATTTAGTGATCACTAATAGGACAACACCTTCCTCCTCAACACTCTGATGGAGCGTGAAATCAAAGACATTGTATTTAGTCTGAATCCTAATAGTGCTCCATGACATGATTACTTCAATAATGGTTTCTTTAAATATTATTGTGATGTGATTCATATCGATGTTTATAAACTCGTAAAATCCTTTTTTTCTAATGAGATTCTTCCTCATACTATCAATGCCCAATTTCTCACCTTAATCCCTAATGTGGATAATTCCTCTAAGATTCACCTATTTATACCCATTTCTCTTATCAATACTCTTTATAAAATCACCAAAAAAATCATTGTTAACAAACATTCAACTACCACAAACAAAATTTTCTCTTGGAACCAATTTGGATTTATAAAGGGTAGATCCATTCAAGACCGTATCTATCTTTCCTCTGAGTGTGTCAATAACTTTAATAAAAATAACAGAGGAGGAAACATATATATTAAAGTTGAAATTATAAAGTCCTTTGACACTATGGACTGGAGCTTTATTTTCAAAGTCTTGTAAGGTTTTGGTTTTAGTTCCTCTTTCATCACTGTAATTAGAACTCTATTAAACCCAATGTCTATCTCCATTTTGATCAATGGATCTACCAAGGGATACTTTAAATGCACAAAATATGTCATACAAGGTGATCCCCTTTCTTCCATCCTCTTCTCGATATCATAATACTATCTTAGTCATATGATAAACCTTCTGGTGGTCCAGAATAAGCTAAAACCCATCCATGTCTCTAAGAATGTGAATTATCCTACTAACATTTTTTATGTTTATGACATCATTATTTTCCTTCAAGGTGATAAAAGAAACATTCTTAACCTCAAAACTATGCTCTCACACTATGAAGAGGTTTCTAGACAAACCATTAGTTGGAAAAATCACGAATCTTCTTTGGGAATAACTTTCATCCCAACAGAAAATGTAACATTATCGGTGACCTTGGTCTGAAATAAGGTACGCTCCCTTTCACTTATCTTGGTGTTCCTATATTTTGGGGTAGGCCCAAGTCTTGTCACTTTGCAACTATTTTTGACCAAATTCTAAACCAGCTTTATTCTTGGAAAGTTAAAGGTCTCTATGGCAGGTAGGACTTGACTTGTTAAATCTATTATTGTCTCCAAGATGGTTTACTCCATGATGGTCTAAAAATGGCATGTTTGTATTATTAAAAAATGAACATCACTATTAATAATTTCATCTAGACTGGTAGTAATATGGAAAGAAAACTTGTGAATATTCCCTGTTCAACCTGTTGCAATCCCATTGAGAATGGTGGTATTGGTGTAAAAAATTTAAAATTATTTAATTAATCCCTTCAGGCTAGACTCACCTGGAACCTTCTTCATAATACTTCAAATGTTATTACCTTTCTCAAAAATAGATTCATTGAAAAACTTAAGGCAGTCAATTAAAATTTCATTAGTTCTTCCATATGGCCTCCCATCAAAAACCCCTTCACCAATATTATGAATAATTCCAGATTGATGGTCTTCAGAGAATCCTCCATGAAATTATGGTTGGATAACTGGACTGGAACACCTTTAATTTCTATGATATCTTCTGATCAAACTCCTTAAAATATCATCATCACTATCAGAGATATTTTAAACTCTCAATATGATCACCTCCCTGATACTATTCTGAATGTCATTGAAAACTACTCTTTCACTTACAATGATGATTTCTTAATTTGGGAACTAGCTCACGATGGTATGCTTAACTCTAAAAATTTCTACAGTCGTTATTGGTGGAACTCTGAGAACGATTACAACTAGCTAAAACATTTTAAAAAACCTTAGATTAAACCTTTGAGATTCAATCTTATCTGGAATCTCTCTCACAATAGATTCCCCACTAAAAATTGCCTCTAATCTTTTGGAATCCAGCTTTGCTCTAAGTGTAAAATATGTAATCAACACAGAGAAGATACTAACCACCTCTTCCTTTCTTGTTCTACTACTTTTACTCTTTGGAACTATATTCTGGACATTTTTTATTGTAGATGGTTGATTCTTGGATCTTTCAAAAATCAACTAAAGAAATGTGCAGAAATGGAAGGCCCTTAACAAATTAGGAACCTCTTCCTTGTTGCTGTTGCTGAGCTTCACCATGTGTTCTGGTATGATCATAATGCTATTATTCATAACAATTACTCACTCAATATAAATGCAGGTCGGATGTGGATCCTTATTTCCATACATTAATCTTCTTTATTGTAAAAGGGACATTGCCACAACACTGTGCACAACTTTGGAATCCTGAAGAGTCTACAGATTAACGGCAATTTCTGTCAATTGAATCGCACTCTGGAGGTATTCTAGAGATCCCCTATCCTAGGATGGATCAAAATCAATATTCAAGGCGCCTTCAAGGGAAACTCAAGACTTGTAGGGTGTGGTGTTGTATTCAGGAATCACCTCGGTCAGATTCTTGGATGTTTCATGGGTAATTGTGGCATTTCCACTACCCTTGAAGTTGAGATGCTGAGTTTGATACATTCCATTGCCTTTTCCAAGACCTTTGGTTGGAACAACCTCTGGATTGAAAGTGACTCTAGGACTATCATACAAGCGATTTGGAATGGTGTAACTCATCTTGCATGGCTGATCACTAGGATTTGGATAGAATGCAATCATTTGCTTATCGATATTAACTATATCATCACACATGTTTATTGAGAAGCAAACACGGTTGCAGATGTCCTGGACAAAATGGGAGCAGATATTAACTATATCATCACACATGTATGTATGTATGTATGTATGTATGTATGTATGTATGTATGTATGTATGTATGTATGTATGTATGTATGTATGTATGTATGTATGTATGTATGTATGTATGTATGTATGTATGTATGTATGGATGGATGTATGTATGTATGTATGTATGTATGTATGTATGTATGTATGTATGTATGTATGTATGTATGTATGTATGTATGTATGTATGCATGCATGCATGTATGTATGAATGGATGGATGGATGGATGGATGGATGTATGTATGTATGTATGTATGTATGTATGTATGTATGTATGTATGTATGTATGTATGTATGCATGCATGTATGTATGTATGTATGGATGCATGCATGGATGTATGTATGTATGTATGTATGCATGCATGTATGTATGTATGTATGTATGGATGTATGTATGTATGCATGTATGTATGTATGTATGTATGTATGTATGTATGTATGTATGTATGTATGTATGTATGCATGTATGTATGTATGTATGTATGTATGCATGTATGCATGTATGCATGTATGCATGTATGTATGTATGTATGTATGTATGTATGCATGTATGCATGTATGCATGTATGTATGTATGTATGTATGTATGTATGTATGTATGCATGTATGCATGTATGCATGTATGCATGTATGTATGTATGTATGTATGTATGTATGTATGTATGTATGTATGTATGTATGTATGTATGTATGTATGTATGGATGCATGTATGCATGTATGTATGTATGGATGTATGGATGTATGTATGTATGTATGTATGTATGTATGTATGTATGTATGTATGTATGTATGGATGTATGTATGGATGTATGTATGTATGTATGTATGTATGTATGTATGCATGTATGTATGTATGTATGCATGTATGCATGTATGCATGTCGTGATGACCGCCACTCCAAAATTCCCATTCCCAGCCCTCGGAGCTATCCACAGCCATCGGCACACAAGATCTGGTTTGAAACCAGATCTGAAATCGCAAGGCCGAACACCGCTCCGATTCCCAGCCCGAATCCAGCGAAAAACTTTCATCGTTTTCGAGTTCATTGAAAATCGTAACTTCAAGCCGGCAGAGAACACGGAGAGACGCAGATGCACAACACGACTCCGCAAATTGAGCAGCAAACCAAATCTCCATCTCTTAACCGTAAACAACACCATAAGCAAAAACACAGAAATCGAACCTGTAAGGAAAGCCTCATGAAGACGGAAGCCAGAACCGAAAATCCCGCCCCCCTCCACGCAACACCAGTGCCAGCTCCGAGCCTCGCTTGAAGAGCCGGATGCCTGGAACTCGCCGAACCCCGTCGAAGCCGAAGCCTAAACCACGCCACCGCCTTCAACGAAGGCAGATCCACCCCTTTGCCGTGCCGATGCTTCATCTGAAACCCAGAACATCTGCAAGAACCTACGAAGCCAGATCTGCACCTTTGAAGACAAGATGACGGTCTGACACGACTGGGATGACGAACAGAACCGAGGCATGCTGACACCAAGCAGAGCATGCCGACCCTCACCGCGCCGTGCCAGAGGAGGGGAGGGAGCAAGATGAAGATCGAAAACCCTAGCCCGCGAGGAAGCTGAATCGTCGCCGCTCAGAGGCCCCAGGCTCATTTTCATTCAGGAAATCTAATCTAAATCATGCATTTGATTAGAGTAAATGGTCCATAAAGTCAAATATGGACTGGGCTCTCCAGATTGGACACCAATTAACCTTTTGGGCCATGTCTTTTACATCCAGGCTTAGATTGGGATAAAACTTGGAAAATAGATAGAGGGCCAAATTTATCATAAATAATCCTTCTTTAATGAAATATGGTTTACACATTTTTTTTCTCAACAAGGTATTGCAAGTTGGATTAAAATATTTTGTCAAATTTCCCAATTCACACTTGAAACCTCTTATAAACCTAGCCTCCCATCCACTCTATAAATATATATTTTTATCATTTGGAGAGGTTGTGAAGTTCCTTATAGGATTTGGAGAATAGTATAAGTGGTGCATTTACATTTCGATTCACTATTGGAGGAGGGAATCCATCAAGCTAAGATCTCCTCCAAATTGATCTTCTTTTCTTCTTCTTTATTGCAACGTTATTGTTATTTCAATAAACTCTCTATTTCTATCTCATTTCTTCTGTTATTTTCATTTTTATTCTTTTTTCTTTTACTTATTTAGTATGTAACTCAAGAGTATAAATGATATTGGGTTATACCCTTTCTAAACCTTTTCATATAAAAACCATTCTACGATGACTACATCACCCATGAAAGAGTGTTTTTTTAGTAATTGATCTACCTCTTACCTTATTAATTTATTTATATTGAATCAATGAGATAATTTAATATAGATAATATGATTTATGAATTTACTTTTAAATTTAAAAGAAACTTACCAATCAATTGAACGATTAACACAAAACACACGAGGTTAAGAATTGTGTAAATTGTGAGAGTGAAATCTTATTCAGTAAAATGAAACAAAAATAGATCAATTTATAGAGTTCAAAAACAACCTCATAACTTAATTAATCCTCATTTACAGAATGGATATGTTCCCAAATTTACCACTAACCATAATATGGCCTTTAAACATCAATCGAACCGGGGTCATATTATTGTACATTCTGAATGTATCCTAGGTTTTAATTCATTTCATCATCATGGTTAAATAAATTCTCATAGGATTTGGGTATTAACAAATTAAATGATCTTAATTAAGTTGATTTTAATTTAAATTATATTTATTAATAATTAAGTGAAGAGGTAGAGTTATATCGATTACTCCTTCTAAAAATATTTTCTAAAAAACATCTTCATATTGTTTCTTATTAAACAAATTTCATTTCAAAAACAAAAACAAAAACAAAATATTATTCTAGAATATATCTTCAAGATTTATAAAATTTAATCACCCCCTCCCCCATACTTTTAAGTAGTGTGTTTATATTCTTTTATTTTATTTTCAAAATACCTTTAATATTTTGTTTTAATTTCTTCCTCCTTTGAGAGACGACCTTGGTCAACCACTCTACTGCACCTAAATAACAAAAAACTAAACATCATTTGAGAGTTCCCACAATAGTGGATTTAAAATTGGAAATATTTTCGGGGATCGAAGTACTTATTTCAACTATTTAAAGTTATTTTTTAAAATTTTCATTTTATTCTCTTCTTCTCTTCTTTCTTTCTTCTTTACCCAATATATGTTTTTTTCTTTCTTTGTTCTTCTTCTTTTTTTGGACTATAAACTCAAAATTATTATATTTTTATTATGGTTCACTTTTATTAATTTCATTTTTATTTGATTTATGACATGAACTAATCTCAAGGATCTCTTAAATATTGACCCTGAGATTGAATGTAGCCTTAGGGATCGAATTAGATAGTCACATTTTATGGGAAGTTTCAACATTCAACCAGTTGGAGAATTCCTCCATTCTAGGAACATTGAAATTGGAAACACTTCAGAATAAAACCTAAAAAAATAAATGGATATAAATAATAAGAATAAACTTAATAAAACCATCAAATAATTGGTTTCTCCATATATTAACTATTAACCAAATTTTATTACATATCCAACTCTTGAATTGGAATTTGAACTGAAATCTGGGTTAATTAACCTTCTTCAAAAAATTTATGGATTATCTGGTGAGGATCCAAAAAAATTAAAAGAATTAAATGTGGCATTCTCAATAATAAAACTAAGAAATTTCTCTAAATATAAAATAAAAATAATATCATTCCTATTTTCACTTGATGTGACTGTGAAGGATTTGATGTATTACTAACAACCTGAAGGTGTAACATGTTGTAATTATTTGAAATAAATTTTATTAAAGAGATTTTTATAGAATCAAGGACCATTTAAATTATAAAAGAGATCTCAAGAATCAATAAATCATAAGGGGATTCAATGTACGAGTACTGGGAGTGATTCAATAAGTTGTGTTCAAGATGATCGCATCACCAAATCAGTGAGAAACTACTCATCCAATACTTTTACAAAGTACTCACACCTATGGAGATGAGTATGTTGGATGCTGAAGCAGGAGGGGAATTTTTCAAAAAACACCAGCATTTTCATGTTCGTTGATAGACAATATGGCACAAAACTCCCAACAATATGGTGATCAAGGTACACCACATGTTAGAGGAGTACATTAGGTGAGTCTATATTCTCTTGAAAATAATTTAATTTATAAAAAATTTAAATAATTGACCACCAGGGTGATGCAGATTGATTTAGCTCAAAATATATACCAACCCACTCCTATGAGGCCTTATAGTATTTTCACTGAAATAGACCACTCATTTGACTATTTCCCCCAATTACAAGAGACAGAGGATGTCAAATTCGTCTTCCCTAGGAGACCATATCAGTAGAAAAAACAACCACATCCCTAGAATAAGTATGATTTTTTTCACCAATATAAAACCAAGGATGGAATAATTAATCAGACATGAGTTATAGCTCTATAAAATAACAAATATCCTATTTTCAACAAAATTTCTAGCAGTCTCTGCCTTACCAACAGGGTTTCCAACAACCCCAAAGGATATTTGAAGATCATGCATCAAAAAGAAAACAAAAAGGGAATTATAAACCAAAGGTAGATTCTGATATTGATGAAATTTTGAAAAAAAAAATATTAATCAATAGAATGAGCTAAAGAGTCAAGGTTCAGAGTTGAGGGAGTTGAAGACACAAATGAGCCAGATTTCCACCGCCCTCCATAAACTGGTAAGTAAGAACTCTAGAAATATACCTTACCAGCCTACTCCAAATCCCAATGGTAATGTTAGTGCCATCACATTAAGAAGTGGGAATTAAAAAAATGATACATTTTTACCTATCATTCCACCAAGATTCACCTCATCTACGAAGAAGCCCCATTCAAGACCAGCTGATGATTAGCCTAAGGAGAAAGAAAAAGGTAAGAAAAGTATTGATGATGTTCCTCCAAAACCCCTTCCATTTCCAAATAGAGTTATAAAAATCAAGAATATTTCTGAATAGGTGATGCAAAAAGAGGTTTTGGATACATTCAAGTGTGTTGGGATCAACATCCCTCTACTTAAAGTAATTAATCAAATTCCAAGGTATACCAAATTCTTAAAATAACTTTATACTAATTGAAGTGGGCTCAAGGGAAATGAGAGGATAAAACTTGGAAGTAATGTGTCATCACTCATTACACCAACTCAAGCAATTCCAACAAAGTGTAAGGATCTAGGAAAATTCACCATCCCATACACCATAGGGGAGTTAAACTTTTTGATCATTTATATGAATTGGGAGATTCTATAAATTTGATTCCTCGCTCTATATTCTCTTCTTTATAGGTTTTTAAGTTGAATCGAATGATATTAGTGGTGCAGTTGGAAAATAGAGCTATGGCATATCCAATAGGAGTCCTTGAGGATGTACTTGTTTGGGTAAGAGACATGATCTTTCCAGTATATTTCTACTTTCTTAACATGGAGGATAATCGGGTAAATTCTCATGATCCCATTATCTTAGGTATTCCCTTCCTCAAAATTACAAAAATGATCATAAATGTCCATGAGGGTACACTTTCTATGGAGTTTGGAAATGACGTTGTGATATTTAATGTTATAAACTTCATAAAGTACCCCTTAGAGGACCACTTTGCTTTTTTTATATCCCATTTTGAACCACCAACTAAAACCCCAATGGATTTTGATTTTCCTATGATTATATAGATTATAATCATTGGTTCTAGTTTGATTTCTAAGTGATAGTTGTATTTCATGCATATATTTTATGGTATTTTAATGTATTTATTTGTGTATTTAAATGAATAACATTTCTAATTTTGGAATGGATTGAATTGTTTTTTATTTTATGGAAAGAACAATAAATTTATGATAAAAAAATGAAAAGAGGCAAATATTGGAGCTAAAATACACTTCACACTACGAGAAAAGTGAAGCAGCATGACATTGAAATTTTGAATCCAAAGAAGAGATTCGGAACTAGAGCTGACCATTTAAATATTGTGCATCTAATTACACAATGTGGGTTTTTCAAAAAAAACGTTTCCACCAAATAAAGTCATGAAGTTGTTACACATTGTGAAAAACAATTATAGGTCTTGTATACTGATTACACAATGTGAGTTTTTTCAAGATAAGTTTTTGGAAGAGTTACACTAAAAATTGTGATGCTTGAGAATTAAAAGATTACACATCATGTAAATTATTACACATCATGCAAGTGTTGGTGAGAAGAAAAATTAATGACTCTATAACTGAGGGTTTGACAGGATTTCCTATTTATTCACCCTATAGCCACACCTTAAAAGACATCCAAAACCTGAGGAGTTAGTATGATGTTGAACCGATGAGATGCACGCATGGAGTGACGATCTAGATCCATGCTTTATTTCTGTTCTTCACCTCCATTCTTCCTTGGGTATTCATGCTTCTCATTCTTATCATGACTATAATAAGCGAGTGGTTCTCTTTATGCCGAGTGATGTGATTATAGAGGGAGTGTTGTATAAGGATTATTTCTATTTATTTTCATGTTTTGGATTGCTGTAACTCATTTATCAATTCCATTCTTCTTCTTTTTGAAATTGTATAATCATTTCTTATGACTTGAGTGTGTTTGTTTCATTTCATCAATTAAATGGCATGTTTTGTATAGATTAATTATTTTTAAACAATGTTTTAGGTCCCTAATCTTTGTGATTGAATCTAGTAAATGAGAATTCCAATGGTTTAGTCACAGGATTAGTTCAAGGTACCCAAATCAAGGATCCCTGCTAACCTAATTCAGACACCAAACCTAAATAAATTCATTTACAATTGAATCCCTAGCACACGAACCTGAAAATAAATGAACCTAGCATGCCTCATATCTTTATTTCAACCCCAATATTTATTGTGTTCTCTTTATTTCTTAAAACAAACTAAAAATTTTCAATTTCATTTCCTTTAATTAATTTAGAACATTTGGATCATCCCTGTGGATTCTACACTCAGACTTTCTAGATACAGTTTTTTTATTTAGTTTTTCTGAGTTTTATAAATTATTAAAAAAAATATCCCCATAGGAATTAATGAAACCCTGAGGGATGTCGTTAATAGAACTTCCAGACCTATTTCTAATGCAAAAACCTCTCTTGGATTTGATTTTTTATATGGATTCATATTTTGATTTTGATCATTTTCACTATTATTATGACATTATTGTTGAGTATACTGATGGATTTGATGCATTATTCTCTGATTTTGATGATTTCTATTCTGATTCTAATGTTCACTATGCGCATATTTTAGTTCCTTTAATATCTCCATCCATACATCACCTCCTACATTGGAACTCAAGTCATTTCCACTAAATCTCAAATACTCATACTTGTTGAGTGGTGAGAGATTACCTGATATAATTTCTAATAATATCTCTTTTGAACATGAAGAAAAACTATTGAATATTTCGAGGGATAACATTAGGGAAATCGGGTGGACCATGGCTGACATATTAGGTATTAGCTCCTACATTTTCATGCATAGTATTCTTTTAGAGGATTGGGTTATACCGGTTAAGCAGCTACAAAGGAGACTCAATCCAAACCTTCTAGAATTTTTTAAAAAAGAAGTTGAAAATTTTCTCAATGTAGGTATCATTTATCCCATTTCATATTTCTAGTGGGTGTGTCCTACTCAGGTTGTGCCAAAGAAAAGTGGTGTTACTGTTGTTAGAAATGAGAGAGGGGAGTTACTTCCAATGAGGGTACAAAACAGTTATCGTGTGTGTATTAATTATAGTAAACTAAATCAATCCACTAGCAAGGAATATTTACCCCTCCCATTTATTGATCATATTATTAAGAGACTAGCTGGGAAGACACACTATTGTTTCTTTGATGGATTTTTTGGATATTTTTAGGTTCCTATAGCTCAAGAGGATCGGGAAAATACAAGATTCACTTGTCCATTTGGTACATTTTCCTACCAAAGGATTCCATTTGGACTTTTCAATGCCCTAGGAACCATCTAGAGTATTTTTTTCAGATTTAATTGAGGCCTTCATGGAGGTATTTATGGATGATTTTACAATGTATGGATCTTCATTTGATAAATGTATCTTTAGTTTAGGAATGGTGTTGAATCATTGTATTGAGAAGAATCTAGTTTTGAACTTTGAAAAATGTTATTTCATGGTAGAGGATGGAATTGTATTAGGGAATGTAGTCTCAAAACATAGAACAAATGTTGATAGATCTTAGGTAGATATTATTTCATCCTTACCATATCCTTCATGTGTGCGTGATGTTATATCATTACTAGGGAATGTGGGATTTTATCGATGCTTCATCAGATATTTTAGTAAGATTGTTCTACCCTTATCTTAATTGATTCAAAAAGATATTGAATTATTTTTTGATGATTCATTCAGTGTATCATTTTATGAGCTAAAGAAGCATCTACCCACTCCACCAAACATACAACCCCATGGTGGGATCTTCCTTTTGAGCTTATGTGTGATGCGTCTAACTTCATGGTTGGATCTGTTTTATCTCAGAGGGTGGAAGGGTGGTCCAATGTGATTGATTATGCATCAATGACTTTTTATTCCACCAAATAAAATTACAAAACCATGGAAAATGGGCTTCTTTCCATAATATTTTCTTTAGATAAATTTCATCCATATTTATTGGGCTCTAAAGTAGTTTTTTTTCTGACCAGGTAACTTTGAGGTACCTCCTATACATTTTGGTATTTTTTTATTATGTTATCAATGGTTGGAGGCTAAGGCCGCTAGGACTGATGATTCTTGTTTTTTAGTAGATCTTTTCAAGGATCAAATTTTATATAGGTTTGGAGTACCAAAGGATATCATTAGTAATAAGGGGACACACTTTTGTAATTGTAATTTTTCTTCCCCCCATCGGAAGTTTGGGATGATGCATAAAAAATATACTCCATATCACCTCCAAACAAATGTTCAGGTCGAGGTTTCAAATTGGGAGTTAAACCAAATTTTGGAGAAAATTGTGTTGTCGAATATGAAGGATTGAAGTAAATGCTTGGATGATGTGTTGTGGGATTATAGGATGGTATACAAGACTCCCATTAGTATGTCCCCATTTCATTTTTTTTTGAAATTCTTTCATCTCCCCATGTAGGTCGATCATTGAGCTTATTGGGATATAAATAAATGAAACATGGATTTAGTCCAAGCTATAATTCAACGGAAGTTTCAAATTCAAGAGATTGAGAATATTTTATTGTTATAATATGAGAACTCAAGGATATATAAAGAAAGATCAAAATAATCTCAAGATAGAATAATATAAAAATGGAGTTTCATGTAGGAGATAATGTCTTACTCTACAGTTCACAACTGAATCTAATGTTCAGTAAGTTGTGTTCCATATGGTTAGGTCCTTATATTGTATCTAATGTCTTCCCTTATGGTGCAGTGGATATTACATAAGAGGATATAGAAAGGAGATTTATAGTCATTGGTAAATTTTTGAAGCAATAAATTGACAGACTTCATACCGATGTAGTTGATTTAATCACACTACATGACCCCATCATCACTTGAGAATATGAGGCTATCCATAACCTTTTCACTTTTATATTATTTGTCCTATTTAAAATTATAAATTTCATGTTCACATCTCATATCATAGTTTCACATTGAGGACAATGAAATATTTTAGGTGTGGGGGAGAGGAAAACATTTTGGGGTAGCTTCTTTAGGTTTTTCATTTTTTTATTTTTGTGTGTGTGTTTTGTGTTAATTTTAAAAAAATGACAAAAAACACCATGTAACATGATCATTTAGATAAGGAACATATGGAAAATTCATGTTTTCAAAATTCATTGGTGGCATGATAAGAATTATAAATATTTCATTATTAAGGGTTGATTTTTATAAAAATGGAAGATGTTGATGATGTGATTGTTTGTTTCATTATAAAAAATTTTAGATTTTAAATCCACTATTTGTGATATTTTCTCATGGTATATTTTTTCATTTATTTCTCCACACAAATTTTCATGCAACCATGACTTGTGAAATTTTTCCTACTTAATTGAAGGTTTAGCCAAGTTAGGTAAAAAAATAATCTTATAACAATGGTTAATCCATACGTTCATTTCTATTTTGACTAGTTTCATTACTATACTGAATTAAACTATGTGTTTGTACCTAATATCCAAAAATTATACACCATCAAATAAAAAAATCAAAAAAAATAATATATATATTATCTTAATAAAGATGGGAGTGATAAAATGTACAAAACGTGGAGATATCTAGGTCGATAGCTTGAGGTTTGACTTTAGAAATGCTTAAGTGAGTGGGTATTGAGATTTAATTTCAAAGGAATGTAGAACAGGTTCGGTGAATTAAACCAAGTAATAAGAATTTTTTAAATTGAACTGAATATACTAAATAAATGGTGGAGATATGAGATTGAAATGGTTGAAACACACATGTGGGGAATTAATGGCATGCTAGGCCCATAATTTGTTTCGTTGTGATTAGTGTCATTAATATCATTGGATTTTATTTTTATAAAATTTATAAGGTAATGAATTTAAAATATATTGATATTGTATCTTTAGGGGATTCTTAATTTTCTTATATTTCCACTGTGGATTGAGGATATGAACATGCATATCTTACCACAATTTTATTTTAGAATACATGATATGAGGTTCTTCTCAAGATTATAAAAGGGTAAGTGTGGGGGAGTTTGTAAAACACAATTTTATTTAATATGTTATTGATAATAAATGAATTAATTTCCTCACATTGTGTTAACTATATTTATTTATAAAATATTTGGGATTATATAATTCATTTCCAAATTTGATGAAAATTCCAGTTTGACCCTTTAAAGTTAACTGTAGTATTTTGGATATTAATATTTTTCAATGACTTATTTGAACTTAAAATTTTGTAAAAGTGTTCCTAACTTAATGGGATGAAACTTTAATTCATGAAATATGAGCTAAATCATGCATTTTATTGGAGTAAATGGGTCATGAATTCAAAGTTGGACTCGACTCACTAGATTGGATACCACTTTACATTTTGGGCCATATCTTCTACATCTATGATGATATTAGTCTCAAATTTGGAAATTATACGTAGGACACAATTTATCACAAATCATCCTTCTAGAAGTACATCTGTTTCATGCATTTTCATGGTTAAAAAAGCGGTTTGAGTTGGAATAAAATATTTTGATGAATTTCTCCATTCACACTTGAAACCTCTTATAAACCTAGCCTCCATACACTATATAAACATGTATTTTTATCATTTGGTGGGGTTGTGAAGTTACTTAGATGATTTTTAGAAGATAAGAATTGGCGCCTTTCCATTTAAATTCACCATTTGATGAGGGAAGCTATCAAGCTAGGATCTCCTCCAAAATGCTCCTCTTTTCCTCTTCTTTGTTGTAACATTGTTTTTCTTTCAATAAACTCTCTATTTATATATCATTTCTTCTATTATTTTCATTTTTATTATTATTTATTTAAATTATTTGGGTTGGAACTCAATAGTATAAATGATATTGGGTTATACCCTTTCTAAACCTTTCCACATCTAAAACATTTCTACAATGACTACACTACCCATGGAAGAGTAGTTCTTTTTAGTAATCAATATAGATCTTACCTTATTCATTTATTTATTTTGAATTAATGAGTTAATTTAATTCACACAATATGATCTATGAATTTAGTTTTTATTAATGCATGTTATGACTCACTCACTTTGATGTATTTCATAAACCTTTATGATATTGTTCATGATGATGTTGGATATGTTGGGTGTATCATGAGTGACAATTTATTAATTAATAAGTTGAGGAATGATATATCCCTTCTATTTTTATAGAAGTTAATATCTCAAATCTTTTATTGAAATTTAACTATCTCATTAAATTCTAGGTTCATTGTATAACAATGACATTGTTTTAGATAGTCAAAGAAAGATGTATCAAGCATATAGTTTGATGACATGTATGTGAAACCTACTTGATAATATATAGTGACAAAGGGATTATATTTCATAGTAATCATTTGTATTTGGTTATCAATGTTTTGAAATTAATTTCTTTCTCTTAGGTGCCTTCACCTGTTACAAGATAGTAATCTTAGATATTAGGAAATCTCACCTAATGCCAACAAGAAAGAATCCTAGAGGGTCACACACTGAGTGTTTCCATTGATCTTGATTAAATTATATTTGAATTTAATTATTGGAATAAATATTATTCTCAAGATTGATGAATAATTTTATTCAGATTTTATTGATAGAAAATATTTGATAAATATTTATTCTCTAGATTGTGAATAGAATATTTGTTTTATTTATTAAATATTTATTAAATATTTATTCTTTAGAATATTAATAGAATATTTATTTATAGATAAATATTTAATTAAATAATTATTTAGTTATTCAATAAATTTTTATAAGGACGAACGAATCAAGATCTTATTTGGATAAATATTAATTTATAAGCTGGTAAAATAATATTTATCATTGTATCAATTAGCGTAAGCCATAAAGTAATAATATTATTAATATTATTATGTAATGGGGTTAGGAATGGTTTATTATATTATTTAAGGACTGGTGGGCAATTAAATAATATTTTAACCTAAATCATAACTCTATAAATATATAGTTGTGTCTATTGTGTAGGGTTAATCGAGAACTAAGAATCATTGCGCACAATGGACTTCTCACTTGATTCTTTATTCTCTCATATTCTCAAGAAAGGGAAGATATCATTTAAGACCAAAGGATATTGAAGCAGTCAAGATAAACAATGGAAGATGATCAATCCACTGTGCTAGAACCCAATAATCAATTGGTGTCATTTAGAGATCAAAAGAACATGTGTGGATCACCGCTATAGAGATTCTATACTTGGATCCTATAAGCGTGATGATGGTAATCTAAAATGTTTTTTTTTTCAGATGATCAAAAACATCTTCATTGATGAAAGTTCCTAAGATGAGGTAACATTTCTTCTAATTATATTTAAATTAATTATAAATTAAACATGAAAAGCATCCTATAATTGTGTTCTAGGATTTTCTATGTCAATATTCAATGGAAAATTTTCATTTTTCATGATGTTTACATATTTTATAATTGGAGAATGATCCATCGAATCTGGTAAAACCATTCTGGTTATTTTTTCCCCAAACACTTCCACTGTACCTGTAACCTTCAAGTGGTATCAAAGTAAGTCGCATTTTAAATTTATAATTGTTTATTTTATTATTGATCAATTAAGCACAATAATTGTTATATATTTCATTTCCAAATATTCATTATTTAATCTTATTTTTTAATTAACATGATTTAAACATATTAATTATCATCATTTAGGGTTTCATTTTAAAATGAAGAATGACTGGAGCTTCTATTGGGAAGTATAAAGGTTTCTAGTGAGTGAAACTAGGTTGCAGGACGTATATCCAGAGTACATTCTGTGTGCCCAAGTGAACTACAATTGGAATTGTCACATAATACATGACATGTCGAGAAGTTATTACACATGATGTATTTATTAGAAACTGCATGTAGTCCAATCTAACCTGTAATATAGCTTATTGAATTACACAGCATGTAGCTAGCGTACACATTTTGTAGTCTACATGATTTAGTGGAAAAATCCGTGCTAACTGTGTGGTCAAATACATAGTTTCTAACTATATTAGACAGAAAAATTGTATAATTAATGAAACAAATGGTGTGTAACTAGTGTACACAGCATATAATTTGATAATTCTTATATCTTAAATACACACTGATTAATTTTTTGGTTATGTGTACATACGGCTAGTGGAACACATGATGTGTATCCAGAGTACACGTTATATGGTCCCTCATCTAAAGAACACATCGAGTCTTTCATTGGGATATGCAGAAACATGGAAAGCATGATGCATGGTGTGTATCTGGTTAGTACACACCATATAGTCTGGATGAGGTATATACCGAAGCCTCAGGCATTTATCCCAATTACACATCAATCAAGGAACATAGTGTGTAGCTTGTAAGTACATTATTTATAGTCTCCCAATAAAGAGAATAATTAAATTAAATTAAATTAAGTAATTGTATCATTAAAATCTAATTACCTTGTTGGTACCAAATGTGTTTGGCTATGTAATAAAGGTTTAAAAGAATTAATAAATTATCAAATAATTTAATGTAATTATCTGTAATTATTGGCCATGCCGTTTATTTTCCATAAATTCATTTATGATGGGTATCTCTAAGAGAATTTTTATGTTCATTAAGATAAAAGGGAATTAATTAATTAATGTAGGAATGGTTATTTTAATAATAAATGATGAGTTGAGATGAATTTTAACCAGTGTACTTTTGTGTATTCGTTTCATGTGTATAATTGTTCTTGATCTTGACCAAGACATGTGTATGCATTGGTTTTATTTGATTTAATTTATTTCATGGTTTTTAAATTATTTAATATTAAATTAAATATGATGGCCTATGAGTCATCTCTCCCTCCTTTATTACTGTGTGTCTAAGGTTGTTTATGTAATTATCTTTAACCAATACTTTGGTTCCCCTCACTTGCATGTGTGTCATAAATACATGTAATAAATGGAGTGCCCCAAGGAACATAGAGGTGGTTCAATATAGAACCAAGATGATGCTAACCTAGGTGATACATAGGTGGATAGGTGGAATGCCACAACTCATGCTAAGACCGGAATAATGAGTTTTCTCCTAGGTTATAGGTTGATTTATTGTCTACTCAATAAATAAACAATTAGATAAGATCATGATTGAGTCATTTATTTATTTATTTATTTATATATTATGCATTATTTATTTTATGGATGAAATACCATGATCACATAAATAAATAGACTAATATACAAAGATGGAATTTAAATAAATGGATTTTTCATAAATTATTTATCAAAACTTGTTCAATCACTTAAGTAAATCCACTTAATATTAACAAGACATGTAATGGATAAAGAAATAAATCATTATAAATAATAAAACTAAATGAATCAAGTTAATATTAATTCATCACACCTTAATATGAAACTATAGTTAAAGTTTCAGTTCAGGACATAGTTTGGGGAATTTTTAATTATTAAGGATTCTTAACTAAGATGATGGGCCAAATTAACAAAACTTGTATTGAATTTAATGTCCATAGTTATTTCAATAAAAATTTAGATGCGAGTGTTGATGAAATCTCAGTCATGATTTCTATATTGGGGGGTCTACTCAACAAATAAAGGAACTGTAAGACTATAGTTGGAAATACCATCTACCTAAATACCTTATTATGGTTTCCTTGGACATAGTCTGGATCATTAATAAGATAAATATGGATCCTTGCCACTATAATTTTTGAGTGATGGTAGATTTTGAGTTCAATTGTGAGGGTCATTGAGACTTGATAAAATAATGGGAGACTTAATAAAATTGAAATTATTATTATGTATCACATAATTTGTAATCAAGAAATGTAATAATAATCTTCTCTTTTATAATTGTAGAAAAATGGAAATTTCATCATCCACATTATCCCTATGATCAATGTTTGATAAAGACCATCTCTTTACTGGTAGTAACTTCCACGAATGGTTCAGATACCTATGGGTTGTGTTGTTCCATGAATGGAAATTTTATGTGGTAGAATCCTCATCACTTGATCCACCTAAAAAGTAGTAAAGTGATGAAGAGTTATATATATATGGTAAACACTTGAGTGATTATATTGGTATTCAATTTTTAATGCTTTCATTCATTTCTAATTAACTCGTGAATTTGCATGAAAACATGGATTCATATAGCATGCTCAAGCATCTCTGTGGTTTATACCATGAGAGAGAAAGAAAAGAATAATTTTAGATAACTAATTCACTTTTTCAAAGAATACTTAGAGAAAGTATTCCATCTATTCCTCATGTAGTCAAACTCATTGGTTTTATTGAGAACCTAGAGGTTATAGGGTTTAAGTTTCCTAAAGAATTGTTCATCGATCGCATTCTTGCATTAATTTCATAGATATTCTCCATCTTTGTTATTAATTTCAATATTAAAAATATAGAGAAGTCTCTTCTAGATCTTCTCACATTGCTTCCCTAAGTTGATAAGGAGATAAAGCGCAAAACGCATTCTTTCCTTATGGTGAATAAAAGGAAAGTCCAAGCGAAGAACTCTATGCCCAAAGATTATTTACAACTCCTTTACAAAAAGAGAAAGATCAAGGGGCAAGCAAGATAGAAGGATGTTATCTGTTTCACATATGGAAATAAGGTCCACCCGGATAAAAACAACACCCAGAAAAATAATAAAGGGGAAGATTCAGGTGTGTTTGTTATCAAGTTAAATTTATCCATTTCTACAAATTGGGTATTAGATATAGCATGAGGTTCTCGTATATGTATTAAAATATAGGAACCAAGTAAACTTTCAAAGATTTATTAGGGTGATGTATACCTAAAAGAAACCAAATGAGATAAAATTTATATTGTTTCTACTGGGGAATACCACCACACATTTCCAATGAAAATGATCTTGGTTTTAAAAGGTTTTTATTATGTGCCATCTATTACCAAAAAACTATTTTTGTATCCATACTTGATATAAATGGATTTGTTTTAAAATTTTGGAATAAATTTTAATTATTTTATAATGATAAAATTTTTATAGTAAGGAATATTTGAATAAAGATCTTTATGTGTTGGATTACATAAACCACGTAATGGAAATCTATAACAAAAATACTTCGCATGACTCATACCACACCCAGCTTTGGTATCTTGGGCTAATCCATGTAAATGAAAAGTGTTTGAATAAATTACACCAAGATGGATATTTATATTATTTTGAACTAAAACCACTTGGTGTATCTCACATGTGTTTATAATGAAAAATGACCAAATCCCCATTTAGTGGAAAAGGTGAAAAGGAAAAAGTAATTTTTGAATTAGTTTGTACCAATGTGTGTGGACCTTTTCTGTTTTAATCAAGGGGTGGGTTATCATACATCATAACTTTTAGTGATAATTTAAGTAAATATAGATATGTTAAATTAATGAGGTATAAGTCAAATTCCTTTATCAAACTCAAAGGATATAAGAATGAATTTGAGAACCAACTTGGTAAGAAGATTAATAAACTCTTCTCAGACTGTAGTTGAGAATATATTAATCAATGCATCATTTATTATTTATGGGAGTTTGAGATTCTATCTCAACTCGCTCCTCCTAATACACCTTAGTGGAACAGTTTAAGTGAAAGGATGAACCACACTCTTTTAGACATGGTGAGATCAATGATGATTCATGTGATTATTCCAATATCCTTTTGGGGATATGAATTAAAAATAGTAGTATATTTGTAAAAATGAGTTCCAACTAAAGTGTAAATAGGTATTCCATATCATCTTTGATATGGAAATAAACCCATGTTGTCACATATATGAGTGTGGGGTTGTAAAGAATTTGTTAAGGATATTTTTAGAAAAAACTTACACCCCAAGCCGCTAAGTGTATCTTTATAGGGTATCCTAAGAAAACTAAAGGATATTACCTATATGAACCCATGGAAAAGAAAAAAAAATTTAATAGAATTCTCACATTTTATAAAGGGGTCACATCTCTAAAAGAGATAGTGGGATTGAGATAGGCTTTGATGAATCCCAAGATCATGATACACAAGAGTTGGAATAGGAACAAATTCTACAAATCCCCATAGAAGAATAATTTCCATAGACACAAGTACTGTGTAGGATTACAAGAGAGATTAGAGAACCTAAAAGATATGGTTTTCTAGTCATCAATGATGGTGACTCATTATTAGTTGAAAATAATGACCCTCTAAACTACAATAAAGTATTATGTGGCATAGATGTTTCCAAATGGAAAGAAGCTATGAATTTTAAAATAGATTCCAAGTACTAAAACCAAGTTTGTATTTTGGTAGAACCTCTGGTGGATGTAAATACCATTTTTTTGTAAATGGGTATTCAATAAGAAACTGGACATGGATAGACAATTAAGTACTTATAAGTCACTATTGGTTTCAAAAGGGTTCAAACAATATTAAAGAATTAAATATGAATAAACCTTTTCACCAATGGTTATGTTGAAATCCATCAGAATTATACTTTCCATTACAGATTTCCATTATTGTGAAATTTAAAAAATATATGTCAAAACAACCTTAATTAATAGAAACCTTCATAAATATGTCTTTATGATACAACCCAAATGTTTTGTGACTTCAAAGGATGCCAACAAGTTAAGAAAATTACAAAGATCCATTTATGGATTAAATAAATCATCCAGGTCATGGAACATTCTATTTTTTGATTGCATAATGGAATTTGGTTTCATAAATAATGAATGTGAGCCTTGTATTTATAAGTGGTTTAGTGGGAGTATGATAATTTTATTAATAGTTTATATCAATGACATACTAATTATTAAAAATGAGATGCAATTCTTATAGTTTGTTGAAACCTAGTTAAATAAATTCTTCTCTATGAAGAAATTAGGTGAAACATCTATATTCTTGGGATCAAGATCCATCATGATAGATATAAGAGTATTATTGGTTTAATTCAAGGTATATATATTGACATGATGCTGAAATATTTAATATGGAACAATAAAAAGGGGATTATTTCTAATGTCACGTGGCATTCATCTTTCAAAGAAAATGTGTCCTTATAAACATGAGGAAAGATAGAGGATGTAAAGGATTCCATATGTGTTTGTGACTGGGTTAGTCATGTTTTTTATGTTATATACTAGGAAATATGTTACATGTGCCTTAAGTGTGGTAGGAAGATATCAAGTTGACCTAGGTGACTGCCATTGGATGGTATCCTTATGTATCTGAGGCATAATAAGGATATATTCCTGGTCTATGGAGGAGATGGGAACTATTCATCAGAGGAATGTAGATTATATTTTCAAAATAGATCAAGACAGTCTATAATCATGGATAGGATAAATATTCACTCTCAATGGAGGTGCAGTGAGCTGGAAGAGATCAAAGCAAGTTGTGGTCATGGATTTTATAGTAGATTATGAGTATATTGTTGCTTTTGAGTCATATAAAGAATCAGTATGGATACAAAATTTCATCCAAGAGATTAAAGTGGTACCTAGTAGTAAAGATCATATCACACTCTATTGTTATGATACATTAGTGGTGTCCCTTGTAAAGGATCCAAGGTCACATCAACAGATTAAGCATATAATTCAGAAGTATCATCTCTTGAGAGGTTTTTCTCAAATAGGTGATGTCAAAGTGAGAAGAATCTTCATGAAAGACAATATGGTGGACCCCTTTAATAAATTATTATCTTAGTAGAAACATGATAATTATGTGAGATCTAGTGGACTGAAATTCAAAGGCACTTAGCTCTAGTCAAAGTGTGAATCTGTTGGAGTTGGTTTTCTAGAACCAATTGTTTATACATTAGATTGCATGTATATTTGAGGATTTTAATATTAATAAAACATATTATTACATATTTTACATTTTTCTTCATTAATTTAATATTATAATGTCCTAGAGTATTAGTTACATTGATAAGGTCAAAACAATTCCATGTTATGATGAGAACCTTGAAGTGACATGATAATATTCTTAAATATAGTTCTATGTTTTGATAACATAATATAATGGTACATATATAATGTTAACTATCAGGTGTGAGTACTCTTAATATAATGAGATTTATTCTCATGAATTTTTCACTTGGTAATCTATAGGATGGGAGATTAAGAGAACAGGCCACCTATAGGGATTTTCCATGTTTATGTGTCATTGGATATTTATATCTGTGAGCATGTGTAATGGTCCTTAGACTTTAATATTATTATTGATTCTTGTTACACACACACTTAGATGTGTTTCATAAACATTGATGATATAGTTCATGGTGAAGTTGGATATGTTGGGTGTTCCATGAATGAAATATTATTAATTGATAAGTCGATGAAGTATTTTTTCCTTCCATTTTTATGGAAGTTGATATCTCAACCCTTTGATTGAAATTGAAATGTTTCATTAAATTCTGTGGTCATGGTGTAATGATGAGTTTATTTCAGATATTCAAAGAAAGATGTATCTGGAATATAGGTTGATGACATATATGTTACACCCCTAGATTTTGTGCAATATTTTTTTCAAATTAATTTAATCATTTTGATATGTTTCATTTCACACAACATTGAATATAGATTTTGTTATATGAAAAAACTAAGTTTGGATTGCATTATATAAAAAACCAAGTTAATATTATGTTAAACACAATACTTAGATTAACTTTTAGTACAAGTAACACTATATTTGGCTTGTTTTACACACAATGGCTATTTACTTTGATAACTTGTGTTACACGCAAGGCTAAGTTTTACCGAACTACAATATACTGTTAATATTGTTATTAAAATATTATTATAGTTTCCACCTAGCTGTTGGAATGGAAGTTAAGAATAATGTTAACTAATGTGTGAAAAAACTATTTACACATGTATATAAAATGAGTACTTTAGATATCAATTAGTTATAAATTAATGTAATAAAAATTTAAAAATAAAGAAATTTCTTTTCTAAGAAAACTATTTCTCTATATACAAACACCATTTTATCTCAATAAATTAAACAAAACGCTTTTGATGAATGTTTTTAAAAAAATTATATATTATATATTTAATCAAATTTTTTTACACTCATCCAATATATTTGATAGTCATAAGATAAAAATAAATCCAATTATATGAAAAAATAGGTATTTTATAAAATGAAATTTCACCACCTTTTAATAGAGAACTAATTTTAAATATAATTTTTGAAACTTTTATAATTTTCATTTGAAAAAATATACCTCATTTTTGAAATCTGAATATCAAAATTTACTTTGTGTGTATTTTTGGTATTTTCTATGAAGTTTTACTTTTTGATGAGTAGTGAAAAAAATAAATTTTAATTGAAAACTACTTTTTTATCTAATTTATTTATATATTTAAATTATATTATATTTAGTTTTAAAGTATAATTAGTTCAATTTTACATTAATTAATCTACTTTATGTCATTGGAACAAATTTCACATTCAAATTGGATATAAAAACAATTCGAACTTTTGAACATTTTCACTTTAAAAACTTGTCGTTTCATCCCATCTGTGGGATTATTTTTAAATTAATTTATGCCACTCCTATGATTATAATTCTTAAAAATGGATTCTATATTTGTAATGAGAATAATTTATAATTTAAAATAATTTCAACTTAGTTTTTTACCAAAAATATTAGTGAAATTAATTAAAATTAATTACAGTGATTAAGGTAAAATCAAGCTTAAATAATGAGTAAAATTAGATTATAAGGTGTAAAAATGACCCTAGACTTATCTAAAAATTATTAAAATACCATATTTATACCATTAAACCTATAAAGATATATAATTTTCTATTTTTAACCCTTGGTTAATAAGTAAAACATGGGAAGCACTCAAATATTTTCAAGAATACCCAATATATTATTTTCCCCACTTATAGAAGGCATCCTCTCCTCCTCCTATCATCACACCTATAAATAAATTTTGTATAGTCTAAACCCTACCCAAATAAGATCCAAAATTTCATCCTCTTATACTATAAGCCTCACTTTGGTCAAAATCAAACCAAGTTAGTCCTTTGGTGCAAACCAAAAGGAATTACTCATAGAAGATGTAATATCCTTCAACAAGAAATTTTGTTTTATTTTCATTATAAATAACATAAATTATTATTATTCCATGATTATATAATAAAAAAAGTATAATAAATATACTTATATGTTTTTATGATAATGGTATGACCTATACTCACACACACTTCCATCAAATGGGATACGCAATCATCGTTCGTGTGTACGACGGACTACCTCCTCGCGAACTAATGTCATTCATTATTCCATTACCACCTTTCAAGGTTGGTAATAATGATGGAATTAATATTTTATATTATATATATTATATTTATGATGTATTTATTATTTTCAATTATTATATAATTCATACCTTCGTGCTTTACATTTTTTGGGAATATGACAACTTCGTTTGTGGATGTGTGGACTACCGCTTCCTCAAAGCGATGTGATTCATTCACACTTTATATAGAATGTATTAAGGTTGGGTTTAGTAAAAATATATGATATATATTACATAATAATTCTACTTTGATGATAATATATATATATATACATATATGTCATTCAATATGACAATAAAATAGAAACGACGTTCATGCATACGTACAACCTACCGTCTCCATAAACGGTGTATTTCATTTCATATTTATACCATTTATAGATTATTATAAATAATTATATAATAAATATATATGATATTTAAATAATGTTTTAAATTATTGAAATAAGTAAATCATGATCTAAGTAATAGGATCAAGAATAACAAGTCAAAATATATACAAAAAAACAAAGCGGTTATTACCCGAAACGTAACTTTAAAATGAAATTGTTAATAAATGGGTAATATAAAGTAATGAGTAAACTATATATGGTAATATATATATATATGAATATTTTTCTTTGTTAGATTTATAATAAAATCATTTTTATTATACAGGAGTTTTTAACTTGTACGAATAAATTCAAGACTTAAGGTAAGGGTTTTCTCATCTCACGTTTTATATCTATGAGATACATGCCATATTCACCACTCATTTATTTTGTGTGGTATACATACTACCATGTGAAATTTTATATCATGAATTTTATTTATTTCATGATATTAAAAGTTTAAATTGATTCCATTATTTTATATATCTTATAATTCAAAAGTTACTCAAGTATTAAGGGGATTTCTAGTCTCACTTTTATTACTGTTAGACTTGTGCCATAATCACCAATCGTTTATTTTATGTGGTGTATATAATGACCATGAATGTATTATATGATAATTATTCTTAAATTTATGTTTATTTAAGTATCCATTTTATTATCTATATTTCATGGGGTTTATGGTTCAAAAGTTACCAAATCGGTAAGGTAATTTTGTCTCAACTTGCCTTCTTTGAGAAACATGTTATGTTATGCACCTATATTATTTTATAAGGTGTATATACTTACCTTTGATAGGTTTTATAATGAATATAATTATTTTCATGATATTTTATTCTTCATTTAATGTTATTCTATCATGGGGATTATGATTCAATGTTACCAAAGTGGTAAGAGTTTATTGTTACAATCTCATCGTTTATTAGGATTGTTTACGATTATGCTTCCATTGATGAAATATTATGATCCATATCTCAAGAAATATCATGAATTTTATTATAAAATGTTTATTAATGATATATTAATATAATGGTATCATTTTTCTACTCTTTGTTACTTAAGATAAATAAGAAAATGTTTTTAAGAAAATCCAACATTAATTCTCTCTTTGGTCGGAAATCTGTTTTATTTAAAAACTATGTTTTCTAAGAATGTTTAAAAAAATTAAAATGATATTTTAAGATCATTTTCAAGGAAAAAGTGTTTTATAAATTTTTTATGTTTTAAAAAGTTTTTAAAATTCTTTTTCAAAGCTTCCTTTATAATTTTCAAGGTATTTTCAATGGAAAAGTTTTTCAAAATGATCTATGATTTAAAAATAATTTTTCAAATAGAAAAGGATATTTTCCTAAGAAAATGTTTTAAATTATTTTTAAAAGAGTAATTTATATTTTTTCAAGTACTTTTTTCAAATAAAATGAATTTTAAAATGATTTATGTTTTAAAAATTGATTTTCAAATAAATGTTATTTTTATTAAGAAATGATTCATGTGATCTATCAAAATCCTTCACCATCTAAGTTTAAATACTTTTATATAGTTTATTATTTACTGGGTATATGATCCAAGGACACCATTCTTATTATTTATTTTAATGGTTTATGTTTAAGATGAAAAAGTTGTTTATAAAACCAGTTTCTCTTCCAAGGGTTATACAATGATAAAATGATTATGAAACCTACTTCCCTTCATGGTTTATTATATGATGAAATTATTATGAAACCTATATCTTTTTCAAAAGTTATCATATAATGAATTTTTTATAATACCCATTTCATTTCATGGGTTATGATTTTATGTTTATGAAACCCATATCTTTTTATGGGTTATGATATGATGAATGTTTTATTATCTTGTGGCATATGCATGTATGATTTCATTATGTTATGGTGGTACATATATCACCCTCTAATGCATTGGGTAATGATAAATATTTTATGATATTAAAGTGTATATGGGATGGAATCCCAAACCTATAACAATAGGGTACACAGGAGGGCATCCCAAGCCTGAAACAAGATGGTACATGGGAGGGAATCCCAATCCTGAAACAAGAGGTTACACGAGAGGACATACCAATCCCAAAAAAGAGGGTACATGGGAGGTAATCCAAATCCCAAAACAAGAGGGTACATGGGAAGTCATCCCAGTCTTAAAACAAGAGGGTACACATGAGGGTATCTCAATACCAAAACAAGAGGGTATACGGGAGGGCATCCTAAGACCGAAATAAGAGGGTACACGGGAGGGTATCCCAAGCCTGAAGTAGGTACATGGTTGATTATCTTAATCTTAACATTTTATGAAGGTCTTGGTGGGTATCCTTGACATAGGATTTTCTATGATTATGTATATTCCATAATTCCATGTCTTATTCTTCTATTATGTTATCATGGATTATGCTCTTGATTTCCTTAGGATTAATGTCTTATGAACTTACAATCTTTGTAACATGACTCTTTATTGTGATCTTTGATATACAGGGTATGCTCTTCTAATGTTATGATCATGTTCTCATACCATTCTGCTCATGTTATGCTTTTATATATCCAACTTTTACCCTTACTGATCATCTAATCTCACCTATTTCTTATGTTTCCTTTCCCCGTGTTATGAATAAAGGTTTTAAGTAAGAGTGATAAAGGGGAATATATTTAAGGGAGATGTTTAAGATCTTCCACCACATTAGAAGATTATGTTTCCATGTTTCCAAAGACACTAAACTATTACAATCCTTGGGCATGTATTTTTTTAATGTGCTGGATATTCATCTAAAATGATATAATATCCTTGTATTTTAAGATTGGGTTGTTATAGTTGGTATCAAAGGAAATTTTTATTCAACCTTTGGAAAATAGGATGAGAAAACTTTAATGATATCCCTATGGATATTTCTAAGGAAATTTCTTGGTATGTCTCTAAGGATAAGTCTAAGGATGAGTTAATGTTTAGGAAAATGTCCTCGAATTTTGATAAAGGATAGAGTGAGTGGTTTCCTAGAAACACATCCCTATTTGGATACTATAAGTGGATGTGGTTCTGGAATAGATGTACATAGGGGTAAAAACCCCAAAAATACCATATTGATCTAGACTCAATCAGGAAATGTTGCATGACAATGGGAATTACTACACACCTTGTTTGATGCTCTCGAGGGATATGCTTTAGAAATACACAAACTATTTATAAACCATCATGAAGGATTTAAATAGAATATGACTATGAATGACCTAAGGTGTTATAGATTAAATAATGTTTCATAATTTATACATCCTATAAGTGATTTTTCATGGTTATGTGGTTTTCTATTGTGATAAGTGCTGCTCACACAATGCTTTTTGTTCTTAGTCAATGGTAGGAAGTAGAAAGAACTAGGTTAACATTGAATGTTTTAGATGCGGAAATTATGGTCATTATACAAATTGATATCCTAAGTGGAGACCTCATGAAGAGAATCTGAAATGTGGTATGAGTATTGGTTATACTGTTGAGGATAAAGATACCTCAAATGACATGTAAAAGGTATCAGATGTTCTAATAGTATTTTTTATATTAAAAATAAGAAGCATTATTAAATTGATGTTGAGGAACTTTAATAAATGGTTCATATTTCAAAATTATAGGAAAGGGGTATTAAAGAATAAGATGATGAATCCTACATGTTGGTTTAAGAATAAATTTGGATGATTGAAGTGTATATGTTTTGGAATTCAAGAATTGTGTTATATGAATTATGAAGTATATGTTTTCCATTAAGGATTTTAAAAAATATATATATTTAATGGTTATAATTACCTAGAAAAATGATTTAATGGAAAGTTGATATTTTTATTAGGGGGAGATAACCCTTAATGTGTTCTTGGTGTTGAGAAAATTATGTTTTGAAAGGATATTATTGATATGGATAAAGTAAATTAGATAGTATTGATGACCTCAGAACTATTAAAGGATTTGGTGATAAAGTGGTTTGTGCTATAATGGATGGAGATTATGGAATTTTAGGATTTAAGGAACATGTCCAATGATCCTTGGAATAAGAAAGCATGCATATTTTCAATAAGTATTTCTGGTAATTCAGGTTATTTCCATGTTTCAAGAGAAGAAATTATAAAGTTTTTCACATGTTTAGTATGTAAAAAATAAGAGTTACTTTATGATATATGGGGGTTCAATGATAATCTTTTTTTGAGAAATATAGTGACCTCATTTATAAAGTTGTGGACTTTCATCTTTCAGAAGGGTTATAAGGTTAACCATTTATGGAATGTTTTATGTTAAACTTTGGATTAGGTTTTAGATATTAAAGTGTTATCTATCCATATGAGGATTTATGAATATTGGATAACTTTTTCTAACCTTTTTTTGTGATAAAGATAGATTCAATGAACTATCATTATATTTACGAATCTCATGATCTATTAATGCTTTGGGAAGGAAAGAATTTTCTTTCATTTCTTATAATAAGAGATGTTGTGGAAATTGATCAAGGAACGACAAAGGGTGAGGTTGTCCTGAAATCATGTAAGTATATATTCTCATGAAAATTATTCAACTTTAGGAAAAAGGGTCTTGAAATAAAATTCTATCATGTTATCATCAGTCTTTATAATATTAATGACCTTTTTCCTTCCTCTTTGGCTTATGTCTTTGTGATCGATAACATTCTCTAGACCAAGTTCTCTACCACTCTACATCATAACTTGATAGTTATATTTTTCTTCCAATTACAAGTTTTCACTTTCCAACTATTTTATCTTATGTGGATACCTAGTTATGAGTTACTTTGGGTAACTGTTATGGTTATAACTTTTCCTTTTCAAAAGATGTTTCAGTGTTCATTTTTATGATGTGGGTTTCTATGAAAGGGACTTTAAATTATTAGACCTTTGATATCCCAGATGAATTTTGAGGGAGAAATTCATTTTAAGGGGGTATAATGTAACACCCTAAGATTTTTTTTAAATGTTTTTTTTTAATTAATTTAATCTTTTTTATATTTTTCATTTTTCACAACATGGAATATAGCTTTTTTTATATGAAAGAACTAATTTTGGATTGCATTATTCACGATATCAATTTAATAATGTGCTATATGAAACACTTAGATTAACTTTTAGTACACGCAACCCTATTTTTGTCTTGTTTTACACACAATTTCTATATCCTTCAATAACTTTCATTGCACGCAAGACTGAGTTTTACCGAACTACAATATATAATTAATATTGTTATTAAAATATTATTATAGTTATCACCTAATTGTTGAAATAGAATTTATGAATAAGATTAAATAATGAGAAAAAAAAATATTATTTGAACATTTATATAAAATTATTCCTTTGGTTATCAATTAGTTATAAATGAAAGTAAAAACTATTTGAAAATAAAGAAATTATTTTTCTAAGAAAACTATTTATCTATGTACAAACACCATTTTATCGTAATAAATTAAACAAAACACTTTTTTTGAGTGTTTTTAATAAAATTTATATATTATATATTTAATAAAAAAAATTGACACTCTTCTAATAGATTTTATAGGCATAAGATAAGAATAAATCCAATTATAATAATAAAAATGGGTAATTTTCTAAAAGGTAATTTCACCACCTTTTAATGGAGAACCTATTTTGAATCAAATTTTTGACACTTTTATAATTTTTATTTGAAAAAATAAACTTAATTTTTAAAATAGTAAAATGAAAATTTACTTTGGGTGTATTTTTGGTATTTTTCTAAGAAGTTTCATTTTTTGATGAATAGTGAAAACACTGAATTTTAATTGAAAATCACTTTTTCATCTAATTTATTTATATAGATAAATTATATTATAATTTTTTTAAAGTATAATTAGTTCAATTATAAATTAATTAATCCAATTTAGTTCATTGAAACCAATTTCACATTGAAATTTTATATAAAAACAATTTGAACTTTTGAACATTTTAACTTTTAAAACCCGTTATTTCGTCTCGTCTGACAGATTATTTTTAAATTAATTTATGCCAATTATTTTATTAGAATTTGGAAAAATTAATTCCATATTTTTAATCATCATAATTTATACTATTTAACAATTTAAACATATTTTTTTACCAAAAATATTAGTGAAAGTAATTAAAATTAATTATAGTGATTAAGGAAAAAACAAGATGACTTAATGAGTAAACTTAGAATATAAGGTGTAAAAATGACCCTAAACTTGTCTAAAAAATATTTTATGGATATATTTAAACCATGAAACCTATAATTATCTATAATGGTTCATTCTTAACCCTTGGGGGACAATTACAACTTGGGGAGCACTCAAGTCTTTTCAAGAATACCCAATGTGTCATTTTCCCCACTTATAAAAGGCCTCCTCCCCTCCTCCTCTCATCACACCTATCAATCCATTTGGATCATCCAAAACCTAACCAAATAATATCCCAAATTACCTCCTCTCAACATATAATCCTAAAAATTTGAAAAAAATTAAACCAAGTTAGTCCTTTGGTGTAAACCAAAAAAAATTACCCAAAGAATATGTAACATCCTTTATCAAGCACTTTTTTTTTATTTTCATTCTCCACCAACTCAATTATTATTATTACATGCTTATATAATAACCTAATTGTCCTAAATAAACTGATATTTTTTTAAGGTTTCAACCTACACTCACACACACTTCTAACTAATGGGATATGTAATCATCATTCGTGTGTATGGCGGACTACCGCCTCACGAACCGATATCGTTCGTTATTCCATTAACACCTTTCAAGGTTGATAATAATGATTTAATTACTATTTTTATATTATATATATGATATTTATGATTTATTTATTCTTATTTAATTACTATATAATTCATACTTCCGTGCTTTTCATTTTGTGGGAATATGATGACTTTGTTTGTGGACATGTGGACTACCACCTCCTCAAAGTGGTGTGATCCGTTCAAACTTCACATGGAATGTATTAAGGTTGGTTTTATTAAATTTATATAATATATATTGAATAATAATTCTACTGGAATGATAATATATACATATACATATATTTCATTCAATACGATAAGAAAATGGAAAGAACTTTCATGTGTATGTATGGCCTACCTTCTCCATGAACGGTATATTCCATTTCATATTTATATCATTTATAGATTATTATAAATACTTATATAATGATTATATATGATATTTAAATTATTTTTTATATTATATAAATAATTAAATTGTGATCTAATTAAGATAATCAAGAATAATAAGTCAAAACATATACAAAAAAACAAAGCAGATATTACCCAAAACATAACTTTAACCTGAAATTGTTAATAAATGGATAATATAAAGTCAAAGTAAACCATATATGGTAATATATATATATGAATATGGTTATGTATTAGATTTATAATAAACTAATATTTATTATACAGCAGTTTTAAATGTGTATGAAGAAAATCAATAATTAAGATAAGGGTTTTCTCATCTCACGTTTTATATTTGTGAGATACATGTCATGTTCACCACTCGTTTCTTTTGTGTGGTATATATACTTCCATATGACATGTTATATAATTAATTTAATTTATTTCATGATATTAAAAGTTTAAAATTATTCCATTCTTTCATATATCTCAGGATTCAAAATTTACTCAAGTAGTAAGGGGATTTCTAGTCTCACTTTTATTTCTGTGAGACTTATGCTATGATCACCACTCTTTTCTTTTGTATAGAGAATATAATGCACATGAATTTATTCTATTATATTTATACTTAAATTTATGGTTATTTACATATCCATTTTATTATCTATCTTTCATGGGTTTTACAATTCAAAAGTTAGCAAATTGGTAAGGTAATTTTGTTTTAATTTTCCTTCTTTGAGACACCTATTATGTAATGAACCTATGTTATTATATAAGGTGTATATACTGTAATTATAAATTTTTTATCATGAATATAATTCTATTAATTATATTTTATACTTCATGTAATTTTATTCTATCATGGGGATTATGATTCAAAGTTACCGAAGTGGTAAGAGTTTATTGCTACAATTTCATCGTTTATCAAGATTGTTTACGATTATGCTTCCATTGATAAAATATTATGATACATATATCAATTAATCTCATGAATTTTCTAATCCTATGGTTATTCATGTTATATTAATTTAATGTTGCCATTTTTTCACTCTTTGGTACTTAAGATAAATAAGAAAAAAATTAAGAAATATGACTTTAATTCTTTCTTTGGTCGGAAATATGTTTTATTCAAAAACCATTATTTTTAATAATGTTCTATGAAAATGTTTTTAAATGATATTTTAATATAATTTTAAAGTAAAAGGTATTTTAGAAATGTTTTATGTTTTAAAAAGTTTTTAAAATTCTTTTCAAATCTTCCTTTATAAATTTTCAAGGTATTTTCATGGAAAAAGATTTTCAAAATGTTTTATGATTTAAAAGGAATTTTTTAAAGAAGAAATGATATTTTCATCAGGAAATGTTTTAAATTATTTTTAAAATATTAATTTATATTTTTTAAAGTTTTTTTTCAAATAAAATGATTTTAAAAATGATTTATGATTTAAAAAGTGATTTTTAAAGAAATGTTATTTTGCTTAAGAAATGCTTCATGTGATCTATCAAAATCCTTCCCCATATAAGTTGAAATCCTTTAAAATGGTTTATTTTTTACTAGGGATATGATCCAAGGACAACATTATTATTATTTCTTTTAATTTTTTATATTTAAGATGAAAAGTTTTTTATGAAACCAATTTCTCTTCTATGGGTTATATAATGATAAAATGATTATGAAACTCGCTTCATTTCATGGGTTATTCTATGATGAAATGATTATGATAATTGTCTCATTTTCATAAGTTGTGATATGATGAAATTTTTATAATACCCACTTCATTTAATGGGTTATGATTTTATTTTTATAAAATTAATATACTTTTATAGGTCATGATATGGTGAATGTTTTTTTATCTTGTGGAACATTCGTGTATGATTTCATTATGTGATGGGCGAGTCCTATATCTACTTCCAATTCATTAGGTAATGATAAATGTTTTATGAGCTCAAAGTGTACATGGTAGGTCATTCCAAGCCTACAATAATAGGGTACATAATAGGGAAAATCATGCCCTAAACAAGAGGGTACATGGGAGGGTATCCCAAGCCTAAAACAAGAGGGTACATGGGAGGGAATCCCAAGCCTGAAACAAGAGGGTACATGGGAGGTCATCCCAATCCCAAAAAAAGAGGTTAATCTAGAGGAAATCTCAATCCTGAAACAAGAGGGTATACAAGAGGGAATCCCAAGCCCAAAACAAGAGGGTACACGGGAGGGCATCCCAATCCTGAAACAAGAGTGTACATGGGAGGGCATCCCAAGCCCGAAAAAAGAGAGTATGCAGGAGGGCATCTCAAGTCTGATGAAAATACACTGTTGATTATCCTAATCCTAACATATCATTAAGGTCTTTGTGAGTATCATTAAAATAGGATTCTCTATGGTTATGTGTTTGACACAATTCCATGTCTTATTCCTATGTTATGCTCTCATGGATTATTCTCTTGATTCCCTTATGATTCATGTCTTATGAACTGCCAATATTTATTCCATGACTCTTGATTATGATTTTTGATATACAGGGTATGATCTTCTAATGTTACAATCATGTTATCATACCCTTATTCTCATGTTATGCTTTCATATCTCCCTTTTTTACCCTTACTGAGCATCTGATCACACCTATGTCTTATGTTTCCTTTCCCCAGGTTATAAAGAAAGGTTCTAATTAGGATTAGTAAAGAGAAAGATCTTTAAGGGGGTGTTGAAGATCTTTCACCAAGTTATAAGATTATGTTTCCAAGTTTCCAAAGACACTAAATTATTACAGTCCTCAGGCATGTATTTTTGTAATGTGCTAAATATTCATCTAAAATGATGTAATATCCATGTATATTAAGCCTAGGTCACTATTAAAAATGTGCAATATATCTGATAAGATATTTTTACAAATGGATTATATTACATTTTAATTGTTTGTATGTGATTATTGATGTTACGAAATTAAGTCCTTTATCTTGGGTGCCTTGACCCATTTTTAGATAATGATCTTAGACTTTAGGCAATTCCAACTAATGCCAATAAGAAAGAATCCTATAGGGTCACACACTAAGTGTTTATGTTGATCTCAATTAAATTTTATTTGAATTTAATTATTGGAATAAATATTATTCTCAAGACTGAATAATAGTTTTATTCGGTTTTTATTGATCGTGGTTATTTAATAAATATTTATTCTCTAGACTATGAATAAAATATTTATTTTATTTATTGGATATTTAATAAATATTTATTTTTGATAATGTGAATAGAATATTTATTAACGGATAAATATTTAATTAAATATTTATTCGAGTATTCGATAAATGTTAAGAAGGGCGAACTGACCAAGATCATGTCTGGTGATAAATATTAATTTACAAATCAATAAAAAAATATTTATCATTGCGCCAGTTAGCATAAGCTATAAAATAATAATATTAAAATAATGTTTTTAATATTATTATGGAATGGGGTTCGAAATGTCTTATTATATTATTTAAGGGCCAGTACATGTATAAATTATATTTTAACCTAAAACCTAACTTTATAAATAGACTGTTATATCTATTATGTAGGGTTAATTGAGAAATGAGAATTTTCGTGCACAAAGGACTTCTCACTTTATTATTATTTCTCTCATCTTCTCAAGAATGAGAAGAAATACTTCAATCTTGAATGATATTGAAGTGATCAAGATTAACAATGCAAGATTATTGATCTGTCGTGCTGGCACTTGGAAATCAATCGATGTCGTTTGGAGATCAAAGGATCATGTATTGATCATCACTAGAGAAATTCTACACTTACAAGTGCAATAATAGTAATCTAAAGAAAAAAAATCAGACAATCAACAACATCTTCATCGAAGAAAGTTCCTAAGATGAGGTAATATTTTTTCCTATCGTATTTAAATTAATTATAAAATTAAAATGAAAAGGATCATCTCAATGGGTTTCATGTTTTTCTATGTCAATATTCAATGGAAAAATTTTATTGGTCATGATGTTTACATCTTGCACAATTGGTGAATGATCCATCGAATCTGACAAAACCATTATGGTTATTCGCCCCTCAGGTGCTTCCACTGCATCCAGAACCTTCATGTATATTAATATATAAATTAATATATATAAATATATGAGTATATTTATATTAATTTATATGTATATATATGTGTGTGTGTGTGTTTCTTTATGTGTGTAAATTGATATATAAATATATACTTATAGATTCATAAATATATTTATAAATTTATATATATATATATATTAATATATACATTAATGATCATTTATTTGGTTATTATTAATATATATATATATTAATTAATCTATATATATTAATTAATTAATCTATATATATTATAAATACACTTATAAATAAATATATTTATATTTATATTTATAAATTAATTATCATTTATTTAGATATTATTAATTAATTATAATTATGTATTAACTATTTTTTGTTTGTAAATTAATATAAATATACATATATATACATATATATATATATAAGTGTGTTAGTGTGTGTGTGTGTGTTACGTTAAACATTAATGATCATTTATTTTGTTTTTATTAATATATGTGTGTGTGTGTGTGTACAAATTAATGTATTATGCTTATATATATACTAATTTATACATTAATGATCATCTATGTAGTTATTATTAATTGATTATAATTATGTTTTAACTTGCATTTATGTGTGTTTGTGTTGTGTGTGTTCATTTGTGTGTGTGTTATATTTATATATTAAAATATTAATTTATGTGCAAATATATAAATTATTCTAAATTAACACACATAGGTGTGCACACACATATATAAATTTATATATATATATATATATATATATAACATGGCTAATTCAGATAAATACTTGTAAATTTATATATTTATTTATATATGTATATATGTATATATATAATTTAATATATATATTATAAATTAATATATATACATACACATATACACATGTATACATATATACATATATCTATATATATATATACTTGTACATGTGTTGAGATTGTCAGGATCGGGCTGGAAGAAAAACTCTGACCCATTTGTTAATTTGAGCCTAGTCGGACCGACCCTGACCCGACCCCTTTATTAATCGGGCCTTCAAAAACACTATGTTTAATAATTCAGGTCTGGAAGAACTCACCCTAACCCTTCCCGTCAATCCTTAATATATTATTATATTAAATAAATTGTATATATAATTATATTTAATTTTCAATTCTAAATACTTAATATTTTAATTAAGAAATATATATTAATATAGCATAATCAAGTCACGTGAGTAACTAATTAAAGCTCGAGCTCATCCCTGTTATTAATTGGTATTTTAAATTAAGATCTATTTTAATAATAAACTCTAAAAAATTATACCTGGATACTACGTTTTATAGGTTTGGCTTATCGGGTCAAGCGGATCCCCTAACCCATATACAGGTCTACATACATACATACATAAATATACATATTTATATATATATATATACATATGTGTGTGTGTGTGTGTGTGTGTGTGTGTCTACAATTATATATAAATTATTATAAATATAGTTATAAATATATTTGTAGATAATTGGTAATTTCAAATATTATTACATATTTTTTTAATGATTTTTTAGTTATTATTAATTAAATATAATATTATTATAAATATATACACATAAAATGGATTTTAATTTTTTATTTAAAGTTTGTCACATTTAAAATACACTTAAAATAAAAATTACTCATATTAGCAATGTTTTAAAATATAGATAAATTATCAAAGTTTTAAAACATGGATAAAATATTGGACTTTTAAAACACGGCTAATTAGAAATGTTTTAAAACATGACTAATTAGGAGTGTTTTAAAACACAGCTAAAAAACGAGGCTAAATTAAGATTTATCCACATTCTTAAAAAAACATGGCTAAATGCTTGTTTTATTTTTAGTGGAACTCATATCTTTAACCATGTATAAATAGAAACATTCACCATGAAGTTATTCATTTTTATCTTTTCATGCACGCTAACTATTTTATGTGATCGTTTACCTCCCAAATAATGAAACAATTAATAATGCAAGGTAAAAATAAATAAATAATGTCATAATCATGAGATTTTTTTATTGGTCAATCCATAAAGAAGATGATGGATTAACTAAGACCATAGGGGGATATATTGATTATTATTGACTCGTATTGTAGCGCCCATCAAACACTTGTGCATTAAACTTGTTTAGTTTGACGTTGGCTCTCAACTCGAACTGTGTCATGGAGAACTCCTCAAATTTTTACAATATATACTCACAAGCAAGGGAGGAGAACTCAGAATATGAGAATTACATTTCAAACGTGGACATGCGGGACCTTATATATTTAAAGAGGAATATACTATTCACATATCTTCAAAATGACAACAATTATTAAATTTTAAAACTCAAATGCAATAATTAAATAAATAAATACTCAAACATTCATGGGTCAGTCTCAACTCGTGATTAGTCAATAATCAATAAAATTTCACAATTAAAATAAAAAATAATAAATTCCTCTCGATGACATTTTAATGCATTAAAGTTATATTAAAAAAATTAATTAATTATCGATACATCTCGCGACACTTGGAAAATTTTCATAAATTACAGAGATTTGAGATTTATTTTTTAATTTTTTTTAAAATTTTTAGGGTCTGTATGGACCCAAAACAAGCCCATGGAAGGAAATACAGACTTGAGATGGATCTATTGGGATGGACAGGTTGGGTTTAGACCAACCTGACCCAGGTCATGTGACTCGGCTGGGTGTTGGGTCAGGTGAGTGGGTTGCATGCCCCATGCAGTGCATATACAGGTGTAGAAAACAAGGCTCCTTATGTGCGAAATGACATTTATAAAAAAATTATGAATACATAGTGCATGCATGGGTGTTTTAGCCATCTCTTGACCCCCCCAATCAATGGGGGTAAAAATTTAATGTGGGTGGATTACACCACCTTCCACTTGTTTTTTTACAAAAACGGTTATTGTTTGTTTATTAATCTTACCAAGGTTGAATGACGTGTAGAGTACTCCACACCCTATCGACAATCTATGGCTGGAAGCATGCACTAGCCAACTATGTCTCCAAGTGATGCTCCCCTTTTTTGGTGATATGTATATATATATGGTCATTCAAACTCGGATTGATGCATCGTTAGTGGTGTTAGGATTGTATCGAAGACCTCTTTCTGAATTCTAGAAAATTTAATTGGAATTTTGACTTAAATAATTACACATTCTCTATAATACTATTGAAATATCGAATCAAGAAATGGAAGCCTAAAAACATATGTATTTTCAAATTTTTAACACTGATTCTATAAAAAATAACTTTATTTAGTTTGTTAATACTCGATTCATTCCAAGGATCTCATGTAATTCAAGTATTAAAACAAAATCAAAATGGTACCTTTGTGGAATATTGTGATCCTAATGATTGTAAGGTTTGGTGTCCTGAGAACCAACTGTTTTGTACTTTGATTACATGAATGTTCACTTATTATATATTGTTCATTGTTCTGCATGACTATAATATAATAATGTCCTGGAATATTTTTTGCATTAATAAGGTCATAGCAGATCCCCGCTATGATGAGAACCTTGAAATGCTATAACAATATTCTTAAATAAAGTTCTATGGTTGGATGACATACTATGATAGGACACATAGTATACAGACCGTCATGTGCGAGTACTCGTAAGAAGAAGAGACTCTCTCTCATGGAGTTCGCACTTGGTAATCTCCAAGATGGGAGATTATGAGAACAGACCCGCCAAAAGTAATTCCACATGTCTTGGTGTCATCGGATATTTCTATCTGCAAGTGTGTGTAATGGTCCTTAGACTGGAAGATTATCATTAACTCATGTCATGACACTTAGATTTACTGACGAAAACCGTCACGCAGACAGTTGGCGGGAAGTAGGGTACGTTGGGTGCGTCACGAGTGACATGTTGTTAATGGATAAGTCGAGGAAGGATTTGTCTCTTCCATTTATGGAAGTTGATATCTCGGCCCTTTGATTGAAATAGAACTATCGCATTAAATTCCATGGCCATGGTGTAAATGACGAGTTTATTTCAGGTAGTCAAAGAACGACATATCAAGCATATAGGTTTATGACACTGCCATGAAACCTGCTTGATGAGATATTGAGACAAAGGGATTAAATTACACAGTAAGCGTTCGTATGAGGTGATACATCAATGCGGCGTCAACTTCTTTCTCTTGGGTGCCTTGACCCGTTGCTAGACAGTAATCTTGGACTTTAGGCAAGACTGCCTAATGCCAACGAGAAAGAGGCCTAGAGGGTCACACACTAAGTGTATCCAAGTATCTCAAGTTGAATAAAGATTATTCTCGTATGTGGTTTAATAATTATTCAAGGAAGCCTAAGTTGTTTTTAATGATGGAGGAAAAATAAAATAAAACAAGTACACACTGTGTATTATTATTACACGCCATGTAGTTTTATTTTGGAAAGGAAATGAATAAATGAAAACAAGATATACACGCTGTGTGCATTTAATGTACACGCCGTGTAGTTTTCAATGAAAAACAAGTACACGCCGTGTATTTATTATTACACACTGAGTAGTTTTTCCAGTCAGGATTTTGAGGATATAATATTGTTTTAGATGATATTTATTATAATCAGCGTGGGTGCATGTCAAGGAATTATTTATTCGACATGGGGGTTTTAAATAAAGAGTCAATGAAATAAATAAAACGCGTAACGCGTTTATTTATTGTCATAACTCTATAACCCCACACACCCGATTATAAATATCCTCACAACCCCAACTCTTTTCTGACACACAAGAGAATCGTTGTTGATGTTATTAATATTTTCACAACTTATTATATTCCCCCTTTACTTATTTTATATGAAATGTGCATAATTTGTGTGAAATATTAATGTTTTAATATTAAGTATAATATTTGAGCATTTTTAGAAGTAGTCAAATTGAGTCAGTTTAATGTTTTAATTATAACTATCACTATACTGATCCAAATTGTGTGGTTCTTGTTTTGTAGTATTCTAAGTTCAATATACAACATTTCATTAGAAGGAACCATGATCCAATTCTTCCATTTGAAGGGTCATATGGTCCTCACAAACAAGACCAAAGAATCTGTGAACAAACTGGACCATCCTTGAAGTTTGATTTACTGGGTTCAATCGAGAAGTCCAAAGACCTTAAATCTCCACAATAATTCGGGGGACACTACATTTCATCTTGGATAAAAATTGCATGGCCCAAATCCAAGTACAAGGGGCCCAAATAAACCTTTGAAGTCCAGCCCACCATTCTGGCCGAGAATTAAAATCAGTATAGTATGCATGACATATCTCCTGATGTAAGCATCCAATCGAGCTGAGATTTTGCAGTGTGAAAGAGGAGATATAGGTGGCCGACTTTGTTGAAGAAGTCATTCAAATTTGAAGGCATCGTCCTGTTCAAAAATCCATTCACATTTTGGCCATCGAAAAAGAATGGATAGAAATGGACAGTTTACCTTTGTTTAATCAACCGGCCATAAATTTGGCTCCAATTGTCCAAATGCCTCCAAATTTTGAGAGTAGTCGTCCAACATTATTGTCTACAACTTTGAAGAAGGATTTATTTGAAGATTCGGCTGTCTGTATAGCCCAATTGGCGAAGCAAGTGGAGGGACAGATTGGGAATGCAAACAGTCCACTCCTTGGGCTATAAATACTCTCCCCTTCTCTCCTTGAGAGGGGTTGGCATTTCAGGAGAGAGGAGATCATATTGGCACGACCAAAGCTTTTCCAAAGGCTTGGGAGGACCTGCCAAACTCAAGTTTTCACTTGAGAGACCTTTCCTCCTCTCTTTCTTTTCACTTACTTTTGTGTTCTTCATTTTTGTAATCTTGTAATTCCCTTTCTTTGTAATTCTGTTTTAATGCAAGTTACTTCTTCAATATCTCTTATTATCTTCCACCTTCTGTATTTTAATATTAATGTTCTTAAAATAGTTTAAATTCAGTTCAATCCCCTTCCCTTCTTAAGCTTCCTCATTCAATCGAAATTCCATTTTTGATTCTTAAATTATTTCGTGTGTGTGTTCGGCACACTACTCTTATCTTGTCTCTTTCTTTTTCTTCTCTTTATAATTCATCACCATAAACATATATTACCAGATTATTAAACATCCAAATGGCTGAGTAAATCTCTCATTGGGGTGAGTTATAATTTGGGGATGTTAATTGATTGAGAGTTTTGCTCGATGAGTATTCTTTAAATTAATATTGTGTATGTTAAACTTAATATGTCATGGATTAATGATATGTTTTGTTTAACAAGTGGTTTACATGGATTATTGGAACCATAAATACACTACCATAAATAAGTTTTGATTGATATTAGAACCCTAAGTTAAGTTAAGTCTTGGATTAAAGCCTTCACACTTAGGAATTCCAATCAACGTCAACTTATGACATGGGTGTTAATTTAATGCAATACAAAGTAAGGCTCAAGGATATCACATGCTTAACTCCCCAATGATGAACTCACCCCAATATTTATCAATTTGGTAAATCAAACATCATCCATAAATCATTTCAATTAAGCTCTGCAAACAAACCCCCCTAATCAAAATACAATCAACTAAAAACAATCGACTATTACGAAGTACCATCACCGAGGATTCGACCCGAGTGCTGCTATACACATTAGCAGAGCACCAGAACTTTGACCGGTCGATAGGCGACAATCGGCCGTGCGTTTCAAATGGCGCCGTTGCCGGGGATGGTGCTTTAAGTAGTCATTAGTTTCTAGTTATTGTCAAGAAAACACAAAAAAAAAACAAATTTTTAAAAAAAAAATTGAAAAAAAAAACACAAAGAAAAACCCGTCTTCTCATAAAAATCATAAACTGAAAAAATACAAAGAAAAACCCGTCTTCCTCTTTCTTCCAAAATCTCTCTGAATGCCCCGTAGCCTTCCAAACAATCCCTCGGATTTGTTTGACCCTGAAATTGAGCGAACACTTCGCCAACTTAGGAGGAACATAAGAGATACTCAAATAATTCAAGAACCAATCATTTCCCTACCAATTGAATTAGATATGGCCAATCCTAGGGAACAAACATTGAAAGAACTTTCTGCCCCTGATATGAATTACCAACCTCTTGGTATTCAATATCCAAACATTGAAGCTGACTTCGAACTCAAATCGGGTTTGATTCATCTTCTACCTCATTTTCACGGGCTAGCCGGTGAGGATCCTCATCTCCACCTCAAAGAGTTCCAAGTGGTCTGCTCAACCATGAAACCTCAAGGGGTTTCTGAAGAACAAATCAAGCTTAGAGCTTTCCCCTTTTCCCTAGCGGATTCTGCCAAGTCTTGGCTCTACTACCTCCCACCTGGTTCCATAAACTCATGGGTTGACATGAAGAGACTTTTCCTTGAGAAGTTCTTTCCCGCTTCCCGAACAGCTTCTATCCGAAAGGAAATAAGCGGCATCCGTCAATTCCCTAATGAATCACTCCATGAGTATTGGGAGAGGTTCAAAAAGCTTGTGGCAACTTGTCCACACCATCAAATCCCTGACCAACTCCTGATCCAATACTTCTATGAGGGGTTATTGGCTATGGAGCGAACTCTCATTGATGCCGCAAGTGGCGGTGCTCTTGTTGACAAAACTCCTGCAGCTGCAAGAGATCTCATAAGTAACATGGCTGCAAACACGCAGCAATTCCATACTCGAGCACATGCTCAAGTGAAACAAGCCCAAGATAATCAATCCATAGAACCCAACAAGATGACTGAGTGGATGAGTGAACTTACAGGTCTTGTGCGTCAACTAGCGGTGGCTACCAAAGCCCCAACCTCATCTTCTCCACAGTCACTATTCCCTGGACCTATCAAGAATTGTGGAATCTGCAACTCTCCATCTCATCCGACTGACACATGTCCACAACTTCAAGATGATCCATCTGATTCATCTAGTCCAATGGAGCACAATGCGGCATATGCTCAGCGAAACTTCAACCCTCAACAATCAGGTCAGTTTATTAGAAACTTCAACCAACCCCACTCTGAGCCCTTCTCTTCTACCTTTAACCCACCTCTGAGGTATGGTAATCCCATTTCTCATCCTCCGCAGTTCCCTCCTCAAAACCCAAACCAGTTTCAATACAGTCAAGGTGTTGGTAACTTCCAACAACCTTATCCTTTTGTTCCTCAACCCCAAAGGAACAATCCTCCTCCTGGATTCCACTATCCTAACGAGCCTTCCCAATTCCCCACCCAATACAATCGCTTTCCCAAGAACCAAAATCAAGGCCAACCCAATTTGGGACATGCCTCTTCTTCTAAACAACCATGGGAAAGTGCTGTAGAGGATCTTGCTTCCTTCACCCGTTCTAGCCTAAAGAACATTGAAACCCAAATAGGTCAACTTGCATCCCACCTTAGCCAGCAACAACCATCCAATTCATCCCAACTCCCAGCTCAACCATTACCCAACCCCAAGGGTAATGTAAGTGCAATTGCACTTAGATCAGGAAAGCAACTTGCTATGCCTCAAGATAAATCCTCAAACCCCCCTTTCGATGTTGATCTAGAAAATGAAAAGAACAAAAAGCTGGAAAAGGAACTTGAATCCACTCCTTCACCTTCTTCCATTCCACTTAGGAACCCGATTCCTTTTCCTCAAGCCATCTCCAAGCCTAAGAAGTCCTTTGAACCTGATCCGGAAATGCTTGACATGTTTAGACGTGTTGAAGTGAACATCCACCTCTTAGATGCCATCAAACAAATCCCTAAGTATGCCAAGTTTCTTAAGGAATTGTGCACCCATAAGAGGCAACTTAGGAACATTGAAAATGTTTCAACTCAACAGTCCATTCCCATGAAGTGCAAAGATCCAGGGACCTTCACGGTTCCATGTCAAATAGGGAGTTCCAACTTTGATGATGCACTCATAGACCTTGGAGCCTCAATAAATGTCATGCCCAAATCCATTTTCTCCAACCTTGGTCTAGGTCCCTTGCACCCAACAGGTATTGTCATTCAATTAGCCAATCGAAGCACTGCCAGTCCTGAGGGGATAATTGAGGATGTTCTTGTTCGGGTCAATGATCTTATCTTCCCAGCTGATTTCTATGTCCTTGACATGGAAGGTGAGACGACCTCTTCTCGATCTCCCCTAATTCTAGGAAGACCATTCCTCATGACTGCGAGAACCAAGATTGATGTCCACTCAGGCATCTTATCCATGGAATTCGGTGACCAACTGGTCAAGTTCAACATTTTCCAAGCCATGCGATATCCATCTGAGGATCACTCTGCATTCTCAATCCATGCTTTTGAGGACACTTCTAAGATTCAATCGAACCCCAATCCACCATGTTCTTCATGTTCTAATGATAAAGGATCTTGTGAAATCTGCACCATGATTAACAAATTCATAAATGGTGAAGTTGATGTGGACCTCTCATTCATAGACTCCATCAATCTAGAGGAACTTGAAAACTCTCTTGAATCCCACATCAACTCTGATCTCTACTGCTCCACCTTGGACAGTGTTGAGGAAAATGATCCAAACCCATCTAGAATCCCTTCTCCTACTCCTAACTTGTCTAGCTCTCCAATAAAGGCTGAAACTGATCTAAAACCACTTCCTTCACACCTCAAGTATGCATTCCTTTTCCATGATCCCTCCTACCCTGTCATTATCTCTGCTGCACTTTCTGAAACTGAGGAGTCCCAACTTGTTCAAGTGTTAGAGGAAAACAAAAATGCCTTAGGTTGGACCCTAGATGATATTCCAGGAATCAACCTTGCCCTTTGTATGCATCACATCCATCTAGAGGAATCATCCAAACCAATTAGGCAACCTCAAAGAAGACTCAATCCACTCATACTTGAGGTAGTTAGGGAAGAGATTACCAAGCTTCTTAAAGCTGGTATTATCTACCCAATTTCTGATAGTGAATGGGTTAGTCCAATTCAAGTCGTTCCTAAGAAGGGCGGGATAACAGTTGTCACAAATGAACATGGAGAAGTGGTCACAACTCGGGTGAAAAACAAATGGCGTGTGTGCATCGATTATCGCAAATTGAATGCTGAAACACGAAAAGATCACTACCCACTTCCTTTCCTTGACCAAATGCTTGAGAGATTGTCCGGAAAGTCACACTATTGCTTTCTTGATGGTTACACCGGCTACTTCCAAATTCCAATCGCACCTCAAGACCAAGAAAAGACCACATTCACTTGCCCCTTTGGAACCTATGCCTATAGGCGAATGCCTTTTGGCCTTTGTAATGCTCCTGCAACATTCCAGCGGTGTATGATGAGTATTTTTTCTGAATTCATTGAGAATTGCATGGAGGTCTTCATGGATGACTTTACCATTTATGGCGAGTCATTTTAATCTTGCTTACATTCACTCTCTTTGGTCCTTCAAAAGTGTGTCAAGTGCAACCTTGTGCTGAATTTTGAAAAATGTCACTTCATGGTTTCAAATGGGATTGTTCTAGGGCACATAATTTCTCAAGAGGGTATCCAAGTTGATCCAGCCAAAATTGAGGTGATCCAATCACTTCCAGAACCCAAATCAGTTCGAGACATTCGGTCCTTCCTTGGTCATGCCGGTTTCTATCGGCGATTCATTCAGAACTTCAGCAAGATTTCCCTCCCACTCACTCGTTTACTTCAAAATGATGTCACATTCAATTTTGATGAGGCTTGCAAGAGAGCCTTCATTGAACTCAAATCTGCTCTCACATCTGCTCCAATAATCCAACCCCCAGATTGGTCCTTACCATTTGAATTGATGTGTGATGCTTCTGATAGGGCCATTGGGGCTGTTCTTGGTCAAAGAAGAGAAAACATTCCTCATGTCATCTTTTATGCCTCAAAAACATTGGATGAAACTCAATCACACTACACTGTGACTGAAAAAGAACTTTTAGCTGTGGTTTTTGCCTTGGATAAATTCCGGCCCTATCTCTTAGGTGCCAAAATCATCATCTTCACGGACCACTCAGCATTAAAGTTCTTACTTAAGAAAAGTGATTCCAAACCAAGGCTAATAAGATGGATTTTAATGCTCCAAGAGTTTGACCTTGTGATAAAAGATAAACCTGGAAAAGAAAACCCTGTGGCTGATCACCTGAGTAGAATTTCTAATTCTTCTCATTCTGAAATAATTGATCCTGAATTTCCAACTGAACACCTCTCATCTCTCACTCCAAAGTTACCATGGTATGCCCCAATTGTCAATTACTTGGTTTCTGGTGTTTTCCCTGAATATTTTTCAAAAGAACAAAAAGAAAAGATGAAAAGTGATTCAAAGCATTATTTTTGGGAAGATAATAAACTTTGGAAAACTGGGGCTGACATGGTAATTAGGAGATGTGTTGATGAAACTGAACAATCCTCCATCTTGGAATTCTGCCACTCAATGCCTGGAGGTGGCCACTTTGGACCACAAAGGACTTCTCGAAAGGTCCTAGATTCTGGATTCTTTTGGCCTTCACTCTTCAAGGACTCACACGAGTTTTGTCAATCATGTCCCACTTGCCAAAAGTTTGGCACAATTTCCAAAAGAAACGAAATGCCTCAAAAGCCATTAATATTCTGTGAGCTTTTCGATGTTTGGGGCATCGATTTCATGGGACCTTTTCCCCCTTCCAATGGATTATCCTACATTCTCCTTGCTGTTGACTATGTTTCTAGGTGGGTCGAGGCCAAACCCACTAGGAAAGATGATGCTCAAACTGTGATTGAGTTCCTCAAAACCCATATCTTCCATCGATTCGGAACACCACGTGCTTTGATAAGTGACTTAGGAACTCATTTCTGTAATAGAACCATGGAGTCACTTTTGAAAAAGAATGGGGTTGTACATAAAACATCCACTGCATATCACCCTCAAACAAATGGAATGGCTGAACTTTCTAATAGAGAAGTGAAAAGAGTGCTTGAAAGAATTGTTAAGCCCACAAGAAAAGACTGGCCCGATAGACTTGGTGAAGCACTTTGGGCCTATCGAACAGCCTATAAGACACCCATTGGGATGTCTCCATTTAGGCTAGTCTTTGGTAAAGCCTGTCATTTACCAGTTGAAATCCAACATAAGTCATTTTGGGCTGTCAAAACATGTAATTTTGATTGTGAAAAATCTGGTGAAGAAAGATTGTTGCAGTTGACTGAATTGGAGGAGCTTCGACTCGATTCGTATGAGAACTCCATTCTCTACAAAGAAAAGGCAAAGTCACTCCATGACAAGTACATTCTTCGAAAGGTATTTCATGAAGGTGAAAAGGTAATGCTCTTCAATTCTCGATTTCGACTTCACCCAGGTAAGCTCAATTCTCGTTGGGATGGACCTTTTATTATTACTAATGTTTACCCATTTGGTGCAGTGCAAGTCGAAGACCCTTCTTCAAAAAGAACATTCACGGTAAATGGACACCGGTTAAAGCATCACCATGAGAGGCCATTCACTTCAGGTTCCACATCGACTTCCATTGACCCACCACTAGATGGAAATGGCGACCCACCAAATCCAAACCAGGGGGCACCTCTTTCCCTTTAACTCTCTCTCTATCTCTTCCTCTCTCTACCTCTTTCTTCTTCTTCCTCTCTCTTTCATTTTGTTACCACTTTATTCATCAAACCCTTTCTTTTTATCTTTCTTGTGTGGGTGTGTATTTTAAAAAAAACCTTAAAAACTAAAAAAAAAACAAAAAACACAATTACTTAAAAAAATTACAAAAAAAGAGTCATGCTTACTCACCATCTAGTTTTGAAATTTTGTCCAACCATTTTGGGGAGTCAAAAGGCTTGTTTTAAACTCAAATATATTGAATTTTTATCTCAAACTTGGGTAAACAATTTTGTGTCAATAACAAACATTTTGAATGAACAATTTTTGGTGGAAAATGATTCTCCCCTACCGTGAGGAATAACATTAGCCTTCATGCCAAGGTCATCTATGGCCATCTTTTTCATTGTGTGTCTTCACCACTGATTGTGAGTCTTGCGTTTGTGGACCTTCGAGCTGAATTTCCATCTTTTGTGTGCATTAATATGATAGAGGCATTTTCTAAGCCACATGAGAATCAGAATAGCCAAATAGCCTCCCGTTACCCTTACATTGATCCTACTTTTGAAAGCCCCTTTGAGCCTATGAAACCCTTTCTTTTGATAGCCACATTACAAGCCTAATACCTTGTCCCACCCAACATCTTCATGGATTTTCATTGTACAATTTATTGAAATTTAAGTGTGGGGGGAATGGACTTCATTTTTGGGCGTACTTTCATTGATTTCCAATGTGTCATCATATGCTTGAGGGCAAGCTTCCATTCAAGTGTGGGGGAGAGGTTGTAATTCTGTGAGCTTTGGGTTGTATATGTGTAATTGTCATTTGTACAAAAGTCATTGAAAAGTGTTCAAAAAAAAAAGAAAAAAAAATTATAAAAAAAAATAAAAAATAAAAAAAAAAAGAAATGGGTTGTGTCTTGGGTGGGTCAAAAATCATTCATCATCAACCTTTGATCATGTTATAACTACTAAAATTAGTTCCATGAGGAGATCAAGCATGGTTTGGGAGATGACTGTGAGACTTGTTTCAAGCACAACTTTCGAAAGAAAAAAAAAGAGCAAAAAAAAAAGAAAAAAAAGAACACTTGACTCATCTTGTATTGTGTCATTATTGGAAGTCTTCCATGTTGTACATATTCCATCATCTCAACCTATTCCATTTTCTATCTCCCTCACTTTTCATTCATCACACATTCATTCCCTTGTAAATATGTGTTTCTATTTCCTTTCAAATCAAATTTCAAAAAAAAATGTGCATTGATTTTTCCATGTTGGTGTTTTTAACCCCTCTTTTCCTTTGGACATTATATACCTACCGTCCCATAGCCACTGAAAAACCCCTTAAAAGACCTCTTGATTATTGTACACATTAGATTTGGGAATGGAAGCTGAGAGCTCTTACAAACTCTTGATTTTCACTTTTTGTTGGTGAATGAGTGAACCTCCTAAAATACATTTTTATCATCTTGAGAGGAGTAAGTTTGGAGTGCCTACATTTTCCAATTCAAACCTTGAACATGAAAAAATGAATTGTTTATGATGCATTATTGTGAACCAAATTTGTGATGGAATTCAATATGGATGAGTGAAATAGTCTAAACCTCCCCTGATTGGAGAAAACAAAATTTTAATATTTGTTGGTGAGTGAAAATGATTTTGTCATGTTTTTATATTTGTTGCACATGAGGACACACGCAAATCTAAGTGTGGGGGAGTTGATGTTATTAATATTTTCACAACTTATTATATTCCCCCTTTACTTATTTTATATGAAATGTGCATAATTTGTGTGAAATATTAATGTTTTAATATTAAGTATAATATTTGAGCATTTTTAGAAGTAGTCAAATTGAGTCAGTTTAATGTTTTAATTATAACTATCACTATACTGATCCAAATTGTGTGGTTCTTGTTTTGTAGGATTCTACATTCAATATACAACATTTCATTAGAAGGAACCATGATCCAATTCTTCCATTTGAAGGGTCATATGGTCCTCACAAACAAGACCAAAGAATCTGTGAACAAACTGGACCATCCTTGAAGTTTGATTTACTGGGTTCAATAGAGAAGTCCAAAGACCTTCAATCTCCACCATAATTCGGGGGACACTACATTTCATCTTGGATAAAAATTTCATGGCCCAAATCCAAGTACAAGGGGCCCAAATAAACCTTTGAAGTCCAGCCCACCATTCTGGCCGAGAATTAAAATCAGTATAGTATGCATGACATATCTCCTGATGTAAGCATCCAATCGAGCTGAGATTTTGCAGTGTGAAAGAGGAGATATAGGTGGCCGACTTTGTTGAAGAAGTCATTCAAATTTGAAGGCATCGTCCTGTTCAAAAATCCATTCACATTTTGGCCATCGAAAAAGAATGGATAGAAATGGACAGTTTACCTTTGTTTAATCAACCGGCCATAAATTTGGCTCCAATTGTCCAAATGCCTCCAAATTTTGAGAGTAGTCGTCCAACATTATTGTCTACAACTTTGAAGAAGGATTTATTTGAAGATTCGGCTGTCTGTATAGCCCAATTGGCGAAGCAAGTGGAGAGACAGATTGGGAATGCAAACAGTCCACTCCTTGGGCTATAAATACTCTCCCCTTCTCTCCTTGAGAGGGGTTGGCATTTCAGGAGAGAGTAGATCATATTGGCACGACCAAAGATTTTCCAAAGGCTTGGGAGGACCTGCCAAACTCAAGTTTTCACTTGAGAGACCTTTCCTCCTCTCTTTCTTTTCACTTACTTTTGTGTTCTTCATTTTTGTAATCTTGTAATTCCCTTTCTTTGTAATTCTGTTTTAATGCAAGTTACTTCTTCAATATCTCTTATTATCTTCCACCTTCTGTATTTTAATATTAATGTTCTTAAAATAGTTTAAATTCAGTTCAATCCCCTTCCCTTCTTAAGCTTCCTCATTCAATCGAAATTCCATTTTTGATTCTTAAATTATTTCGTGTGTGTGTTCGGCACACTACTCTTATCTTGTCCCTTTCTTTTTCTTCTCTTTATAATTCATCACCATAAACATATATTACCAGATTATTAAAAATCCAAATGGCTGAGTAAATCTCTCATTGGGGTGAGTTATAATTTGGGGATGTTAATTGATTGAGAGTTTTGCTCGATGAGTATTCTTTAAATTAATATTGTGTATGTTAAACTTAATATGTCATGGATTAATGATATGTTTTGTTTAACAAGTGGTTTCCATGGATTATTGGAACCATAAATACACTACCATAAATAAGTTTTGATTGATATTAGAACCCTAAGTTAAGTTAAGTCTTGGATTAAAGCCTTCACACTTAGGAATTCCAATCAACGTCAACTTATGACATGGGTGTTAATTTAATGCAATACAAAGTAAGGCTCAAGGATATCACATGCTTAACTCCCCAATGATGAACTCACCCCAATATTTATCAATTTGGTAAATCAAACATCATCCATAAATCATTTCAATTAAGCTCTGCAAACAAACCCCCCTAATCAAAATACAATCAACTAAAAACAATCGACTATTACGAAGTACCATCACCGAGGATTCGACCCGAGTGCTGCTATACACATTAGCAGAGCACCAGAACTTTGACCGGTCGATAGGCGACAATCGGCCGTGCGTTTCAGTTGTGCACAACATCTCTAGAGAATTCTTTCAAGGTCAAAAGTACCTCTTCCTCCAAGAACACTCTCAAGACCGAGAGAGATCCTCTTCCATCAGATCAAGACGATCTAAGGAGGACAATGCAAGCAAAGACTTCTCCACGCTAGCACCCAGAGAATCCTTTGACGACGTCTAGAGATACGAGGTACACGTGTGGATCACCGCTAGAGGGAGTCTACACTTGGCTTCTGCGACGCAACGACGGATCACATCGACAACGTGATCGAGAACATCAACGAAGAAAGAACACCCAAAAGGTATTTCTTTATAATTAATTAAATTAATTATAATCAACCTGTAACAATCCTTGTTTGTGGTTCCGGGACAAACCATCTTCTTTGTCTTTTTCTATGATTCGATCCGTGGAGACTGGCATTTATCGTCGTATTGATCACGGATTGATCATTGCTAATGACAAAAGGCCAAGTGGGCACATCCACCCACGCACTTCCGTTGCGCTCAGAACCTTCAAATGGTATCAGAGGGAGGTTAAAACATTGATTATAGTTATTTAATTTTCATTGATAATTTATGCATTCATATTTGATTAAATTAGAAATAAATCGTTCTATAAATCTGAATTAACGAGATCTATTCTTCCTCCTTCGTTTCTCGATTCATATCACAGAAACGACCTTTTAATTTTAATTTTTGATTAAAATAAAAATGAGGAACTCATCCGGAGGAGCCGCTCTTTCTGTCTGTACAACACGGGATTACATGGCGTGTAATTAAAACTACACGCCGTGTACTTAGGTTCAACGAACCAGCACTGGTCCGCCAAACCACGCTGTGTGAATTGATTATGCCTAAGTTTTAATCATGCCGTGTTGACCAGAATTGAACGGTGCGTTGAAACCGGAATACACGGCGTGTATGTTGAAGCAACACGCCGTGTAGTCCGTTCCGACCCAGGTGAAACCATGTACAAAGATAAGCCGCGTACCGCGTACACGGGATCGTCAGGCCGGTTACCGTGTAACAATGAAGTACACGCCGTGTATGATTCATCTACACGTTGTGTACTCTAAAATTTCCAAAGTACAGAAAACACGCCAAATCCCCGGCGTGTACTTTGGATAAAGGGTGAAAAGAAAAATACACGCCGTGTAATTATAAACTACACGTCGTGTACTTTCCAGAAATGGAATTTCACCAGGTTTCCTCCAATGTACAAAGACCCGTACAAGGAATATGGATGATAAGAATTTCAAGGAAATTCAGAAAAGAATTTAAGATAAAGAATTGATTAATTATAAGATCATAATTAATTCAATTAGATCGCATCCTATCTTAAATAAAATAACAATTAAAAGAATTCGAATTCTAAATATGCGTAAATGTCGTTGCATACTATGGATGATCATGAGCTAGACCAAAGACCCTTTGTATGTGTATGGTTTCATTTAAATTTATTTAATTTAAATTTGTTGGCCTACGAGCCTTATTCTAATAAAATTTAGGGCCTGCATGCCCATGGTTTCTTTAAATGCAAACCCATGTAATGGAGGATCTCCCAAGCCAGAGGAGACGGTTCAAATCCCGAAGCCGAGGTAAAACTGACACAAGAAGATACAAAGGTGGACAAGTGGGAGCTGCAAAACACGAACCATCAGGTTCAAGGTGTTTTCCCTAGGTCAGGGTTAGCTTATCAAAACTGCTAGATAATCTAACCAAATAGAAGCTATGATCATGCCATCTTATTTTATTTCTGTCTGATTGCATGGTTTATTTATTATGCATGTGTTGTCGCGATCACATAATTAATAAAATGAACAAGCATGCAAAGATAGAATAAAATAAAAACCGGACTATGCGTAAACATTATCGGAACATGGTTAATCACTTAAGAAAGAATCACTTAATATTAACAAGCATGTGATAATGCAAATATACGCATAAAGAATAAAATCCCTCAAATACCATATTAAGTTAGACCAAGACTTCCGTTACTTGATTAAGGGAAAGACTCAATAAAACTATGTGTTTGACCAACCCTTGTTGGGACACTTAATTTTATAAAGGAAGCCCTTATGAAAGGTTTCGGGTTGACTTAACCATATTACATCAAGAGAAGTATCCCTTGCTAGACTTGATGTAATATTGGAGGCAAGAGTTGAGGAAATCCAAGTCCGGATTTCAGGATTGGGGATTCCACTCAACAGATCAAGGAACTGTAAGCTCACAGTTGGCAAAGACCCGACTACCTAAATACCTTCAAATAGCTTGACCAACCCTTGTTGGGGTTATGCGAAGGGAAATATGGATCCTTGCCACTAGAATGTCAAATCAACTGAACATTCCGAGTTCAATGGTGAGGGCCATTGGGACTTGATAAAATAGTGGGAGACTTAATAAAATTTATTATTTCTCATAAAATGTAATCAAGAAAGTACTGATGAATCTGCTCTTTTAAATTGTAGAATCAAGATGACAAACTCGTCAACCACATTTTCTCTGCGATCAATACTGGATAAAGACAATATCCTCATCGGCAGTAACTTTCAGGAATGGTTTAGGTGCCTTTGGGTTATCCTACTCCATGAACGGAAGTTTTACGTGCTGGAGTACTCACTTCCTGATTCTCCTGCCCTAGGGGCGAGTGATGAAGATTTCCTGGTCTATGATCAACATTTGAACGATGCTCTCGACGTTCAATGTTTAATGTTGTCATCTATGTCTAGTGAGATCATGAAGTCTCATGAAGACATGGATTCCTACAGCATGATCGATCACCTCCGTGGTTTATACCAGGAGAGAGCAAGACAAGAAAGGTTTGAGATCTCCAAGGCTCTATTTCAGAGCAAGCTTGGAGAGGGTGCCCCAGCTGGGCCTCATGTAGTCAAGCTCATTGGCTACATTGAGCGCTTGGAGGTTCTAGGGTTTAAACTCCCTGAAAAACTGGGTACCGATCTCATTCTCACATCACTCCCCCAGAGCTTCTCAAACTTTTTTGTTAATTTCAACATGAACAATATTGAGAAGTCTCTATATGATCTTCTTATTCTTATTCACCAAGTGGACAATGACATGAAGCGTGAAAAGCCTTCTGTCCTTATGGTGAATAAAAGGAAAGGGAAGGAGAAGAGCTTTAAGCCCAAAGCTTCTTCAAGGCCTTCCAAGAAAAGGAAGATCAAAGGGGAGGCAAAGGAACAGGATTCTGTTTGTTTCGCATGTGGCAAGAAGGGCCACTGGAAGAAAAACTGCACCCAGCCAAGGAAGCAAGGGGAAGCTTCAGGTGTGTTTGTTATCGAATGCAATCTATCTATTTCTACTAATTGGGTATTGGATACTACTTGTGGTGCTCACATATGTATCCAAATATAGGAACCAAGTAGATTCAAGAAGATTGAACGAGGGGAGGTAGATCTACGAGCAGCCAACGGAGCCAGACTCGCTGCTGTAGCTGTCAGAGACTACCACCTCACATTGCCTACCGGGATGGTCTTGGTTTTGAAAGGTTGTTATTATGTGCCTTCTGTTACTAAAAACATTATTTCAGTATCCAGATTAGATACTGATAGATTCATATTCAAGTTTGGAAATGAATGTTGCTACTTTTATAAAGATAGCATTTGTTTTGGTAGTGCACATTTATATAACGGCCTTTATGTGTTAGACTACACAAACCAAGTAATGGAAATCGATAACAAAGTTAATTCACATGACTCATACCACACCCAACTTTGGAATCACCGGCTAGGTCATGTCAATGAGAAACGTTTGACAAAATTACATCAAGATGGGTATTTATATTCTTTCGAACTAAAACCACTTGGTGTATGTCATGCGTGTCTACAAGGCAAAATGACCAAATCCCCATTTAGTGGGAAAGGTGAAAGAGCTAGAGAGATTCTAGAATTATTTCACACAGATGTGTGTGGACCATTTCCAGTTGAAGCAAGGGGTGGGTTCTCGTACTTCATAACTTTTACTGATGATTTTAGTAGATATGGATATATCTATTTAATGAGGTATAAGTCAGATTCTTTTGATCGGTTCAAAGAATACAAGAATGAAGTTGAGAACCAGCTTGGTAAGAAGATTAAGAAACTCTGCTCAGACAGAGGAGGAGAATATCTTAATCAAGGATTCATTGATTTCTTACGGGATTTTGGGATTCTATCTCAACTCACGACTCCTTACACGCCGCAGTGGAATGGTGTAAGTGAAAGGAGGAACCGCACCCTGTTGGACATGGTGAGATCAATGATGAGTCATGCGAGTCTTCTATTATCCTTTTGGGGATATGCATTACAAACAGTAGCACACATACTAAACCAAGTACCAACTAAATCGATAAATGGTATTCCATACGAATTATGGAGTGGACGCAAATCCATGTTATCGAATTTACATGTGTGGGGTAGTGAAGCATTTGTTAAGGCCTCTTCAGGTAACAAACTTGCACCCTAAGGCACAAAGTGTATCTTTATAGGATATCCCAAGGAAACAAGGGGATATTACCTATACAACCCCTCAGAAAAAAAGGTTACAGTGGAAAGACACCCCATATTCCTTAAGAGGGAGCACATCTCCAAAAGAGATAGTGGGAGTGAGATAGACTTCAATGAAGTCGAGGCTCAAGATACACATGAGTTGGTACAAGAACAGATTCCACAAAGCCCTGTGGAAGAACAATCTATTCCAGAGACACAAGAACTGCGTAGGAGCACGAGAGAGGTGAGAGAACCAGAACGATATCGTTTTCTTGTCACCGAAGATGGTGACTCATTATTGGTTGACAATGATGATACTCTTACCTACAAGGAAGCAGTTGAAGGCACAGACATTGCCAGAAGCCATGAATTTTGAAATGGATTCCATGTACCAAAACCAAGTCTGGATTTTGGTAGATCCTCTAGTTGATGTAAAGCCTATTGGTAATAAATGGGTATTCAAGAAGAAACTGGACATGGAGGGGCAATTCAGCACCTACAAGGCACGACTGGTTGCAAAAGGTTTTAGACAGCATCAAGGAATTGACTATGATGAAACCTTTTCACCAGTTGCAATGCTGAAGTCCATCAGAATCCTATTGGCCATTGCTGCTTACCATGACTATGAAATTTGGCAAATGGATGTCAAAACAACTTTCCTTAACAGGAACCTCCAGGAAGATGTCTACATGACACAACCTGAAGGGTTTGTGACTCCAAAGGATGCCAACAAGGTATGCAAGTTGCAGAAATCCATTTATGGATTAAAGCAAGCATCAAGGTAATGGAACATTCATTTTGATGAAGTTGTTACAGAATTTGGCTTTGTTAAGAATGAATGTGAGCCTTGTGTCTACAAAAGGTTTAGTGGAAGTGCAATCGTTTTCCTAATAGTATATGTTGATGACATAGTGCTAATTAGAAACAAAGTACCTGTCTTACAGTCAGTTAAGGCATGGTTGCATAAATTCTTCTCCATGAAAGACTTGGGCGAGGCGGCATACATTCTTGGGATCAAGATCCATCGTGATAGATCCAAGAGAATGATGGGGCTGAGTCAAAGTACATACATTGACAAGATACTGAAGAGATTCAGTATGGAACAGTCCAAGAGGGGATTGTTTCCAGTGTCCCATGGCATTCATATTTCCAAGAAAATGTGTCCTTAGACACATGAGGAAAGAAAGAGGGTGGTAAGGATCCCTTGCGCATCTGCGATTGGGTCAGTCATGTATGTTATGTTATGTACGAGGCTAGATGTTGCTTACGCATTAAGTGCGGTAGGCAGATATCAAGCTGATCCAGGAGACCTCCATTGGATGGCAGTCAAGACTATCCTTAAGTATCTGAGGCGTACTAAGGATATGTTCCTGGTTTATGGAGGAGATGAGGAACTAGTCATCAGAGGACATGTAGATGCTAGTTTCCAGACTGATCAAGATGACATGAAGTCGCAGACTGGATACATCTTCAGTTTGAATGGAGGTGCAGTGAGCTGGAAGAGTTCAAAACAAAGTGTGGTGGCAGATTCTACAGCGGAGTCCGAGTATATCGCAGCTTATGAGGCAGCTAAAGAAGCAGTATGGATGCGAATCTTCGTCCAAGAGATGGATGTTGTACCGAGTAGTAAAGATCCTATCACACTCTATTGTGATAATACTACAACGGTGACACTTGAAAAAGAGCCAAGGTCACATCAGCGGACAAAGCACATACTTCGAAAGTATCATCTCTTGAGATATTTTTCTCAGAGAGGTGAAGTTGCAGTGAGCAGTATTTCCATGGAAGACAACGTGGCAGACCCATTGAATAAATCCTTGACTCAGTAGAAACTTGATCATCATGTGAGGTCTAGCGGACTAAAAGTCGTAGGCAGTTGGCTCTAGTCCAAGTGGGAGTTTGTAAGGGTTGGTGTTCTGAGAACCAACTGTTTTGTACTTTGATTACATGAATGTTCACTTATTATATATTGTTCATTATTCTGCATGACTATAATATAATAATGTACTGGAATATTTGTTGCATTAATAAGGTCATAGCAGATCCTCGCTATAATGAGAACCTTGAAATGCTATAATAATATTCTTAAATAAAGTTATACGGTTGGATGACATACTATGATAGGACACATAGTATACAGACCGTCATGTGCGAGTACTCGTAAGAAGACGAGACTCTCTCTCATGGAGTTCACACTTGGTAATCTCCAAGATGGAAGATTATGAGAACAGACCCGCCGGTAGTAATTTTGCATGTTTTGGTGTCATCGGATATTTCTATCTGCGAGCGTCTGTAATGGTCCTTAGACTGGAAGATTATCATTAACTCATGTCATGACTCGCACACTTAGATTTACTGACGAAAACCGTCATGCAGACAGTTGGCGGGAAGTAGGGTACGTTGGGTGCGTCACGAGTGACATGTTTTTAATGGATAAGTCGAGGAAGGATTTGTCCCTTCCATTTATGGAAGTTGATATCTCGGACCTTTGATTGAAATAAAATTGTCGCATTAAATTCCATGGCCATGGTGTAAATGACGAGTTTATTTCAGGTAGTCAAAGAATGACATATCAAGCATATAGGTTTATGACACTGCCATGAAACCTGCTTGATGAGATATTGAGAAAAAGGGATTAAATTACACAGTAAGCGTTCGTATGAGGTGATACGTCAATGCGGTGTCAGCTTCTTTCTCTTGGGTGCCTTGACCCGTTACTAGACATTAATCTTGGACTTTAGGCAAGACTGCCTAATGCTAATGAGAAAGAGGCCTAGAGGGTCACACACTAAGTGTATCCAAGTATCTCAAATTGAATAAATATTATTCCCGTACGTGGTTTAATAATTATTCAAGGAATCCTAAGTTGTTTTTAATGATGGAGGAAAAATAAAATAAAACAAGTACACGCCGTGTATTATTATTACATGCCGAGTAGTTTTATTTTGGAAAGGAAATGAATAAATGAAAACAAGATATACACACCGTGTGCATTTAATGCACACGCCGTGTAGTTTTCAATGAAAAACAAGTACACGCCGTGTATTTATTATTACACGCCATGTAGTTTTTCCAGTCATGATTTTGAGGATATAATATTGTTTTAGATGATATTTATTATAATCAGCGTGGGCGCATGTCAAGGAATTATTTATTCGACATGGGGGTTTTAAATAAAGAGTCAATGAAATAAATAAAACGCGTAACGCGTTTATTTATTGTCATAACTCTATAACCCCACACACCCGATTATAAATATCCTCACAACCCCAACTCTTTTCTGACACACAAGAGAATCGTTGTGCACAACATCTCTGGAGAATTCTTTCAAGTTCGAAAGTACCTCTTCCTCCAAGAACGCTCTCAAGATCGAGAGAGATCCTCTTCCATCAGATCAAGATGATCTAATGCGGACAACGCAAGAAAAGGCTTCTCCACGCTAGCACCCAGAGAATCCTTTGACGACGTCCAGAGATACGAGGTACACGTGTGGATCACCGCTAGAGGGAGTCTACACTTGGATCCTGCGACGCAACGACGGATCACATCGACAACGTGATCGAGAACATCAATGAAGAAAGAATACCCAAAAGGTATTTATTTATAATTAATTAAATTAATTATAATCAACCTGTAACGATCCTTGTTTGTGGTTCCGGGACAAACCATCTTCTTTGTCTTTTTCTATGATTCGATCCGTGGAGACTGGCGTTTATCGTCGTATTGATCCCGGATTGATCATTGCTAATGACAAAAGGCCAAGTGGGCACATCCACCCACGTGCTTATGCTGCTCCCAGAACCTTCAATGATATCCACTCATATCTAGATCACCATAACTTGAAAACACCAAACTAGATACCCTATAGATCATCCACACGTGTACCACAGATCCAAAAACATTGTGATCTGATTCCCAAGTGCTAGTGTGAAAGCTCGAAGACATTACGACACTCATACAATCACCAAAAGATCACGTGATCGATCCCCAAACATGGATCACTCGGTTATTGATCTCTCACTCTATCTAGAAGCTTGAAAGAAGTGAAGAGATGAGAAAAAATATCCTAATTCATGAAAATTGACACATATACTATTCATTACTAAAAAATGATCTTTAATTTAGGTTTAGATTTCCAAAATTGCACTTAAGTTCCTAAATAAGTTAAAACTCTTAAACCAACCCAAAGCACCATGAATAATTATGTAAACGTGTTGTACCTATCATGAATAATTCAATACTCTCTAGTGACATAATTAAATTTCATATAATAACCCATGATCCATTAAATTGTCTCATTCTTCTCATAATTTTTTAAATAACCTTGAACATGTAACATTCATTAAAAAAATAACACTTTCTTATATTCACTTATTTATAATTAATTAACTTGTCAAAACCTTGAGAAATAAATTTAATTATCATTATTATAAATTGGAAAAATATAATTGAATTAGTTTGTTGTGATTATTCAATTATACATTCATTGGTTCCCATATGTGGGGCCCACTTCATCCTGAACTCCAACTCATCTGAATTGGTGAAACCTATGAATACACTTTGTGTGTGATCCTCTAGGATCTCATCTCGATAGTAGTGAATGAAAATCATAAACAAAGAATGTTATCTATCAATATATCATGGTTATTTAAGATATAAGTATGATTCATAGCTACGACTACCTCCAACGAATGCTTACTAAGAAATATAATCCATTTGTCAGGATATCTCATCAAACAGGTTGCATACTTATTGTCATTAACCTGTGTGCTTGATTTATATTTATTTGACTTAATAAAATGAACATGTTGAAATTATACCATGACCATGGATTCATCATATAGTTTCATTTACATCAAAGGGTCAAAGATATCAATTTCCATTAACTCGAAAGGGGAAAATCCTTTCTGAATTATTCATTAATTTCATATCACTCGTGACATGCCTAACATATCCTACCTTGCTGCGAGCATATGTCATCACAGTTTTCATCAATACATATAAGTACATGACTCATGATATCCATTAATAATAATCTTAGGTCTAAGTACCAATACACATGTTTGCATATAAAAATATCTAATGAAACATAAAACATGTGGAATTCCTATAAGCGTTTGGTTCTCAAAATCTCCTCTCTTGGAGATTATCAAGTACGAACATCATGAGAATAAGTCTCAATGTATTATGAGCTCCTTACCCATGATATCTTATATCATTTTTTTCCAGTAAAATTATTTCATTCATCTATAGAACATATATTTAAGAATATCATCATAGCACTTTAAGATTCTCATCATAGTGGAGAATTATTATGACATTTGTATACGAAAAATACTCTAAGCACATTATCAAATTAAATGTAATGTAGAAGAACAATCATCACATGATAATATAGTTATTAATATTTAAGACCATGAATATACAATAAATAAAAAGTATAAAGTAATTGGTTCTAAGGAACTAACTCCAACACTTTAGGGGTCACACTTATCTTCACTACCGACCTGGGTTGGGCTACATCATAATGATTGGTAAACCAAACACCTATGTTACATCATAATTATTTGTGGATTACGATTGATTTTTTGATATGATATTATACATTTTCTACATGAGGGTGATATTTCCTATTGATGATGTACATTATTTACATGAGGGGAAATTTACCTATTGTTGAGACTATATTTTCTCTTAAGGGGAATGTTACTTATTGATGTTGTACATTTTTTACTTAAAGAAGAATATACCTATTAACGATTTTACATTTTCTACCTAAGAGTAAGGGGTACTATTTATGAGAGTATGTTTACTATCTAAAGGAAAGGTTACCTATTGATGTTATACATTTTCCAATTGAGAGAGAGGTTACCTATTAATGTTGTACATTTTATGCAGGTTAAGGTAATCTAGTTAAACATTTTCTACTTGAAGGTGGAGTTACCTAGTGATTATTATATAGTATGCATGTAAGGGTGTAGATACCTATTTATGAATTCTTAGCATGGATCAAAACATGTATTGTATTTCCATGTGGAAAAATATAATAGTTGACTCTCATAATGGTGTGGCATGGGTTATGTTTTATTTAAATTATTATATTTTCCTTCTTCTGATGGTACAAGAGGAATTGTATTATGCTTATATCTATGATTTGATAATGATTAATATTTGTAATTTAATATCATATGAATTTTATAGGTTTGAGGTTGGTTAGTTATATCACTTGTCACATACATTTCATATATATCCATTGTATCACATTCAATCATTGAATACTACAACAAATTTCACCTTTTTCAGTGCTCAAAATGGACTTTGTTAGCGTAAATAGTGCTAATGGGCTAAACACCCTTAAAATCCTACAGTCTTTATCAGTGATAAAAAAGAGTTGATAAATGCCACTATTATCAGCACTTTTTTAAATAAATTGTATATATAATTGTATTTAATTTGTAATTATATATACTTAATATTTTAATTTATTAAGAAATATAACTTAATATAAAATAATAGAGTCAGGTGGGTAACTGATTAAAGCTTGAGCTCGACCCTATTATTAATTGGGATTTTTAATTAAGACCTAGTTTAATAATTGACCCTAAAAATTAGGCTTGAATGCTATTTTTTTCAGGTTTGGCTTATCGGGTCAATTGGATCCCCTAACCCATGTACAGGTCTACATACATACATACATACATATACATATACATATACATATACATATATATATATATATATATATATATCTGTATGTATCTACATTTATATATAAATTATTATAAATATAGTTATAAAAATATTTATATATAATTAGTAATTTATAATATTATTAAAGATATATATTTTAATGAATTTTTATTTATTATTAATTTAATATAATATTATTATAAATATATACACATAAAATAGATTTTAATTTTTTATTTAAAATTTGTCACATTTAAAACACACTTAAAATAAAAATTACTCATATTAGCAACGTTTTAAAATGTGTCTAAATTAGAAACATTTTAAAATGTGGTTAAATTAGAATCCTTTTAAAATGTGACCAATTAGAAATGTTTTAAAACATGACTAATTATGAGTGTTTTAAAACGTGGCTAAAAATAAGGCAAAATTAAGATTTAGCCACATTCCTAGAAAACATGGATAAATTCATATTTTTTTGTAATGGGGCTCACATCTTTAACCATGCATAAATAGAAACATTCATTGCAAATTTATTAATTTTTATCTTTGCATGCGTGTTAACTATTCTATGTGATCTTTTACCTCCCACATAATGAAACAATTAATCATAAAAGGAAAAAATAAATAAATAATGGCATAATCATGAGATCTTTTTAATTGGTCGATCCATAAAAAATATCATGGATTAACTGAGACCCTAGGGGGATACATTGATCATTTTAGACTCGTATTACAGTTCCAATCAAACACTTGTACATTAAACTTGTTTAGTTTCACGTTGGCTCTCAACTGGAACTGTGTCATGGAGAAATCCTATAATTTTTACAATATATACTCACAAGCGGGTGAGGGGAACTTGACATGTGAGAATTAAATTTTAGTACTCAAATGTGGACATACAGGACCTTAAATATTTAAATTGGAATAGAAGATTCCATATCATCAATACGATAATAATTATTTAATTTTAAAAAACAAATTTAATGGTTAAATTAAATAAATAAATACTCAAACATGCATGGGTCGGTCTCAACTCATGATCAGTCAATAATCAATAAAATTTTATAATAAAAATTAAAAATTATAAAATTACTCTCAATGAAATTTTTAATGCATTAAAGTTACATTAAAAAATTAATTAATTATCAATAAATCTCGTGGCACTTGGAAAATCTTCATAAATTTGAAATATTTTAGATTTATTTTTTAATTTCTTTTTACATTTTGTAGGGTATATATGGACATGAAATGGGCCCATAGAAGAACATATGGGCCTGAGACAGGTATACTAGGCTGGTCGGGTTGGGTTTGGACCAACCTAACCAAGGTCAGGTGACCCGTCTGGGTGTTGGGTCAAGTGAGTGGGTCGCATGCCTCGTGCAGTGCACGTACAGGTGGAGAAAACAAGACTCCCTATATGGGAACCACATTTATAAAAAAAATTAGGAATATATAGTGCATGCATGGGTGTTGTCTCCATCTGTTTATTCCCCCTCCCCCTCCAATCAATGGGGGTAAAAATTTAATGTGGGCAGATGATACTGCCTGCCACTTGTTTTTTTAACAAAAACAGTTGATGGTTTTTATTAATCTTATCCAGGACGAGCGACGTGTGGCATAATTCATATGATATCGATAATCTGTGGCCAGAATCATGCACCAACCAACAATGGCTCCTAATTATGCTCCCTTTCTTTCAGTGATATATATATTTATGGCTAATAAAACTCAGATCGATGAATCATTAGTGGTGTTGGGATTTTATCAAAGACCTCTTTCTTAATTCTAGAAAATTTAATAGTAATTTTGACTTAAATAATTACACATTCTCTCTAATACTGTTGAAATAACTGAGCGTGAAATAGAAGTATGAAAACATATGTATTTTCAAATTTTTAACACCGGTTCTATCAAAAATAATTTATTCAATTTTTTAATACACGATTCATTCAAAGGACCTCATGTAATTCAATTTTAAGTATTAAAACAAAATCAAAATGGTACTTTTGTGGAATATTGTGATCCCAATGATATCTGCTCATATCTAAAACACCATAACTCGAAGACACCAAACTAGATACCCTCTAGATCATTCACACATGTAACATAGATCCAAAAAACATTACAATCTGATTCTTGAGTGCTATTTTGAAATATCTAAGTCCTTACAATGCTCGTACAATCATAAGAATATCACGCAATCAATCCCCAAACATGGATCACTTGGTTCTTAATCTATATCTCTCTCTAAAAACTTGGGAGAATGGAGGAGAGGAGAAAAACTCTCCAAATTCATGAAAATGGAAACCCATACTATTCATGGATACAAAATGAGCTAAGGTTAGGTTTAGATTTCCAAAATTGCACTTAATCCCCTAAATAAGTTAAAACTCTTAAACTGACCCAAAGCACCACGAATAACTATATAAACATATCGTACAAATCACGGATATTTCACTACTCTCTAGTGACATAATTAAATTTAATGTAAGAAACCATGATCCATTAAATTTTTCTCATTATTCTTGTAATTATTTAATGAACCTTGAGCATGTAACATTAGTTCAAACAATAATACTTTCTCATATTTACTTATTTATAATTAATTAACTTGTCAATACCTTGATAAATAAATTCAATTCTTGTTATTATAAACTGGAAAAATATAATTGAATTAATTTATTTTGATTATTTAATTGTATGACCACTGATTCTCATATGTGGGGCCCACTTCATCCTGAACTCCAACTCATCTGAATTGGTGGAACCTGTGAATACACTTTGTGTATGACCCTCAAGGCCCTTATATTGATAGTAGTGAGTCTTACTTGTAGACCAAGAATTGTATCTCGCAACATACCATGGTCCTTGAAGATATAAGGATGATTCATAGCTATAACTACCTCGTAAGAATGCTTATCAAGAACTATAATCCATTTTTGAGGATATCTCATCAAACAGGTTTCATACTTTGTGTCATTAATTGGTGTGCTTAATTTATATTTCTTTGAATTCCTAAAATGAACACGTAGACATTACACCATGACCATGGATTTATCAGACAGTTCCATTTACAAAAAAGGGCCAAACATATCAATTTCCATTAACTTGAAAAGGGGAAATCCTTTATGACTTATTCGTTAATTTCATATCACTCGTGACATGCTCAACGTATCCTACCTTACCGCAAACATATGTCATCGCGGTTTTCATCAATACATATAATCACATGACTCACGATATCCATTAATAATAATCTTAAGTCTAAGGAACAATACACATGTTCACATATAAAAATATCCAATGACACATAAAACATATGGAATTCATATAATATTTAGGTTCTCATAACCTCTTATCTTGGAGATTATTAAGGAAAAAATTCCTGAGAAGAATTCTCAATGCCTTATAAGACCCTTATCCCTGATAGCTTGTATCATATGTGTCCAGTCGAATGATTTCATTTGGAAATAGAATATATATTTAAGAATATCATCATAGAACTTTAAGATTCTCATCATAGTGGAGAACTGCTATGACCTTTGGATATGACAAATACTCTAAGGACTTTATCAAATTGAATGTTATGTAGAAGAACAGTCATCACAATATAAGATAGTTATTAATATTTAAGAACATGGATATACAAACAATAAAAATTATAAAGTAATTGGTTCTAGGGAACCAACTCTAACACTTTATGGGCCACAGTTATCTTCTCTACTGACCTGGGTTGTGCTACATCGTAATGATTGGTAAACCAAACACCTGTGTTACATCATAATGATTTATGGATTATGATAGAGTTGTTGAAATGATACTATACATTTTTTCTTGAGGGTGAGATTGCCTTTTGTTGATGTACATTATTTTCATGGGGGGAAATTTACCTATTGTTGAGATGACATTTTCCTCTTGAGGGGAATGTTACCTATTGATATTGTATATTTTTTACTTGAAGAATAATATACCAATTAATGATTGTACATTTTCTGTCTAATAGTAAGGGGTGTTACTTATGAGAGTATGTTTACTATCTAAAGGAAAGTTTACCTGTTAATGTTATACATTTTTTACTTGAGAGATAGGTTAACTATTAATGTTGTACATTTTCTGTAGGTTAAGGGAATCTAGTTGTACATTTTCTACTTGAAGGTGGAGTTTCCTATTGATTGTTACATAGTATGCAATTAAGGGTGGAGATACATATTTATGAATTATGATCATGTATCAAAACATGTATTGTATTTCCATGTGGAAAAATATAATAGTTGACTCTCGTAATAGTGTGTCATGGGTTATTATTTATTTCAATTATTATATTTTTCTTCTTCTGATTGTGCAAGAGTTTTATTACACTTCTATCAATGGTGTGATAATGATTGATATGTGTACTTTACTATCGTATTAATTTCATAGGTTTGAGTTTGGGTAGTTATGTTTCTTGTCACATACATTTCATATGTATCCATTGTATCACATTAACTCATCGAATACTACTACAAATTGCACCTTTATCAGTGCTCAAAATGCTCTTTTTCAGCATTAAATAACACTAATAGGTTGAACACCCTTAAAAGTATGTATCCTTTATCAGTTCTAAAAAAAGTATTGATAAATTTCACCATTATCGGTACTTTTTTAAAATAAATTTTATATATAATTATATTTAATTTGAAATTCTAAATACTTAATATTTTAATTTATTAATAAATATAGCTTAATATTGCATAATTTAGTCAGGTGGGTAACTAATTAAAGATTGATCTTGACCCTATTATTAATTAGGATTTTAAATTAAGGTCTAGTTTAATAATTGACCCTAAAAAATTAGGCCTGGATGCTGATTTTTTTGGGGTTTGGCTTATCGGGTCAAGCAGATCCCCCAACCCATGTATAGGTCTACATACATACTTACATAAATACATACACATATTTATATATATATGTATGTATTTATCTATATTTATATTTAAATTAATATAAATATAGTTATAAATATATTTATATATATTATTAATTTCTAATATCATTACATATATTTTTTAATTATTTTTTAGTTATTATTAATTAAATATAATATTATTATAAATATATACACATAAAATGGATTTTAATTTTTTATTTAAAGTTTGTCACATTTAAATCATACTTAAAATAAAAATTACTCATATTAGCTACGTTTTAAAACATGGCTAAATTATCAACATTTTAAAATGCGGCTAAAGTAGAGGCCTTTTAAAATGTGTCTAATTAGAAAAATTTTAAAACACGACTGATTAGGAGTTTTTTAAAACATGGCTAAAAACAAGGATAAATTAAGATTTAACCATGTTCTTAGAAAACGTGGTAAATCCCTATTTTTTGTAGTGGAACTTATAGGACCCTAGAACACCCTAAGAGGGGAGGGGTAAATCAGGGTGTCAAATTTTTATTTTTAAGTGATGGATCTTGTTCCCACATTGGTAGGAACCTATTAAATCTTTCTGATGGGAACGTGCAGAAAACAATCACATGCAAAGAGATAACATAGCAATTTTACTTAGTTCACCATTAAGGGCTTGTCTAAGGAGTATACGTCGACAGTGTGTCAGTCATACCTAAATCCACTAATCTTAAATAGTTTTGGAATATAGAAGTTAATACATAGTCACTCTATGCTAGTCGCAATGCATTTACAAGATTTTAGGGATAGTACATTGCGTCCCTTGGAACACTTCCGTCGACTCCCCCTAGCTCACTGCTTTGGGTGAAGTCTTACTCAGTTTATCGACTTAAAGGTCGCTTCAATAGATTGTCATTAAAGTATTTATCCCTGAATATCACAATACTATGGTTTCACCTCAAACCTAAGTTTATGCACTTTAAATACACTGTTCACCAAAACCAAATATTCAATACTATTGTATGTAAAGCTCCCTATATTCACAAAGCTAACTACCTTCACAGAACAAACTACCTTCATGAGGATCACTGAGCCATATCGGAATACCCATTCATCATAAATCACCCATTACACAAAATAATTGGCATCAGTCAAGACTTAAATAGTCTTTTCATGATGTTCAAGCTCGCATAGAAAGATAGATTCACGTAGCTCCCTACCTTCTAAAATCAGAGCGATTCCTAATTTTCTCTGATTATTTTCATGTCAAATGAAGTTGGGGTAGCCTCATATATATAGGTTCATCCCTTATCAAAGCTCCCATGACTCTAGTACATTTTCCATTAACCTTCAAAAACATATTCGTGAATCTCCTCCATTCATGAAGCTCTGGTAAGATTTGTTGTAGACATGGAGATTACTATCAATGCATCACGCATTCGTGATGCTCCACTTCTCATAGTTATGGAGAACATTGTCAACTCATCGTGCATTCTCCAAGCTCCCCTTCTCCAAACCTAGTCTTCGTGAAACCCATTCCTTTATCATTTTTATGAAGAGTTGATTCCAGAAAACAACCTTTCACAATTCTAGCCTCTTCCTTCTTATTTTAAGCCAAAAAAATGAAAAACACTGGAAAACGATGCTACCTTCAATACTGTAGTCAGCTTGTACAGTAAGATCACTTTCCTTACAAACTCCCTGGTCATCCAAGTGTGGATTGAAAACAAAAACAAACCATACTCCATTTATAGTAAAGAAAATCCTTTGTTATAACAATCTCCCCCTTTGGGTTTGTTGCAATCTATAGATAAATTCAATAAATCACCATCCACTATCAAAACCTAGAATGAGAGAGACAATTCATCCAAAACTCTAAGTCTACATGAGAAAAGATTGATGTAGAAAATGATAGGGGAATCATGAATTTGGTTGTCATGTTTTGTAATGCTTAAAGATTTCTAAGATAAGATCTAATTATTTCCTCATAACATTGAATTCTCATCGTGTCACAGAATCATTACATGGTTTGTCAAAAACCTGTAACAAAAAAACTATAAAAATATTGAATTTATCATTCTCCCCCATCGTAACGTCGAATTTATCCATTATCCCCCTTTGTAAATAAATCCAAAGAACATTTATTTGTTCTTATAGACCTAAAAACACACACCCCCTAGATCATATCTCCCACATAAACCTACATCACTTCCACAAATAGAATAAAACAATTGACACGACTAGGGAGATGGGAACATCTGTAACCTCCTCATGAACTAGGAGGTGGTTGAACACTGAAGTTAAACTAATGTTTCTCAAACACATTTGTTTCTAATGGATTCATCAAAATTCCATCCACTTGGTCATCAGTTCCAACTTGATCCATTTTAATCACACCTTGTTCAACTTTTTCCTTGATGAATTGATATCTGATCTCAATATGTTTTTCATGAGAGTATCGAACCAGATTATTTGTAATATCAATCGTGCTCTTATTGTCACAGTGAATCACTATCGTCTATTTCACCTCATCATCAATATCAATCAGTTGTTGCTTAATCCATAATAGCTAAGTGCAAGCCTCTATAGCATAAATATACTCTGATTCAACCATACTAAGAGAAGTTATTTCCTATTTCTTGCTTAACCATCCCACACATTTGTTTCCTATAAAGAATTATCCACCACTTTTGGACTTTATATCCACCACATCTCCAGCCCAGTCAGCATCATAAAATGTTGATAATTCATTATCTCTTCCTGTATCAAAGTATAGGCCAAAATTTAGTATACCTTGAATATACCTCATGATTCGTTTAAATGCTTCCAAATGTTATTCTTTTATATTGATTTGAAAGTGCGGAACTAAGAATGTTGCAAAGATGATATATGGAATTGTTGAAATCAAGTATAATAGGCTTCCAATGATTCTCCTGTACATGCTGGGATCTATAGAATTCTCATCCTTATGCTTTCCAAGTTTTTTCCCAACTGCAATTGGAGTTTACATTGGTTTGGAATTATGCATGTTGAATTTCTTCGGTAGCTCTATTTCATATTTTACCTGAGAAATGAAAGTGCAATCCTTCTTCTAAATAACATGTATCCCAAAGAAGTATGTGAGTTCACCAATCATATACATTTCAAATTATGATTTCATGTGATTAGAAAAATTTTCCACTGATCCCTACCTGATGCCACAAAAAATAATATCATCCATATACACCAGCACCATAAATTGATATTCCTATGAATTTTTCACATAGATATTATGATCGACACATCCTATTTTGAATTGAATCTTCTTCATATTTGAAACTAGTCGATAATACCATGCGTGCGATGCCTAGTTTAGACCATAGAGAGCCTTCTTTAATCTACAAACATTTGATTCATCATTTCTAATCATAAATCCCACTGGTTGTTCAATGTATACTTCCTATCCAATAACTCTATTTAAGAATTTTGTTTTGACATCCATCTGATAAACATTTTATCCTATTTGAATTGTCACAGCAAGGAAAAGATTGATTGACACGAGTATTGCTACTAGAGAAAATGTTTCTTCAACATCAATAACTTCAATTTGTGTATAGACTTTACACACCAAACATGATTTATTTTTTATCACATTTCCATGTTCATTGAACTTTTTTTAAAGATCCACTTTGTTCCAATCACATTGTGATCTTCAGGTCTCTTAATAAGATCTCATGTTTGGTTCTTATCAATCTAATCCAATTATTCATTCATGACCTTAACCCATGATTCATCCTTCACATCTTCTTAAAATGAGGTCGGTTCTACAATTGATAGGATGGTAGAATGTGTTTCACTCCTCATTCTACTTGTCTGTGTGGGTGTTTTCTAATCCCTAATGATGTTAGATTGATCAATTTCTTCTCTTTTATTTCCCCTGTGAGGTTCAGATGAAGTTTCTTAAGACATTGTTTCCTCCTATGATTCTTCTTCTAAATCATCATCATTTTTTGACCTCTGAATATTTTTCACACCTTCCTCTACTTCTACATTTGAATCTATTCTATATCCACTATCTTCTTCATCTTCTTTCATATCATCATAAGATCTACTCGAGGAATTTGTGGTCTTATCTTCAATGATCTTGACATCACTTCTTTCCACAATTCTTCCAAGATGATTATTGAAATATTTATAGTATTTTCTCTATATTGAATATCCAAGGAATATTCCCTCATCTGCAACATCACCATACTTTCCTTTATTGTCTTCTTTTTTTCATATGAAACTTTTACTTTCAAAAATATGAAAATATTTCAAAGAAGGATTCCTCCCATGAAAAAAATCATATGGAGTCTTTGTTTCTTCCATAGAGATACATATTCTATTTTGAGTGTAAACTAATACTTGAAAAACCTCTTTTTAGTAATGATGAGAGATACGACTCTCAATCAGCATAGTTTTTTTCATATTGTTTACCTATCAATTTCTTCATTAAACAAGTCCATTTTTCAGTGGGTTTATCACTTCATCCACCTCATGACTTATTCCATGTTTTTTAGGTAATTTTCAAATTCAATGGATGTATATTCCCCTCCAATATCAGATTGTAGAACTTTGATTGTGAAGCCAGTATCATCCTTAACTATTCGGTGGTAAATTTTTATACAATCAAGCACTTATTGTTTCCTTTGTATAATCATCATGCAATCCATTATAATATAATAATCAATGAAAATAATTAAGTACCTTTATCCATTTTTTTCAGAAACATTTATTGGACCACATACGTCTATGTGGATGAGATTAAGAAGATTCGATTCCCTTTTTTTCTTTGTCTGATATGAACTGTAGACCAACTTTCCTCACATGCAAGAATCACATATATTTTCCCATTCATGATTAAAATTGGATATATACATTACTATATTCAGCTTAAATATATTTTCCATGCATTTTTTAGTAATGTGACCCAACATCTGATGCCATAGGTTGTTTTCTTCTTTAATAGTTAAGTAACAAATGTTCTCTTTACTGTCCATCTAGTACAAATTGTCATTTTTCTGCATCCTTTCATGAGATAATTCTTTGTCTTTATTTTTATAGTTCACCACTTTTGATTGAATGTCACTATAAGTCCTGAGTCATAGATTTGACTCACACTCAGGAGATTGTGACGCAAACCGTCCACAAAAAGAACTTTAGTTTTCTTAAGATCATTATTTTCCAGATCTATATTTCCAATATCTTTGGTCTTCAAAGAACCTTTATTATCAAACCTTAATATTTTTTCAACCCTTTTATTAACTTTATTCAATAAGTCTGAATTTCTCATCATATGTTATGATCATTCTCTATTAAGAATCCAAGTGTTACTGTTCTTTATGGCTTTAAGATCTATTTCTGTAAGGTTGTATTTCTCAATCTTCTTCTTTTCCTTCCATGAAACATTTTATTGATTGGAGGCTAATAATGGACTTTCCCATCCATTTTCCATGTGCATTGGTTTATCATACTTATATTTTTATTCTAGTGTAGAAAACATATTTGCAAGAGCAACTTTGTCTGGTTGGCGGGTATTGACTTTTTTCTGAGTTCGATAGGTAAAATTCTTGCCTTTCCTCTACCTACAATCAATAGATTTATGTCCATAGTTAGAGTAGTGAAAACAATATCCATAAAACCATTTCTTATATAAGATAAAGGATATTATTTTATTCTCCTTTGTTGACTTCCTGGCTCTTCCCCATTCAAATAGATCCTTGCCTCTTCACAGTATGACATGGTATGGCCCAGATAGCCACAGAATTAACATTTCATAAGAGGAAATGTCTTGTCACTTCTATTCATCCTCATGTCCCCTTCATTAATAATAGAATTTGACTGGCGATCATTTCTGGATACTTATGAATAATTTTCACATCTCCTTTCAGTTTTTTTTAGGGTTTCCTTGTTTGGACTTCATGTGACTTTGTGATATGTTCAGCTTTCTACTTCCCATTATTTTGTCTTATCTTATTTCCAGCCTTTGATATTTTAGCATCATAACCAAATCCACTTTTTCCTATGAATGTGGATATTTTATCATTCAAAGCCTTATCTACTCCTTTAGAACCACGCTTAGCTCTATTTAACATCTCATCATCTGAGAATATTCCAAACTGTATTTTATTTTTTGTGTCCTTTGAATTTGATTCACTTTCTAGTTTACTCTTTAGAGTAACAACTTGTTATTCAAGATCCTCAATTATCTTGGACTTCTCCTCAAATTTTTATGTAAGTTCATTGATGAAATTTTCTTGTTCTTAAATCCTGATCTTTAATTCTACTACATCTATGAGCTTTTAATAGTTTTTTAATGTTCTTTTACTACTTCTTTCAGTCGGTAAATTTCTGCTTCAAGTCGATCAACATATTTTGATGACTATTCCAGAACTTCTCTCCACTTTTTGTTTATGTTTCCTTGACTATAAAGATTTCCAAGATCATCCTTAAGTTCCAACTTGATATCAACATCAGTAATCAACTGATCATCTCTAGCTTTATCTTTTGATGGTTCTAACTTTTAAAATTTAGCCATCATATAATCTTGGGTTCCATATTTAAACTCTGGTTCTTCATCCTCAAAAAAATCATTATCATCATCTTATTTATTATAGAAAAAAATATTTCTCTATAATTTCTTTCAATATTTGAAGTCTCTCTTTTGGGAAAACCTTTTCTGAGGCTTCTATATGTTTACAGATTCACTTTCTTCATCATCAAAATTCATTGAGCATCGAGAGGCAATGCACAAAACTCTACCACAATTAAAATAGGTCATAGGTAACTTTCCTTCAAATCTCACTTTTCCTCTATTGAATTTATTAGAAAAGAGATAAATAAGTTCGTCTTCCTCATTATCTTCATCAATACTATATTTGGAAACCTCAATTTTTTTCATAGCTTTGAATTTTATTTCCTTGCTGACTTGAGTTGTTGTATCATCTTGTTTTACTCTCATTTTATAAGCCACCAGAATACTAAGCATATCATCCAGAGAAATTTTAGACAGATCCCTTTCCTCAAGGTTTGGAACTTTTGTATTGTATTGAGGTGGAATCATTCTCAAAATTTTCTTCACAATATCAATATCTTTGATTTCTTCACCAATTCCTCATATTTCTCCAACAACTTCAGTTATTCAATTAAAGAAATGGTTCATTTTCAGATCATCAAACTTATTGTGCAAAACTTGGGGTTTTGACTCCTTTACTTTGTTGTCACCTTTATATATATTTTCTAGTTTTTTCACATAGACTTGGTTGAATTTAAACTCATCACCTTCAGATTTATTTAATCAGATAGATCTATGGTAAGGGAATTCTGTTCTTTAGCATCTACATCAAGCATTTTCCTCTCTGTTTCAATCATAGACAGTCTTGTTGCATCAGTGACCCGAATCCCCTATGAAGTGTCAAAAATAACTTCCATTATAATGGATCTTAGATGAGATATCATATTATTCTTTCAAATTTGGAAGTTTCTTCCATCAGATAGGGGGATTCCCCTAACATTTACTTAATTCTCCATGACAACAATAGAGGATATATTTAACTCCAGCAACCAGTGGGCTCTGATACCACTTGTAGGACACTGGAACACCCTGAGAGGGGAGTAGTAAATCAGGGTGTCAAATTTTTCTTCTAAAGTGACAGATATTGTTCCCACATTGGTAGGAATCTATTAAACCTGTCTAATGGGAATGTGTAGAAAACAAACAATCACATACAAAGAGACAACACAACAATTTTACTTGGTTCACCACTAAGGGCTAGTATAAGAAGCATATGCTGACAGTGTGTCGGTTGTGCCTAAATTCACTAATATTCACTAGTTGTGGAATACATAATTTTAGACATATTCACTTTGTTCCAGGCACATTGCCTTTGCAAGATTTTAGGGATAGGACATTGTGTCCCTTGAAACACTTCTGTAGACTCCCCCTAACTCACTGCCTTGGGTGAATTCTTGCTCAGTTTATCGACTTGAAGGTTACTTCAATATATTGTCATTAAAGTATTTATCCATGACTATCAAGAGACTCTTATTTCACCTCATACCTGTATGTGAAGCTCCTTCCTGAAGCTCCCTACCTTCGCGAAGCTAACTGCCTTCATGGAACAAACTGCCTTCATGAAGCTCACTAATCCATCATGGAATACCTATTCATCATGAAGCACCCATTACACAGAATCATTGGCATCAGTCAAGACTCAACTAGTCTTTTCGCGATGCTCAATCTCGCATAGAAATCCAAATTCATGGAGCTCCCTACCTTCACAAAATCAGAGATATTTTGGATTTTATCCGATTATTTTTGTGTCAAATGAAGTAGGGGTATCCTTATATATATAGGATCAACCCTTTAAGAATCTACCATGCCTCTAGTGAATTTCACATTAACCTTCAAAAACATCTTTGTGGACATCCTCCATTCGTGAAGCTCCAGTGAGATTTGTCGTAGTCATGGAGATTACCGTCAACACATTGTGCATTCACGATGCTCCACTTCTCGTAGTCGCAAAGAACATTGTCAACTCATCACGCAATCTATAAGATCCCATTCATGAAACCTAATCTTTGAGAAACCCGTGACTTTACCATTTTTATGAAGATTTGATTCTAGAATTCAACCTTTTGCGATACTAGACTCTTCCTCCAGATTTTAAGACCAAAAAAATGGAAAACCCTGAGAAATGATGTCACCTTCAATACAGTAGTCATCTTGAATAGTAAGATTACTTTCATTGTGAACTACTTAATCATCCAAGTGTGTATTGACAATAAACATGAACCATACTCCATCTCTATCAAAGAACATCCTTGGTTCTAACAGAACTCACATCTTTAACCAATCAAAAATAGAAACATTCATCATGTGAAGTTCCCAGTCAGGATCCAAGTATCATTGAGAGGGGGAGGGGGTGAATCAGTGATATATTTTTCTTTTTAAGTTTCCCCTTTTTGAAACAACCTTCGCCTCCTGTTAAAGAGTTTCTTCTCTGCTGACCACACACAACCACAGGAACACAAGATTTACAAGGTTGACTACTCAACAAGAGTAGCTATATCCTTGGTATGGTACGGAAACAATCCAGTACCACACAATCCACTAGAAAACAATCCTTTGATGTGGAATACAATGAGTAGGATATACCCTTACACTCATGTAGCACTTTGAAAACAATCCAATAGTGTGTTTGATCCCTATTAGCACAAATAGGGTAATACAATGGATCAGTGCTTCTTAATAAGCTTACACAAATCAAATCTTTCAAATCAATTCTTCACTTTCCTACCGAGAAGCTGGTAGGAACCCCTGGAGCAAAACAGCTTGCACGCCCACTTCCACTTGTGTGCCCTATACTTGCGTGCCTACAACTTGTGTGCCTCTTCTTGCGCACTGCAACTTGTGCGCCCCAACTTGCACGACAAGAATTGCATGGTAGACTTGCGTGGTAGACTTGCGCGGCAGACTTGCACGGCAGACTTGTGCGGCAGACTTACACGGCAGACTTGCGTGGTAACACTTGCGTGGCAGACTTGCGCGGCAACACTTGCGCGGAATACTTGCGTGCCACACTACTTGTGCGCCTTATAAATAACCCTCAGCTTTCATTCCCAACTCTCTACTTGCGCACCCAGATCTCAAAAATAATTCTCAAGTATTGAGCCTTAAAAAATGAGGAGTCTAATCGTCTATTTATAGGCATTTTGGTGACTTGCGTGACCTAGACTTGCACGTCAATACTTGCGCGCCGCTCCTTCACTTCTACACCGCTCCATCACTTGCACGCCGCTTCATCACTTGTGCGCCCTTCCATCACTAGCGCAACACTTTCTTTCCTTTTTCATATTTTGATATGATGATGTTGGAATAGGACTTGCACGCCACTTCACTTGCACGTCAATACTTGCGTGCCACCACTTGCGCGTCAATACTTGCGCGCCACTTTCTTTCCTTTTCTATATTTTTGAAATAATTTTTTTTGAAATATGACTTGCACGCCCCTATAGCACTTGCGCGCCGACACTTGCATGCCGCCACTTGCCTTTTTCATTTTTGGATGGTATGATATTTGAAATCTGTTTTTCCAAAAACACTTATTTAATCTCTCTATCCTTCATACGGCTTGCACCACAAGTTCTCCAAACTTTTGATGATTGTAAAATACAAATCAGCAAAGCATCGTCTGATTTCTAATCCTTTTACAAAGTGAATTGATTTATCTTCTTTGACAACAAAAGACAACACTTTGTAACAGAAAACTATTCTTACTTCCTTATTCATCCAACTTGGTCCCAACAATCTCCCCCTTTGGATTTTGTTGTCAACCATGATTCATAAATCACTGAACTTTGTAAAATTTAAGCAATGGATTTCTTATCAATAATTCTAAGCCTACGTGAGCTAACTCATTATAGGAAACAAGAATTATTGACAGCCAAAACCATGCTGTCCAAAAACAGTGACTATGAAATCTCATGAGCGTACCTCCTCAGCCTTCGTCAAAAAATCTTTCAAGATTCTACTTCAGTATTTTTTAACATCATTCAAGCTTCTACTTCAGCATTCTTCACTTATTCAAATTTCCTGGAAAACAAAAAACATTGTTTCCTACAACCACTCCAACAAACAGTTAGAATAGTTCACACACATACATGATGGATTCACAACTTACCCAAAACTCCCCCTTTATGCATGAATCTATAAAGATAGATTTATGAAACAATTCTCCCCCTTGAAAACACTATCCTAGGGAAAGATGAGAGTGGGGACAGAAACACGTACCTTAACTTTGATGACAAGGAGGTTGGACACCCATGTTCAACCTCAATTTTGCAAATGGTTCCTTCAGTAACGGTTTTGTGAATATATCAGCAACTTGTTCAGATGTAGGAACATACTCCAGCCTCAATTCATTCTTCTCCACCTACTCTTTGATGAATTGGTACTTTATATCAATTTGTTTTGAATGAGAATGTTGTACTGGATTTCTTGTAAGATTTATTGCACTATGATTATCACAACCCAAGAGCAATGGTAGCTTTACTTCAACAAGTAGATCTTATAACCGATTCTTCATCCACATTAGTTGAGTTGCAGCTTGAGTAGCAGAAACATACTCAGCTTCAACTGTGCTAAGAGTTACTGAATTCTATTTCTTGGTATGCCAACTAACACAACTTTTCCCCAGAAAGAAAACTCTACCAGATGTGGATCTTCGATCATCAACATTTTCTGCCCAATAAGCATCAGAATACCCGAATAAATCAATATTTCCAGAGCCATCATACCTGATTCCAAAATTTCTTGTGCCTTTGATATATCTGAGAATTATTTTTCCAGTAATAAAATTTGATTATTTAGGATCACTCTGAAATCTTGAACATAAAGTGATAGCATAGACGATGTCGGGTCTTAAGGTAGTCAAATACAACAGACTTCCAATCAGCTTTCGAAACTCTTTCTGATCAACTTCCTTGCCTTCTCCATCTTTAGACAACTTGGTTCCCACTGAAATCGGTGTGGAAACTGGTTTCAAATTTTCCATGCCAAACTTCTTCAGAAGTTCCTTAGCATACTTTTCTTGAGATAGAAAAACGTGATTCTTCTTCTGTGAAATTTGTAGCCCAAGAAAGTACTTCATTTCTCCCAGCATGGACATCTCAAATAACTTCTTCATCTCCTCGGAAAATTTTTCACATGATCTTTCATCATTTCCAACAAATATAATATCATCGACATAAACAATAACAATCAGTGAAAAATCCTGACATTCCTTAATGTAGAGATTGATATCAACTCTCCCTTTCTTAAAGTTCATCTTCTTTAAGCAAGTATCTAATTTAGAATACCATGATCTTGGAGCCTATTTTAGCCCATATAAATCCTTCTTCAACCTGCACACATAACTTTCATCCTTTCCAATAACAAATCTACAAGGTTGATCAATGTAAACTTCTTTGTCAAGGTCACCATTCAAGAATGAGAATTTTACATCCATTTGAAAGATTTTGTAACCTCATTGTGCAGCAATAGCAAGAAAGATTCTGATTGTTTCTAATCTTGCCACCGGAGCAAAGGTTTCATCAAAATCAATGCCTTAAATTTGTGAATAACCTTTGCAAACCAATCTTGATTTGCTTCTTATTACTTTACCTTATTCATTCATCTTGTTCCAGAAAAGCCACTTTGTATCAATAATGTTCTTGTTGTCCAGCTTGGGTACAAGTTCCCAAGTATAATTCTTCTCTATATGATAAAGCTCTTCATTCATAGCATGAACCCATTCCAGATGCTCAAATGCTTCATTCACATCATTCAGTTCAACTTTTGAATAAAGAGAAGTATGTGATATAGCATTTGTTGTTCTTCTTGTTTGGACCCTCTGATTTTTTTCTCCAATAATGTTTTGAGCCTATACTTGATTCCTCAACCTATGATGAGTTGTTTGAACTCCATCCTCATCACTTGAGATCTCTGTGTAAGATTCCTCTTCTTGAGTAGGATTAACACAGTCTAAAGCATTATCAGAATTGTTAACAAAATCTTCTTTATCCTACTCGACTTTGACATCAACATATGACTGCTTTTCTTTCTCAGCATTTTAAACAACTTTTACATCTGAAGAATCAATAATTCTTCCTATTTCTTTATTGAGGCATCTATATCCTCTTCCTTCTAGAGCATAGCCAAGAAAAATTCCATCATCTCCTCTTTTCTCAAACTTTCCCAGGTTTCCACCTTTCTTCTTTATAATACATGGACTTCCAAAGACTCTCAAATGTTTCAGACTTGGATTTTTTCCATAGAACATTTCATATGGAGTCATATCTGAGTTTGTCCTATAGAAACACCGCTTCTAAATATACACAGAAGTGCTCATGGATTGCCTCCAATAATAATGAGAAAGACTATGTTCAAGTAACATAGTTCTCCCCATTTCCACCAGACTTCGATTCTTTCTTTTAGCCACCTCATTTTGTTGAGGTGTGTATGGTGAACTGAACTCATGCCGAATTCCATGTTTCTCAAGATAACTTTCAAACTCTTCATTCTTATACTCACCACCAATATCAGTTCTCAACTTCTTCACTGAATACTCACATTCCTTCTCTACTTTCCTTCTGAAACTCTTAAACATTGTTAGAGCATCTGACTTATGTCTCATGTACATAACACAAGTAATGCGAGTAAAGTCATCCGTGAAAGTAATAAAGTGATTATCTCCATTCGAAGATTTATTTCTCATTGGTCCACATATATCTGAGTGTATGAGTTCCAAGGGTCTTTTTGAGTGAATTTCAACTCTCTTGTGCATAGAATTAGTAATCTTCCCTTTCTCACAAATAGTGCAGCACCAATATCTTTCTCTTGATAAATCAGGCATATCCCGAATATTGTCTCGCTTTGATAACTTGAACATATTTCTATAACACATGTGCACTAGCCTTTTATGCCATAATTTATTTTCATCCACCACACTCATGTAACAAGAGTTCTTCACATCACCAACTTGGAATAGATTCCCTCTTGTACGTTGGCCTCTTGTAACTATATTTCCATCATTTTCACTTTTTACAACAAATCCTTCTTTTCTGAATATTACTTTGTTTCCCTCATCACAGAGTTGTGACACACTTAACAGGTTATGTTTCAACCCATCAACATATAGTGTTTTTCTGGATTTCATCTTTTCTTTTCCAATAATGGTTGATCCAATACCTTTGATCCTTGAGATTCATCATTTCTAAATGTCATCATTCCTTCTTTGAAGTCTTTCAGATTCTTCAGTAGCTTTAAGTCTCTTGTCATATGAGAGGAACATCCACTATCAATAATCCATGGATGTTCTCCTTTTGTATCTTTCAAAGAAGTTTCGACAACAAGAGCTTTTTGTTCTTCCTTTTCCTTCACTTTTTGTTGTGCTTCCTCTAATTTACTAGACAAGTCAATGTGTTCTGGCCAGACAATCATGCACTCTTTCTTTTCAAACTTATCAGACCTATCCCTTTTAGATTTTAAAAACTCTGGATTTTAAGAATTATTAAGAATCTTTTGTTGCTCTGGTAACACACTAAGGCAGCCCTTGGAAATATGTCCAGGTCAATCACATCTTTCACAAACAATTTCCAGTGATTGGAACCTATTCTCAACTTTCACACCAGTCTTCTTAGATATCTTCTAAAATTTATTTGGAGACTTTATATTTTGAATGTATTGACTCCCCCTCAATCCTTGTCTTTAAAAACTTGTGGAATAGTTGTAATGTTTTTTATTAAACCAACACATGTTTGTAGTGTGTCTGAATCCACCACAATACCAACAGTAACCATATAATGAATATTTACCTTTGAAACTTCTATACTGACCGGAGTTGTGAACATGCTTCTCAACAGCCATCTTAATAAAACTCTGCTAACCATCAACCTTTCTGTTTTCAATCGTAACTTTCTTTTTCAGCTCAGATTTCTATTCAAACTTATTAGTACCAAAAGTAGTAGAAATCTTTCTGGACACAGGATTTTTATGTACTTCTGATTTTTCAGCATTACTGACTTTGGCCACATACATAGTTGTTCCAACTTTGTTCTTATTAGAACCAGTTCCATATTTCCTCTCAACTTTTGAAGGTAAATTTTATGGACCCTTCATTGGATCATTCTTACTAGAACATTCACCAACTTCTGATATAGAATGTTTGAAACTGACATTCATTTCTTTAGATTTGGACAGTTTCTGTTGGAACAGTTCAAACTCTTCTTCTTTTTCTTTCAGCTTTACTTCAAGATGATCATTATGATTCTTTTCATTCTCAAGATAATTATTCAGATCATAAATCTCTTTTTGCATCTTGATTTTCACCTCAGGAAAAACTTGTTTATTGTTTAATGTGGAAATTTCATTTATCAACTTTTTTTTTCCTTCTCAAGCCTTCTGATCTTCCTTAAACATTCTTTCAACTATTCTTTCAGATGATATTCAAGTTGAGTTTCTTCTTCTTCAGAACTGTTTCTCCCATAATCTTCATTATTCACTACTGTAATAAAGGTATTCTCTCTAGCTTTCTCAGTAGATGATTTCTCAGATTCAGCTTCTCTATCTTCTTCTTCATCTCTAGATAAAAAGTTTCTTCTTTTTGATTTGAATAATTTTTTATCCTTACCCTTTGAAAAATATTTATCTTTGTCAGTTTGTTTCTTCCATGACCTTCTTGGCCATCTCTCATCATCATCATTGTCTTCTTCTTTATTCTTTTGAGGACAGTTAGCCACAAAGTGACCAACAGCTCCACATTCAAAACTTTTCAACGGAATTTTCCCTTTGTATTTCCTTATACCTCTTTTCACATTTTTAGAAAACAAGGACAAAATTTCATCAAAATTTTTACATACCTCATCTTCAGAATCAGATTCACCAGCATAATTTTCAATAATAGCCTTCTTTGACTTCTCTCTCTTTGAAGCCTTGAATGAAATTTCTCTATTTACTTTTGTTTTGGTCTTCATAGTCTTCTCCCTTCTCATTTCATAAGTAATGAGAGTGTTATGCAAGTCATCCAGAGATAATGTATCAGGGTCTCTATCTTCCAATGAAGACACTTTAGCATCAAATTTGTCTGGAAAACTTCTCAAGATCTTTTCAACAACTATAGAATCCTCCAACATTTCACCAAGACATCTGATTGTACTGACAATATCATTTATCCTGGTAAAGAAATCCCCAACAGATTCAGATTCTCCCATTTTCAAGTCTTCATACTTCAGTCTCCAGATTTGTAGTTTATCCTTCTTCACTTTTGTATTTCCTTCATAGATGTTCTTCAGGTTTTCCCAGATTCCTTTGGTTGTAGCAACACCTTTCACTCTTAAAAATTCACTCTCAGAAAGAGATGAAAGTAATGCATTTTTAGCTCTTCCATCATTCTCAAGATTATTCTTATCGACAGGAGTAAGAGGAACCTTGTCATCAATAGCAGGAAATCCATCCATTGTAGTTTCAAGAATTTCATATCCAAGAGACATAAGTTAAGTCATCATTCTGTCCTTCCAGATGTGATAGTTATTTCAATCAAAAATCAGAATCCCCTTACTATTCACGCAATTTAGATTCTCCATCACAACTTCTCTTCAACCACTTCAGCAAAGAATAAACGATGGGAAACTGTCCCTGTGATACCAATTGAAGTTCCCAGTCAGGATCCAAGTATCACTGAGAGGGGGAGGGGGTGAATCAGTGATATCTTTTTCTTTTTAAGTTTCCCCTTTTTGAAACAACCTTCGCCTCCTATTAAAGAGTTTCTTCTCTACTGAACACACACAACCACAGGAACACAAGATTTACAAGGTTCACTACTCAACAAGAGTAGCTACATCCTTGGTATGGTGCGAAAACAATCCAGTACCACACAATCCACTAGAAAACAATCCTTTGATGTGGAATACAACGAGTAGGATATACCCTTACACTCGTGTAGCACTTTGAAAACAATCCAATAGTGTGTGTGCTCCCTCTTAGCACAAATAGGGTAATACAATGGATCAGTGCTTCTTAATAAGCTTACACAAAATCAAATCTTTTAAAGAAATTCTTCACTTTCCTACCGAGAAGCTGGCAGGAACCCTTGGAGAAAAATAGCTTGCGCGCCCACTTCCACTTGCGCGCCCTATACTTGCGTGCCTACAACTTGCGTGCCTCTTCTTGCGCGCTGAAACTTGTGCGCCCCAACTTGCATGGCAAGACTTGCACGGCAGACTTGCGTGGCAGACTTGCACGGCAGACTTGCGCGGCAGACTTGCGCGGCAGACTTGCGCGGCAGACTTGCGCGGCAGACTTGCGCGGAAACACTTGCGCGACAGACTTATGTGGCAACACTTTCATGGAAGACTTGCGCGCCACACTACTTGCGCGCCTTATAAATAACCCTCATCTTAAGCGCCCAACTCTCAACTTTCACGCCCATAGCTCAAAAATAATTCTCAAGTATTGAGCCTTAAAAAATGAGGAGGTTAGTCGTCTATTTATAGGCATTTTGGTGACTTGCGTGACCTAGACTTGCGCATCAATACTTGTGCGCCGCTCCTTCACTTGCGCGTCGCTCCATCACTTGCGCGCCGCTCCATCACTTGCGCGCCACTCCATCACTTGTGTGCTGCTTCATCACTTGTGTTCCCTTCCATCACTAGTGCGACACTTTCTTTCCTTTGTCATATTTTGATATGATGATGTTGGAATAGGACTTGCGTGCCACTTCACTTGTGCGTCAATACTTGTGCGCCACCAATTGCGCGCCAATACTTGCGCGCCACTTTCTTTCCTTTGCCTTATTTCTGAAATAATGCTTTTTGAAATATGACTTGCGCGCCTCTACAGCACTTGCGCACCAACACTTGCGCGCCGCCACTTGCCTTTGTCATTTTTGGATGGTATGATATTTGAAATCTGTTTTTCCAAAAACACTTCTTTACTCTCTCTATCCTTCATACGGATTGCACCACAACTTCTCCAAACTTGTGATGATTTTAAAATACAAATCATCAAAACATCGTCTGATTTCTAATCCTTTTACAAAGTGAATTGATTTATCTTCTTTGACAACAAAAGACAACACTCTGTAACAGCAAACTATTCTTACTTCCTTATCCATCCAACTTGGTCCCAACATCATGAAGTTATTTGTTTTTATCTTTTCATGCATTTTAACGATTCTATGTGATCATTTACCTCCCACATAATGAAATAATTAATCATGCAAGGCAAAAATAAATAAATAATGGCATAATCATGAGATTTTTTCTATTGGTCGATCCATAAAGAAGATAATGGATTAACCAAGACCCTAGGGGGATACATTGATCATTCTCGACTTGTATTTTAGCGCCCATCAAACACTTGTGCATTAAACTTTCTTAGTTTCACGTTGGCTATCAACTCGAATTGTGTCATAGTGAACTCCTCTAATTTTTACAATATATACTCATAAGTAGGTGAGGAGAACTCAGGATGTGAGAATTACATTTAATCACTCAAATTTGGACATGTGGGACCTTATATATTTAAAGAGGAAGTGATGATTCACATATCATCAAAACTACAATAATTATTAAATTTTAAAACTCAAATGTAATAATTAAATTAAATAATTAAATATTCAAACATGCATGGGTCAGTCTCAACTCATGATTAGTCAATAATTAATAAAATTTCATAATAAAAATTAAAAATTCTAAAATTCACCTCAATGAAAATTTTAATGCATTAAAGTTACATTAAAAAAGTTTAATTAATTATCGATACATCTCGTGGAACTTCGAAAATTTTCATAAATTCAAAATATTTGAGATTTATTTTTTAATTTTTTTACATTTTGTAGGGTCTGTATAGACCCGAAACGGGCCCATTGAAGGACATACGGGCATGAGACGGGTCTACTGGGCTGGACGGGTTGGGTCTGGACCAACCCAACCGAGGTTGGGTGACCTAGCTGGGTGTTGGGTCAAGTGGGTGGGTTGCATGCCCCTTGTAGTGCACATATAGGTGGAGAAAAAAAGGCACCCTATGTGGGGCACCACATTTATAAAAAAAATATGAATACATAGTGCGTGCATGGGTGTTGTCTCCATCTATTCAGCCCCCCCCCCCCCCAATCAATGGGGGGTAAAAATTTAATGTGGGTGGTTGATACCACCTGTCACTTGTTTTTTTAGCAAAAACGATTGTTGTTTTTTTATTAATCTTATCTAGGCTGAGAGAAATGTGGTGTACTCTACACCCTATCAATGATTTGTGGCTAGCATTACGCACTGACCAACAAAAACTCCTAGTGATGCTCCCCTTCTTCCATATATATGTGTGTGGTCATTCAAACTCAGATTGATGCGTCATTAATGGTGTTGGGATTGTTTCGAATACCTCTTTCCAAATTATAGAAAATCTAATGGGAATTTTGACTTAATTAATTACATGTTCTCTTTAATAATATTGAAAGAACTGAGCATGAAACGAAAGCATGAAAACATATGTATTTTCAAATTTTTAACACTGATTTTATCAAAAATAATTTATTCAGTTTGGTAAAACCTGATTCATTCCAAGTATCTCATGTAATTCAATTTTAAGTATTAAAACAAAATAAAAATGGTACCTTTGTGGAATGTTGTGATCCCAGTGATATCCGCTCATATCTAGATCGCCATAACTTGAAGACACCAAACTAGATACCCTCTAGATCATCCACATGTGTACCAAAAATCCACAAACATTATGATCTGATTCCCAAGTTCTAGTGTGAAAGATCAAAAGCCTTACGATGCTTGTATGATCACCAGAAGATCGCGCGATTGATCCCTAAACATGGATCACTTAGTTCTTGATTTCTCTCTCTCTCTAGAATCTTGAGAGAAGGGAAAAGAAGCGAAAAACTCTCCAAATTAATGAAAATGGACACTCATACTATTCATGGCTACAAAATGATATTAAATTTAGGTTTAACTTACTAAAATTTCACTTAAGCCCCTAAATAATTTAAAACTCTTAAATCATCCCAAAGCACCAAGAATAACTATGTAAACATGTCATAGCTATCACGAATATTTCACTACACTGTAGTGACATAATTAAATGTCATGTAATAAACCATGATCCATTAAATTGGCTCATTCTTCTCGTAATTATTTAACAAACCTTAAGCATGTAACATTTGTTTGAAAAATAATATTTTCCCATATTCACTTATTTTTAATTAATTAAATTGTCAATACCTTGAGAAATAAATTCAATTATCATTATCATAAACTAGAAAAATATAATTGAATTAATTTATTTTGATTATTCAATTGTACATCCACTGGTGACCATACATAGGGCCCACTTCACCCTAAACTCCAACTCATATGAATTGGTGGAACCTATGAATACACTTTGTTTGTGACCCTCTAGGTCCTCATCTCAATAGTAGTGAATACAACTCACAAACCAAGAATGATATCTAGAAAAATATCATGGTCTTTGAAGAGATGAGGATGAGTCATAACTACGACTACCTCTTATGAATTCTTACTGAGAAATATAATCCATTTTTCAGGATATCTCATTAAACAGGTTGCATACTTCATGTCATTAACATATGTGCTTGATTTATATTTCTTTGACTTCCTAAAATGAACACGTCGACATTACACCATGACCATGGATTTATTAGACAGTTCCATTTACATCAAAAGGCCAAAGATATAAATTTCCATTAACTCGAAAGGGGAAATCCTTTATGGCTTATTCATTAATTTCATATCACTTGTGACACACCCAACATATCCAACCTTGTTGTGAGCATATGTCATCACGGTTTTCATTAATATATTTAAGTACATGGATCATGATATCCATTAATGATAATCTTAAGTCTGAGTACCAATACACATGTTCACATATAAAAATATCCAATGACACATAAAACATGTGGAATTCCTATAAGCGTTCGGTTCTCATAACCTCCTCTCTTTGAGATTATCAAGGAAGAATTTCATAAGAAGAAGTCTCATTGTCTTGAGCCCCTTACCTCTGATAGCTTGTGTCATATGTGCCCAGTCAAATGATTTCATTCGTCCATAGAACATATATTTAAGAATATCATCATAGCACTTTAAGATACACATCATAGCGGGGAACTGCTATGACCTTTGGATGTGAAAAATACTCTAAGTACATTATCAAATTAAATGTTATGTAGAAGAAAAATCATCACGAGATAAGATAGTTATTAATATTTAAGACCATGAATATACAAGTAATCAAAAGTATAAGTAATTGGTTCTAGGGAACCAACTCCAACACTTTAGGGGTCACACTTATCTTCGCTACTGACCTGGGTTGGGCTACATCATAATGATTGGTAAACCAAGCACCTATATTACATCGTAATGATTTTTGGATTATGAAATAGTTTTTGAAATGATACTATACATTTTCTGCATGAGGGTGAGATTGTCTATTGATGATGTACATTGTTTTCAAGAAGGGAAATTTACATATTGTTGAGACTACATTTTCCTCTTGAGGGGAATGTTACCTATTGATGTTGTACATTTTTTACTTGATGAATAATATACCTATTGATGATTGTACATTTTCTACCTAAGAGTAAGGGTACTATTTCTAAGAGAATGTTTACTACCTGAAGGAAAGGTTGCCTATTAATGTTGTGCATTTTACACTTGAGAGAGAGGTTACCTGTTAATGTTGTGCATTTTCTACAGGTTGAGGTAATCTAGTTGTACATTTTCTACTTGCGGGTGGAGTTACCTATTGATGATAATATAGTATGCACGTAAGGGTGGAGATACCTATTTATGAATTCTGAGCATGGATAGAAACATGTATTGTATTTCCATGTGGAAAAATATAATAGTTGACTCTCATAATGGTGTGGCATGGGTTATGTTTTATTTCAATTATTATATTTTCCTTCTTCTGATGGTGCGAGAGGAGTTGTATTACACTTCTATCTATGACGTGATAATGATTGGTCATTTTACATTACTATCATATGAATTTCATAGGTTCAAGGTTGGGTAGTTATGTCACTTGTCACATACATTTCATATGTATCCATTGTATCACATTCACTTGTCGAATACTACTACAAATTTCACCTTTGTCGGTGCTCAAAATGGGATTTTTCAGCATAAAATAGCACTAACAAGATAAACACCCTTAAAATCATGCATCCTTTATCAGTGCTAAAAAAAGCACTGATAAATGTCACCTTTATCGGTGCTTTTTTTTATCGCTAATAAAATTCAAAAAATAAATTTTTAAAAAAATTTGTTTACAAGAGGGCTTTGAAATCCCCCTTTATCAACACTCTCACACCATATTTTTCAGCGCTATGTGCCCCCCCCCCACCTCAAGCTAGAGGCCCCCACCCCCACCACCCTTTATCAGTGCACTTCTACACACCATCTTCAGCCCTGCTTGCATGCCTAGATTCGAACCTGGGACCTCTACCTTCATTGCACAACGAATTTACCACTGCTCCATCTAGATGTCTTTAATATTTTATAATATATATATTTATATATGTATATATATATATACATAATTATATTTTATTTATATATTTATTCATATAATTATATACATTTATATAACTTTTTTTAAATACATTTTTAAATATATGTTTAGATATATTTATATATAATTTTTTTATAATTTATTTATAAATATTTATTGTAAATGCGTTTATATAATATATTTTTGTAATATATTTAAATACATTTATCTTATGTACATTTATATTATATATTTAATGATAATAATATATTTATTAAAATACATTTATATGATGTATTTACACAATACTGACATACACACACATATTAACACACACGTACATATATTTATATCCCCCCCTCACACACACATATTTATATTTATATTTCAAACACACATATTTTTATATATATATACACACACTACATACGCAGACATATATATTTATATATTTATCTATATAGTTTGAATCACTATATTTTATATTATATAATTATAAATAATATTAAAAATAAATATATATTGTACTTATATAAATATATATATATATATATATATTGTTATATCATATTTATGAATATATAAATATGTATGTATAAAATATATATGCAAGGTACCCTTTATGTGTGTATTTATTTACATATATTAGAATACACACATAAATATGTATTCTTTTTATTAACACACACATTTATATATAAAAATTATATATACACTTGTATAAGTGTGTGTGTGTGTGTGTGTGTGTTTATTAATGCATTTTTATAAGGTAAAAAATGAATGATTTTTTATTTTAAATAAAATGAATGAAACATATTTATTTTCATATGGTTTATATATTTAGAAATAGATTTTTATGTAAGTATGTTTAAAAATGTATTTATAAAATTAATTTATTATATGCAAATATGTATAAATTTAATTATAAAAAACACTAAAATAAGAAAAAGGGTAAAATTTCAACAATGTAATATATATATTAATGTAAAAACTAATAATAAATTTAGTCTCTACTGAAAAAAGATAAGAAAACTCTCTCAAACGAGACTGAAATTTCATCAAATATTCAAAAAATAAGGTACCCGACAAAAAACACAGTTTTGGAGGTCTTTCAGATCTTTTTGACCTCGAAAAAACAATGATAGATCTTTTCGCAATCTTTTATTTGATATGTAATGGAGCTCAAACGCACAATCAGATCAAAAGTTATGATCGTTTGAAGTTCAACTCATGTTTTCAACTTATTTTATATATTAGATATTCGAGGGTACAATTACATGCAAACACATGCACTTCGCACCCGCATGTCGAACGAGCAGGTCATAGCTCCACCCCCCAGGCTAACCCACCCTATTCACCCCTTATTTATTATTATATGGCCCATGCATCCCTTTTATTATTACAAGGCTTGCAATCCCTCATTATATGTCCTAAAGACTCGTAATAATCATCCCTAGATCCATTGATGTCTATCAAGGTATACCCTTCAACCGCCACCATCGTGACCAGCCTCCATTGTTTGGGGATCAGCTTCCTTATCACTGTTGAGGTGGTCCTCCACCACACAAGTCTGCCCCTCAAAGGGTCATATTGATGGAGGACAGTTGCATAAGCAGCCTCTCAAAGTACGACGAAGGAACACGCCCGTGGTCGCATCGAGCCTCCATCATTGTCGACGCCACTGGTCCACCACCCTGCATCGCCCGCCGCATGGGTCTGTATGAAGATCACCGCCCACCTGTGCCTTGTCTGGTTTGTCATGATGCCCTCACCGTAGCATTAGTGCGTCTTTGCATCGCCGCCCAGATGATTTGTCAGAACCACCCATGCCATGTGTTGCCTCACTAATGTGTCCCGCCATTGGCAGCACCCGCCACTCCCTATGTCATGCCCATCTCAAGCCTGTTTATCGTCATCTACGGCTGCCACTTAGACGTTTAACTCTTGTGGTAGAAGGAATCTCATATCATCATGACGTCATCACCTGTCGTCACAGCTGCTACACCGACCCTAAATGCCACGACCTCCATGTCGTCTGCAATCCCTCATTATATGTCCCAAAGACCCGTACTAATCAACCATAAATCCCTTGATGTCCATCAAGGCATACCCTTCAACCGCCACCATCGTGACTAGCCTCCACCATCTGGGCATTAGCTTCCTCATCATTGTTGAGGTGGTCCTCCACTGCACAAGTCTGCCCCTCAAAGGGTCATACTGATGGAGGGCAGCTGCATAAGCAGCCTCTCAAAGTACGGCGAAGGAGCACACTCGTGGTCACATCGAGCCTCATCGTTGTCGACACCACTGGTCCACCACCTTGCATCACCCGCCACATGGGGCTGTATGAAGATGACCACCCACATGCGTCATGTCTGGTCTGTCATGTTGCCCTCATCGTAGCACTAGTGCGTATTTGCACCGCCGCCCAGATGATTTGTTAGAACTACCCTTGCCATGTGTTCCCTCGCCAATGCGTCCCGCCATTGACACCACCTGCCACTGCCTATGTCATGCCCATCTCGAGTTTGTTTGTCGTCATCTACAGCCGACACTTAGACATCGAACCCTTGTTGCAGAAGGAACCCCATATCATCATGACATAATCACCTATCATCATGATGTCATCACCTGTTGTCATAGCTGCTACACCAACCCCAAACACCACGACCTACATGGCGCCTCCACCGCTGCGTCCCACCCATCGACAACACTCGCCACTGCCTATGTCATGCCCATTTTGAGCGTGTTTGTTGTCATCTATGGCCACCACTTAGACATCAAAACCCTTGTTGAAGAAGGAACCCCATATCATCATGATGTCATCACCTATCATCATGACGTCGTCACATGCCGTCATAGCTGCTACACCAACCACAAATGCCCGACGTCCATGGCGCTCTCCGCCGCCTCTGTCGGAGAGCCTCGCCGCCATGGGGTCCCTCTTACTGCCAGTGTGAATGTCGACCCCCATAACCACCCCCATCGTTGAGGTGGGGGTCAAACAACATCCCACCGCCTTTGCAATTGCGAGGACCCACAATGCGTAGGACTCTAGGCACACAACCCCCCCCCCCCCCCACAAATTTAATCAGCCTGGTTGGAATACGCACCAGCTGAGATTTGAACCCTAGGTGCCTTGGATGCTATTGGGGCATATTGTACCACTTGGATACACCCCATATGCTGAACTTATTTTAAATTGTTTTATTAATTTAATCGAATTGTTTATTTAAATGACTATTAATCAATATTAGTTTGCAAAATTGTTAGTAAATAATAATTTTTAATTATTTTATAAACCATTTTTCATTAAATACCCCTGTATAATAGTATAGTTACATATTTAGTGTTATACAAGTCATATTTAATAACATATATTATATTTATATCAATATAAATATATGATTTTTAATCATATATAAACGACGAGGTTTATCAATGGCTATTTTAACGCCGATAAAAATGCTCTTTATCAGCGCTAATAAAACAATGACAATGATTTTATAAAAAAAAAATTAATCGATGATAAATATATGTTTTATCAACACTTTTAAGTAATGATGATAAAATCACTCTCTTTATCAACGTTTTTAATCAATGCTAAAAATTGTGCGTTTTGTATTAGTGAAATTTAGATCATGTGGTCCTGATCTAGATTGTGATTTCATGGTGATATTATAATTTTAATGCATAGAAAGCAAGTAATAGAAAAAGACATTCACACATCCATTTTAAATTAAACAGTGTTATTTAGAACATCTGTTGAGCTAATGTAATCAATGGAACCAATCGCTTTACCAATTGATGTTTTAAAAAACCCATCATTGAATTTCTAACGGGATATGGTCAGTACAAACCTCCAACACAACTCAGTATATTTATTCATGGATAAGGGAGGATTGAGATTGACTCCACCGCCAACCATGCCCGGATCCGCCCCGCGGCCGCCGTCACCATGAAATCGGGCAAGAACACCAAACTATCCAATGAATAGGATAAGATTAACCCTACTAGATCTCACCCTCCGTCTGTACACCGCAACCGTCGCCGGAGCTCCGCCGCCGTTTCGATTAATCCAACGCCTCCCGTGAAACGAACCCGGCGCCGGCAAATCGGGCAGCAGGGAGCCTTCACCAGCCACCGATCGATGCAAGCGCGTGGAACCTGTGCCGCAGCCGGGGAGGAGGCGGCACCACTCGCCGCCCTCGAAATCCGACAGGCAGACCGCGCACTCGCCGCCGGATCCGGGCACAGCGGCAGCGTGCCTGATGAGGGAAGCTTTCGCAGGTCCTCGCGGGAGTAGCCTGTAGGATCGAGGCCGTCGGCGCCGGATTGGTGGCGGCGGCGGCGGAGTGGGAGGGGAGCGCCGTTGGCGATGCAGAGGTGGACGAGGAGGAGGAGGACGGCGGCAAAGCCCACGAAGAGGAAAAAGCAGGCGTGACGAGGATCATGATGGCGGCCCGGAGGAAGAAGGAGAGGAGCCTGAGTGGGCTTCCCGGGAAGCGGGAGCGGCGAGGGCGAGCGAGGGGTGGACGGACAGGGAAGGGGGAGGGGATAGCGGCGGCAGTGGCAGCGGCAGCCGGCGGCGGGGTAGATCCAGCGCCTGCATGCTTTGCGACTGCGAGGATCGGAGGCAGGGGAGGGGGAGGAGGCAGGGGAGCGACGGGGAGGGGAGCGCCGGGGGGCTGCGATAAAAAGGCTCACGCGAAAAGGAAGGGTCGCCGACGGTTTGACGCGCCGGCAATGTTTGGTGAATATTAAGCAGATATTTTAAATAATAGTAATAATGAAGATCGAGCGTGCGTGGCGAAGATTGCCGGCCTTCTTAGAGGAGAGAAGGTTGTGGCCGGACTATATTGCCCCTTGGTATCATCCTTCCGTCTTTTGTTCCCTATCGCTAATCTTTCTTCTTCAATATTTACATATTTATAAATTTCACATCTTCAGTATACATTTACATTATGAAATTTTAGTATACATTTTCAATGAAAGTTCACTGTGAAAGTTATAAGTTAAATTCACAGCAGAAATTTTCATTCATTAGAGAAAAATTATACTTGGAATTTAGTTTTCAATGAAAATGGTAACAATTCACAGTGAAAGATCTATGAAATTGTTATATATATATATATATATTTATATTTATATGTGTGTGTGTGTATATTTAGTTATATATGTACACATTCATGCATACATGCATACAAAAACATTAAAACTGTTGGGACCACTTTGTGTGTAAGGTTGTATTTGTTGTCAATAGTTATCAATGAAGATCAAAATGAAAGAAATCAAGGACTCCAATGAAATGAAGGAATGAAAATTCAGACGATTATTGAACTGATCATAAGTTCAAATAACTTGTGTCAAAGGTGACACATTGTTTACAACAATGAAGAATGGTGAGATATCATCCATTTGAGAATGATTGAAGAAGAATGAGGATTTGAAGAAGACCATGCGATTCTTCATGATTGCATGTGAACCATGCAAGAGATTACTTGAAGAATAGAATCATATGATTTGCATGAAGTAGATAATGATGGTTGAAAAAGAAGAGAGAGTGTGGAAGGGCTTGGCATTCTGAGATGTGCATGCATTTTACATTGTATCTAAATCAAACGATAGTTTGCTGATTTGTATTTCACAAATATCATAAGTCAAGAGAACTTATGATGCAAGGCTTATGAAGGAAAGAGGGAGTAAAGGTGTTGTCAGTTATATACAGTTTTGATTGGAAGGAAATATGCTAGTAAAAGACAGGGAAGTTATAGTACTTTCCATGGAAACTTTGACGATGCTAAAGTCGATCTGTCGAAGGATATATATCACGATAGTGGAGTTTGTGATGAAACAAGAAGAGTTGTTGAAGAAGCCAAATCACAAAAAAGAAGCATGAAGGTTATAATAGAAACATATATTAAAGGTGACGTTGTTCTCCAGTGTTTGACAAATTTTTTGCCCTAAAAATCGAAAGATGAAAACATGTGTTTTTGGTAGAAAAAGTTGCGCGATAAATTCAAGGGGGTTTGAATAGTTGTGCACAGTTGATGTTTCAGGAATAGAACATCGAAATTTGGCAAAGGCATGGAGTGCACGAAAAATTGGGCAAAGTGCGCGAAAAATTGGGCAAATTGCACAAAAAAGGAGGTTGTGCGAAAGATTGGTTTTGCACGCAATATGAAATGTTGTTTACAATTTTGTGCGCAAGGGGTGTTTTGAGATCATAACGGAGAAAAATGGAAAAGACATGAAGTGCCCGAAAAACTCAAGAAAGTGCACGAAATATGATGTTGTGTGAAAGAGTTTTTACGCACATGAAGCGGGTTTTACGCACGAATTAGTGTTTTCACGTAGGGTTAAAAATGCTTATAAATACGAGGTGACTCCCTCTCATTGAAAGATGCTCGACATTTAAACAAATCCCGAGCTTTGACGCGTGGAAAAATTGAAGTATAGAGTGGTGCGCGAAAAGAAGAAGTGATGCATAGAAAATAAAGTGTTGCGCGAAAAAGGGAAGTTTTGCACGAAAAAGAATTGTGAGAAAATGCTTTTTCGCGCCAAAAGGTCTTTTTACGAGCAATGTTTGAATTTTACGCGCAAGACACCTAAAAGGGTGCGCAAAAAATTTGGGGATCTCGTAGCCCTTTAACAAGTGCTTAGCACTCTCGAAGCAACTTCGTGGAGAAGGAAGTACCGTGAACCATTCAGTTTTACAAAGAGAAGTAGTACCGCGCACACACGACTGGTGTTTAACACCCTCGTTGTGCTTTGCGAAGAGAAGAATAACAATAAGTGCAACTAAACTCAGATCTGCACAGAAAGGAGAAAGTATACCGATACACTTAGGTGTTGGAATTGGGAATTAAAGGAAGAGAAGAAGAAGAACATAGTGTGCACAACTGAAGATTTTGAATTATTTGGGGTAGTACAATTGTGATGATGCTTTGATGAGATGATCTTCATTGCTTGAACAGTCACATGGGATTTTGGGATTCTGACCAAGAAGAGAAGGAGATTTAGTGCATTCAGGTGTTGCACTAAAGGAAACGATTGAATACAAAAGAGCATCAATTCCAGACTCTGATGCAAGCAATGTCTCGTGCTAAACATGAGACAAAGATTTACATTCTTATCTGTTGAAGGGACCTTCACATCTATAAACTGAGTGAGACTTCACCCATGACAATGAGTCAGGGGGAGTCGACGGGAGTGACCTGAGGGAAGTAGTGAGCTATCCCTGAACAGTTAGATAGTGAGCCTGAGAGAGAGTGACTGTGCATGAACCTTTGTAATCCATAATTAGTAAAGAATAGTGGAATTAGATACGGCCGACAACCTGTCGGCGTATGCTCCTTAGACGTAGCCCTTAGCGGTGAACTAAGTAAAAAAGTGTTGTGCTGACCTTCTGCATGTGAATGTTTTAATTACTGCACATATCCATCATACAAGTTTAAACAAGTTCCTATCAACATGGAAACAAGATCCAATAAAATAGAGAAAAAGATGACATCATGATTTACCCCCCTTTCAGGGTGGTTTAGGGTCCTTCAAAAACAAATTGCAAATTTACATTTAAAATTTCAAATGAAAGTTTTTGGTGTATATTTGAATGAATATATTCATACATACAATATGTATATGTATAAATATTAATATACAATGTTACTTTTTGATGCATATTTACATTATGAAATTTCAGTATACATTTTCAATGAAAATTTATTCATTAGTGAAAATTTATACTTGGAATTTAGTTTTCAATGGAAATTGGAATAGCTCAGTGAAAAATCTATGAAAGTTTTTACTCATAATTTAATTTCCAATGAAAACTTTTAAAAATTTAATAGATATTTTCAATGAAAATGCTATGTCGAAATTTTCAATTTTCATTAAAATTTTATACTTGAAATTTAGTTTCCAATGCAAACTTCCAAAATACCAATGGAAATTTTCAATGAAAATCCACGATAACAAATTTAAATTAAGAGTGGGAATTTCTACTCGAAATTCAATTTTTAAAGAAAATATTCAAAGTTATATAGATATTTTCAATGAAAATTCAGTGGAATTTTGCTGTTACCGATGACAATTTATACTCAAAATTTAATTTTCATTGAAAATTTGAAAATTTCAATATAAAATTTCATTTAAAACTCATAGTGAAAATTCAAAGTGAAAAATTCTATTTCACAGTAAAAATGTCACACTATTTTCAATATAAGTTTGTAATATAAATTTTCAGTGAAATTTCACACTAGAAATTTGATTATCAAAATTCTTAAACAAATATCATTGGAAATCTACACCCGAAATTTAGTTACCAATGAAAACTTAAAACTCTTGTATAAAATTTCAATGAAAATTCACAGTGAACAATCTGGTTAACAATGAAAATTTATACTTGAAATTAATTACTAATGGAAACTTAAAAAACTCTTGTAAAGTTTTTCAATAAAAATTCACGGTGAAAAATCTGATTATTAGTGAAAATTTATACTCAAAATTTAGTTTCCAATGTAAACTTTCAAAACCTCAGTAGAAAATTTCGATGAAAATCCATAGTGAAAAACTCAAGTTACATGTGGAAATTTCTACCCGAAATCCACATTCTTTGGCAGCATGGAAACGTACAAGTTTCCTTGGGAGCGGGAGAGCTAAGTGCGCGCTCGATGTCCCGAGTTGTTTCCCTAGTTTTGTTTTTTGAGAACAAAAAGCTTGAAGAATGGAATAATGTAAAGACCCAGTTTTTGCCTAATAAGACTTTGAAATATTTCTATGAATATTTCTAGAGTTGGGTGTTGAGACGACGTGCAATTCCGAGGCCCGATGTGCCCAGAATTAATTTTATAAAAATATTAAGTGTTTTTATATTACGCGCACACGGTTAACTAAAGAAAATGATATATCTCTTAAACGGTTGATCGAATTGGAAATCCGAGACCACGGTTGGGTCCGGAACGTGGTGTTTCCCCTAGGCGTGATATAAAATAAGTCGATGTGGGACGTTTGGACTCCTCGCTCGTTGGCGGTGTGTTAAATGGATAAATTAAATTATTAAATTATTCATTTAATAGCTCAAACCCGAATAACTCATGGACAAGAGCTCATATGAGAAATCCAAGACCACCGATGATCTCGAAACGTAGGTTTTACCCTAGGTAGGGTATAATATTTGTCGGCGTCGGGTGTTTGACTTATACGCCATCGTGGGAAAATAATTAAATAAGTAAATATTATTTATTTAATTATTTGATTAATTATAAATTATTTGTTTAGAGGGTTTGGCCTCATAACCCTTTGGTATGACTCCTTTTCTTATGCTCTCCTCTCCCTCTCAGTGGCAAACGAGGAACAACGAAGACCGAGCGATAAGACTTCGGATCCAGGCGGATCAAAGCGCGACTAGCGCAACGGATCTTGACGAACACGTTCTTCAGTAACTATCGATCCAATCGATAGGTAGTACTTTTCTTTGTGTATTTCTTATCCGATTGAATTTCCATGACAAACGCGAATTAAATTTGTTAGAATGATTTAATTGGCGGATCGAACAAAAAAATTGGTTGAAGCAGCTAGCGGCAGCCGGTCCGAGGTCGGTGGACCGGGGTCGAGCGGTGGTTCGGGTGATGGCGTGCGGCGGCTCGCAGCGGCAGCTCAGGCCAGGACGGTCGAGTGGCAAGCCGAGGTGGCTTCAGGCGGTGTGGCAAGCTTGAGGCGCAGCGGCGCGGCAGGACAGAGGTGCAGCGGCACAGCTAGCCGGAGGCGGCGGCATCAGTTCTGTCGTGCGGAAGAATCCTAGGTGGTAGGGTTTGCAAGTTGGAGTCGCTAATTGGGAAGAATAAGATTGGTAAGAGAAACTAAATCATAATAACAATAATATTAAAATTTAAAGCGATAAGATAAAGAAATCTGATGGATGGGATGATGGGCACCAAATTGGAAAAAAATAAGGGGTTTGAAAATAATAATATTATAGTACAATAAAATATTATTATTATTTGTTTTGGGTCACAAAACATTAATTCTGATGTAAGTCCCTCATATGATATCTGATTAACAAACAGGCAGTGGCAGCGTGATCCTGGAATCAAGATGGTCAATTCAAGACCAATATTAGATACCTTTTTCTGGTTCATAGCTCGGGTCTCCGAAACACCCAATAATAATAATAATGATATTATTACGAGATCTTCTATCTGACATATATTCCTTATACGGTGTCAAAATGACGAACCGTCTGAGACGCTGCGACCCTGAAATTAAGACAGATGTTTTAATACCAATTTCAGATATTTAAATTGAGATTGAGGTGTGGGTCCCACGAGACTTTGTTCACGCATGTTACGGTGAAATGCATCTTTTTCACCGAGTATCCGTTTTGGAAAATGGGCAGTCCATCTCATGTGTTTTTTTGTGAGGATCACAATGACGTGATCCATACAATTTGTTTCGGGACCAAGGTGTGTGCCCCATGTGATGTCATTCAAGCGCAATGTGGTGATATATGACTCTTCCATCAGATGACCATTCAGGGTGAACGAAGGGTTGACCTTGTGCGTTTTTCTCCAAGGATAGCAACGGTGTGATCCGTTTGATTATCTGGTGCACAAAAAATTTGGGGATCTCGTAGGCCTTTAACAAGTGCTTAGCACTCTCAAAGCAACTTCGTGGAGAAGGAAGTACCGTGAACCATTCAGTTTTGCAAAGAGAAGTAGTATCGCGCACACACGACTGGTGTTTAACACCCTCGTTGTGCTTTGCGAAGAGAAGAATAACAATAAGTGCAACTAAACTTAGATCTGTACAGAAAGGAGGAAGTATACTGATACACTTAGGTGTTGGAATTGGGAATTAAAGGAAGAGAAGAAGACGAACATAGTGTGCCCAACTGAAGATTTTGAATTATTTGGGGTAGTACAATTGTGATGATGCTTTGATGAGATGATCTTCATTGCTTGAACAGTCACATGGGATTTTGGGATTCTGACCAAGAAGAGAAGGAGATTTAGTGCATTCAGTTGTTGCACTAAAAGAAACGATCGAATACAAAAGAGCATCAATTCCGGACTCTGATGCAAGCAATGTCTCGTGCTGAACAGGAGACAAAGATTTACATTCTTATCTGTTGAATGGACTTTCACATCTATAAACTGAGTGAGACTTCACCCATGACAGTGAGCCAGGGGGAGTCGACGGGAGTGACCTGAGGGAAGTAGTGAGCTATCCCTGAACAGTTAGATAGTGAGCCTGAGAAAGAGTGACTGTTCCTGAACCTTTGTAATCCACAACTAGTAAAGAATAGTGGAATTAGGTACGGCCGACAACCTGTCGGCGTATGCTCCTTGGACGTAGCCCTTAGTGGCGAACCAAGTAAAAAAGTGTTGTGCTGACCTTCTGCATGTGAATGTTTTAATTACTGCACATATCCATCATACAGGTTTAAACAAGTTCCTACCAACATGGAAACAAGATCCAATAAAGTAGAGAAAAAGATGACATCATGATTTACCCCCCTTTCAGGGTGGTTTAGGGTCCTTCAAAAACAAATTGAAAATTTACATTTAAAATTTCAAATGAAAGTTTTTGGTGTATATTTGAATGAATATATTCATACATACAATATGTATATGTATAAATATGAATATACAATGTTACTTTTCGAAGAATATTTACATTATGAAATTTCATTATACATTTTCAATGAAAATCTATTCATTAGTGAAAATTTATACTTGGAATTTAGTTTTCAATGGAAATTGGAATAGCTCAGTGAAAAATCTATGAAAGTTTTTACTCATAATTTAATTTCCAATGAAAAATTTTAAAATTTTAATAGATATTTTCAATGAAAATGCCATGTCGAAATTTTCAATTTTCATTAAAATTTTATACTTGAAATTTAGTTTCCAATGAAAACTTCCAAAATACCAATGGAAATTTCCAATGAAAATCCACGATAAAAAATTTAAATTAAGAGTGGGAATTTCTACTTGAAATTCAATTTTTAAAGAAAATATTCAAAGTTATATAGATATTTTCAATGAAAATTCAGTGGAATTTTGCTGTTACCGGTGAAAATTTATACTCAAAATTTAATTTTCATTGAAAATTTGAAAATTTCAATATAAAATTTCATTTAAAACTCATAGTGAAAATTCAAAGTGAAAAATTCTATTTCACAGTAAAAATGTCACACTATTTTCAATATAAGTTTGTAATATAAATTTTCAGTGAAATTTCACACTAGAAATTTGATTATCAAAATTCTTAAACAAATATCATTGGAAATCTACACCCGAAATTTAGTTACCAATGAAAACTTAAAACTCTTGTATAAAATTTCAATGAAAATTCACAGTGAAAAATCTGGTTAACAATGAAAATTTATACTTGGAATTAATTACTAATGGAAACTTAAAAAACTCTTGTAAAGTTTTTCAATAAAAATTCACGGTGAAAAATCTGATTATTAGTGAAAATTTATACTCAAAATTTAGTTTCCTATGTAAACTTTCAAAACCTCAGTAGAAAATTTCGATGAAAATCCATATTGAAAAACTCAAGTTACATGTGGAAATTTCTACCTGAAATCCACATTCTTTGGCAGCATGGAAACGTACAGGTTTCCTTCGGAGCGGGAGAGCTAAGTGCGCGCTCGATGTCCCGAGTTGTTTCCCTAGTTTTGTTTTTTGAGAACAAAAATCTTGAAGAATGGAATAATGTAAAGACCCAGTTTTTGCCTAATAAGACTTTGAAATATTTCTATGAATATTTCTAGAGCTGGGTGCTAAGACGACGTGCAATTCCGAGGCCCGATGTGCCCAGAATTAATTTTATAAAAATATTAAGTGTTTTTATATTACGCGCACACGGTTAACTAAATAAAATGAGATATCTCTTAAACGGTTGATCGAATTGGAAATCCGAGACCACGGTTGGGTCCGGAACGCGGTGTTTCCCCTAGGCGCGATATAAAATAAGTCAGTGCGGGACGTTCGGACCCCTCGCTCGTTGGCAGTGTGTTAAATGGATAAATTAAATTATTAAATTATTCTTTTAATAGCTCAAACCCGAATAACTCATGGACAAGATCTCATATGAGAAATCTAAGACCATCGATGATCTCGAAACGTAGGTTTTACCTTAGGCAGAGTACAATCTTTGTCGGCGTTGGGTGTTTGGCTTATGCGCCATCGTGGGAAAATAATTAAATAAGTAAATATTATTTATTTAATTATTTGATTAATTATAAATTATTTGTTTAGAGGGTTTGGCCTCATAACCCTTTGGTATGAATCCTTTTCGTATGCTCTCCTCTCCCCCTCAGTGGCAAACGAGGAACAACGAAGAACGAGCGATAAGACTTCAGATCCAGGCGGATCAAAGCGCGACTAGTGCAACGGATCTTGACGAACACGTTCTTCACTAACGATCGATCCAATCGGTAGGTAGTACTTTTCTTTGTGTATTTCTTATCTGATTGAATTTTCATGACAAACGCGAATTAAATTTGTTAGAATGATTTAATTGGCGGATCGAACAAAAAAATTGGTTGAAGCAGCTAGCGGCAGCCGGTCCGAGGTCGGTGGACCGGGGTCGAGCGGTGGTTCGGGTGATGGCGTGCGGCGGCTCGCAGCGGCAGCTCAGGCCAGGACGGTCGAGTGGCAAGCCTAGGTGGCTTTAGGAGGTGTGGCAAGCTTGAGGTGCAGCGGCGTGGCAGGACAGAGGCGCAGCGACACAGCTAGTCGGAGGCGGCGACAGCGGTTCTGTCGTGCGGAAGAAGGCTAGGTGGTAGGGTTTGCAAGTTGGAGTCGCTAATTGGGGAAGAATAAGATTGGTGAGAGAAACTAAATCATAATAACAATAATATTAAAATTTAAAGCGATAAGATAAAGAAATCTGATGGATAGGATGATGGGCACCAAATTGGAAAAAAATAAGGGGTTTGAAAATAATAATATTATAGTACAATAAAATATTATTATTATTTGTTTTGGGTTACAAAACATTAATTCTGATGTAAGTCCCTCATATGATATCTGATGCGTGATCCTGGAATCAAGACGGTCAATTCAAGACTAATATTAGATACCTTTTTCTGGTTCATAGCTCGGGTCTCCGAAACACCCAATAATAATAATAATATTATTATTACGGGATCTTCTATCCGACATATCTTCCTTATACGGTGTCAAAATGATGAATCGTCTGAGACACTGCGACCCTGAAATTAAGACGTATGTTTTAATACCAATTTCAGATATTTAAATTGAGATTGAGGTGTGGGCCCCACGAGACTTTGTTCACACATGTTACGGTGAAATGCATCTTTTTCACCGGGTATCCGTTTTGGAAAATGGGCAGTCCATATCATGTGTTTTTTTGTGTGGATCACAATGACGTGATCCGTACAATTTGTTTCGGGAACAAGGTGTGTGCCCCATGTGATGTCATTCAAGCGCAATGCGGTGATATATGACTCTTCCATCAGATGACCATTCAGGGTGAACGAAGGGTTGACCTTGTGCGTTTTTCTCCAAGGATAGCAACGGTGTGATCCGTTTGATTATCTGGTTCTATTTGAGGTGGCTTGTGAGTAAAAGCATGTTTTCTCCCTTTTGTTTAACAACGAGCAATGCACGCTCGTCAACTTTTTGGTTGGAGATATCATGTACTCTGGGAGTACGCTAGCACGCCTAAGGGTACTTGATTTGCAGTTTAGTACCCAAGTATGGAAAGGTACATGGTCAGGCGAAGAGGCAGGGCCACATGACGTGTGGGCCCTACATGCACTGCGTACCACATTATGAATCTTCTATCTCTCGTATCTCCTTCTTTTGAACTCGGACTTTGGAATATGAGTAGCCTATCCTGAGTGTTTTTTTTCACGTAGAATGCGATGGTGCCTTCCGTAGTGGCTTCTGGGATACGATGCAAGACGTTCTGGAGGTGACGCATATCCGGGGTAGCACACGGTGACTGCAACAGCGTGTTTTTCTGAGAGGTACCATCCAGCATGGATGATCAAAGTTCCTCGATGCATTTCCGAGGGGTACCATCCAGCGGGGATGATCAAAGTTCCTTGATGCTTTTCCAAGGTGTACCATCCAACAGGGATGATCAGAGTTCCTCGATGCTTTTTTTCCGAGAGGTACCATCCATGTAGAGACCCGAAGCTTGATGTACATGGACATTACATTACTTTAGCAGAATACTTAATACATAACAAAAACAGACACACAAGGATCGTAATAGTTTAGTGTCTTTGGAAACTTGGAATATAATCTTCTAATCATGGTGAAAGATCTTCAACATCTCCCTTAAGATCTTCCCCTTTTTGTTTTCTTACCTAAAACCTTTATTTAAATCCTGAGGAAAAGAAAACATATAAAGGGTGAGCTCAAATGATTAGTAAGGGTAAGCATGGATAAAATAAAACAAATCATATACATTTGAACTTCAAAACATGAACATAATATTTAAACATCAGAATCTTGAGCAATGACATAAATCATGGAAGTACGTAAGACATAGATCATAAAGAAACATTAATCATGATAAAATAGCATGATAATTAAACATGTAACTATGACAAACCATTAAAAACACGATATGATTTCCATAGTAGCCAAGACATTGCTGCCAAGACCATCTTAGTGGACAAAGTCCCTTTCTGAATCGAGTTCACTCCTCGTTCCAGTCCTGTATTACTGAATCGGTTTAACTTGCCGTTCCAGCCATGTCTATCTCATGAGATATAAATCTTTACCCAATACATTGGAGGGAGATATAGGTCCCACCCATCTCATAATGATACCATTCTTATGTGTGCCACAAAATCAAAAAAAAAAATCATACATCATTACATAACCCATGTAATAAAAATGGGATTCTTAAACATCATGACATCATAAAACAATTCATATAAGATAAAGGAATTCATAAAAATAATTCCATCACAACATAATCAAATCAATGTAATAATAGGGATAGAAACATAACCCTATATTATCTTAGATGGAAAATAATTTTGATAAAACACTTGAACTCCATTCTTGAGGAAAATATCCTTTCTCCTTTAAAATCATTTTCTTTTCACAAAATTCCATGCAATTTTAAAAGATAAGGGTTTTGTTGAAAATAATCATGCAATCCTGTAGAGGAAGCTTCTTGAAAATGAGGCGTTATGAAATCGTAAAAATCCGTTCACGCCGTATAAGTTAAAAATAACATTCTCCTCGTACTTTTGTCAGAAAAGTCAAAAAGTACCTTATATGGTAACCAAAGGAAAGATTCCATTCATACAATGTGGTAAAAAGTCAATAAAGGATAAAAATGACTTTAAACATTCATGGAAGAATAGTAAACATTTTATGAAAACATTTTTAGAAAACATGGTCATGGATGATAAATGTAACCCCAGTAAATATTTACGTATAAGTAATCTCAAATAAAAATGAGATTGAAAATTTATCCCTTACCTTAGGTCCGATATGCTTCGTACGTATCCGAACCTCCTGTATAATGATTTAAATAATGTCATTGACTTATTACAGAATCATATTCATTTTTATGATATCATATATGTTTCACTTATGACTTTATATTACCCGTTCTTTTGTAAATTCCATGTTAAAGCAGCGTTTTGGGTAAAATCATTTCATTTATCGTATGTGTTTCGACTTGTCGTTCTTGATATTATTACTTATATCATGATTTACATAATTCCAGAATGTAAAACATGATTTATATATAATATATATTCATCATATATATATATATATATTATAGATCGATAAAAGGAATGAAATACACCGTTCATGGAGACGGTAGGCCGTACGTACGCATGAACGCTGTTTTCGTTTCCTTATTGAATTGAATGAAACTAAATAGATGAAATACACATATATATACATAAATCCAGTAGAATTATTATTTCATATATTTCATTATTATTCATTATATAAACTTTATGATCATTCATGTATGGTTAACATGGAGAATGAATCTCATCGCGTCGTGGAGACGATAGTCCGTACGTACGCACGAGCGATGATATTGTTCCCATAATTATTGAATATAATTGGAGTGGATGGTATAATATATAAGAATCAGTATGATTTTATAATAACCATATATAGTTATTCTTTACACCATTATAACCATCCATGTAAGGTGTTGGTGGAAAAACAGATTTCGCCAGGGCGTGGAGACGGTATTCCGTATGTACGCACGCGTGGTGATTTCATTTTCCGTAGGATGGATAAATGGTGAAATAGGGTTGTTTCATACTTATAATAACATATAAATATATGAGTTATACTGATGTTATTACTTCATAATGAAACAACTAAAGAAGAAGAAGTGGAAGAAGAAAGAGAGTTGAAAGAATCGGTAACAGACATTACCTCTTCTTTGAAGCGCCTCTTTGAGACCTCCTCTTAGGGCACTAAAATTGGTCTTTAAAGAAGACCAGAACCTTTAGGATGTTTCTATGGAAGTGAAGAAGAGAATTTTGCAGAGGTTTTCCAAGATTGAAGGCTCAAAGTGGTGTGAGGAAGAGAGGGAGGAGGTGCCCTTTTATAAGGGAGGAGAGGGGCACCTTTGGAAAAACTAAAAATATTATTTTATTATAAAGTCATATTCGGTTTTTAATAGCTTAAAATTGAGTTATTTCGAAGATAATGTGGGGATGGGTCGAAATAATCCCATCCAATAGAATTTAGACAAGTTTAGGTTTCTATTTTAACCTTATCATTTAGATTTAACCTTAAGTTAAATAATTTTACTTTTACCATGTCTTCTTGTTTTCTTACACTATAAGGTTAATAAACTTACTATAACAAGACAAACGAACCCCAAGTTGTTTATTATTAATATATATAACATTATATAAGTCATTTGGCCGAACCTTAGATTTTTATGAATAAAATAACAATTAATAATATAATATTTGTTTTAAAAACTATTTTATGTCAATTTTGACACTATTTGGTAATTGATTTTTGTGAAAATCATAACAGAATGATTAGTTCTAAAAAAGTTAACTAAATCAATACTAACATGTCATATTAACCTAGAAAATTAGTGTAATTTATAAAAAGTCTCAAATTACATTTATTTGGGTATTTATAACATCAATTATGTCAATATTTCATTAATAAGATAATTAGTGCATCATCTTTGTGTCATAAATAAATTAAATTATTTAATGTCTAAAAATTATAAATAAAATACCATTATGTATGAAATAGTTTTATCTTTCTAATGAATATTTATAGTCGAATTTATCTTATGTATAACCCTATATTAAAAATTATTTACTTATTAAACTTTGATTTTAACTATTTTAACCCTTCTTTAAATAAATTAATATTAAATGTCCTAATCTAATCCAAGTGGGCCTAAATGGTCATATTTTATTCCTAAGGTTGTTTTTGGTCGAATTACACTTATCCAATAGAATTAGTACATGTGTTAGGGTAATAATAATATCATTTTTACCCTTAATTATCCTATTTACTTTTAACCGTGGTAAATAAAAGTAAAAAGTCACTATTCACCAAAAAATATTTTCATCTCATTGAACCACATTTTAGTCCTTGATATTAACCGTGTCTCTCAGATTTTCGAAATTCTACTCACAGAAGCGGTAAAATTAAGTTTTATGAAAAATTCAGTTTTTTAACTACCGCTTAGTGGTTTCACTATTCATAAAAAAAATGAAAGTTTCCAGAAAAATACCAAAAATTAGGTCTAAGCTAGATTTGATATTATGAATTCAAAAATGATGTCTATTTTACCAAATTCAAAACATAATATTTTCATTAATTAATTTAAAAATTAATTCCCGTCGTCAAAACAAATAGCATGTTTTTAAGAAACAATAACTATCAAAAGATTGATACTTGTTTATATCCAATTTCAAAGTGAAATTAATTACAATGACCAAAATTAGATTAAATGGTAAAAATATATTCTAATTAAACTTTAAAACAAATTAAAAATATAATCTAACCATATAAATTATTGCGATGAAAAAAGTTGTTTTTAATTAAAATATAGCGTGTTTTTACTATTCATTAAAATATGAAAGTTATCAGAATAATATGAAAAATTTATCCAAAGTAAATTTTTATATCCTGATTACAAAGAAGAATTTTATTTTGTCAAATTGAACTTATAGACATGTCAAAAACAAGATTTAAGGTGGGTCTGCCATCAAAAGGCGGCAAAACTACATTTTTTGAAAAATACTTATTTTACTCAAAAAATTGATTTTGTTCTCATACCATGTTCTAGAAAATGTGTAATATGAATAATAATGTTATAAAATTAAAAATGTAGTTGATACTATTCATAACGGCTAGTTCATAATAATATTATAACCATATATCGTTGTTTAGTGAAACCTGGTATTGCGTACAACACACGCTATCGAGGAAAGTCGCGATTGCGTGTAATGCAAACCAAGTCAGGGTTGCGTGTTGTGCAAGACTCCTCCGTTGTTTCGTATAACAGAATCCAACCATATTTCATTTATACATTGAATATATATATATTTATATATATACACTCAATGTTTCGTAGAATAACTACTATCAAAATTGTGTGTAACATGATCCAAGAATAGTGTTGTGTATACTGCAAGCTCATACGGTGTTGCGTGTAGCGCAAGGTAATCTTGTTGTAGCATACAACACAAGACATCAATGATATTAAAAGAATATTTTTCATAAAATCTCGGGGTGTTACAATCCAACAGGGATGATCAGAGTTCCTCGATGCTTTTTTGAGACGTACCATCCACTGAGGATGATAAGAGTTCCTCGATGCTTTTCCGAGGGGTACCATCTAGCGAGGATGATCAAAATTCCTTGATGCTTTTCCGAGGGGTACCATCCAATGAGGATGATCCGAGTTCCTCAATGTTTTTTCGAGACGTACCATCCATCAGGCATGATCAGAGTTCCTCGATGCTTTTTTGAAGGGTACCATCCAACATGGATGATCAGAGTTCCTCAATGCTTTTCCAAGATGTACCATCCAGTAGGGATGATCAAAGTTCCTCGATACTTTTTCCAAGAGGTGTCATTCATCAGAGATGATCAGAGTCCCTCGATGCTTTTTGCGAGAGGTTCCATCTAGTAGGGATGATCAGAGTTCCTTGATACTTTTTTTGAGTGGTATAATCCAACAGGGATGAACAATGCTCCTCAGTGATTTCTGAGAGGTACCATCCAAAAGGGATGACCAGTGTTCCTCAGTGCTTTTTGAGACGTACCATCCAGCAGGGATGACTAGTGCAGTTCCGGGCTGACCCTCCCACCAGGCTGGGTAGAGTAGTCTCCAAGGAGATACCAGGCTAACCTAGAGGGTAGTCCCTAAATAGATACTGGGTCGATCCAAAGCGTAGTCCTCGAGGAGATACCGGGCTGACCCAGAGTGTAGTCCCCGAGGAGATACTGGGCTAACCCTCCCGCCAAGCTGGGTAGAGTAGTCCCTGAGGAGATACCAGACTGACCCAAAGTGTGGTCCCTGATGAGATATCGAGCTGACTATCCCACCAGGATAGGTAGAGTAGTCCCCAAGGAGATATCGAGATGACCCAGAGTGTAGTCCCTGAGGAGATATTGGGTTGACCCTCCTAGCGGGTCAGGTAGCGTAGTCCTTGATGGTTCAGAGAAGACCCTCGACCGTGCGACATGGTGGCAAGGTATGGTTCAACTTACCTAAGGACCCACAAGGAAGAGGGGCACTTTCCCCACTGATAAGCGTTCTTGTGACACAACCTAAAACCATGCGGGTGAGTCAGTGTCACCCAAAGTGGATAGTATCGAAGTGCAGTGATTTGTTCCCCTTTGACTTGTGCCTCCTAGGTAGATGCGACGAGATGCAGGGCATCATAGATGGTTTCACTTGGAACGGTTGGATACTCCCCTTCCAGGAGAGGTGAAGATGCACGAGGTATGCCACATGCTTTTTGTGTCTAGCTTCTCGTGGTTGGACGAGTCCACTCTCCTACTATAGGTAGCGAAGATTCAATGGAGAGTTCATCTTCTCACTATTTTGAGCTCCTTATGTTTGGATGAGTTTACTTTCACTCTCTTGTTGGGTTGAGTTGTACTCCTATTCACTTTTACTATACCTTGTTCCCATATTGGTCTTCTTCTATTACATCTCTTACTGCTCCCCTCTTTAGTACCTCTCTTGCTGCTCCCTCGAGCCTTCGGGTCATCCTACCAAGTATTCTTATACTTACCCATGCTTGGGCTTTGCATGCATTTGGTGTGCCCTTATAGGCGACAAAAAATTTGATCATGATATGAGAGGAGCTAAGGGATTTAGGGTTCTTGGACCGTGTGTGGTGGTCGTAGCTTGGGATTAAGGAGTGAGACTCTTCCAGCTGTTTTACTTTTTCACCTGTTGCTGGGTTGTGGCACTTTTCAAGTTGGGTGTGTATTTTGCCCCTTTCCCTTTAAAATTTACTTTTCTTGTGCTTGTACTATTTAGAGGTCGATGCATATATGTTTGGTTTCCCTTTTTTTAGCAGTGTTGTATCATGCTTTTTTTTCTCTGCACTTTTGCAATGAGTTGGTTGCGTGTGTGTGTATAGTTTATTAGGCAAAGGCCTACCCTAGTTTGTTGTGCCTTCGACACTAGTCACCAGCCCCTAGCCTATAGAGGTGGGCTTGGTGTAGTTGCAGCTTGAGCCTTGGTACAGGTTGGGTTGTGACAAAGTGGTATCAAAGATGGTTCAACCCTTGGTATGTTGTTCAGACATTTCCCTAAAAAGGTCTTGGTTGGTTTTAGGGAAACAATGTCAAAGTGTCTCAAGAGAGGATCCCAGACCATGGAGTCCAGTGATGGTATGGGTAGCCGACGTATCCATTCACCAGGACCTTGATTACCCACTTGTCAAATCGGTACCCTAAGACACTTGTTGTTGGAAACAATGGTATATGCATCATATGGGATTGAATCTTTGAATGTTCTTGTTTATTCATATCCCCACTTCTGTTGATATATATATATATATATATGCTCATCCGACCGTGGTACTCCTTGATAACATTCAGGATGTCTTCGTGACGACAACCAGCTAGGATACTAGCTACAGTTCATGACGATGATCCTGTGAGCGACTAGGCCTCAGTTCAGGACCCATCATGTGAGCCCCTTTCTCCATGTGGATAGGTAGTATCACCCCTACCTGTTGAGTAGAAGACAACCCCAACAGAGTAGGCTGGGGACGTTCTCAGGCTGAGCGCACTTCACGAGTCCCAACACTAGAGACCACTGAGGTTTTGCGGTGAGCCAGACCCTCGGACAGTGGAGGTTTGGCTAGAGTCAGTGGTTCACCTCTTCAGGCTTGTACAGACACAAACAGATCAAATGGTGGCTTTGGCAGCCGACCTTTTTCCCCGGAGCAGCTGGACATTGGTAGAGCTTGGTTACTCAGATACATGATGAGTTGGCACTATCATGGGGTGAATTCCAGCAGCTATTTTATGAGGAGTTCTACCCCTCCTGCTTGTTCTCTATTCAACTTCAAGAGCTCCTCTAGTTATGGTAGGGAGGGATGAAGATGACCGAGTATGCGACTGGGTTCATACACCTTGTGCACTACTCTTTGGACATGATCTGTAACAGTTACTTCCGAGCACAGAAGTTCGAGCAGGGAATCTGTAGAGAGATCTATGCTATCATTTCACCCTTATGCATCCCCACCTATACCAGGGTGCTGGAGAAGGAATTGGTGACAAATAGATTTTTTTCTTCTTCAGAGGAACGCCATAAAACTGGTTGTGGTAGTGAGCGCAATAGAGCTGAGACGTCTGCTGCAGCTAGCAGATGCCAAATGACGAGATATCAATGTAGGAGATCTTCTCATGATCAATATCAGGCAGATGGTCATATGGGGCCTAAGAAGTGCAACAAAATCATGGTGGAAGAGTCCCTATAACTTGTGCACTCAAGGTGCGATTTTGTAGCAGATGCCCTTAGCGGAAAGTGCAGGAAGTCCCAGACTCACCTAGTGAGGGAAGTTTCAGAGCAGTTAACATCCCTATAGCTGAACCTAGTGAAATAGGAGGGTACAACTTTTCTTTAGTCGATGATGTTGATTCCTTCGCTTCTCGATCGCGTAAGGGAGTCTCGGTTTTGATGCACCAACTGCGAAATCCTGCGTGACCAGATATCTGTGGGTGTTTCACATATGGATATTCTGAAGGAGGGAATCACGAGACCTTGTTCCAGTGACAAACAGTGATTTCAGTTGTGACATGGAATGTAGAGGTTCGAACAGGGAGGCAAACTACCCCCAGGTTTTATCAGGTCATTCGAAACTTTGCAAAGAGATGACAAGGTTACATACCACCTTCCCTTACCCCAAATAGTTGGAGTGGGTACATGACGTCTTACATGTGTCACAATTGAGGAGATACATGTGTGTTCCAACACACACGTCATCAACTGAAGAAAGCCTTATGAGAGTGAACCATCCCTTTGGTCCACATTCTTTGGCAGCACGAAAACGTACAAGTTTCCTTAGGAGCGGGAGATCTAAGTGCGGGATTGGTGTCCCGAGTTGTTTCCCTAGTTTTTCTTTTTGAAGATGAAAATCTTGAATGAGGGAATAATGTAGAGGCTCAGTTTTTGCCTAATAATACTTTGAAATATTTTTAAGAGTATTTCTAGAGTTGGATACTAAGAAAACATGCAATTATAAGTCCAGGTGTGCCCATAATTAATTTTATAAAAATGTTAAGTGTTTTTATATTACGCACGCACAGTTAACTAAATAAAATGGGATATCTCTTAAAAGGTTGATCGGATCAGAAATCCGAGACCACGGTTGGGTCCGGAATGCGGTGTTTTCCCTAGGCACGACATAAAATAAGTTAGTGCGGGACGTTAGGACCCCTCGCTCGTTGGAGGTGTGTTAAATGGATAAATTAAATTATTAATTTATTCATTTAATAGATCAAACACGAATAACTAATGGATGAGGGCTCAGATGAGAAATCTGAGACCACCTATGAGGTCGGAACATATGTTTTATCCTAGGCAGGGTATAACCTTTGTCGATGTTGGGTGTTCGGCTTATGTGTCATCGTGGGAAAATAATTCAATAAGTAAATGATTATTTATTTAATTATTTGATTAAAAAATCTTTTAACCTAATGAGAGGTTATAAATTATTTGTTTAGAGGGTTTGGCCTCATAACCCTTTGGTATGACTCATCTTCCTCTACTCTCCTCTCCCCCTCACTGGCAAACGACGAACAACGAAGAATAGACGACGAGACTTCAGATCCAGACGGATCGAAGCGCGATGAGCGCAATGGATCTCAACGAACACGTTCTTCACCAATGATAGATCCAATCCCCAGGTAGTACTTTTCTTTGTGGATTTATTATCCTGATTAAATTTCCATGACAAACGTGAATTAAATTTGTTTGAATGATTTAATTCGCGGATCGAACATAAAAATTGGTTTGAAGAAATTCTATTCTTGTTTATCTTGAATTTAGAATTATTGGAGCATGATAAGTATTTAACTGTCAATTCCTATCATTCTTGAGTCTCGTCGATAATGGAAATCCATGTTTTTATTTCATACAACCTATTCCTCCGCTCTATGTGCAATCGTGGTCAATTTATTTTTGGGACGGTGGTGCAACAATATCGAAAAACAAACATATTGGTCCGCAACAAATTTTTGATCAACATAATCCAAGTGAAATGTGGTTTGGAAATCAAACCGAGATGAGATCGACAGTTTTTACCCACATATCTGTGCAACGAAAGCATGGTGGGTGGAAGCAGCTAGCGGTAGTCGGTCTGGGGTTGGTGGACTGGGGTCGAGTGGTGGTCCGGGTGATGGTGTGCGGTAGCTCGCAGCAACAGCTCAGGTGAGGACGGTCGAGCGACAAGCCGAGGCAGCTTCAGGCAGTGCAGCTGGCTTGAGGCACAGTGGCATGGCTGGATGGAGGTACAACGATACGGCTAGCCGGAGGTGGTGGCAGCGGTTCTGGCCGTACAGAAGAAGGCTGGGTGCTAGGGTTTGCAGGTTGGAGGTGCTAATTGGGGAAGAATAAGATTACATAGAGAAACTAAATCATAATAACAACAAGATAAAGAAATTCTATGGATGGGATGATGCCCACCAAATTGGAGAGCTCCGACCATGGAAGGACTTTGGAAAAAATATAAGGGGTTTGAAAATAATAATATTATCGTACAATAAAATATTATTATTATTTGTTTTGGGTCAAAAAACATCAATTCTGATGTAAGTCACTCATATGATATCTGATTAATGAATAGTCATTGGCAGTGTGATCCTAGAATCAAGACGGTCAATTCAAGACCAATATTGGATACCTTTTTCTAGTTCATGGCTCGGGTATCCGAAGCACCCAATAATAATAATAATAATATTACAGGATATTGTATCCAAAATATCTCCCTCATACGGTGTCAAAATGAAGAACCATATGAGACGCTGCGACCCTAAAATTAAGATTGATGTTTTAAGACCAATTTCAAATATTTAAATTGAGATCGAGGCACAGGCCGCATGAGGCACAGTTTGCGCATGTTGCTGTGAAATGCATCTTTTTCACCAGGTATTCATTTTGGACAAATGGGTAGTCCATCTCGTGTGTTTTCTCGTGAGTATCGGAATGATGTGATCCATACAAGTTGTTTCGGGACCAAGGTGTGAGCCCCATGTGACGTTATTCAAGCGCAATGTGGCGATATATGACTCTTCCATTGGATGAATGTTCAGGGTGAATGAATAGTCAAACCTGTGCATTTTTCTCAAAGGATTGAAACGGTGTGATCCATTTGATTATCTGGTTCCATTTGAGGATTCTTGTGAGTAAAAGTATGTTCTCGCCCTTTTGTTTAACAACGAGCAATGCACACTTGTCAACTTTTTGGCTAGAGATATCATGTGCTCTGGGAGTACACTAGCACGCCTAGGGGTACTTGATTTGTAGTTTAGTACCTGAGTATGGAAAGGTACATGACCAGGCGAAGAGGCAGGTCCATAGGACGTGTGGGCCCCACATGCACTGCATACCACTTTACAAATCTTCTATCTCTTGTTTCTTCTTCTTTTGGACTTAGAATTTGGCATATGAGTAGCATATCCAGAGTGTGTTTCCACGTAGAATGCAATGGTGCCTTCCGTAGTGGCTTCTAAGATATGATGTGAGACATTATGGAGGTGACGCATATCCGGGGCAGCACACGGTGACTATAATAGCGTGTTTTTCCGAGAGGTACCATCCAACATGGATGATCAGAGTTCCTCGATGCTTTTACAAGGGATACCATCCAGTGGGGATGATCAGAGTTCCTCGATACTTTTCTGAGACGTACCATCCAGCGGGGATGACCAGAGTTCCTCGATGATTTTTTCCGAGAGGTACCATCCAACAGGGATGATCAGAGTTCCTCGATGCTTTTTTGAGACATACCATCCAACAGGGATGATCATAGTTACTCGATGTTTTTTTTTGAGGGGTACCATCCAGTGGGGATGATCAAAGTTCCTCGATGCTTTTCCAAGGGGTACCATCCAATGGGGATGATCAGAGTTCCTTGATTCTTTTTTGAGATGTACCATCCATCAGGGATGATCAGAGTTCCTTGTTTCTTTTCTAAGGGGTACCATCTAAAGGGTATGATCAAAGTTCCTCGATACTTTTCCAAGACGTACCATCCAGCAGGGATGATTAGAGCTCCTCGATGTTTTTTCTAAGAGGTTCCATCTAGTAGGGATGATCAAAGTTCCTTGATGTTTTTTCCGAGAGGTTCCATCCAGTAGGGATGATCAGAGTTCCTAGATGATTTTTTTTGAGAGGTTCCATCCAGTAGGGATGACCAGTGTTCCTCAGTGCTTTCTGAGAGGTACCATTCAGCAGGGATGACCAATGTTCCTCAGTACTTTCTGAGAAGTACCATCCAACAGGGATGACTAGTGCAGTTCCGGGTTGACCCTCCCATCGGGCTGGGTAGAGTAGTCCCTAAGGAGATACCAGGTTGACCTAGAGTGTAGTCCCTAAGGAGATACCAGGATGACATAGAGGGTAGTCCCCGAGGAGATACTGGGCTGACCCAGAGTGTAGTCCCTGAGGAGATACTGGGATGACCCTCCCGCAGAGCTGGGTAGAGTAGTCCCCGAGGAGATACCGGGTTGACCCAGAGTGTAGTCCCCGATTAGATATCAGGATGAGCCTACCTCAGAGCTGAGTAGAGTAGTCCCCAAGGAGATATCAGGCTGACCCAAAGCGTAGTACACGAGGAGATATCAGGTTGGCCTAGAGTGTAGTACCTAATGAGATATCGGGCCGACCCTCCCAGCGGGCTGGGTAGCGTAGTCCCCGATGGTTCAGAGAAGACCCTCAACCATGCGAGACAGTGGCAAGGTGTGGTTCAACTTACCTAAGGACCCACAAGGAAGAGGCACTCTTTCCTCACTGAGACGCATTCTTGTGATGCGACCTAAAACTGTGCAGGCGAGTCAGTGCCACCCAAAGAAAATAGTATCAAAGTGCAGTGATTTGTGCCCCTTTGACTTGTGCCTCCTAGGCAGATGTGACAAGATGTAGGGAATCAAAGATAGTTTTACTTGGAACTGTTGTCTACTCACTTTCTTGGGCTGAGATGTAAGATGGAGATCCCCTTACTACCTCATTTGGGTTTCTTTGATTGAGCGCATATATATATATATATATATCCTGTTTCCAGTGCCCACTCCTTGGGTTTTGGCTACTCCCCTTCCAGGAGAGGCGAAGACGCACATGGTATGCCATGTGCTTTCCGTGTCTAGATTCTCTTGGTTGGACGAGTCCACTCTCCTACTATAGGTAGTGAAGATTCGATGGGGAGTTCATCTTCTCACCATTCGAGCTCCTTGTGTTTGGATGAGTCTACTTTCACTCTATTGTTGGGTTGATCTGTATTCCTATTTACTTTTACTGTTCCTTGTTTCCATACTGGTCTTCTTCTGTTATATCTCTTACTGCTCCCCTCTTCATTACCTCTCTTGCAGCTCCCTCAAGCCTTCAGGGCATCCTACTGAGTATTCTTATACTCACCCCTGCTTCGGCTTTTCCCGCATTTGGTGTGCCCTTGCAGACGACCGACATGTTGATTGTGATATCAGAGGAGCTTAGGGATATGAGGTTCTTGGACCACGCGCAATGGTCATAGCTTGAGATTCAGAAGTGGGACTCTCCCAACCGTTTTACATTTTTACCCATTGCCGGGTTGTGGTGCTTTTCTAGTTGGGTGTGTATTTTTTACCTTTTCCTTTCAACTTTAATTTTCTTGTTCTTGTATTATTTAGAGGTTGATGCATATATGTTTGGTTTCCCTTTTTTAGCAGTGTTGTATCTTGCTTTCTTTTCCACTGTACTTTTTCATTGAGTTGGCTGCATGTGTGTGTATAGTTTCTTAGGCAAAGGCCTCTCCTAGTTTGTTGTGACTTCAACACTAGTCGCCAGCCCCTCGCCTATAGAGGCGGGCTTGGGGTAGTTGCGACTCGAGCCCCGGTATGGTTCAGATCGTGATAATTCTTCTAATATTTTTTTTCTAGGAATAAGATAAGAATAAATCCATTTTATGCTTAAAACTGTATTTTTTTAAAACCAGTTTCGTCCCGTTTTGCACAGTTATTTTAAAATTATTTTTTTACACTTTTAGAAAATGTATTTGAAAAAATAAAATTAATTTTTTTAATAAAAATGTCAAAATTATCTTAAATTTAATTTTTGATAATTTTCTGAAAAGATTAATTTTTTGATGAATAGTGAAAATACACGTTTTTATTAAAAAATTCCTTTTCATTTAAAGCATTTAAAATTTTTTATTTTGTTTTAAAATTATTTTAAAAGTAAAATTAGTTTAATTATATTATTATTAATCCAATTTAGTCCATTGGAATCACTTTTATATTTAATTATGATATAAAAACTTTTTGTATGGAAGAAAACTTTTACTTTGGAAAATCGCATTTTCATCGCGCTTGCGGGTTTAATTTTAAATTAAATTATGATACTTATTTAAATTGAATTTCGTAGAATTGATTTAAAATTTTTAATAAGAATAATTAATCTTAGGTAATATGTTCATCTTAAGTTTTGGTCATAACGAATAGTAAAAATAGTAGAAATTAATTATCACTGTTAAGGTTAAAACAAGGTTTTACGCGTTACATACACCTGTATTAAAATTAATTTTCCACACATGGGTTTTTTTTTGATAAATTGAATTTCATATTTAGAATCATTAGGTCCAAATTATCTAATAAGGATCATTTATTTTTAGGTTTAAAGGATAAATTATCTTGGTAAAAAAATAAAAAACTAGTTACCATGGTGAAAACCAAAATGGTAAAAGTAAACTTAGAGGTTATTGAATAACATGTTTAAAACATGTGTTTGTTTTTATGGTGGAGGTGTTTATTGACCATATATTCCAGCCAAACTATTATTTATCATTTTTTGAGGCACTTGGGTTGAGAGTGACTTCCCATTATTGAATAGTTTTGAGCATTTACAAAAATGTCACTCCTCCTCAATTATAAAAGGGAACCTCCTCTTCTCACCTATTCTCACTGATTAATCCATTGGGTTCAACAAAAACCTATAAAAATATCTCCCTGACATCATTATTTATTTTCTAGAGCTTCTATCCTTCCCAAAAGAGCAGCTCTAGGTTTCTTAATAAAAGACCCAGAGTAGGTTTTTCTAAGCGAAAGCAATTGTCTTCACTAAACTCTTTCTTTTTTACTTATTCTCTTATCAACTTCATTCATATCCTAATGATTTCAATATAATAACCCCATTATATACAATATAATTAGATTTTATTATTTTTGTAACACCCTAAGACTTTATGATATCTATTTTCTTTTAAATAAATTCAATCGCTTCGATAGCTTGTGATACACACAACGTCAAGTCTAAAAGAATCATAAAATAGTACACCGTTATAACATAGCCATTAAATTGGCAGGTATGAATAGAACTAACTAAATTATGAAAATTATATATTTTACACATGTATAAATAAATTTACTAGTTATAAATTTATTATAAATAAATATAAGAATCATTTGAAAGAATAAGAAAACGTCTTTCGAAAAAACTGTAATTTTTTTAAAAAACAGTTACATCTCATTTTGTAAACTTATGATAAAATTAATTTTTTACAATTTCAAAAAATTTATTTTAAAAAATTAAATTCCTTTTTGAAATCAAAATTTTAAAATTATCTTATAGTTATTTTTAATTTTTTTTAAAAAGAATATTTTTTATGAATAGTAAAAAATGTCGATTTTTGTTGAAAATTGCCTTTTTATTTAAAGCATTTAAAAATATTCATTTTTTTTTAATTTTTTTTAAAATTAAAATTAGTAAAATTATATTATAATTAATCTAATTTAGTTCATTCTAATCAATTATATATTCAATTTTAATATACAAACTTTTTCTTTGAAAAACCGTTTTTTCATCACGTTTGTGGGTTTAACTTTGAATTAAATTCTGCCACTTTTGCAAATTGAATTTAAAAAAATAGATTCCATATTTAAATTCAGAATAATTATTATTATATAAGAAGATAAACTTAATTTTTTGTTACGATGAATAGTAAAAACAGTAAAAACTAATTATCGTGTTTAAAGTTATAATGGGTTTATTGAGGGGTTAAACTAAGAGGATAAGGGTTAAAATGACCTAAAAATTTGTCAAATTCCTATTTTATTGAAATTTTTTAACCTAATATCATCTAATGTTCATGAATTATCCATTTTATAGCCTTTTATAGTTTTAAAAACATACGCACAATTTATTCTTTTCAAAAATTCCAAGTGTGTCCTTCACCCACTTATAAAAGGACACCCCTCTCCTCTCATATTAACACTGAAAAAGCCATTTAGTTCAACTAATACCTAAATAAATACCTTCCTTACATACCTAAACATGACCTAGAGTCCTTGGTTTTATCAAAAAACAAATCTAGTAATTCTTTAGGTATAAACCTAAAGAAGTTGTCCGAAGAAGATATATAGTTCTCAACCATGCGTTTTCATTTTATTTATTTCTTTAACACCTTAAAACCTCGATAAAATATGCTAAAATAAAAAAACAGTATCTTCCATACACCTAGATGTTATTATGTTAACATAATAACATATATCCATATCCTCTTCCATCAAATGGATAGTAGACCGTCAATCGCGTGCATGGTGGACTACCGCCTCACGAACCGATGTAATTTTTTTCCATCACCACCTATCACAAATGGATATAATGATGGATTTAATGTATACATATGATATTTATGATATAATTATACTTCTATAATTATAATATCATATATACCTTCTTACCTTCTAATTCGTTGAAAAATGATAACGTCACTCGTGTGTACGTGTGGGCTACCATCTCCACAAAGCATTGTGAAATGTTTTTCATTTTATTTTGAAATTGTAATGTCCTGAAAATTCCATATATATTTTTTATTATATGGAATTATTTCTAGATGGCAAAATCTGACGGCGCACAATTCCGAGATCTGGAGTGTCTGGAATGATCCGTTGAAGTTTTGTTAAGCTTTAGTTAGCGCACGTAAGCAGTTTTCCTGAAAAAGTGGAATAACTCTTAAACGGTTACTCGAATCTGAAATCCGAGGGCACCATTGTTCTAAGGATGGTGGGTTTATCCTAGGTGCGACTTAATTTTAGTCGGCGTGGGGCTCCTGTGAGAAAACCTGAAAATGGCATAACCGTAAATAAAATAATTAAATAAAGTTATTTTATTTTTCAAATGCTTATAACTCACAAACGATAACTCGGATTAAAAATAAGAGACCACCACTAAACTTTTGAGGGTATGTTTCTGTAGGTAGATACTAACATTGGCCGACGCGGGCCACCAGTGAAATTTAGTTTTTGGCCGTAAATAAAATAATTAAGTGACAATTATTTTATTGTAAAATCCATAACTTTTAAATAGAAACTCAGATTAGAAATATGAGAGTACCGTTGGGTTCTTTGGGGCGTGTTTCACTTAGGCAAAGCCTAACCTCGACCAGCATGGGTTAAGGGTGACTGTTAATAATTTTCCGAACTTTTTTTGGGTACGTTCAGTAAACGCGTGAGCGGCATTTTATAACTTTTAAAACGGTGATCTGAATTGAAATCCGAGGACACTGTTGAACTCGCAGAGTCGATATTCTCTTAAGGAGACCTTCACATCAACCATAGTAAGATGAGGGTGAAAATTAGTTTTCAGACTTTTTGTGGGAGAAAATAAAATAAACATGCTTTATTTTATTTTTGGAATTGAAACCTCGCATTTTGAATTTAGTGGTAGGGACCACCTGAACTCTCTTCCTTAATGGGATTTGACCCTTGTAATTCCCCCTAGTTAATGTTCCAACTCCAATTTAATTAATGTTCCAACTTTTATTAATTAATAAACTTAATTTATTAAGTTGACTTCTCACATTGCTTGAGGTTGGAAAAATCGTTGGCAAAAGAGGAGAGCCTTGGAGAGAACTTTTGGAGGAACATATTCCAATAAAAAACCACCCCCAATGAAGAACGAGGACGATGCACGAGCCCAGATTAGAGGCGTGTTGCGGGAGCGACAAACTCCGGTGTCCCCTTCACTGACTTCATCTCCTTCCTCGCGATATCTCCAACAAACATCAACGTAGGGGTTTATTTTTAATATGATTGAATTTATTTGATAATTCTTCATATTAAGGTTTCTCAATAACGATGGAAAAACTAACATGTCCATCATCCCACACATATACCTTTCCTCTCATCTTTTGATTCTCCACGCATTTTTTGTGCGTTCTTCAATGCCAAATATTTAATGATGCTGGAAACACAATATTTTGTTGAGCGCGACATATCGACACAGAGTCCTCAAACCGAGGATCGCGAATATTCTATCATTTTATTTTTATGGATAAAAACAAAGACACGGTGACCCGTGGAAAAGGAGGAGGGCTGACACATCGGCTGATCGCATTAAGGTAGGGCGATGCGCGTCTGCGCCGCCGGATGACCGTGACCGCTTGGCCGTGGCGGTGGCCGAAGAGCGGATGACACCCGACCAGCCGTGGTGGAGCAGCGGCGTACAACCGCGCCACTGGGAGGAGGACTGGTTGGAGCACCTGACCGGTCTTAGTGGATCGGCGGGACCCACTTGGGTCCCGTGGGTGACGTGGCAGCTCCCTAAGGCGCTGCCCTTTGGTGTCCCAAACAGAAGGGGGGCGCTCCCCCTTCGGTGCCAGCTCGGGCGAACCACGCCAGTGGGCCGTGCCACCAGGCCGTGCCCAGTGAGCCAGGCCGGACTATGGCCCAGTGGGCCAGGCCCGCTGAGGCCCAAGCCATCCGGACCGAACCCGGGTCGGATCAGACTCGGGCCCATCCGAACCTAGTTTCGTCTTTTTGGCCATATCTTGAGAACCAAGCGTCCGTTTGACGAACCATCTATGACAATGGAATCCTTGGATCGAGATGGTACTTTAGGTATACTCCACTTGAGTTTTGTATAAAGTTGGAGAATGGCTAGGTTGGATTGAACCCTGAATCCAACCGGGCCCTTGGAGAAGAAACAATAATAACTTATAGAACGGGCGTCCGATTGACGCACTGTCTGTTGCGTTGGGTCCATTATGACATGACAGACCTTTGGGATACTTCTTCATGGAAATTAGTGGTGGATGAGGTATGACTTATGTTTTGAGGATCATTTCTCCCAAACGTGCTATTAACGGGAATCCAGTGGCTAATAGTGAGGAGGAGGTTGGAGACAGATCATACGGAGGTTAGTTACCTATCGACTCTAGGAGATATCCTGTGTGAGTTAGCACATACCGATCCTATGTGGGTCATCACTCAGCGATCCTGTGTGGATTAGCGCATACCAATCCTGTGTGGCTCAGCAGAGGTTAGTACCTATCGACTCCGGGCAGGTCAGATCCTGTGTGGGTCATTGCGGGGGTTAGTACCTATCGATCCTATGTGGGTCAGACTCCGTATGGTCAGCAGTAGTTCCTCTTGATAGAATAAGATGATTTAGCTTCGTGACTAATCATATATACTTCTATACTTTACTAATACCTAGTTTGAGCTGAGACTCTGTTTGAACTAAGACTTTTACCTTCATGGTACTATCTTCGCGGTGATACCTATGTGGTGATTTTACCTTCGTGGTACTATCTTCATGGTGATACATGTGTGATGATTTTACCTTCACGGTACTATCTTTGTGGTGATAAATGTGTGGTACTTTTACCTTCGTGGTACTATCTTCGTGGTGATACCTCTATGGTACTTTTACCCTCGTGGTACTATCTTTTTAGTGATACTTGTGTGGTACTTTTACCTTCGTGGAGTAACCTTTGTAGTGTTACCTGTGTGGTACTTTTACCTTCGTGGTGTTACCTTCGTGGTGTTACCTTTGTGGTTTTCTTCCCTCATGTATGATATGTGTATATCTTGATAACTTAGGTGTATGTATGGGCATATACCTAAGTAGAGTTGATGTCTTGCTTTTTGGTTTTCCTTTGTGGAACTTTAGGAGACCTACAGGGCCTCGGGGTCCCTACTGAGTATCGTTATACTCACCCCTGCATGGGCTTCGCCCACACCTTGTTGTGTCTTGTGAACATGATGTACAACATTGATCGAGGCTGATAGAGCCAGGACTGGACAGTGCACGGAGGTGGACCATTCAGCGTGATGTGACGCAGAGGAGACAGACAGATGTGTAGTGCTGAGGAGGCGATCTGTACCTACCATTCAGGTAGGAACCTCAGAGGACGACCCATTAGCTGTTTTTTGTTTTCTTTCAGTTGTATTTTATTTTCAGTTGTAATTTTACCTTTACAATTGGGCTTGTATTCCGACCCCTTTTACTTTCAACACTCTTTTATTACAGCAGTTTACTTCACAGTTGATTCTTGTTGTGTTCTTGAACCGTGTGTTTGTACGGGTTTAAAGGAAATGCCTTCCCATTTTAGGGATACGCCTTTCCAGTACTAGTCGCTATCCCCAGGCCTATGGAAGGTGGGCTTGGGGTAGTCAGACACGGGCCCCAGGGTATGGGTCGTGACAAAGTGGTATTAGAGGAGTTCAGTTCTACCGAAGAACTAGGACTCTGATATTTTATGTGTGGAGCAATAGTGTTAAGTGTTTTGAGTGTGGTTTTCAGTTCGGGGAGTCCAGTGTTGGTGCAGAGGCCGACGTATCCATACACCAAGGCCCTGAATTCTGATTTCTGACTCAGCGCATGAAAACACTAATTGCGTGTATTTTTGAAAAGTTTTTCTTTTGAATTCTTTGGAGTCAGCTCACCAGGTATAACTTAAAGACTGTGGCGCACCCGTTCCTTATCAGGATGCCGCTTCTTAGAAAGTCACCCAGGTTTCTTGAGAGAGTATGTGATGACGGCCCACTGAGCGATGAGGCCTCGGTGCAGGGTCCTCTTACGATGTTAGCACCTTTGGGTGGTGTACCAGTAGCACCACTAACCATTGGACGAGTGTTTCCACCAGCCCCACCAGTAGAGGATTCATGCTGACTGAGCACTTTGCATGAGTTCCAACGATAGGGGCCTCTGAGGTTTCAAGGTGAGATAGATTCTTAGGTAGTTGAGGACTGGTTGGAGGCTGTGGCTAGAGTTTTCCGCCTAGTTGAGACACTGGTAGAGAAGATGGTGATCTTAGTTCTAGTATTTTCTAGTGAGTGACCATGTGGATGGTCTATATAGTGATGAGGCTTCGGTACTTGGACCATTTCCAGAGATGGTACCTTCAGGTAGTGTGCCAGCTATGTCACTACCCGTTGGTCATTAGTTACAAACGGTGGTACCGGTAGAGGACACATGTAGGCTTAGTGCCTTACATGAGTTTCAGCATCAGATACCCCTCAGGTTCCGAGGTGAGCCCGAATCACAGGCAGCTGAGGACTGGCTTGAGGAGGTGGCTGAGAGTTCTCTAGAGCTTCTACAATTCACCAGGACGACATTTCGGTAGTTGAGTATTCATAGAGGCGTACCGACCATTCTTGGTACTCGATGAATACGATATGATCAGTGCTTTGGGGATCAGACCTTCGAGCGCGGTGTGTAAAGGACGTCCGAGCTAGCACTATTCCTCTATGAATTTCTACCTATGTTAGGGTGCTAGAGAGAACCTTTGTAGTTGAATGTTCTCTGGCTGAGCAGATATAGCCAGTGAATGTTAGTAGTGGGAAACAATGAAACAAGCTCCAGTCTCAGAGACTTGGGCATGTAAAAATGTTTCGAGAATAAGAAGTGTCAGGGACTGATGAATCTGCATGGTTGTAGATGTGGAAACAGAGCTAGGAGAGAAGCATGAGGTGGTGTACATTTCGACATGTTACAACCACCCCCCTTTGTGGTCCCCACCAAGCTCAGGGAGCTAGAGTACAGGGGAAGGGAGTAGCTGCATATGGTCAAGGAGTGCAACCCAAGGGATCTAGGAATGATTCGATGAACGGTCTATGTCTACTACTGGCTGCTGTATTAATAGAAATAAAAACTAATCATTCCTTCTTACCATAGATCTTGTTCAAGACCTAGAGTTTCTAGTTAAGTTGTTGACTTGAACCTCACATATGAAGATACCTTTGGGAGGAGACTCGATAATCACACTTACGCCGACTGTGTAATCTGACCCTTGAGGTGAGAGTTTCGGTTGGAACCTCTTGGTGACAACATCGAGGCCTTACGACATTAGTTTGGGTATGAATGGACATCCACAGTTCATACTCATATTGACTGTATTAGGAAAAAAGGATTTGGTTTACCTACAAATTTGGAATGAGATTTTCCTTGGTCGGCGAAAAAGGAAACTCAGGAAGCACAGGATAAACTCCTGCATAGGAGGGTGAAACCAATCACTCTTGAGTCAGCCAGACTTACCCTTGTGGCAGCAGGAATTTTTAGTTTTTAGTTCCAAATAGGAGTGGTAGAGCATGGGGACATCTTTTCAAAATATGTTACTAGGATTACCTCCCTGAAGGGAGAGGGATGTCTGCTTTGGATAGGTACTACCAGAGATTTGTACCTGACTTATTCAGGGTAGTGGCACCCTTTTCAACTTTGACGAAAAAGGGGGAGCCTTTCCTATGGATGGAGAAGTGTCAGCAAATATTTCAGGAGATGATATAGAGATTCACAAGTAGAACTATGATACCCATGACCTAGAGTTAGCAGTAGCGGTCTTTGCGCTAAAGATGTGGCAACACTACTTGATGGGCGAATGTTTTACAGTCTACTCTGATCACAAGAGTCTCAGGTATATCTTCTATCAGAAGGACCTAAACCTGAGATAACGGCAATGGCTAGAGTTTCTCTAGGACTATGACTTTGATATAGTCTATACTCATGGGAAGGGGAATGTGGTAGCATATGCACTCAACAGGAGGTCTGGTCTGCAGTTGCTGAGTGAGGTGACAAAACAGCTAGCCGCGTTGCAGATATCCTTTGTGGATAGAGATGGAGCAGCATACCTCCAGTCTATGACAGTCACACCCCCACTCCTTCAGCGAGTCAGGGAGGCACAACTTGGGGACACTGACTGCGAGGATCGATGTGCTCAGATATCCTCAGGGTAGGCACCTGATGGATTTTATGAAGGTGGGAATCACGTCGTCCTATGTAGAGAACGTACCATGGTACCAGTGGATCTTCAGGAGGTGGTGTTGAGAGAGTTCCATACGCCCCCTCTGGAGGTACATCCTGGTGTGGTAAAGATGTACCAGGACCTCCGACGTCAGTACTGGTGGCCAAGGATGAAGAAAGTAGTGGAAGAATTTGTATCACGATGTCTCACTTGTCAGAAAGTGAAGATTGTACAGAGTTGGAAGAAGTCTTTTCCGACAGGATACAGAGACCCTTGGAGTTCCAGGAGGGGGACCACATATTCTTGCAAGTATCTCCTCGACGGGGACTATAGAGATTTGTCCGAGGCGACAAGTTATTACCGAGGTTGATTAGTCCTTTTCTAATACTTCTGAGGATAGGAAAGGTAGCATACCTCTTGGCTCTTCCACCGCAGTTGGAGAGGGTGCATGATGTCTTCCACGTATCCCAGGTGAGGAGATACGTGCACGACCCATCTCACATCATCAACCACAGTGAGCTGGACTTCGATGATGGGGTGACATTTACGGAGGTTCCAATGAAGATTGAGAATAGACAAGAGCGGGTCCTTCGTGGGCGGTCAATACCTCTAGTGCACATATGCTGGCAGCACGAGAATCTCCAGGAGAGCACATGGGAGAAGGAGGCTCAGATTCATGCTCAGTACCCTCTTTTGGTTGTTTTGCCTTTGTTTTGGCTTTTGAGGATGTAAATTCCTAAGGTGGGGGGAATGTAATGTCCCGAAAATTCCGTATAATTTTTTTATTATATGGAATTATTTCGAGACCGCGAAATCTGACGATGCGCAATTCTGAGGTCCAGAGTGCCTGGAATGATCCATTGAAGTTTTGTTAAGCTTTAATTAGTGCGTATAAGCAGTTTTCCTAAAAAAATAGAATAACTCTTAAACAGTTACTTAGATCAGAAATCTGAGGGCACCGTTGCATTCAGGATGACGGGTTTATCATAGGCGCAAATTAAGTTTAGTCAGCACGGGCCTCCTGTGAGAAAACCCGAAATGGCATAACCATAAATAAAATAATTAAATAAAGTTATTTTATTTTTCAAATTCTTATAACTCACAAACAGTAACTCGGATTAAAAATCCGAGACCACTGATGAACTTGTGAGTTTATGCTTTCTTTAGGCAGATACTAACATTGGCTGGCGCGGGCCACCAGTGAAAGTTAGTTTTTGGCCATAAATAAAATAATTAAGTGACAATTATTTTATTGTAAAATCCATAACTTTTAAATGGTAACTCAAATTGGAAATCTGAGAGTACCGTTGGGTTCGTTGGGGTGTGTTTCACTTATAAAGAGCCTAACCTTGACCAGTGCAGGTCGAGGGTGACTGTTAATAAAATTCAAAACTTTTTTTCGGGTACGTTCAGTAAACACATAAGTGGCGTTTTGTAACTTTTGAACCGGTGATCAGAATTGAAATCCAAGGACACCGTTAATCTTGCAGCGCCGATATTAGCTTAAGGATACCTTTAACTCGACCATAGTAGGATGAGGGTGAAAATTAGTTTTTGGACTTTTCGTGGGAGAAAATAAAATAGACAGGCTTTATTTTATTTTTGAAATCGAAACCTCCCATTTTGAATTTAGTTGTGGGGACCACCTGAACTCTCTTCCTTAATGGGTGTTGACCCTTGGATTTTTCCCTAGTTAATGTGACAACTCCAATTTAATTAATGTGCCAACTTTGATTAATTAATAAACTTAATTTATTAAGTTGGATTCTCACATTTCTTGGGGTTGGAAAAATCATTGGCAAAAGAGGAGAGCCTTGGAGAGAACTTTTGGAGGATCATCTTCCAACGAAGAACCACCCCCAATGAAGAACGAGGACGATTCATAATCCCGAATCAGAGACGTGTTGCAGGATTGAAAAATTCCAATGTCTCCTTCACTGACTTCATCTCCTTCCTCGCGACATCTCCAAAAAATGTCAACGTAGGGGTTTGATTTTAATATGATTAAATTTATTTGATAATTCTTCATATTCTGGTTTCTCAATGACGATGGACAAACTAACATTTCCATCATCCCGTGCATATAACTTGCCTCTTATCTTTTGATTCTCCACGTGTTCTTCAACACCAAATATTTAATGATGCTGGAAACACAATATTTTGTTGAGCGTGACATATGGACATAGATCCCTCGACCTGAGGATCATGAATATGAGATTGTTTTATTTTTCAGGCTAAGAATGGAGATGTGGTGAACTACGGAAGAGGAGGAGGGCCGACACACCGGCCGACCGCATGAAGGTAGGGCAGCGTACGTCCGCACCACCAGATGAGCAGGAGACCGCGATCGCTTGACTACGACGGAGGCTAAAGAGCGGTTGACACCCGACTGACTATGGTATATTAGTGGGACCCACTTGGGTCCTGCGGGTGACATGGAAGCGCCCTAAGGCACTGCCCTTTGGTGTCCCGAACGGAAGGGGGGTGCTCCACCTTCAGCGCCAACTCGGGCGGGCCGCGCCAGCGGGCCGTGCCTAGCGGGCCGCCCCCTACGCGGGCCGAGACGGACCACGACCCTGTGGTCTAGGCCCGCCGAGGCCCAATACATCCGGGTCGGGTTGAACTGAACCGGTTCGGGTCGGGTCGGGTCGGTCAGCCCAGGTCGGACCAGACCCGGGCCCATCAGGACCCAATTTCGCCTTTTAGCCATATCTTGAGAACCGGGAATCTGTTTGGAGAACTGTCTGTAGAACCAGAATCCTTGGATCGAGGAGGTAATTTAGGTATACTCCACTTGAGTTTTGGATAAAGTTGGAGTACAACCAGGTCAGATCGAACCCTGAATCCAACTAGGCCCTCGGAGCGAAAATGCAAATAGCTTACAGACCGAGCGTCCGATTGACGCACCGTCTATTGCGTTTGGTCCCTTATGATGTGAAAAACCTTTAGGATAATGATTTGTGAAACTTCATGGTAGTTGAGGTACAACCGATGGTTTGAGGAGCAGTTTTCCCAAACGTGCTATTAGCGGGAATCCAGTGGCTGGCAGTGAGGTGGAGGTTGGAGGTACATTATACGAAGGTTAGTTACCTATCGACTCTAGGCGAGTCGAATACTATGTGGGTCATTGCGGGGGTTAGTACCTATCGATCCTATGTGGGTCAATGCTCATCGATCCTGTGTAGCACATACCGATCCTGTGTGGGTCAACGCTCAATGATCCTGTGTGGGTTAGCGCATACCGATCCTGTGTAGGTTAGATCCTATGTGGGTCAGCGCTCAGTGATCCCGTGTGGGTCAGCGCATACCGTTCTTGTGTGGGTCAGATCCTGTGTGGGTCAGTAGAGGTTAGTACCTATCAACTTCGGGCGGGTCGAATCCTGTGTGTGTCATTGCGGGGGTTAGTACTTATCGATCCTTTATGGGTCAGACTCCGTATGGTCAAAAACAGTGCCTCTTGACAGAATAAGATGATCTAGCTTTGCAATTAATCATCTGTACTTCTATACTTCACTAATACCTGGTTTGAGATGAGGCTCTATTTGAACTAAGACTTTTAAATTCGTGGTAATATCTTTGTGGTGATACCTATGTGGTACTTTTACCTTCATGGTACTATCTTCGTGGTGATACCTGTGTGGTACTTTTACCTTTGTGGTACTATCTTTGTGGTGATACCTGTGTGGTACTTTTACCTTTTTAGTGTTACCAGTGTGGTACTTTTACCTTTGTGGTGTTACCTTCATGGTGTTACCTTTGTGTTTTTCTTCCCTCATGTATGAGATGTGTATATCTTGATAACTTAGGTGTATGTATGGGAATATACCTAAGTAGAGTTGATGTCTTGTTTTGTGGTTTTCCTTTGTGGAACTTTAGGAGGCCTGCGGGGTCTCGGGGTCCCTACTGAGTATCATTATACTCACCCCTGCACGGGCTTCGCCCGCACCTTCTTGTGTCTTGTGCAGACGATTTACAACATTGATCGAGGCTGAGGGAGCTAGGACTGGATGGTGCACGGAGGTGGACCATTTGGCGTGATGTGATGCAGAGGAGATAGAAGGATGTGGAGTGCTGTGGAGGTGATCTGTACCTACCTTTTAGGTAGGAATTTTGGAGGACGACCCAATAGCTATTTTCCTTTTTCTTTCAAATGTATTGTATTTTCAGTTGTACTTGTACCTTTACAGTTGGGCTTGTATTCCAGCCCCTTTTACTTTCAGCACTCTTTTACTACAACAGTTTTCTTCAAAATTGCTTCTTGTTATGTTCTTGGACTGTGTGTTTGTACAGTTTTAAAGGCAATTCCTTCCCGTTTTAGGGATATGCCTTTCCGGTGCTAGTCGCCATCCCCTGGCCTATGGAAGGCGGGCTTGGGGTAGTCACGACATGGGCCCCGGGGGATGGTTCATGACAAAAATAGATGGTAATAAGGATATATTTAATGAATATATGTATTATATATCTGATATAATAATTATTCTAGAATTTTTAACCATTATTTTCTTTTCTTTCATTCCATCCATCAAAAAATGAAAACAACGTTCATGCGTACGTACGACTTACCGTCTCCATGAACGGTGTAACTCATTTTTCTAACTCTAAATTTTATGAAATATTATAAATACTTATATAATGAATATATATTATATTTATATCATGGTTAAATTTTTTTATATTATGGAACCATAATCAAAGTACAAGGATTGAAACTACCAAACCAAAACATACATGAAAAATGAAGCAGTTATCACCCAAATAGTGTTTTTAATAAACTGTTAATAAAAGAATGATAGAAAATTATAATAAAATCATATATGGTATGATATATATTAATATTGTTATTTAATATATTTATAATAAATAAATATTTATTATATAGGAGGTTCGAACACGTATAAAGGAAATTAGATCCGAGGTAGGGGTTTCTCATCTCTCTTTTACTTCCGTGAGACATATGCCATATTCACCAATTATTTATTTTGTGTGGTGTATATATTTCACATTTTATATGTTATATAATGAATATATTTATCTTAAATTCATTTAAAGTTCCATTTTAATTTATTTCTTTCATGGGGGTTATGATTCAAAAGTTACCAAATCAGTGAAGTTTTATTTCACAATCTCATCATCGTTCAGAAATGTTTATGTTTAAGTCCCCATCGGAGGAATTATTTTATCTTTATATATTAATATAAATATATTTTATTCTCATATTTCTATTTATAAAAATTTAAAGTAATAGTAACACTTTATTCTCTTTGGTACTTAAAATGTTTGAGAAAATATTTTTAAGAAAAGATGATTTTATTTTTCTCTTCGGTCAAAAATCATTTTTCTTCCATATCCATGTTTTCTAAAAATATTTTCAAAAATGTTTTTAACTTTCTAAAAATTATTTATTAAAGAAAATTTTACCCATGTTTGACTTTTTACAAAATGGTTTAAAAGGAATCTTCTTATCATTTTCAGAACAAGGTACTTTTTAACATTTTTACAATGGTGTGAAAAGAATATTTTTTTAACTTATATGACATGAAATAAATTACCCATAACTATGACCAATAATTATTTTGAAGATTAATTTAAAAGTTTATAAGGTTATTTTTAAATAAAATGTTTTTCATAATATTATAGAAATTTTTAGTTTTTGAAAGTGATTTCCAAATTGAAGAGGGTATTTTCCTCAATAACATTTTAATAGAATTTTTATGGTATTTATATTCATAAAATAAAAAACCCCTCATTTTACCTTATGATCCATTGGGAATATATTGTAATGATGCCATCCTTATTACTTCTCCGGATGGTTTATGATCAGTTTGACTGCTATTTTAATACCATTCTCCATAGTACTTTGGAAGGTTTTTTATTATGTTTATTGATTGGGGAAAGTATTAACATTCATATACTAGTTTTCCAATATGAATGATTTTGTTATTATGTTTATTTATTGGGGAAATTATTAAAATTTCTTATTATAGTTTTTCAATATGAACATTTACATGATTATGTTTATCTTCTTCCATATGAGGAATGCATTGGACTTAGTAAGTGATGGGTGTGACCCACTATAAACCCTCAATGCATTGGTAGGTCTCATGAGACAAAATAGCTTGGGTATTTGGCCAACAAATCACCCATTTATGTAATATTTATTAGCATGAGTCCATGACGACATGGTTATGATGTTCAGAATTATGCATTCCCTCATCATGATATTAGTTGTTGATGTACATGCGATTATTCTATAAGTTAGAATATCTATGGATAAGTTTCAAGATTATTTGACTATTTATATGGAATTATTTTTATCATTAGTAATTAATTCCATATTATTATTCATTCCAAATTTATTGATTAAATGGTATTTGTTTTAGTTATTTACCTTTCCATATTGATCATGTCTTATTTGTTCATGATATATTCCACTATACGCATACCCTTACTAAGCATTAGATCTCACCCCTTTCTTATGTATACTTTCCCTAAGATTCTAGGAAGTTTATTATGATTGATATATAGAGATATAATAAAGTGAATAATGGTGCTATCAAAGAAAATTCTAGGTTGTATTTTATGTTTTAAAATAAAATATGAATTTCAATTATGTATCAGTTTTACAAGATTACTAAACTATTCAGTCCTTTGGAATGTGATCGCTTGTATCTAGAACCAATGAATCTAGAATATTAGGATTGATGCATTTATAATTGGTATCAGATAAATTTTAGTATAAACCTTGAGAACTAGATTTATAAAAACATATATTAGGTAATATAGCCCAATAAATGACTTTGAGGATAATTCTAAGTATAAGATAACATCCTAAAGTTTTGGTAAGGTAGAGATTATGTGGTTTTACTACCAATACATACTTGTAAGAATACTACAAGTGGATGTGTGTCATGATCCCCCTTCCCCAAAGATACCCCTCCTAGGATGGAAATGAAGAAAGGGAGATAATGAACCTTGAGTTCTGCCTTCAGTAGGCCTCGGGTTGGCGACTAACACCAAGGGTGTACGAATCTCACAATATGGGAGGTGTTAACCTTTTTTTGAAAAAAATATCAGGAGATATGATGGATCATCCACAAAGTAACTCCAAGACACAATGTAAAATAAATCCAAAACCATCCCACATGCATGTTTAAAATAGGATAGTTACCATACAAAATTTTCCAAAGTAAAATACCAAAAGCAGAGCTAAGAATCGAGACAACAACTATCAAGAACCGAGCTAGTAGGGTCCAAAACGGTCCATGAAATCCTTCTAGAAACATGAAATAAGTTTGTATACATAGGGTGAGTATACAAGTATACTTACTAGGAAAACCAAATTCTATCGTGCACAAGTGAAAGAGGCATACTAATGCATCTATGAGAAAACATCAAAACCAAACACTACCTAAGAAAGCATACTAACCATCCCAAACTCACTAAGGAATGCTCACCAAATAATTAAAATCAAGTAATATAATATAAATAATATCTGTGATAGGGTACCCCACTCCACTTTCCCACTGATTAGCCGCTCTCACACCCTAGTGACAAACATCCTGGCGCTCCCACCTCTTTAGAACATACCACATCACAACCCACCTGCACATACCGGGGCCTCACAACCACATCCCTCCCACAGAAACCTAGTCCAAAAACCAAATAACATCCTGCTTGTAGATAAATGGGCCACAAACCACAACCTTCCCAAGGAATCTTGGGCTATCACCACCTGGAAGGAGCAGGAAAGAGTGGGTGGCCATCCATCCATCCTCCCATTGGGATGTTTGGGAAATACAACCTCCCCCATGAAGATGGGGGTGTTCAGAACATAGTGCTCAACTAGGGTGGGGTCATATATAAATAAAAAAAATCAAAAGTATATATATATAAGATACCAAACACTCATCCCAACCTATGGGTTTCCAAACAAATAACCAACTCACAACGCTACCATCTTTACTTCTATCTCTATATATAAAACACCATACAATAAGCCACAAAACCAATTGATATCCCCAACCAATTTAAATCAACCATTTCCATTCTATTAATTCAACCGACCCACACCAATCCAATATTTATTAAGCAATTATTCATTCATTCATTCATTCCATAAAAATTTAGGCAACTATAAAGCACAACCCAAAACAAGAAACACAAAAAAATCCATTCATGGAGAAACTCCAAGTGAACTACCTATACCAACCATCATCATACTTCTTCAAAGTCATCCATCCTAATCCATCCACACACAACCACATCCGACAACATAACAACCCACAACTAGTTTTTCATCCCTACTGCACAACATTTCTAATCCATCCCATAATCAATATCTCAACCTGTGATTCCATTACACCACCCAATCCATTCCGCAACACGCAATCGTGCCCACTACCACACCACAACACAAACCAAGACAAACCCACACACACATCACATCACCACATGTACCAATGAAGAACACACATTCCAGATTTAATAAGGAATCCCTTATTTAGTTCCACTTGTTAATTTAGGGGTAATTATAGAAACAATGTGATCCTAGGGAATCCATTCATTAGTTGAATATATGTGATTAATCAATTATATATATATAAGTGTCCAATAAGAACCAAAAAATATGCATTCCATAATTTGTTTAGTGTGAAAATAAATCCACCAATGAAGACTATTTTCAGTAGGGCATCAAGCCCAAACAATCAAAAGATCACAACATAATATAAAATATGTAAAAGCATGCGAACAAACCCCATATACCCGTCAATTTCAATTAATTGATTCTTTATCTTCAATTAGGCTGAAACAACCATAATTCACAGGTAAAAAAAAGTAAAACCCCATATTCATGATGCAAAATAAGGAGAAACGAAGGAAATCCTACCTCAAAAAGGTGTCAACAATCTTCACATAAGAATGGATCATGGAACAGACCTCCGATCACCTCTCCTGCATGATCTTCATATATCCAAGGATGTTGTGGAACCACCACACCAACAAAAATTGAGAGAAACCCCATTAAGAACATGGGTAATCAAATACCATAACATGGCGAGAAGATACAGAAGAAAATGAGATTGAGCTGAGATAAATTGCTAGAAAACAAAGGGATAACACACCTTGGATCACCAAGGATTTCCAATGAACAAACACTAATATCAACAGATCAAATAGGGAGGAATAAGGCTTTAATAAACCATCAAGGTGCCTAGGGTTCATTTTAAATGAGAGAAAGAAGAGTGAACGATAGAATTAATGAAATTTTGGCTGAAAATAATTTTAAAACAAAAATGGATCAGGGTATTACATGACGTTTAATACCCTTTCAGGCCATTTAGTATCCAGGGTTCAGTTTCCTCCAAAAAATGCATCGCCTTCCGATTTATTTTATTTTTCAAACCCCGAAATATTACATTCTATGAAACTCCTGAGAAAAGTCATGAAATAGAATTTCACGTCATGTAATCTAGTCACATGACATGTAATCCCCATTCTTCCAGCCTTCAACACCCAAAATTCCCAAACTTCCTCCGAGCCTCCTCTAGACACCTCCAATAACAAAAAACTAGAAAAGTAATGGACCAGGAGGAAACAAACCATTATATCAGATACCTATCAAATGATTATCATCCTCAAGAATCCAAAACCAAGCCCAAAAGAAAAGGGGTCTGAACAACCACTACACGAGATACCTCTCAAGAGTCTCACTATACTTGAAACACAACTAACAACCAAACACATCAATGTTCAATGATAACCCACCCTATGTTGTTCGAAATATGGAGTAGAAACCTCCACATCCAAGAACCCCTGCTCTATAATCTGCAAACCAGACCTCACCACATCAACCAAATGACCACGAAACACGCCACATGAGCACAAAAACTATGCTGTCTCAAACACATGAATCAGAGAATTCCATCTTCCAAGTCAAGATACTATCTGCTATGGGAAGCACTAACTCGCTCGCATGAGTTTAATCGCATCACATTTAATGTGTCTCGATTAAGAATCTGGTCTCCCCCTTTTCACATGTTAGGACTTTATTACACATTTCACCACACACATCTCAACCCAAGGGGAAAATCAAATAATTTCATAAAATAAGGTTCAAACATTACATCACAAGGAAAAACAGAACAAAGAAAAACTCAAAAAAAAAATCTAGGTACTGGGCACACATCTACGTTTCTCGCTCCTAAGTACTCTCCTACAGACCACCATGCCTCCACAACACGCAAACCAAAGGAATGGTCTATCCTCGCAACACCTTCTCCCAATAATCTTGGGTCTCCACTAGCCGATCCACGAACATCGCATTATCCTCAATATCCAACTCTCCCCAGTCAAGGAAATGGGAGTCATAATGAAGAAATTAACGAAGTTGAGAGACGTGGTAGATGTCATGGATTCTATCCAACTACGATGGCAACACCAACTGGTATACCACCTCGCTAACTTTCCATAACACCTCAAAGGGTCCAAAACACCTGGGAGAAAGCTTACTCCCCCTGCCAAACCTCCACTACCCATATCGATGGGAGACCTTCAAGAACACGTGGTCCCCAATATTGAACTATAAGGGTCTCCTTCTGTGACCAAAAAATGACTTCTATTGGTATTGTGCTACTTTCATTATCTCAAGAACCAACTGATCCTTCTTGGTTGTGCTCTGCACCACATCAGGACCAAGAACAACCATCCCCCAACCATCGTCCAACACAATAGAGAAAGATGAAGTCTTCTATAAAAATCCTCAAATGGATCTATGCCAATAGAAGAGTGATGACTATTATTATAAGAAAACTCTACCAAAGGCATGTTTCGTACCCAAGATACACTCGTCTAAGGGTGGAAAGTAGTGCTGAGGTGCAACTGGGTTCCAAAAGCATGCTGCAATCCTCTCCAGACTCATGAGGTAAAATGCATGTCCCAATATAAGACAATGGTCCTCATAACTCCATGAAACTGAACCACTTCATCCATGTACCTCCTTCCAAAACAATCCACTACACCCAACTCCTTGATCTGTAAGAAGTGGGCCGATTTTGTTAATCGATCCACTATCACCCAGATAGTATCACAACCTCCTTGAGATCTGGGTAACCCTATGATGAAATACATTAATATTTCATTATATTTTCACTTGGTAACATCCAAGGGATGAAAAAAAACCACTAGGAACACGGTGCTTGACCTTCACTTACTGGAAAACCAAGCATTTCGTCAAAAACTCCGCCATTGTTTGTCTTATCCTGGGCCACCAAAACTGCATCTTTAAGCCACAATACATCTTGAAAATTCTTGGATGAACCACCAAGGGTGAGTTATAGAACTCATTAAGGACTCCCTCATGCATCTTCATCGGAACAAACAACTTACTGCGAAACAACATTCAGTTCTGACCATCCTCTGAGCATCTCTCTCGAGCATCACTATGGCCAACGCGATCATACATCACCTCTACCTCTAAGTCTCCTCACAGAGACTCCTCCACTTGATACATTAGAGAAGAATATATATTTACCTAAAAAAACAACCCCTACCACCACCCTTTCATCTATGAGAAAGGCTTCCAACTCCTCTATTTCTCTCAAAGCATCCAAAAACTCCCAAAAAACCTCCTTTTATGACTTCCTTCTCAAAGAATCAGCCACAACATTACCCTTTCAAGAGGTATAGGAGATCTCAAAATCATAGTCTTGAAGAAACTCCATCCACCTCTACTATCATAAATCCAAATCATGCCGGTAGAAGATATACCTCAAGATCTTATGATCTGTGAAGACCACAAAGCACTCCCCAATGAGGTAATTCCACCACAACTTCAACACAAACACAAATTTTTCTCAATCCAGATCATGGGTGGAATAGTTACATTCTTGGAGATGCAACTACCTAGGAAAATAAGAGATTACTATTCAATACTACATCAGCATGCATCCCAAACCCAGACAGGAAGCATCACAAAACACCTTGAGCATAAACCCCTCTTCTAGAAAATAGATAAATGGAGCACTAACCAACTTCCCCTTAAGGTAACTGAACAGTGTCTGGAACCGTGTGATCCACACAAAATCTTGGTCCTTCCTAGTCAAAGCTATCAAAGGAGCCGCAACTTGAGAGAAAACAAGCACAAACCTCTGATAATATCCTTCAAGACCAAGGAAACTATGAAATTACGCCACATTTTTGGGTGTTTACCAAGAAAAAACTACTTCAACATTCGATGAGTCTACTAACACATCTGGCTGAGACACCACATACCTAAGGAAATAAACATCTCATATCCATAACTTACACTTTGAAAACTTTCCATTGAACTGGTGGCATTAAAGAACCTTTAAGATAGTCTTGAGATGCTTGAAATGTTCCTCATATAAATTCAAGTAGATTAAGATATCATCGATGAATATGATGAAAAATCGATATAATAACTCACGAAAAATAGAGTTCATAAGTCCAATGAACATGGATGGTGAATTCGTAACACTAGAGGGAATAACTACGAACTCAAAGTAACCATACCTACACTTAAAGGCAGTCGTTGGGATATCTCCCTCCTTCACTCTCAATAGGTGATATCCAGACTTCAGATCTATCTTAGAAAAAAAACTTACCCCTCTCATCTAGTCAAAAATATTGTCTATTCTTGGTAGAGGGTAACAATTATTTATCTTCACCTGATTCAACCTCCGATAGTCTATGCACAACCTCATACCACTATTCTCCATCTTTACAAACAACACTAGAGCACCCCATGAAGACACATTGGGCCAGATAAAGACCTTATTAATTAGTTCATCTATCTGAATCCTCAACTCCTGTAACTTATAATGTGACATTTGATAAAGTACCATCTAAATTAGAGAAGAACCAGTCTTTAAGTCTATCCCAAACTAAACATCACATCGAGGGGGTAGCATCACAGTCTCCTTAGGGAAAACATCCAAGAACTCACAAAAAACTACAGGAACGTCTTCCATTTTAGAATCAAATAATTATAATGAAATCTCATAAAAAAAGAGAGAAGGGGCTCCGCATGCTGACTACCCACCCGACAAACCCACTCGCTAATGAAAACCACATGCTAATCATACACATCCGAAAATACAACTCTCCTATAGAAGTAGTCGATAATGGAATGTGTGGAATACAACCAGTCAATGATGAGGATGAAATCATATGGATACATATATAATAATAAGATATCCCCATTAGACTAATGCAGTACCATCATCATTATACACCCCAACACACATCAAACAGGCTGGTCTAGTCTTTGACTAGTGTACTCAACAGCAGCGGCACATGAAGCCTCTCTGTGTCTGGTCCTAGAGCATGAGTAAGAACTGGTGAAACAAAGGAGTGAGAAGATTATGAATCAAAAAAGGTACAAGAAAGGGTACTAAATAAACCGATCATACCTTTGATGATCTCTGGACCTACTAGAACTATTGTCTCTGCTGCGTGCAACTGATGATGCCCAAATCATCTACCCCTCTGATGGATACCACCTCCATGATCATGCTCTAGCCGCAGTCCCTAAACATGAGGAACATCCTAAGGACAGACTCTACTGGTTCTATCTCTACTAGGTGGAGAAAAATACTTTTTTCCTTGCTGCTAAAACTTTCTCACTGGAAACTGCTACTGAGGCTGATGCTGAGCCTACCCACCTATGCCAAACTGGGCTCGAACAACCACTAGGAACTAGTTATGAATATGGTCACAAACCCCATAGAAGAAACACATCATTACCAAGCCCATGGGAAATGAATGAAGGTCTCTAGCACCAGAAGACCGGTAAGGGATCTACTGATATCGTCTCCCCGCTAGTCGAAACCTCGAAGGTCTTGGTGCCTTAGACCTTCCATTGACAACTCTACCTCTAAAATAAATCTACTAATTACCTTATCATGGTTACCTACTAAAGAGTGCCTTTGATCAATCACCTCTACCTTTTTTAAACCTCTATATACATTAGAAATGTAAAAGTAGTAACAACATACTGGATAGAAGGGTGGAGTGCCTCATCAGGAAGTCTCGCACAAGAGTCCTCATCTAGAAAAAGGTCAGGGGAAAAGAGAAAAAGATCCTTGAACTTCATCCCAAGCTACCGCACTAACATAATTCCCTACTGAAGGGAGAGTATATCCTACCTCTTCTCATCCTTCACAGTCTACAAAAGGAACTCTGCTTGGAACTCCCTCTAGAATTCAACCCAAAAGATGTCTGCCTCCTTCCGCTCTCCCAGATACAACATCCACCACTGTCACGTAACAACCCACATCTAACTAACTGTCAAAGGAACCCTGTACTACATCAATATAATGGATCGGACCTTACTGGTCCATTAATTTGTCAAATTTTGGTGTTCGAGGTATCCTGGGGACCATCAGTGAATCATTAAAGAGTTTTCCAAATTTCAGGATGAACGAACAATGGCACCAATCGGCCATCGGTGGCACCGACGGGAATCAGTGGCACCGATGGGCCATCATTGGAACTAATGGGTCATCAATGGCACTGAACGACATCAATTCTAGAGAAATGGTGCCAGGGTGACAGTGCCAGGGTGATGGTGACTCACCCATCTATGGGTCATTTTCAATTTCTTGAGGACTTTTCCATTTCGCCCCAATAATGTATCTTTTTACATAAAATTATTTTAATACCCCTTTTAAAGAAATTTAAGGCCCATAAAATATGTTTTAAACCCCCAAGATTTAGGTGTACCTTGAGTTACCAAAATGTGTGGCCTTTTACTTGGTGTCACACCCTTTCCTGTGTTTCTAGTTTAGCCCCTATTATGTGTTCTTTTTCTCCATTTAAAGGAAATATATTAACTCACAGCCATTATCTCCACCATCTCCAAAAATAATTATTAAATCTCAATTAATCCCAATGTGTGAAACTACTCAGCCACATGGTCGATCCATGATCCTACTTTTAAGTACTTCAAAAGTGTCTCCTAGATTTTAGGATCTGGCCTCTTCTTATGTCGAGATCTTCTCTTCCTTATTCATTTTTGTTTTTCTTAGTGCACCTCAAGACTTCTTCCCAAGACGAATCGTGAACCCATGCTGGAGCCTTTCCCACTTAGGCTTGGAGTCCTTGGAGTTCTTCCTCTGAAAGTTTTGCATCCCCAGTTCTTGCAATGAGGAGAAAACTTCAATCCTTGATTATCCAAGTAGGTTTTTTTTCCTTCATCTCTCTTTATTGTGCATCATGCGGGGTGGGTATGATGACGATCCTTTAAGATATAGATGAAAACAACTTTAAAAAATATAATAAACAGACTTTTAAAGAATGAAGGGATGGGGAAGTTGATGATGTTACTGTGTTATACATTTGTTTTTATGTTGTGAATTTTATGGGATTATGTCCACTAAAAATCCTGGACATTGGTGGACCTTTATTGCACACTAATGAAGCTCTGTTTTTTTGGATAACCTGGTGATTAAATGACCGTAACATGGAAACTAGTTAATCATGTAAACTTTATTGTTTAAATGAATTACCAATGAACAAGAATCTTTGTGTGATCACCATAGTTAACAAAATGGAAGGACGGAACTTAATTAATAGTGTGGATAAATCTGAAAACTTACTTGATATGTTCTGGTAATATGCATGGTTGTTCTATTTAAATGTTTGCGGGGTGACTTAAAAAGGGTATGGAATGTTCTGGTTGAGAATTTGTTGGCCTATAAATCTGAGTCCGTGTGGTGCCGGTATGTTGGGGCTTGTCTTGGTTCCATTACTTATAGGGATCTCACATATCCCTTTTGATGTTGTTACTTAACAAGAGAACCAGGTGTGAATGGTTAAATTCCTTCTTAGACATTTTTCCTTCAGTTGTTGTTTTGGCCTATGGTTATGTCTGTTAGTTGCCCGGTAGTGGAGGAATGTTTTAAATAGAACCACTTGAACATGATAATGAGAATATGTACAATGGGGGATTGTTTTCCAGAAATGGGTTGTGCTCTGGTTGTGACTATTGTGTATTTGTTCATGTAGGGATAATAGTAAGAGTGGTTGTGTATGGGCTGGTTTTTGGTTTCGGGACTCTTAGGTTGGGATGAGTGCTTGTTTACCTATATGTATACAATTTAGTTCTTGTGTTTCTTATATACACCCCACCCATGTCGAGCACTTCATGCCAAACACCCCCATTTTATGGGGGAGGGTGTTTTTCCCAACATTCTTATGAGTGGATGGTTATTAGATCCTTTATTCTCTCTCTCCCAGGTAGCCCAAGACTCTTCGAGTAGGCTGTGATGGCCTAAGGTTCAATATGTCCCAAGACTCTTTAGGCAGGGTGTGTTGTGGTGGTTGGCCTAGTTGTGTGTGGGAAGGTTTGTTTCCCAAATGTATTTGGGATGAGGCCCAAGTGTCTTCAGGTGTGTTAGTGGCTGTTCTGGACCAGGTGTCTTTAAGCATGGTGGTGGTTGTTGTGGCCTAGGTGTCTACAGTAATAAAATATGTGTGATTGTGGTTTCCCAGGTGTCTGTGAGTGGGATGCGTGGTTATGATGGACCATAAGGTTGTTGTTGGGGCGGTAGTGGGACTGTAGTGGAACTTGTGGGGGAGGTATGATTCCTAGGATGTCCTAAATAACTAGTGGGAGAGTGGTGCGGGGTACCCAAATATCGATTTCCTATTATTATTACTTTACCTGACTTGCATTATTTGGGGAGTTTTCCCTGGTGAGGATGGGTGGATAGTTTCCTTGCTAGGTGTTTTGGTTACCTCTTTTTTCATGGGGAATTATAATTCCTCCCAACTTGTGCATGATAGATTTTGGTTTTCCATACCAAATATACCTGTATACCCACCCTACATATATACAACTTCTTTCAGGTTTCTAGGAGGACTTTGAGGACTGTTTCAGACCTTGCTAGCTTAGGATTCAGGGGTTATCATTGCTGTTTTTATTTCTTTGGTACTTTTCATCAAAGTTTTCTTGTACTTTGTATCATTTTATTTTGAACATGCATATGATAATGGATTTTCTTTTGGATTTACTTTTACTTTCAGTTTTTGGAGTTTTTTTGGAATTACTATCTTATCTCCCGATCTTGTTCTATAAAAAGTGTAATGCCTTCCATTTTTATGTGAGATTCTATACCCTTGGTTCTAGTCACCACTCTAGAGCCTATTGAAGGTGGGACTTATGGGGTCATTATCTCTCCTTCAATTTGAAGAAGGAAGATTCTGCAAGTTTGTTGTCCCTTCCCTTATCTTGGTGAAGGTGGATCATGATAGAATGGTATCATAGAATATAGTTGAGAGATAAGATGGAGTTTGGGGTTAGACATAGTGAGGATTTCATGGGATGGTAGGGTAATAGTGTTAGGAAATATTGGTGTGTGAAATAGGATAGGGAAGACTAGACAGGACATAGGATTTTACCCCCCCAGTGATCTGATGCAAGGAATCTAGACCTACTGAACAATCAGGTGAGGCTACACTGATTGTAGGGTAGAGACCCTAGGAAAGGTACATGCATCATAATGACTTGTGTTCTTGTGTGTATTAGGTGTTTTGGGAATTTAAAATAAATAAAGAGTTTAAGAAAAATTTAAAAGGAATCTTCTACACTACTCAGGATTAGGCATTCCTTGTTTACCTTGCATCTATGGAACCTGGATGACGTCCACGAGTAGTGTGGGCGATTGAGGCCCAACAGGCTGATTTGGATGATCAGCAGAGGTCTGATCAAGAGGAGGATGAAAACCAGTGGTAGAATATTCTTCATTCCTTTTAGCAGAAGACCCTCAGGAAGTATGATGGTAGCGTCTCGAACATGGATATGTAGAGCTAGCTCAAGGATTTGGTGATCGCCTTCAACTTGATCCAGGCTCCGGTGAAGTACTGGGTTCCTCTAGACATGATCCAGATGTGGGGAGTTGTGCATCAGTGGTGGACACTCTATCTCAGGGAGAATAAGGAAGCTGAGGTTTTGTGGACTGACTTCAAGAAAGGAGTTCCAGGCGGAATTCATTTCTTCCAAGATGAAGTCCGAAAAGAGGCAGGAGATACTCTCCCTTAAGTAAGGAAGTATGATAGTAAGGGAGTTGGGGATCAAGTTCAAAGATCTACTTCATTTTTCTCCAAACCTCTTCCTAGACAAGGATTAGTGGGCAAGGCGCTTAAAGGAGGCACTCCGACCTTCTATCCAGAACGTTGTTACTCCCTTCACTCTACTGACGTACTTGGAGGTCCATAAGAAGGATGAAGTGGTGGAGAGGATTCACACACTGGGAGGTGTATCATGACAGGGGATCTAGTTGGGATCATCAAATGGGAAGGCCGTTAGTAGCAGGCCTCTAGGACCAAGGTGATTTATCTGTGGCATTCATGGGAACCTTAATAATTAGTTCCTAAACCGATTTCAGTACAGTGGGGGTGGGCAGGTTTAGCACTTTCCTCAACAACACTAGTTGCTGACCAAAACTTTTCAGCAGCAACAATAAGGAGTGATCTATTATGGGTCTAGGAATTTACATCCTCATGAATGTAACTATTCCACCCATGATCTGTAGCTTTCATCAGTGGTGTTAGCACTAAAGTTGTGAAGGCATTACCTCATCGGGGAATGCTTTGTGGTCTTCACAGATCACAAGATCTTGAGGTATGTCTTCTCCCAACGAGACCTAAACTTGAGGCATTAGAGGTGGATAAATTTTATTTAGGACTAATACTTTGAGATATCTTAAACCTTAGGAAAGGGGAACATGGTGGCCGATTCCTTGAGTAGGAACTCACAGAAGGATGTGTTTTGGGAGTCTATAAATGCTTAGAAAGAAATGGAGGAGTTGTCTGCTTTACATCTGGGCATGAGAGTGGAGGATGGTAGAGGTTGTCTATTTCAGATGAAAGTGAAATATTCCTTGGTACGGTATGTGGAGGAGTCTCAGTGGGGAGATTTAGTGGTTGAAGTGATGCATGATCATGTTATCCAGGGTGATGCTCTGAAAGGATGGTCTGAATCAGATGCTGTTTCATGGAAAGCTATTTGTCCTGGTGGAAATGTGCAAGAGAGCTCTCGATGAGTTCCATAACTCAACCCAGGTGGTACACCCAAAAGTTTCCAAGATGTATCGGGGCTTGAGGGGTCAGTTTTGGTGGCCCAGAGAGAAGCGGGAAGTGGAGGAGTTTGTGGAAAAGTGCCTCATGTGTCAGTAGGTGAAGGATGAACACTGTGTTTTGGGAAGTCTGTTGCATCCCTTAGACGTTCCTGAGTGTAAGTGGGATGACGTATCAATGGATTTTATCATGGGACTACCCAGGGTTTAGGGAGGCTATGATTCTATCTGGGTAGTGGTGGACTAGTTGATAAAATCAGATCACTTCTTACCAATTAAGGAGTCGAGCAAAGTGGATGCCTTATCATAGAAGTACATGGGTGAAGTTGTGTGGTTTCACAGAGTCCCCAGAATCATCATTTCGAATAGGGTTACATTCTTTACTTCACAGGTCTGGAAGGTATTACAATGTGCTTTTGGAACCCAACTATTCCTTAGCACTGCTTTCCACCCTCAGACGAATGAGAAGATTTAGAAGACCATCCAGACATTGGAGGATATGATACGAGCATGTGTTATGGACTTCAGAGGATCATGGGCATGGAACTTTCCTTTGGTAGAGTTTGTCTATAATAATATCTATCACTCTACCATTGGAATTACACTGTTTGAAGCCTTGTATGGAAGACTGTGTTGTTCACCCGTGTGCTGGACAGAGGTTGGTGAGGAAGGTGTTCTTAGACTAGAGGTAGTACAGAGAATGATGGAGAAGGTTCATCTTGTTCATGAGAGGATGAAGGCGGCTCATGACCGATATAAGTCATATTCCAATCATAGGAGGAGACCCTTGGAGTTTGAGGTTGGGGACCACATGTTCTTAAAATTCTACCCTTGTCGTGGGCAGCGGAGGTTCGACAGGGGGAGTAAGCTTTCTCCCAGGTTCATCAGACCCTTTGAGGTGTTGAGATGAGTCGGTAAGGTGGCTTATCAGCTGGCGTTACCACTGACACTAGAGATGGTCCACAACATCTTCCATGTATCTTAGCTCTGTCGATATGTACACGATGACTCCCACATCCTCGACTGGGGAGAGCTGGATATCGAGGATGATGTGACGTTCGTGGAACGACCAATGAGGATTGAGGATCGTAAGGATAAGGTGCTTCATGGATTTAATATTCCTTTGGTTCATGTGTTGTGGAGGCATGGTGGCCTCAAGGAGAGTACCTGGGAATGGGAGGCACAAATGCATGCCCAGTACCCAGATCTATTTTGAGTTTTGATCTAGTGTTTGTTTTGTACTTGGATGTGATGTAATGCTTGACCTTGTTAACTATGAGATGGGATCTTTCCTTGTTCTTTGAATGTGTGTGAAAAGTATTGATTGTGGTGAGGGAAAGGCTTGATCCCTAATCAAGATGCATTAAGGTGGATGCGATTAAACCTGTGTGGGTGAGTTAGTACCACCCAAAGTGGATAGTATATTGACATGGGAAAAGAGACTCCCTAATCCATAAGTCTGGATAGTGTGACCTTTATATGTTTGTGTGGTTACTTGGGGGAGAAGAGTGGTAGTGTTTCTATAGTTGTTCAGGAGATATATGTGAGAGATATGATCATGGATGTCTAGGTTTGTTCCGGATTTCTAACAACTCTAGGGTGGTTTTTCCCTGAGAGGTATCTTATGAGGTGGTTGTTTAGACCCCTCACTTTTCTTTGAGTCACTCTTAAATTCTCGAGGGTGATAATAGTTTGAGAGGTATCTGATGTAATGGACCAGACCTTCCTGGTCCATTACTTTGTCAAATTTTGGTGTTCAAGGTATCCTAGGGACTATCGATGACTCATTAAAGAGTTTACCAAATTTCAGGATGAAAAAACGGTGGCACCGATCAACCATCGGTGGCACCGAACGACATCAGTGCCATAGAAACGATGCTAGGGTGAAGGTGCCAGGGTGATGGTGACTCACTCATCGGTGATTCATTTCCATTTTCTCAAGGACTTTTCTTGTTTTCCCCTGTAACATATCTTTTGAAGTATAAGTGTTTTAATACCCATTTTAAAGCAATTTAAGGACCATAAAAGATGTTTTAAATCCCCAAGAGTCAAGTGAACCTTGAGTTACCAAAATGTGTGGCCTTTTCCTTAGTGTCACACCCTTTCCCATCTTTCCAGTTTATGCCATGTTACGTATTATTTTTCTCCGTTTAAAGGAAATCTATTAACTCACAGCCATTATGTCCACCATATCTAAGAAGAATGATTAAATCTCAATTAATCCCAGTGTATGAAACCACCCATCCATGTGGTAGAGCCATGATCTGAATTTTAAGTACTTAGAAATCATCTCCCTAATTTTAGGATTTGGCCTCTTCTTAAGCTGAGATCCTATCTTCCTTATTCCTTTCAATTTCTATTAGCCCGCCTCAAGACTTCCTCCTGAGACAAATCGTGCGCCCATGCTGGAGCCCTTCCCGCTCATCCTTGGAGTCCTTGGAGTCCTTTATTACAAGGATATTTAATGTATTTAAATATTAAACATCTTATTACATATTTTTCATTGTTCTTCATGACTATGATGTAATAATGTCCTATAGTATTTGTTGCAATGATAAGGTCATGGAAGTTCCCCACTATGATGACAACCTTTAAATTCTATAAAAATATTCTTAAATATAGTTCTACAGTTAGATTACATACTATGATGGGACACATAGCATGCAGACCATTAGGTGTGAGAACTCGTAAGGAGATGATATTTCCTCTCATGAAGTTCGCACTTGGTAATATCCAAGACATGAGATTATGTGAACAGACCTGCCAGTAGGAATTACACATGTTTCGGTGTCATCAGATATTTCTATCTATGAGTATGTGCAATGATCCTTATACTTTAAGATTATCATTAATATGTGTCATGACTCATGCACTTTGATTTACAGATGAAAACCGTCACGCAGATAGTTGGCGGGAAGTAGGGTACGTTGGGTACGTCACGAGTGACATGTTATTAATGGATAAGTCGAGGAAGAATTTTCCTCTTCCATTTATAGAAGTTAATATCTCGTCCCTTTGATTGAAATAGAACCGTCGTGTGAAATTCCATGGCCATGGTGTAACGACGAGGTTATTTTAGGAAGTCAAAGAATGATGTATCAAGTATAAAAGTTAATGACACTATCATGAAACCTACTTGATGAGATATTGCGACAAAGGGATTATATTACACATTGAGTGTTCGTATATAGATGTCGTTGTTTCAAATTTATGTTCTTTATCTTGGGTGCCTTGACCCGTTGTAGACAGTTGTCTTGGACTTTAGGCAATCCCACCTAATATGTCAACGAGAAAGAATCCTAGAGGGTCGCACACTAAGTGTTTTTGGTGGTCTCAGTTAAATTCTATTGGAATTTAATTAATAAATATTATTCTCGAGACAATGGAATAATTTTATTCAAGTTAAAATGATTGCATAAATTAAATAAATATTTATTCACCGGATTGTGGGAAAAATATATTTATTTATTTTATTGAACATTTGATAAATATTTATTTTCTAGTTTGTAAATAAAATATTTATTTAAGAGAATAATTTATTTATTTATTTATTTGGGTGTTCAATAAATGGAAGTGGAGTTCGAGAGGACCAAGACTGGCCCGGTAGTGAAATAATTATTTTCAAGATGATAAATAATTATTTAACTAGTTGACACAAATTAAAATAACGCTGCTATTATTTTGCGATGTGGGGTTTTATTTATAATTCTGTTTTTCGCAAGTTGGCACACCACAAATAATGACATTGTATTATTATTAATAGCATGGGTTTTCTCTAAGGTTATTAATGTATTTAATTACTCTTACGCAATTAAATATTGTAACTAAATCCCCATGTCAATAAATAAACACATACGTCTATTGTGTCAAGTACCGAACCGCACACCCAATGAATTGAGAATTGTTGAGCTAAACAATTCCACTCTTGAATCCTCTTCCCACCCCTCTCAAGAACAAGAGATGTTCTTCAAGGCCAATGAACAAGTGATCAAGAATAACTAACACAATACACTTGTTTCTTCACGCTAGCACCCAGAGAATGAGCGGTGTCGATCAGAGTCCATCAGAGCATGTGTGGATCACCATTAGAGGGATTCTAATTTGGATCCTTAAAATAACAATAAGATAATCTGGAAGGGTCATTCCGGATGATCAACATCATCAATGAAGAAAATACCAAAGATCCAGGCATTATTTTCTTCATGAAATTAATTAAATTAATTATAAACATGATGTACAAGATCCTCTATAAATGTTTCAGGCCTCTTCCTCCTTTATATAAATCTTTGATTCTATTCCATGGAGATGGGCATTCATCATTGTATTGATCCCATAATAATCATTGATCATGGTAAAAATCAAAGTTGGGTGCCGGACCAACCACGCTTCTGCTACGCCCAGAACCTTCAAGTGGTATCAGAGCGGTTACATCATAGTTTATAATTATTTAAATATTTCATTGATTATTTACTCATTTGATAATTTAGTTGTTTTAATTCAAGTTAATAATTCTACAAATCTAAATCTCGATATCTGTTCCTCCTCTTTCATTTCTCATTCACCTTACAGAAACGATATTTTCTTTTAATTTTGATTAAAATAAAACAGAGGATCTCATCCATAGGTTCCAAAGGTTCCTAGCTATACAACACCAGAACACACGACATGTATTCAGCAGTACACACAGTGTAGCCAAGGTTCAATGCACTAGGCCTGGTCCTCCAAACCAAGCCGTGTCATTGGAGTTTTTCTAACTCTTAATGACTCCGTGTGTTGACTAGGAACAAGTGGAATGTAGTTTTTGGATTACACACTATGTGGCCCATAGGACACAACGAGTAGTCCCTTTCAGGTTAGGGTTGGACCATGTACCCCGTACATAGCTTGCCCAACTGGAGACAGTGTAACAAGGAACTAAACGACATGTAACCCACTAGACACACCGTGTACTCCAAATATTTATGAAGTACACTCACACGTCGTTTCCCTAGGCATGTACTTCAGATGGATGGTGAAAAACAGTTTACATCGTGTAGTTGGATCTACATTCCATGTACTCATCCAAATTATGCAGATTTATTAAAATTTATTATTATGTTATACAAACCCTTGATATATGTACCATCGTGCAGGCATAAACCTGAGGCACAACACGCGATAGGTGTTTTATATGTATGTATTTAATTTAACATCTTCATAATGTTCATTTCTACTCATTGGTTAGTTATGAATAGGAATTCATTGGGTTTCCTCTAAGGTAAAAGCTACGTACAAAGATAATTTTAAATGAATTTATTTGTTTAAAATTATGATGGATGAGAATCTCAAGGAAATTCAGAAAATGGTTTAAGATAAAAGGATTGATTAATTAAAGATGATAATTAATTGATTCAAGCGTGATTTATCTTAAATAACAAAAATTAAATAATTGAATTTTAGTTTTACTTATGCGTAAATATCGTTTCATGTATAGATGATCGTGAGCTAGACCAAGACCTTTGTATGCAGACAGTTTCTTTTAATTTATTTATTTAAATTATTTTTTTGGTCTGTGAGCCTTTTCCTTATTAATATGTAGGGCCTATGTGCCAAAGGTTTATTTTATGTAAAACCCCTTTTTACCCCTCACCTGCATGTGAGTTAGGAAAAGGCATATGTAATGGATGGAATTACCAAGCTAGTAGAGGTGGTTCAAGCTGGAGTCGATACGAAACCAATCCCAACAGATACAAAGATGGATAGGTGGAAAGCTGTAAACATGAACCCAAAAGGTTCAAGATATTTCTCCCCTAGGTCAGGGTTAGTTTATCAACCACTAGATAAACTAACCATTAGAAAATATCATGATCATTCCCTTTAATTTATTTTATTCCTGTCAGTTGTATGGTTTATCATTATGGATGTGTTGTCACGATCACATAATTAATGAATTAAACAAGCATGCAAGATGGAACTAAAATAAACTAGACTTATGCATAAATATTATCAAGACATGGTTAATCACTTAAGTAAGTTCCACTTAATATTAATAAGCATGTGATAATGATAATAAGAAATTCACACATAAGAGTTAAAAATCCCTCAAATAAAATATTAAGTCAGACCAAGATTTCTATTACTTGATTAAGGGAAAAAATCAATAAAACTCTATGTTTGAATAAACCTTGTTGGGACACTTAATTTTATATAGTAATCCCTTATAAAAGGTTCCAGGTTGACTTTTCCATATTACATCAAGAGGAGTAGACCTTGCTATACTTGGTGTAATATTGGAGGCAAGAGTTAAGGAAATCCAAAAGTCATGATTTCAGGATTGGGGAGTCCACTCAAAAAATTAAGGAGATGCAAGCCTGTAGTTGGCAAAGACTTGCCTACCTAAATACCTTCTAATAGCTTGAGAAACCCTTGTTGGGGTTATGCGAAGGGGAATATGGATCCTTTCCACCAGAATGTCATGGAAACTGGACATTCCAAGTTCAATGGTGAGGTCTATTGGGACTTGATAAAATAGTGGGATACTTAATAAAATTTATTATTTTTCATAAAATAAAATCAAGAAATTACTAATGATATGCTCTTTTAATTGTAGAATAAAAATGAAAAACTCATCAACCACACTATCCCTGCGATCAAGTCTGGATAAATACAACATCCTCATCGGAAGTAACTTCCAGGAATGGTTTAGATGCCTTCGGGTTATCCAACACCATGAATGGAATTCTTATGTGATGGATTCAGCAATACCTGATCCACCTGCCAAAGAGGTAAATGATGAGGATTTCCTAGTCTCTGAGAAACATATGAGCGATGCAGTCGATGTTCAATGTTTGATTCTATCATCAATGTCTAGTGAGATCATGAAGTCTCATGAAAACATGGATGCTTATATCATACTCGAGCACCTCTATGGTCTTTACCAGGAAAGAGAAATATAGGAAAGGTTTGAGATCTCTAAGGAACTTTTTCAGAGTAAGCTTGGAGAAGGTTCCCCAGCTGGGCCTCATGTAGTCAAGATCATTGGCTACATTGAGCACCTGGAGGTTCTAGGGTTTAAAATCCCCGAAGAGATGGGAACTGATCTCATTCTCGCAACACTCCCTTAGAGCTTCTCTAACTTTGTTGTAAATTTAAATATGAAAAACATTGAGAAGTCTCTATCAGATCTTCTTATCCTCATTCGCCAAGTGGAAAAAGATATGAAGTGTGAAAATCTTTTTGTCCATATGGTGAATAAGAGGAATGGGAAGGCAAAGAGCTTTAATACCAAAGCTTCTTCACAAACTTCCAAGAAAATGAAGATCAAATGGGAGGCAAAGGAACATGAGGCTGTTTGTTTCGCATGTGGCAAGAAGGGCCACTGGAAGAAAAACTAAACTTAGCCTAAGAAGCAAGGGGAAGCTTCAGGTGAGTTTGTTATCAAATGCAATCTATCTGTTTATACAAATTGGGTATTATATATAGCTTGTGGTGCTCACATATGTATCCAAATATAAGAACCAAGTATATTTAGGAAGATTGACTGAGGAGAGGTAGATCTATGAGTAGCCAACGAAGCCATACTTTCTATTGTAGCTGTCAGGGACTACCACCTCATGCTGCCAACTAGGATGATTTTGGTGTTAAAGGGTTGTTATTATGTGTCGTCTGTTACTAAAAGAATTATTTTTGTATCCAAATTAGATATAGATGGATTTTTTTTTAAATTTTTTAAATGAATGTTGCTTCTTTTACAAAGATAGAATTTGTTTTGGTAGGGAACATTTATACAACGGTCTTTACACGTTGGATTACACAAACCAAGTAATGATAATCGATAATAAAGATACATCACATGACTCATACCACACCCAACTTTGGAATCACCAGCTAGGTCATGTAAACAAGAAAAAGTTGACAAAGTTACATCAAGATGGATATTTAGATTATTTCGAACTAAAACCACTTGGCGTATTTCATGCATGTTTACAAGGAAAAATGACCAAAGCCCCATTTAGTGGGAAAGGTGAAAGGGATAAAGAACTTATTGAATTGGTTCATACCGATGTGTGTGGACCATTTCTAGTAGAAGTAAGGGGAGGGTACTCATACTTCATAACTTTTACTGATGATTTTATTAGATATGGATATATCTACTTAATGTGGTATAAGTCAGATTCTTTTGATAAGTTCAAAGAATAGAAGAATGAAGTTGATAACCAACTTGGTAAGAAGATTAAAAAACTCCACTTAGACCGAGGTGGAGAATATTTTAATCAAGACTTAATTGATTACTTATGAGAGTTTGGGATCCTATCCCAACTCACTCCTCCATACATGCCCTAATGGAATGGTGTGAGTGAAAGGAGGAACCGCACCCTGTTGAACATGGTGAGATCAATGATGAGTCATGCGAGTCTTCCATTATCCTTTTGGGGATATGCGTTACAAATAGAGGCACACATACTAAACCAAGTACCAACTAAATTAATAAATGGTATTCCATATGAGTTATAGAGTGGAATAAAATCCATGTTATTGAATTTACATGTGTGGGGTAGCAAAGCATTTGTTAAGGCCTCTTCAGGTAACAAAATCGCACCCTAAGGCACAAAGTGTACCTTTATAGGATACCCTAAGAAAATAAGGGAATATTACCTATAAAACCCCTAAAAAAAGGTTATAGTGGCAAGACATGCCATATTCCTTGAGAGGGATCACATCTTTAAAAGAGATAGTGGGAGTGAGATAGACTTAGATGAAGTCGAGGCTTAAGGTACACAAAAGTTGGTACAAGAATAGATTACACAAAGCCCCATGGAAGAAGAATTTTTTCTAGAGACACAAGTACTGTGAATGAGTACAAGAGAGGTTAGAGAATCGGAATGAAACAATTTTCTAGTTAACGAGTATCTTGACTCATTATTAGTTGATAATAATGGTACTCTAGCCTACAAGGAAACAAAAAGTGGAACAGACGTTTCCATGTGACAAGAAGCCATGAATTCTGAAATGAATTCCATGTACCAAAACCAAGTCTGGATTTTGGTAGATCTTCCAATTGATGTAAATCCTGTTGGTTGAAAATAGGTATTCAAGAAGAAACTGGACATGGAAGGACAAGTCAATACCTATAAGGCATGACTGGTTGCAAAAGGGTTTAAACAACATCAAGGAATTGACTAAGATGAAACCTTTTCACCAGTTTCAATGCTTAAATCCATCAGAATTCTACTTTCCATTGTGTCTTATCATGACTATGAGATTTGGAAAATGGATGTCAAAACAACCTTCCTTAACAAGAACCTTCATGAAGATGTCTAGATGACACAACCTGAAGGGTTTGTGACTCCAAAGGATGAAAATAAGGTATGAAAGTTTTATAAATCCATTTGTGGATTAAAGAAAGCATCCAAGTCATAGAACATTCATTTTGATGAAGCCATATCATAATTTGGTTTTATCAGGAATGAATGTGATCCTTGTGCCTACAAATGATTTAGTGGGAGTGCAGTCATTTTCCTAATAGTATATATTGATGAAATATTACTTATTGGAAATGAGATACCAGTCTTACAGTCTGTTAAGGCATGGTTGAATCAATGCTTCTCCATGAAGGACTTGGGTGAGGCATCATATATTCTTGGGATCAAGATCCATCGTGATAGATCCAAGAGTTTGTTGGGACTATGTCAAAGTACATACATTGATAAGACAGTGAAGAGATTCAGTGTGGAATAATCAAAGAGGGGACTGTTTCCAGCATCACATGGAATTAATATTTCCAAGAAAATGCGTCCTCAGACACATGAGGAAAGAAAGATAATGGAAAGGACACCATAAACATCAGTGATTAGGTCAGTCTTGTTTTCCATGCTTTGTACTAGGCTGGATGCCACCTATGCATTGAGTGAAGTAGGTAGATATCAATCTAACCCAGGTGAACATCAATGGATGGCATTCAAGACTATCCTAAAGTATCTGAGGCATAATAAGGATATGTTCCTAGTTTATGGAGGATATGAGGAACTATTCATCATAGGATATGCATATGCTAGTTTCCAGGCTGATCAAGATGAAATGAAGTCACAAATGGGATATATCTTCACTTTTAATGGAGGTGCAGTAAGCTAGAAGAGCTCAAAGCAGAGTGTGGTCGCAGATTCTATAGCAGAGTCTGAGTATATCACAACTTCTGAGGTAGCTAAAGAAGCAGTTTGGATGTAAAGCTTTTTCCAGGAGTTAGATGTGATACCAAGTAGTAAAGATCCCATAACACTATACTCTGATAATACTATAGTGGTGGCTCTCACAAAAGAACCAAGGTCACATCAGCAGACGAAGCACATACTTCAAAAGTATCATCTCTAGAGGGATTTTTCTCATAGAGGTGAAGTTGCAGTGATCAGTATTTCCATAGAGGGCAACGTGGCGGACCCCTTGACTAAAGCCTTAACTCAACGGAAACATGATCACCATGTGTGGTCTAACAGACTGAAATTCATAGGCAGTTAGATCTAGTACAAGTGGGATTTTGTAAGAGTTGGCATCCTAGAACCAATGAGTTTTACTTTGATTACAAGGATATTTAATGTATTTAAATATTAAACATCTTATTACATATTTTTCATTGTTCTGTATAACTATGATGTAATAATGTTATAGAGTATTTGTTGCATTGCAAAGGTCACGATGGTTCACCGCTATGATGAGAGCCTTGAAATGATATAACAATATTCTAAAATATAGTTCTAAAGTTGGATGATATACTATTATGGGACACATATCATGAAGGCTGTCAGGTGTGAGTACTCGTAAGCAGATGAAACTTCCTCTCATGAAGTTCTCACTTGGTAATCTCCAAGATAAGAGATTATGAGAACATGCCCACCAGTAGGAATTCTACATGTTTTTGTGTCATCATATATTTCTATCTGCTAGTATGTGTAATGATCCTTAGACTTTAAGATTATCATTAATACGCATCACTACTCGCACACTTTGATTTACTGAAGAAAACCGTCACGTAGAAAGTTGGCGGGAAGTAGGGTAGATTGGGTGCATCATGAGTGACATGTTATTAATGGATAAGTCAAGGAAGTATTTTCCCCTTCCATTTATGGAAGTTTATATCTCTTCCATTTGATTGAAATAAAACCATCACACAAAATTCCATGGCCATGGTGTAATGAAGAGTTTATTTCAGGTAGTCAAAGAACGACGTATCAAGCATAAATTTTGATGACATTATCTTGAAACCTGCTTGATGAGATATTGCAAAAAATGGATTATATTACAAAATGATAGTTCTTATGTGGATGTTGTTGTTGTGAATTTATGTTCTTTCTCTTGGGTGCCTTGACCTATTTCTAGACAATACTCTTGGACTTTAGGCAAGTCCACCTAATGCCAACGAGAAAAAATCCTAGAGGGTCACACACTAAGTGTTTCTGGTGGTCTCAGTTAAATTTTATTTGAATTTAATTAATAAATATTATTATCAAGACAATGGATTAATTTTATTCATGTTAAAATGATTGCATAAATTAAATAAATATTTATTCACCATATTGTGGGTAAAATATATTTATTTATTTTATTGAACATTTGATAAATATTTATTTAATAGTTTGTAAATAAAATATTTATTTAAGAGAATAATTTATTTATTTATTTATTCATGTGTTCAATAAATGGAAGTGGAGTTTGAGAGGACCAAGGCCGGTTCGGTAGTGAAATAATTATTTTCAAGATGATAAATAATTATTTAACCAGTTGACACAAATTAAAATAACATTGCTATTATTTTGTGACGTAGAATTTTAAATATAATTCTGTTTTTCACAATTTAGTGCACCATAAATAATGATGTGGTATTATTATTAATATCATTGGTTTTCTCTAAGGTTATGAATTTATTTAATTTCTATTATGCAATTAAATATTGTAACTGAAGCCCCATTTCAATAAATAGACACATACGTCTATTATGCCAAGTACCGAACCAAATACCCAGTGAATTGAGGATTGTTGAGCTAAACAATTTCTCTCTAGAATCATCTTTCCTCCCTTCTCAAGAACGAGAGACATTCTTCAAGGCTGAAGATCAAATGATCAAGAACGACCGACACAACACACTCGCTTCACTGTGCTAGCACCCGAAGAATGAGCAATGTCGATCAAAGGCCATCGGTGCATGTGTGGATCACCGCTAGAAGGATTCTAGTTTTGATCCTTACAAGCACAACAAGATAATATGGAAGGGTCATTCCAGATGATTAACATTATCAACAAAGAAAATACTGAAGATCCATGTATTATTTTCTTTATGAAATTAATTAAAGTAACTATAAACATGATATGTAAGATCCTATCTAAGAGATTCAAGCATCTTATTTCTTTATATAAATCTTTGATTCTATTCCATGGAGACTGGTGTTCATCGTTGTATTGATCCCAGAATAATCATTGATCATGGTAAAAATCAAAGTTGGGTGCTGAACCAACCATGCTTCCACTGTGACTAGAGCCTTCAAGTGGCATGAGAGCAGTTACATCATAGTTTATAATTATTTAAATATTTAGTTGATGATTTATATATTTAATAATTTATTTGTTTCAATTCAAGTTAATTATTTTGAAAATTTGAATCTTGAGATCCGTTCCTCCTCTTTCATTTCTCGTTCACCTTATAAAAACGACATTTTCTTTTTAATTTTGACTAAAATAAAATAGAGGATCTCATTTAGAGGTGCCAAAGGTTCCTGGACATACAACACCAGAACACGCAACGTGTATTCGGCAGTAAATTCCATTTATCCAAGGTTCAATGCACCAAGTTTGGTCTACCAAACCAATGAATTTCATTAGAGTTTTTCTACATCTTAATGACTTTGTGTTTTGACCAGAAATAGGTGGCACACAGTTTCTAAATTACACACTGTGTGGCCCATTGGACATGATGGGTAGTCCCTTTTTGGGTTAGGGTTGGACCATATTCCCCGTACATGGCTTGCCCGACTGGAGACCACGTAATGAGGAACTACACAACCTTTGATCCACTGGACATGCCGTGTACTCCAAATATTTCCTAAGTACACTCACACACCGTTTCCTCGAGCATGTACTTTGGATGGATGATGAAAAATAGTACACTCCATCTAGTTGGAACTACACACTGTGTACTCATCAAAATTATGCATATTTATTAAAATTTATTATTATATTATAAAAAACCTTGAGATGTGTACCATCGTGCAGGTGTAAAGCTGAGGAAAAACATGTGATAGGTGTTTTATATGTATGTGTTTAATTTAACATCTGTGTAATATTTATTTCTACTCATTGGGTAGTTATGAATAGGAATTCACCGGGTTTCCTCCAAGGTAAAAGTTACATAAAAAGATAATTTTAAATGAATTTATTTGTTTAAAATTATGATGGATGAGAATCTTAAGGAAATTAAGAAAAGGGTTTAAGATAAAAGGATTGATTTATTAAAGATGATAATTAATTGATTCGAGCATCATTTATCTTAAACAAGAACGATTAAATAATTGAATCCTATTTTTATTTATGCATAAATATCGTTGCATGTATAGATTATCATGAGATAGACCAAGACCTTTGTATGTGGATGGTTTCTTTTAATTAATTTATTTAAATTAAATTTGTTGGCCTACAAGCCTTCTCCTTATTAATATATAGGGCCTACATTCCCAAGGTTTATTTTATGTAAAACCCATTTTTACCCCTCACTTTCATGTGAGTTAAAAAAAGGCATATGTAATAGATGGAACTCCCAAGCTAGTGGATGTGGTTCAAGCTAGAGCCAAGACGAAACCAATCCCAACAGATACAGAGGTGGACAGGTGGAAAGTTGTAAACATGAACCCAGAAGGTTCAAGATGTTTATCCCCTAGGTCAAGGTTATTTTATCAACCACTAGATAAAATAACCATTATAAAATCTCATGATCATACTATTTAATTTATTTTATTTCTGTCAGTTGCATGGTTTATCATTATGGATGTGTTGTCACGATCACATAATTAATGAATTAAACAAGCATGTAATATGGAACTAAAATAAACCAGACTTATTCGTAAATATTATCAAGACATGGTTAATCAATAAGCAAGTTTCACTTAACATTAACAAGCATGTGATAATTATAATAAGAAATTTACACATAAGAGATAAAAATACCTCAAATAAAATATTAAGTCAGACCAAGCCTTCCATTACTTGATTAAGGGCAAAAATCAAAAAAACTATCTGTTTGAACAACCCTTGTTGGGACACTTACTTTTATATAGGAAGCTCTTATGAAAGGTTTCTGGTTGACTTAACCATATTTCATCAAGAGGAGTATCCCTTGCTAGAATTGGTGTAACATTGGAGGCAAGAATTAAGGAAATCCAAAAGTCATGATTTCAGGATTGGGGAGTCCACTCAACAGATCAAGGAGCTACAAGCCTGTAGTTAGAAAAGACCTGCCTAACTAAATACATTCTAATATCTTGACCAACCCTTGTTGGGGTAATGAGAATGGGAATATGAATCCTTTACACTAGAATGTCATGGAAGACATTTCTATTTCAATGGTGAGGGCCATTGGGACTTGATAAAATAGTGAGAGACATAATAAAATGTATTATTTCTCATAAAATGAAATAGAGAAAGTTCTAATGATCTTCTCTTTTAATTGTAGAATAAAAATGAAAATCTCTTCAACCACACTATCCCTATGATCAATTTTGGATAAAGACAACATCCTCACTGGCAATAACTTCTAGGAATGGTTTAGATGCCTTCATGTTATCCTATTTCATGAATGGAATTCTTATGTGACGGAGTCAGTATTACCTGATCCGACTACCAAAGAGGCGAGTGATGAGGATTTCCTAGTCTATGAGAAACACATGAACGACGCGGTCAATTCTCAATGTTTTATGTTATCATCAATTTCTAGTGAGACCATGAAATCTCATGAAAACATGGATTCTTATAGCATGCTTGAGCACCTCCATGGTCTTTACCAAGAGAGAGAAAGACATGAAAGATTTGAGATCTCTAAGGCACTCTTTCAGAGTAAGCTTGGATAAGGTGCCCCAGCTGGGCCTCATGTAGTCAAGCTCATTGGCTACATTGAGCGCCTGGAGGTTATATGGTTTAAACTCCCCAAAGAACTAGGTACCAATCTCATTATCTTATCACTCCCTCAGAGATTCTCTAACCTTTTTGTCAATTTCAATATTAAAAACATTGATAATTCTATATCTGATCTTCTTATCCTCATTTTCCAAGTGGACAAAGATATGAAGCATGAAAATCCTTCTGTCCTTATGGTGAATAAGAGGAAAGGGAAGGCGAATAACTTTAATACCAAAGCTTCTTCATGGCCTTACAAGAAAAGTAAGATCAAAGGGGAGTCAAAAGAACAAGATTCTCTTTGTTTTGCATGTAAAAAGAAGGTCCACTGAAAGAAAAATTGCACCTAGCCTAAGAAGCAAGGGGAAGATTGAGGTGAATTTTTTATTGAATGAAATCTATCTATTTCTAGAAATTGGGTATTAGATATAGATTGTGGTTCTTACATATGTATCCAAATACAAGTACCAAGTAGATTTAGGAATATTAACCAAGGGGAGGTAGATCTATGAGAAACGAACGGTGCCAGAATTTCTACTATAGCTGTCGGGGACTACCACCTCACATTGCCAACTCGGATGATCTTGGTGTTAAAGGGTTGTTATTATGTCCCGTATTTTACTAAAAATATTATTTCTATATCCATATTAGATATATATGGATTTGTTTTCAAGTTTGGAAATGAATGTTTCTTCTTTTACAAAGATAACACTTGTTTTGGTAGGGCACATTTATACAATGGTCTTTACATGTTGGATTACACAAACTAAGTAATGGTAATCGATAACAAAGATAATTCACATGAATCATACCACACCCAACTTTGGCATCACCAGTTAGGTCATGTAAATGAGAAACTCTTGATAAAGTTACATCATGATATATATTTAGATTATTTAGAACTAAAACCACTTGGCATATGTGATGCATGTTTACAAGGCAAAATGACCAAAGCACCATTTAGTGTGAAAGGTGAAAGGGATAAAGAACTTCTTAAATTGGTTCATGCCGATGTGTGTGGACCATTTACAGTTGAATAAAGGGAAGGGTACTCATACTTCATAACTTTTACTGATGATTTTAGTAGATATGGATATATATACTCAATGAGGTATAAGTCAGATTCTTTTGATAAGTTCAAAGAATACAAGAATGAAGTTGAAAAACATATTGGTAAATAGATTAAGAAACTCTGCTCAGACCAAGGTGGAGAATATCTTAATCAAGACTTCATTGATTACTTACAGAAGTTTGGGATCCTATCCCAACTCACTCCTCCATACATGCCCCAGTGGAATGGTCTGAGCGAAAGGAGGAACCACACATTTTTGGACATGGTGAGATCAATGACGAGTCATGCAAGTCTTCCATTATCCTTTTGGGGATATTCCTTACAAACAATGACACACATACTAAACCAAGTACCAACTAAATTAATAAATGGTATTCCATATAAGTTCTGGAGTGGAAGAAAATCCATGTTATCTAATTTACATGTGTGGGGTAGCGAAACATTTGTTAAGACCTCTTCAGGTAACAAACTCACACCCTAAGGCACAAAGTGTACCTTTATAGGATACCCTAAGGAAACAAGGGGATATTACCTATAAAACCCCCCAGAAAAAAAATTTATAGTGGAAAGACTTTCCATATTATTTGAGAGGGAGAAAATCTCCAAAATATATAGTTGGAGCAAGATAGACTTCGATGAAGTCAAGGATCAAGGTACACAAGAGTTGGTATAGGAACAGATTCCACAAATCCCCATGGAAGAAGAATCTATTTCAGAGAAACAAGTACTTCATATGAGTACAATAGAGGTTAAGGAAATGGAATAGTATAGTTTTCTATTGACAGAGGATGGTGACTCATTATTAGTTGATAATAATGATCCTCTAGCCTACAAGGAAGCAGTAAGTGGAACAGACATGGCCAAGTGGAAAGAAACCATGAATTCTGAAATGGATTCCATGTACCAAAACCACGTCTGAATTTTGGAAGATCCTTCAGTTTATATAGATCCTATTGGTTTCAAATAGGAATTATAGGGATTAAATCAAGAATCCAGGTCATAGAACATTCATTTTGATGAATCCACAACAAAATTTGGTTTTATCAAGAATTAATATTAGCCTTGTGTCTAAAAAAGATTTAGTGGGAGTACAGTCATTTTTCTAATAGTATATTTTGATGACATATTACTTATTGGAAACGAGATACCCATCTTACAATCTATTAAGGCATGGTTGAATCAATGCTTATCCATGAAGGAATTGGGAGATGCATAATATATTCTTGGGATCAAGATCCATCGTGATAGATGTAAGAGATTATTGGGACTAAGTCAAAGTACATACATTGATAAGATAATGAAGACATTCAGTATGGAAAAATCCAAGAGGGGATTGTTTCCAGCATCACATGGCATTCATATTTCTAAGAAAATGTGTCCTCAGACACATGGGTAAAGAAAGATAATATCAAGGACTCCATATGCATCAACGATTTGGTCAGTCATGTATGCCATGCTTTGTACTAGACTAGATGTCGCCTATGCATTGAGTGCGGTAGGAAAATATCAAGCTGACCCAGGTGACTATCATTGGATGACAATCAATACTATCCAAAAGTATCTGAGGCATACTAAGGATATGTTTCTAGTTTATAGAGGAGATGGGGAACTAGTCATTAGAGTATATGAATATTCTAGTTTCCAGACCGATCAAGATGACATGAAGTCATAAGTGGGATACATATTCACTTTGAATGGAGGTGAAATAAGTTGTAAGAGCCCAATGAAGAGTGTGGTCATAGATTCTATAGCAGAGTCTGAGTATATCACAACTTCTAAGGTAGCTAAAGAAGCATTTTGGATGCGAAGCTTCGTCCAGGAGTTGGATGTGATACCTAGTAATAAAGATCCCATCACACTATGTTGTGATAATACTACAGTGGTGGATCTCACAAAAGAGCCAAGGTCACATCAGAGGATGAAGCACATACTTCAAAAGAATCATCTCTTAAGGAATTTTTCTCACAGAGGTGAAGTTACAGTGAGGAGTATTTTCACAGAAGACAATGCGGCGAACCCCTTGACTAAAGCCTTAACTCAGCAGAAACATGATCACCATGTGAGGTCTAGCGGACTAAAATACATAAGTAGTTGGCTCTAGTCCAAGTGGGATTTTGTAATAGTTTTCATCCTAGAACCAACTTGTTGTACTTTTATTACAATGATATTTAATGTATTTAAATATTAAACATCTTATTACATATTTTTCATTTTTCTGCATGACTATGATGTAATAATGTCCTAGAGTATTTGTTGCATTGATAAGGTCATGGTAGTTATTTGCTATGATGAGAACCTTGAAATTCTATAAAAATATTCTTAAATATAGTTCTATGATTGGATGACATACTATTATGGGACACATATCATGCAGACCATCCGGTGTGAGTATGTTGACGCTCCTTTCGTCACAGAATCTAAAAATCGGAAAAGGAGAATATCTGAGCTCAAAGTGATTCAAACTTTGAAGAAAATATCAAAAATCGACAAAGGCATGAACAAAGGATCAAAAGCAACTTCACCACGCAAGTTATATCACTGTCGTGCCAGTCCACTTGCGTGATGCCCTTGGTCGCGCAAGTGACTTGCGTGACCTAAGTGGTAACTTCCCGGTAACCGCCCGGGGTCTTCTCCTGCCTATAAATAGACCCTGTGGGCCCCCCATTCGAGAGGATCTTTTTCTAGAAACTCGGATTGAAGCTCCCGACGCCCAAGTCTCTTCTCAAAGCTTCCGGAATACTTCTAAGGTAATTTCTTACCTAGAACGGAGATCCAAAGAGAGGGAGGAAGGCCTAAGTGTTGAAACTCATCAACACTTGCGCGCCTGAGTGGCCAGCCCTTAAGGGAAGTAGTCACACTTGCGCGTCACCTTACTCCTTTGATAGAAATTGCGCGTCCCTTTTTTGGAAGAACCTCAAAAGGATTCTAAAGGCTTTAATAAAGAGTCTCTCAAGTATTTCAATGCTGGTTGACCATCGCGCAAGTACAACATATGTCGCGCAGGTATACCTGCGCATCCAATACTTGCGCGCCCCCGTAATACTTGCGCGCCTTCCAAGACTTGCGCACCCCTTCCTTTTTGGGTGCCTTTCTTGCCCATTTCACCCCTCTTAAGTCATTACACCTTTCCTTTTCAAGATTCAGTCTTCAAGACACTCTTCAAAGCCATTTATGGCATGATTTCCTGATTTTACTTCCTTATCTGAAAGGAATTCAGTGAAATATCTCTCAAAACCCAGTGATTTAAATATCTTTTTGTCACTAAATATGGAGAGTTCATTCATTCAACCTCATCCTTTAAGATGAGAGAAATCCTTAACCTGGGTCTCCTTTTCAGGAATAAGTCCCAGTCATAAATTTTGGGCATCCTTCTTAGGAGTAAGCCCCAAGTCCTCTAATATGGGCATCCTTCTTAGGAGTAAGCCCCAAGTCCCTTAATTTTGGGAATCCTTCTTAGGAGTAAGCCCCAAGTCCCTTAATTTGGGCATCCTTCTTAGGAGTAAGCCCCAATCTCAAATATGGGCATCCTCCTCAGGAGTAAGCCCCAATCTCAAATATGGGCATACTCCTCAGGAGTAAGCCCCAATCTCAAATATGGGCATCCTCATCAGGAGTAAGCCCCAAACCTTAATCCTTAACCTGGGCTTCCTTTTCAGGAATAAGTCCCAGTCATAAATCTTAGGCTTCCTTTTTAGGAGTAAGCCCCAAGTCCCTTAAATTCTCATTAACCAGTCCTAATGTACATTTAATCTGGGATTCCTTCTCAGGAGTAAAACCCAATTATCAATCCTCTCCTAATTTGGGTTTCCTTTTCAGGAATAAATTCCCAAGTTAGAGTGTTCAAATCTCCATAAAGCACATATACCTTTATGGACCCTGTTCCTGGATTTTCTCCTTAAAGTAAATCCTAAAATTCATTCATCTGGGAAGTCATACATACATAAGCCCCACATTATTTCTTATGATTGCATCTTTCATGGCACAATTGTCTAATTTTTACCACTACCTCTTGTTTCTCACACCGAGCATGACTCACGTGAGTTTAGAGTGTAAAAGTAATTGTGACATCCTTCTTTGAGCCATCAATAATAAACATCATACTCCCTTACTCGAACTACGTGGGTTCTGATTCCTTTTCCAAAACAAAGGATACGTAGGTAGCCCATCTATGGGTTCGATCCCAACTCTGAAATAATTCATGTCCTTCTGAATGAAAATAAACTTCAAGTGCCCCACTGAGTGGCTTTAAAACCAGCCTGGTCATCATAATGACCAAGATACTTTTATATAAATATTTTTAAGTTTACCATTGATCAAGAATCTCTAAATAGATATAGATGATTCTCTATTGATGAAGAACCTCGAATACATATAAAAAATTCTCTAAATTTCTTACACATTTAATCATTGATTGTCAAAACTAAAGGAAAAGCTCATTTTATACTTGGTAATGTAATAAGGATTCACGAACATAACTTAAATCTATAAAGAGAGTCCCGGAATAGACAATAATTCCCCTCAAAAAGGTGTGATGATTCCGACCTCCCATCCTCTCGACCAATGCAAATTCCTAAGCCTCGTCAGTTCACAAGCTAATGAGCACCCACCTTTGGAAAGTAGGTCCAAATGGATATGGAATCATTGGATGTTTCCGGTTCTACGAACAAACCCTTTAGAAACTGATCGGAACGTTTGAATCTCCCATCCAGGAGGTCATCCCCGAATTCCGAGGGAAACAGAGTACTCATAAGCATATGAGATATCCTCTCATGAAGTTCGCACTTGGTAATCTCCAAGATAGGAGATTATGAGAAGAGGCCCTCTAGTATGAATTCCACATGTTTTGGTGTCATCAGATATTTATATATATAAGTATGTGTAATGATCCTTAGACTTTAATATTATCATTAATACGTGTCATGACTCGCGCACGTTGATTTACCGACAAAAACTATCACACAGACAGTTGGCGGGAACTAGGGTCCGTTGGGTGCGTCACGAGTGTCATGTTATTAATGGATAAGTCGAGGAAGGATTTTTCCCTTACATTTATGGAAGTTGATATCTCGGCCCTTTGATTGAAATAGAACCATCATGAGAAATTACATGGCCATGGTGTAATGATGATTTTATTTCAGGTAGTCAAAGAATGACGTATCAAGCATACAAGTTGATGATAGTATCATGAAACCTTCTTGATGAGATATTGCGAAAAAGGGATTATATTACACAGTGATCATTCATATGTGGATGTCATTGTTGTTACTTTATGTTCTATATCTTGGATTCCTTGACCCATTTCTAGATATTACTCTTGGACTTTAGGCTAGACCACCTAATGCCAATGAGAAAGAATCCTAAAGGGTCACACATTAAGTGTTTCTGGTGGTCTCGGTTAAATTATATTTAAATTTAATTAATAAATATTATTCTCAAGACAATGGAATAATTTTATTCAAGTTAAAATTATTTCATAAATTAAATAAATATTTATTCACTGGATTGTGGGTAAAATATATATATTTATTTTATTGAACATTTGTTAAATATTTATTTACTAGTTTGTAAATTAAATATTTATTTAAGAGAATAAATTATTTATTTATTTATTCAGGTGTTCAATAAATGGAATTGGATTTCGAGAGGACCAAGGCCAGTTCGGTAGTGAAATAATTATTTGCAAGATGATAAATAATTATTTAACTAGTTGAAACAAATTAAAATAACGCCGCTATTATTTTGTGATGCAGAATTTTATTTATAATTCCATGTTGTGAAAGTTGGACCACCATAAATAATGACATGGTATTATTATTAATAGAATGGGTTTTCTCTAAGTTTATGAACGTATTTAATTGCTGTTACACAATTAAATATTGTAACTGAAGTCCCATGTCAATAAATATACACATACATCTATTGTGCCAAGTACCGAACCGCACATCCAGTGAATTGAGAATTATTGAGCTAAACAATTTCTCTCTCAAATCCTCTTCCCGCCCCTCTCAAGAACGTGAGATGTTATTAAAGGCTGAAGAAAAAGCGATCAAGAACGACTAACACAAGACACTTGCTTTTCCGTGCTAGCACCCGGAGAACGAGTGATGTCGATCGGAGACCATCAGAGCACGTGTGGATCACCGCTAGAGGTATTCTAGTTTGGATCCTTAAAAACACAACAAGACAACTTGGAAGGGTCATTCCAAACGATCAAAATCATAAATGAAGAAAATATTTAAGATCCAAGTATTATTTTCTTTATAAAATTAATTAAATTAATTATAAACATGATGTAAATGATCCTTTCTAAAGGTTTCAGGCCTCTTCCTTATTTATCTAAATTTTTGATTCTATTTTGTGGAGACTGACATTCATCATCGTATTGATCCCAGAATAATCATTGATTATAGTAAAAATAAAAGTTGGGTTCCGGACCAATCACGCTTCTGTTGTGCCCGGAATCTTCACCTAGTTCTCGGCGCGAGGAGAAAACTTCAATCCTTGATCATCCAAGTAGGGGGTTTTCCTTCATCTCTCTTTACTGTGAATCATGAGGGGTGGGTATGGTGATGATACTTTGAGACGTATATGAAACCAACTTTAATGAAGATAATAAACGGAATTTTAAATAATTAAGGGATGGGGAAGTTGATGATGTTTTTGTGTTATACCTTTGTTTTTATGTTGTGAATTGTATGGGCTTATGTCCCCTGAAAATCGTGGCCCTTAGTGGTCCTTTATTTCACACTAATGAAGCTATGTTTTTCTGGATAATTTGGTGATTAAATCACCGTAACATGGAAACTGGTTAATTACATAAAATTGGTTGTTTAAATGGATACCCGCTAAACAAGAATCCTTGTGTGATCACCCCTATTAACCAAACGGAAGGAAGAAACATAATGAATGGTGTGGATAAATATGAAAACTTCCTTGCTATGTTTTGGTAATATGAATGGTTTTTCTATTTAAATGTTTGTGGGGTGACTTAAAAAGGGGATTGAATGTTCTGGTTGAGAAGTTGTTGGCCTGTAAATATGAGGCCGTGTGGAGCTGGTATGTTGGGGATTGTCTTGGTTCTAGTACTTCGAGGGATCCCATAGATCCCGTTTGATGTTGTTACTTAACAAGAGAACCCGGTGTGAATTATTAAATGTTTTCTTGGCTATTTTTTTCCTTCAGTTGTTGTTTTGGCCTGTGGTTATGCTTGTTAGTTGCCCGGTAGTGGAGGAATGTTTTAAAAAAAACCACTTGAACATGATAACAAGAACAAGTACAGTGGGGATTGTTTTCCAAAAATGGGTTGTGATCTAGTTGCAGTTGTTGTGTATTTGTGCATGCAGGGATAACATCAAGAGTGGTTGTGTACAGGCTGGTTGTTGGTTTTGGGACCCTTAGGTTGGGATGAGTGCTTGTTTACCTCAATTTTTTATTTATTTTTGGATAAACCCCCTTTTAAGGAGAAAGGGGGAAACCTCACATGACTTCAAAGAAATGGATACATAACATAACCTAGTACCAAAACAAGGCTACTAGAAATGCCCCTCCCTAGCATTAACATCATTATGGAAAGCCTCCACCAATGCATTTCTACTCAACAATATATCCTGTGCAAAGATACATGGGCCTGATATCGATGGCTAGGCCATACCCTCTTAATCATCCAAATCTGAATAGCCATTCATAGTGGAAGATACCTGCTCTGAGTCCTCATCTAAGGCATAAACTTGTAGAATGTCTGGACCAAGCCATCATCCAAAAATACAAACCATCAAATACTAACATGCTTCAACTTTTCCAACTATTCTGACCTTACTCCAAACAAAAATAGATAACCAAAGAACCTCCATCTCAAATAAATATCTCAACTTCCTGTAACTCTCTTACCCATCATCAAACACCATAAAAACAAATAACAATCCAATTTCATCATCTAGATTTTGAAGGCAACAACAACCAAGCAGAATCAAACCATGAGAAAAATCCACACAACACACCTCGACCTTCCACTACCAAGACTGTGAATTCTATTGCCCAAAACCGCCTATGCTGAGCCAAAAAACAACACCACGATGCCAGATTGGCGAACAAAATCTGATGAAACCTTTACCGCATCCACAGATCAAGAGCACCATCCTTAAAATTTCTTCACACCTTCCCTTTCACCTGAAGGCTCACAACAAACACCACCAAAAAACCAAACACTGCCTTGCCCAAAACCCAACTCCAACTACAATTGGCCTCGAATCAAAATGAAACAGCATCCAAAACAACCTTAAGACCAGTCACAAAGCAGAATAAAACCAAAATTGGAAGCAAAAAATGAAGAAGATGAAACCATCACCAGCGTGTCTATAGAAAAAACCCGTCACGATCCACACCCAAACCTCGTCGCCACCAACCAGGTCGCCCGTGAAGAACTCAACACCTCCCAACACACAACTAGAGACAAAAAAACACCCTCAGGCCGCGACAGCTAGAACTTAGCCATTGGACCCACATCACACTTCCATGACAACCTTATCCAACTAAAAGGAGTCGAGCAAGAAGCCGACCAACAACAATGTAAAATTCCAAGACGACCGAGTCCATGAAGTCGCACAACACCCCATGCCAAACACCCCCATTTCATGGGGGAGGGTGTTTTTTCCCAAAATTCTTATGAGTGGATGGTTATTAGATCCTTTTTTCTCCCTCTCCTAGGTAGACCAAGACTCTTCAGGTAGGCTTTGATGATCTAAGGTTAATTATGGCCCAAGTATCTTCGGGTAGGGTGTGTTGTGGTGGTTGGCCCAGGTGTGTGTAGACAGGTTTGTTTCCCAAGTGTCTTCAGGATGAGGCCCAAGTGTCTTCAGGCATGGTAGTGGTTGTTCTGAATTAGGTGTATTCGGGCGTGGTGGTGGTTGTTGTGGACCAGGTGTCTGCGGGCATGGATATGTGTGTTTGTGGTGGTCCAGGTGTCTGTGGGAGGGATGCGTGGTTGTGATGTCTCATAAGGTTGTTGTTGGGGTGGTAGTGGGACTGCATTTGAACTTATAGGGGAGGTTTGATGCATAGTATTTCCTAAATAACAAGTGGGAGAGCGGTGCGTGGTACCCAAATATTGTTGTGCTATTATTATTACTTTACTTGACTTGCATTATTTGGGGAGTGTGCCTTGGTGAGGTTGGGTGGATAGTTTCCTTGCTAGGTGTTTTAGTTACCTCTTTTCTGATGGGGCATTAGAATGACTCCCCACTTGTGCATGAGATATTTTGGTTTTCCTTATTGAGTATCTCTGTATACTCACCCTACGTATATAAAACTACTTTCAGGTTTCCAGGAGGACTTTGAGGACTATGTTAGACCTTACTAGCTCAGGCTTCAAGGGTTTTCATTACTGTTTTTCTTTCTTGGGTACTTTTTATCAGAGTTTTATTTTACTTTGTATCAATTTATTTTGAAACTGTATATGAGAATTTATTTTCTTTTGTATTTACTTTTAATTTTAGTTTTTGGAGTTGTTTGAGAATTATCATCTTATCTCCCGATCTTGTTCTATAAAAGGGTAATGAATTCCATTTTTACGTGAGATTATATACCCTTGGTGCTATTCGACACTCCGAAGCCTATTTAAGGTGAGACTTGGGGATCATTACCTCTCCTTCAACTTAAAGAAGGAAGGGTCTGGTAGTTTGCTGTCCCTTCCCTCATCTTGGTGAAGATGGGTTGTGATAATTGGGGCCCAGATTTGACCAAAGGTGATTTCTAGTTCCTCTATCCAACCCTATGTATCTACATCAGAAACACTACCCTTGTACTTTACCAAAGCCTACCAATGGAAGGAACACAATGTTCTTTGACACTGATCATATTCCTCAGCTAGATCAACCCTATGACGATCAACCAGATCAGCCTGCTGAACTTCCACTGCCTGAGGCACACACGAATGATATCCAGGAGCTATAGATAAAAGGAAAACAAATATTTCCTAATCTCGATTAGTATGGAATTTTATCAAAATTTGTTTTAATTCATTTTATCCATTTTTACCTTCCTGAATCAACCTAATTTAGCCAAGAACACAAGTCATTATGATGTACATACCTTTCCTAGGTCTCTACCCTGAAAGCAGGTCCATATCACTTTGTCATTCGATAAGTTTGGAGTCTATGCACTGGATCATGGGGGGCCCTAAAATCCTATATCCTACCCGGTCTCATTAGCCTATGTCACGCATCATGGTCAACTGGAACTGTTTCCATGCCATCCCATGTAATAATCACTGTTCCTAACTCCAAACTCCATCCTATCTATTAACCATAATCTCTAATACCACTCTCTCATAACCCCCTTCCCCAATGATACCCCTCCTAGAATGGAAATGAAGAAAGAAAGATAATGAATCTCAAGTCCTGCCTCCAGTAGGCCCCAAGTTGGCGACTAGCACCAAGGGTGTACGAATCTCACAATATGGGAGGCATTACCATTTTTTGAAAACAAGATTGGGTGATATGATGGATCATACAAAAATAAACTTAAAAACAAAATGTCAAATAAAGATAAAACCATCCCACATGCATGTTTAAAATAAGACAATTATAATACAAAAGTTTCCAAAGTAAAATACCAAAAGAAGACCTAAGCAGCAACACGACAACTATCAAGATATGAGCCAGTAGGGTCCATCAAGGTCCAAAAAATCTTTCTAGAAACCTAAAATTAGTTTATATACGTAGGGTGATCATACAAGTATACTCAGTAGAAAAAAAGTCTCTTGTGCACAAGTGAAAGAGGCATCCTAAAGTACCCGTGAGAAAATAGTAGAACCAAATAGCATCTAAGCAGGCATAATAACCATTCAAAACTCACCAAAGAATGCTCACAAAATAATGAAATTCAAGTAATATAATATAAATAAAATCGGTGATAGGGTACCTTGCACCACTTTCCCACTTATTAGACACTATCACACCCTAACAGAAAACATCCTAACGCTCCCACCTCTTCCGAATATACCATGTCACAACCCACCCGCACACACTTGAGCCTCACAACCACGTCTCATATGTAGACACATGGGCCATAAAACACATAACATCCCACCCACAGAAACCTAGTTCATAAACTAAAACCTTCCCAAGGAATCTTGGGCTATCACCACCTGGAAGAAGGACCAGGGAAGAGGGGGTGACTAGCCATCCATCCTCCCACTGGGATGTTTGGGAAAGACACCCTCCCCCGTGATGATGGGAGTGTTTGGAACATAGTACTCAACTAGGGTGGGGTGCGTATAGAAATCAGAATGAAAACACAATTATATACATATAAGATTCCAAAAACTCAGCCCAACCTATGGGTTTTGAAACGAACATCCAACTCAAAATACTAACATCTTTGCTGCTACCTCTATATGAAAAACACCATACAACAAGACACAAACCCAATTCATATTCCCAACTAATTTAAATCAACCATTTAATTTCGGTTAATCCAACCAAACCATTCCAGTCCAAGATTTATTAAATAATTATTTATTCATTCATTCATTTATTTATTCCATCACTATCTTGGAAAATACCAAGAACAACCCACAACAAGAAACACAAAAAAAAATCCATTAATGGAGAAAATCTGAGTGAATTATCCATACCAACCATCACCATCCTTCTATAAAGTCATCCCTCCTAATCCAGCCACACACAAACACATCAGAAAACATAGAAACCCACAACTAGTTTTGCAGCCCTGCTGCAAAACACTTCTCATTCATCCCATAATAAATCAATCTCTCAACCCGAGATTACTTTACACCACCCAATCCATTCCGCATTACAAAATCGTGACCACAGCTACACCACAACACAAACCAGTAAAAACCCACACACACATCACATCACCGCATGTACCAAGGTAGAACACAAATTCCAGGTTTAATAAGGAATCCCTTATTTAGTTTCACTTGTTAATTTAGGGGTTTTAATAGAAACAATGTTATCCTGGGGAATCCATTAATTATCCAAATATATGTGATTAATCAATTATATATATATAAGTGTCCAAAAAGAACCAAACAACATGCATTCCATAATTTTTTTAGTGTGCAAACAAAGACACCAATGACCACCATTTTCAATAGGGCATAAAGCTTGAAAAATCACAAGATCACAACACAATATCAAAGCTATAAAAGCATGTGAAAAAACCCCATTTATCCCTCAATTTTAATTAACCAATTTTTTATCTTCAATTAGGCTAGAACAACCATAATTCATAGTTAAACAAAAGTAAAACCCCATACACATGATGAACAACAAAGGGAAATAAAGTAAATCCTACCGAAAAAGGGTTTCAATGATCATCACACAAGAACAAATCACATAATAGACCTCTAATCACATCTCTCGCACGATCTGCATCTATTTGAGGATTCTGCGACACCACCACACTAAAAAAAACAAAGAGAAACCCCATTAAGAACATGGGTAAGAAAACACCATAACACAGTGAGAAGATATGGAAGAAAATGAGATCGAGCTGAGAGAAACTGCTAGAAAATGAAGGGAGAATGCACCTTGGATCACCATGGATATCCAATGAACAAACACTGAGATAAACAAATTGAAGAGGGAGGAAGTGGGATCAAAGAACCCCTTAAGGCTCTTAGGATTTGTCTGAAATGAGGTAAACAAGAGAGCATGACCAAATGAATAAAATTTCAGACAAAAATAATTTTAAAACAAATCTGGATCGAGGTATTACACGACATGTAATAAACTTTCACATCATGTAGTACCCAAGGTTCAGTTTTCACCAAAAAATGCATCACCTATTGATTTATTTTATTTTTGAAACCCCAAAATATTACATGATGTGAAACTACCGAGACAAGTTGTGAAACAAAATTTCACGTCATGTAATCCAGTTACACAGTGTGCAATCCCCCTTCTTCCACCCTTCAGATCCCGAACATCCCAAACTTCCTTCGACCCCCCCAACAACCAAAAAACTAAAAATTAATGGACCGAGAGGACACTGAATATTACAATGTGGCTCTGATTAAATTTTATCTAGGGGAAATTGTAACATTCCAAGCTTCCATGGTACGTTTCCCTTTGAATAATGGAATAGATTGCATTGTACACAACTTGGAGTTTTAACACACCATGACCAATCAAACTAGCCGTTATGAATAGTAATAACCACTTTTTGAAATTTTATAAATTTTACTTTTCAAAATGGACTTCATTTTTGAATTTGAAATACTGAAATTATCTTAGGGTGAATTTTTAGTATTTTTCTGAAAACTTTCAATTTTTGATGAATAGTGAAAAACACTACGTTATTGTTTAAAACTGACTTTTTATTTAAATAATTAGTTATTTTATTTAAATTTATATTAGGTAAAAATATATACATAATAAATATTTATGTTCAATGTAATTCATTGGATTCATTTTATAATAATATTAGATATATAAAATTTTATTGAACTTTTTACCGTCTTTTACCCACCTTCTAGGTGCATTTAAAAATTTGCATAAAACGTAATTTTACTGCTTCTATGAATTGAATTTCAAAAATATGAGATACATAGTTGATATTAGTAAGTAAAATGTGGTTCAATAAGATGAAAATAATTTTTCTTGAATAGTAACTTTTGGGAAGATAGGATCGGGAACACACGAAGCAGCTCCGACGGCGATGCCCTAATCAGGGATGACTGCGGCTCTGACCCCTCCCTCCCTAGTGGAGGGAGGGGATTCCAATCCTCTTCATCCTTCCTCTTCAAGGACACGACCCTTTTCTCCATTCACTAACCCTGATTCCCTCCCTCCTTTTTCGGTGATTCCCCTTGGACCTAAAGTTCCTGACCTCTTCAATGGATCGCCGCAGCTGGCGATTTCGACGAAAGAATTCACTGAAGCCTCAGATATTCACAGGATGATGCTCGTCGCGTGCTTCAGGAAATGTCGAACTTTTCTTGATGCCTTTGATCATTTCGTGTCAGAGTCTTGGGGCCTTCAAGAACGGGCGGTGGTTGGGCTTCTTGATAGGCGACACTTGATGATCTATTTTTCTTCAGAGGATGTCCTAATCTTTGCCTGGTCTAGTGCTATGTGAGCCCTCAATGGATGCTTATTCTACCTCCTTCGGTGGTCTTTTAGTTCAATATGAACCGTGATGTGCCTTATACGACTGTATGGGTAAGATTTCCTAATTTTCCATTGCCGTTCCAAAATCCGTCGATTCTTTATATGCTAGGGAATATGGTAGGCTGGTATTTGTGTTCTGATAGTAGAACTACTACTGTTTTCCACCCAATATCTCCTCAAATTTGTATTGAAGTTGATGTTTCCAAGCCTCCAGTGGGCTGGATTTGGATTGTGGTTGGAGAGGAATTCAGATGGAAGCAACCAATGATTTTTGAATCCTGTTCTGCATTTTGCGTGAATTGTCAACGATTTGGCCACTTTCTTTCATCTTGTCGTCGCAGAAGTCGGACACGACAAGGGCGTGATTCTATCCCAAGACAACCACTTGGGATAGAGCCTAATGAAGACCCTGCTACTCAGTTTGATATCGATTCAGGCAGGGTTGAGGGGGTGTGCAGGGCTGGTTCGTTGGAGTTGGGTCCTCCTGTGGAGGCTCCGTTGGTTCCATAGTTGGGGTTATCTTCAACCGCTAGGAACAGTGCTAATACTAAGGTATCAGAGCTGAGGGTCACTGATGTCTTTTCCCATCTAAGGCGTGATTTGGGTGACAACCCTCTACCAAGTAGATCAGGGGAGGCTATGATGGTCAGTGAGTTTTAGGAGTTGAATACCGACGTTGAGGTGAGGGTCCATCCCTTGGACTCTGCTTCGGCCAACCAGCTGGTCTCTTCTAGTTCTGCCAATAATATTCCTACGTGCATTGATGCCTGTAAGGCTTCGGGTATGGTCGGACATCCTCAAATTCCACTTTGGGAGGAAACTAATAAACAACCCCAATTTATGGGGTGTGACTTTGTACAGACCAGAGGCTCAGATTTTCCCGAGTAGAACTTGCCGACTAATCCATCCTATGCTGATATTGTGAAATCCAGAGAAACGGTTATACAATCTCAAAATCGATTTTCAGTGTTGGGGAACGAAGAGTATCAAGCGGTTGAGGAAGGGTATGAGATGGAGGCTTCTCAGGAGGATAGGGATACTGATTTTGACTCCCTCATTGAGTCCAAAGAAGTGGACATTGTGGATGAATATATAAGATCCTCTTCTAGGAAGGGGAAGAACACCCTCATCGATGCAGAGGGGATGATTAAGCACTCTCGGAGGCTGAGAAAAAAAGACTATTCTTTCTTTCCAAGACCTCCCGTTACCAAATCCTCAAGCAAAGCCAAGCTCCCTCTGAGGGTTCCCAAGCAGGTGGAGGCAAACTATACTAAGGAACTAGAACCCCCTGCAAGGGAATCGTCTGTCATCTACCTGACGAATGCTGAGAAGGAACTTTCAGAATCTGGTATCCTTCAGAGCGGGAAGGAATTGATGGAATGTGATGAGTGGGAAGTCATTATTGATGGTAATGATGAATTCAAGTACAAGGGTCTAGAGGTCATCACTACACAGGAGGATTTTGACAGGCTGAATGGGAGAAGCATAAGGGGAAATTTTTCGAAGGAGCAGCGTGAATGGACTCAAAAACAACTTGGAACACTGGAACATGGTTTAAATGGGAAAAATATCAATATAGAAGAGATCATTCAAACCCGTTACAAGATGGTCTATAATTTTGAAAACCTACTCAAAGATGATTCAGATGAGCAGGTTACCGTCCTTCAATGGAGTCTCCTCAGAGGTAAGGTCTCTAAAAGGCTTAAACTGCAAATCATAGATTCAGCTATGACGTATTATGTTGCTTGACTATATTTGAATACTTTTCTGGTTTCCCACTTTTTCTTAAAAGTGTTATCTTAATAAAAACAAATATTTTGTGGTGAATAGTAACTTTTGACTTTTATTTACCATGGTTAAAAGTAAATAGGGTAATTAAAGGTAAAAAATGATATTATAATTACCCTAAAACATGTCCTAATTATATTAGATAAGTGTATTTTGACCAAAACGAAACTTAGAAATAAAATATGATCCTTTAGGTTCACTTGGATTAGATTAGGACATTTATTATCATTTTATTTAAAGAAGAGTTAAAAGTGTTAAATTCAAAGTTTAACAACTAAACCATTTTTAATATAGGGTTATATATAAGATAAATTAGACTATAAATATTCATTAGAAATCTTATAATATTTCCTACATAATGGTATTTTATTTATAATTTTTTTACATTAAATAATTTAATTTATTTATGACACAATGATGATGCAGTAATTAAATTATTAATAAAAGATTAAAATAATCGATATTATAAATATCAAAATAAATGTAAATTGATACTTTTGATGAATTCCATGAATTTATTAGATTAATATGAAATGTTAGGGTTGATTCAATGAATTTTTTTTTCAAAGTAATCTTGCTGTTATGACTTTTAAAAAAACAAAATACCAAATAGTGTCAAAATTGACATAAATGAGTTTTTAAAAAAAATACTATATTATTAATTGATATAATATTCATAAGAATATAAGGTTCAAATAAAGAACTTAGATAAGGTTATATATATTAATAATGAACCACTTGGGGTTATCTTGGCTTATTATATTAAGGTTATTAATCATTTATTATAATAATACAAGAATATATGGTAAAAGTTAAACTATTTAACTAAGAGTTAAATATAAAAGATAAGGTTAATATGGTGACATAAACCTATATAAAACCAATTAGTTGAGGGGTTTTCGACCCATACCCACCTTAGCCTCTAAATAAATTATTTTGGATCCATTATAAACCGAATATGATTGTACAATAAAATAATATTTTAAGCTTTTCCTAAAGTGACCCTCACCTCTCTTATAAAAGTGTACTTCCCCTTCTCTCAAAATCACACCTCCAAATCCATTTGGCCTGGACAAACCCTGCCCAAATAATCTCACAACTACCCTAAAATATACCTAATGGCCTTAATTTGATCATAAATCCAACCTAAGGAGCTATTTTGATCAACTCAAAAGGAAACACCCGAAGAAGAGGTAATAATTTCACCACATTTTTCAAAGTTATTTTCTTCTTCCACTTCCTATTTATTTGTTGTTTCCATACCAAAATAATAACTCTAGTACCTTATACATACTGTGATGTTATTATAAATATGATACATACATATTCATTATTCTATCCATCATATGAATGACATGTCACCATACGTGCGTACGTACGACTTACCATCTTCACGTCGTGGCGTAGTTTGTTATTTAAACACTTCATTATTTGGATGAGTATAATAATGAGTATAAATAATGTAAATAATAAATATAACATGTTAATTATTCTTTATATATGATATACCATCCAATTACATACGATTTCACCATCAATAGCATGATATTTTTGCTCGTGTGTACGTACGAATTACCGTCTCCATGAACGCGATGAGATTCATTCCCCATCGTAACCATTCAAGAATAATTTTCATTTTATGATTAAAAATAATTTTTAAGAACATAATATTATTATGTATATGAATCACATACATCCTATCCATAAAAAAATGTCTTACGTAACAAGACATATAAAGGAAAATGAATCAATTAACACCCAAAACAATGATACTACTAAAATATTATTAACAAATAAATATTAGAAGATCATATATGATTTTATATTTATGTATTTGGTTCTTGTATAATTTAATAACAATGATTTTTCTATTATACAGGAGGTTAAAATACCCTTGATCAAGGAAAAGTACAAGGTAAGGGTTAATTCTACAATCTCTTCATTATCTGAGGTTGTTTCTACGTGAGTATCTACTGGTACCTTTTTATCATTCACACCCATGTTTCTTAAAAATGTATTTCAAAACATTTTTAATATTTCCTATACTTTGGGTTAAATTAATTTATAAACTTTTCTGATTTTTTATAAAGTTTTTATAAAGGAATCTTTAGGTTTTTTTCCAAACAAGGTCCTTTACAACCTTTTCGAAAAAATTAAAGAAAGAATGTTTTTTAAACTTATACGATGAGTGTGGATTTCTTATGTCATTATAAAACGTTCAAAGATTCCCTTACAATACTATAAGAATATTTTTAAAATAATTGTTTTCTTTTATAATTATGTGACTTTTAAATGATTTCAAAATAAAAAGAGATATTTCTCTTAAATTGTTTTGATTTCATCTATGTCAACATCCTTTGATGGATTTTACACTTGTTTGAAGTTGATTTATTATGGTACAATATTCTATATTATATTGAAGGTTTTGTGATATGTTTGACTGTGTATGTGTTATTTTTATAACATTCATGGTTTATGGTTAAAGTATTAAAATTTCATATTCTACTTTTAATATGAATGTTAATGTTATGTTTCAACCCTTTAATATGAGGAATGAATTGGACTTAGTAAGTGATGGGTGGTGCCCACTATAGCCCCTCGATGCATCAGTAGGTCTCATGAGACAAAATAGTTTCTTGGCACAGGGCCTTAACAAAATATTGTTTGTACTCTTGGCACAACGCCTTGACTATGTGGTTATGATGTCTAGAATTATGCATTCCATCATTATGAAATTGGCTATTGATATTGAATGTGATTATTATAATAGTAGAATATACATGTGAATAAGTAAATGGAATTATTTGATTTATATTTTCTATATCATTCTGAAGTTTATGTTTAAAATGATTATGTTTTATTCTTATACATTGCCTTAAATTTTTATGCTTATTTATGAAATTTTCCGCTATATTGTTATCCTTACTAAACATATGAGATCACCCTTTATATGTTTTATTTTTCTTAGGATGTGAAGAAGTATTTTTTGGTTGACTTGTAGGGATAGGATAAGGGATATAAGTGTGTTCAAATGGTACAAAATTTTGTTTTTTTTTAATTTCATGATGTAATGCAAAACTTATGTATGTATCTAGTACTTTCAAGGCTACTAAACTGATCGGTCTTTCAGGATTTAATCCCTTGTGATCATGCCAATGTTATGTAATATTGCAGAGACTCTGGGTAATTGGGGTTAGTGCATTATAGTTGGTATCAGAGGAATTTTAGTACAAACCTTAGAAGCTATATTTAGAAAAACTCTGATTAGAGAACAATACCCTAAGATAAGCTTTGAGGATTAGTATAGAAGAACTTCCTAGAATTTTGGTAATGTAGAGATTTTGTGTATTTTCCAAGAAATACATACCTGTCTGGATACAAGAAGGTAGAGGCGGCTCTGGTACAGATGTACCTAGGAGTGAAAACTCCGACAAGGAGTTTTGGGCTTGACTCGGGGTATCCTAGTACACAACAATGGGCCTTGCTACACTCTTGGTTATGAAACTCCTAGGGGATATGATTAGGATAATTCACATTTTATTTAGAAAAAATTATGAAGGATTTATGAGTATATACCTCCTCAAAGAAAACATTTTTATTATTATGGATTATATCCATAAACTGTTCAATTTATGTTAAGTGTTTTACAAGTTTGGAATTATTTATTGCGATTCATAAACTAATCTAGTGTATGTTATTGTTTATAAATGGTGCCCAGTGGAAGGAATAGAAACTGTATCAATGCGCGTAATCCATGTAGGGATTTACCTCCTACTAAAGATAATTATAGTGGAGTTGGTGATGCAACTGGTGCTGATCAGCTTATCACAATACTGGGACAACTCACACAGGTTATGAATAATAACCTTACCCGTATGGAGCACCCTAATCCACAACACAGAGGATCAATGTTAGACCACTTCATAAGGAAATAAACAAAAATATTCAGTGGGACTAAAAATCCATTTTTATCTGAGCAATGGATAAGTTCCTTAGAGAAAATATTTCATGATTTAGGGAGCAGCGAAAGGGAAAAAGTTATCATGGCAGTTTATCACCTCATGGGAGATGCAGATCAATAGTGGTAATTAATTCAAAACACAAAGGGTGATGAAGAAGTTTAGAATATGGAATAGAGGGAGTTTAAAGATATTTTCTTAGAAAAAAAATTTCCTCGTGACCATCGAGCTTATATGGAATGACAATTTCTGAGTCTAAGGCAAAATGAGGATAAAAATGTCACACAGTATGAGGATAAATTTACAAGGTTATCAATGCATGTTGCAGATTATATGTGTTACCCAAGGAGTAATATTGATCAATTCTTTGATGGGTTAAAACCATTTCTCCATCTAGCATTAATATCACAATCCTTCTCATCATATGAAGATATTGCCTCATGTGCTATTAAGATAGAAAAGGAATTCTCTAAGTCTTACGAATTTAAAGAAAATCAAGAGAAAAAGAGATCTGCTGAACACTCTAGAAATGGAAATAAGGGGAAGAAGGGAAAATTTGAATATCCATCATGTGGTAAATGTGTGAAGAAACACCCTAGTACTCGCCTAAAGGGAATGTAAGTCTGTTACAAGTGTGGTGAAAAAGGCTACCGAGCTCGTGATTATAAGGGAAATAAAGGGGATGTTAATGTTGAATGATAAAATTGTAGAGAAAAGGGGCATTATGAAAATAAATTTCCTAAGATCCAAGAAAACTTACCTCAGAAAAGGAAAAGGGAGCAATGCCAATCTTATGAGATCACTACTGCTAAGGTTGAAGCTCCGAAATATGTGGTGACAGGTAATTTAATAGTTTCCTCAAGTTTATATAATGCTTTATTTGATTCTAGATCATCACATTATTTCATATCTTCCTAGTTTGCTAAGAAAATTAGATATTTCAAATTTGATTTAACAAGGGAGTTATCAGTCAAAACTACTAAGGGAAGTATCATTGCAACAAAGTTTTGTGAATAAGTTCCCATTAGGGCATATAAATGTTCTTTATCTGCCGATCTTAACATCATACCCATGATTTAATTTGATATAATCCTTGGAATATATTGAATTTAGGACTATGATGCCAAAATTTATTGTAAGAAGAAGGAGGTTACACTTTTCAATGATGATAAGGAATACCTTATCTTTAGAGCAGAAACATCACCACCTGATTCATATCTAGATCCACCCCCAGTAGCTCTACTAAATTCAATTATTGGGGAGGAAGAGAATGATGTAAATATGGGTGAGAAAAAGAATGTTAAAATAGTGGATGTACCTATTGTGAAAGAATATGTTGATGTGTTTCCAGAGGATTTACCAGGACATCCTCCAGAATGAGAGATTGAGTTTTCCATTGATTTAATTCTTAGTTCAAGGCCCATATTTAAGACCCCTTATAGAATGAACACTATGGAATTAGTGGAACTAAAGAAACAACTATAGTAATTGAGTAATAAGGGATTTATTCACCCTAGTGTTTCTCCATGGGGAGCCCATGTTCTTTTTGTTAAGAAGAAAGATGGATCTATGAGGTTGTGCATTGACTACAAGGAGATTAATGCTATAACAATAAAGAACAAGTATCCCCTACATCACGTTGATGATTTATTTGACCAAATTCATCAAGCTCAATATTTTTCAAAGATCGAACTTCTATATGGATATCATTAGTTGTGTGTAAAGAAGGAAGACATTCTGAAAACAGCATTTCAAACCAGGTACGAGCATTATGAGTTTATAGTAATGGCTTTTGGATTGACTAATGCACCCTCTGTCTTCATGGATCTAATGAATAGAGTTTTCAAGGAATATCTTGATGAATTTGTAGTGGTATTTATTTATGATATCTTGGTATACTCAAAAATCTACTAAGATCATGAAAATCACTTGCACACTATTCTGAAAACCCTCAAAAGAAATGAATTATATAGAAAGTTTAGCAAGTGTGAATTCTGGCTTCAAGAAATTTCTTTTCTTGGCCATATTGTCTCTAAGGACGGAATCTCTATTGATCCTTCTAAGACAAGAGCAATAAAATAATGTCCAACATTGATGATTATAACTAAGGTACATAGTTTTATTGGTTTAGTAGGTTATTATTGGCGTTTCATCCAGAATTTTTCCCAATTGACAAATCCATTAACCAAGCTCACACGTAAAGGGGTTAAATTTGTTTGGACAAAAGAGTGTGAAAAATGTTTTAAAGAACTGAAGAGAATATTAGTCAATGATCCTATCTTGAATCTACTATCGGGGAATGATGGGTTTGTTATTTATAGTGATGCATCAAAGAAAGGAATTGGTTGTGTCCTTATGCAGAATGATAGGGTTATTGCCTATGCATCACAACAGCTAAAAATTCATGAGAAAAACTATCCCACTCATGATCTTGATTTAGTAGATGTAATATTTGCTGTGAAAATGTGGAGACACTATCTCTATAGTGAAAAATATGAGATTTATACTGATCACAAGAGTTTGATGTATATTTTCTCACAAAAAGTACTCAACATGAGGCAAAGACGATGGATTGAACTACTGAAGTATTATGATTGCAAAATACACTACCACCAGGGGAAGGAAAATAAGGTGGTAGATGTTTCGAGTAGAAAGGATCATGGAGTTTTGAACAAGATAAGAGTTGAAATGGATCCTATTTTCATGGATCTAGTAAAGATGGATATGAGAATAACCATTGAAGGTGAAACATCAATACTTTTTCAAATTTTTTCCAAACTATCTTTACTAGAAAGGATAAATAGTTCTCAGACTAATGATGAGGAGTTTCAAAAGAATATTAAAGCTGTGAATGATGGGAGATTGAGTAACTTTATATATGAAGCTGGAACTTTGAAATTTGGGAAGAGACTTTGTGTTCTCGATATACCTGATCTAAAAATGGAATTTTTGTATGATGCTCATAGCTTCAATTTCTCTATACACCCTAGTAGCATTAATATGTATAGATATTTGAAGGAAAATTTTTGGTGGGACAACATGAAGAGAGATATTGCTGATTATGTGTCAAGATATATGGTTTTTCAACAAGTGAAAGCTGGAAGACAACATCCTAGAGGATTTATGCAACCTCTTCCCATACCTGAGTGGAAATGGGATGATATTACGATGGAATTTGTCATGGGGCTACTAAAGACTCCTAGAAGGAATGATGAAATATGGATCATTGTTGATCATCTTAACAATTCATCGCATTTTCTTGCTATAAGAGAAGATTTACCACTTGAACGTTTAGAAATACTATATATTAATGAAGTTTTAAGACTTCATGTGGTACCCCTATCGATTTTTTCTGATCTTAATCCCCATTTTACAACACAATTCTAGAAAAGTATTTAGAAGGACTTGAATACTAAACTTCATTTGAGAACTGCCTACCACCCTCAAACTGATGGACAATCAGAACAGACTATTCAAACCTTAGAAGGCATGTTGAGATCTTGCTCACTTGACTTTTAAGGCATGTGGGATCAATATTTACCTCTGGTAGAATTTTTCTATAACAATAGATTCCATTCAAGTATTCTGATGGCATCATATGAAGCATTATATGAAAAGAGATTTCTCACACCAACTTGTTGGGATGATGCTGGTGAAAGAAAACTCTTATGCTCAAAACTTGTTGAGGAAACAATGGAAAAGGTTAAGATTATCCAAACCCACATCAAAGCAGCTCAAAGTAGGAAAAAGAGATATACCGATAACCGAATGAAGGATTTGGAATTTCAAGTAGGAGATCATGTTTTCTTGAAGGTATCTCCATGGAAGGGTGTTATACGTTTCAGTAAGAAGGGTAAATTAAGTCCCAGGTACAACAGACCTTTCAAAATTCTAGAACAAACTGGAGTTCTAGCTTATCATTTGGCAATACCGCCAAGTCTCACCAAAGTTCATGATGTGTTCCACATATCACCGTTGAGAAAATACATGCCTGACCAAACACATGTACTCACCTATAAAGAAATAGAACTGGAACCCAATATATCTTATTGTGAGGAGCCTACCATGTTTCTTGATACCAGAGAACAAGTACTAAGAAACCGGATGACTCATCTGGTAAAAGTTCTATGGAGACATCATAAGAAGGAAGAGGCAACGTGGGAACCCGAGGAACTTATGATGAAGAACCATCTGAATATTTTTATGCAGTAATATTCTAGAAATTTTGAGGATGAAATTATTTGAATTATGGGAGAATGCAACACCCCAAGCTTCCACGGTATGTTTCCCTTTGAATAATACAATAGCTCGCGTTGTACGAAACTTAGAGTTTTAACACACCACGACCAATCAAACTAGACAATATAAATAGTAATACCCACTTTTTGAAATTTTAAAAAATTTATTTTTCAAAATGGAATTCATTTTTGAATTCATAATATTGAAATTAGCTTAGAGTGAATTTTTGGTATTTTTCTCAAAACTTTCAATTTTTGATGAATAGTGAAAAACACTGCGTTATTGTTTAAAACTGAATTTTTATTTAAATAATTAGTTATTTTATTTAAATTTATATTAGGTAAAAATATGTAAATAATATCTATTTATGTTAAATGTAATTCATTTGAGTCATTTTATAATAATATTAGATATATAAAATTTTATTGAACTTTTTACCATATTTTACCCACCTTCTAGACGCATTTGAAAATTTGTATAAAACGTAAATTTAATGCTTCTGTGAATTGAATTTCAAAAATCCAAGAGAAACAGTTGACATAAGTAAGTAAAATGTGGTGCAATAATATGAAAATATTTTTTTTGTGAATAGTAACTTTTGACTTTTATTTACCACGGTTAAAAGTAAATAGGATAATTAAAGGTAAAAAATGATATTATAATTATCCTAAAACATGTTCTAATTACATTGGATAAGTGTATTTTGACCAAAACCAACCTTAGGAATAAAATATGATCCTTTAGGTCCACTTGAATTAGATTAGGACATTTATTATTATTTTATTTAAAGAAGAGTTAAAAGTGTTAAATTCAAAGTTTAATAACTAAACCATTTTTAATATATGGTTATACATAAGATAATTTTGACTATAAATATTCATTAGAGATATAAAAATATTTCCTACATAATGGTATTTTATTTATAAATTTTAGACATTAAATAATTAAATTTATTTATGACACAATGATGATGAATTAATTACCTTATTAATGAAAGATTAAAAGAATTGATATTATAAATATCAAAATAAATGTAAATTAATACTTTTTATGAATTAAAATAATTTAATAGATTAATATGACATTTTAGGGTTGATTCAAAGAATTTTTTTTGAAGTAATAATGCTATTATGACTTTCAAAAAAAACACCAAATAGTGTCAAAATTGACATAAATGAGTTTTTAAAACAAATACTATATTATTAATTGATATAATATTACTAAAACTATAAGGTTCAGCGAAAGGACTTATATAAGATTATATATATTAATAATTAACCACTTGGGGTTCACTTGGATTTTTATGGTAAGTTTATTAACCATTTATTATAATAATAAAAGAATACATGGTAAAAGTAAAATTATTTAACTAAGAGTTAAATCTAAAAGTTAAGGTTAACATGGTGACCTAAAACTATGTAAAACCAATTGGTTGAGGGGTTTTTGACCCATACCCACCTTAGACTCTAAATAAATCATTTTATAGCCATTATAAACTGAATATGATTGTATAATAAAACAATATTTCAAGCTTTTCCTAAAGTGACCCTCACCTCTCTTATAAAAGGGTACTTCACCTTCTCTCAATATCACACCTCCAAATCCATTTGGATCAGCCAAACCCTACGAAAATATCCTCCCAACTACCCTAAATTCAACCTAGTGGCATTAATTTTATCATAAAACAAACCTAAGGATCCCTTTTGATTAACTCAAAAGGAAACACCCGAAGAAAAGGTAATAATTTCACCACCTTTTTTCAAAGTTCTTTTCTTATTCCACTTCTTATTTCTTTGTTGTTTCCATAAAAAAATAATAACTCCAGTACCTTATACATACTATGATATTATTATAAATATATTACAACCATATTCATAATTCTATCCATCATATGAATGACATGTCACAATATGTGCGTAAGTACGACTTACCGTCTCCACGTCGTGGTGTAGTTTGTTATTCAAACACTTCATGATTTGGATGACTATAATAATCAGTATAACTGATGTAAATAATAAATATAACATATTAATTATTCTTTATATATTATATACCATCCAATTACATATGATTACACCATCAATTAAATGATATTGTCGCTTGTGCATACATACGGATTACCATCTCCACAAACGCGATGAGATTCATTCACCATTGTAACCATTCAAGAATAATTTTCATTTTATGATTCAAAATAATGTTTAAGAACATAATATAATTCTTTATATGAATCAAATACATCCTATCAATAACAAACATGACTTATGTAACAAGACATATAAAAGAAAATGAATTAGTTAACACCTGAAACAATGATACTACTAAAATATTATTAACAAAGAAATATTATAAGATCATATATGATATCATATTTATGTATTTGGTTCTTGTATAATTTAATAAAAATCATTTAACTATTATACAAAATGTTAACATACCCTTTATCAAGAAAAATTACAAGGTAAGGGTTAATTCTACAATCTCTTCATTATCAGAGGTTGTTTCTACGCGAGTATCTACTAAGACCTCTTTATCATCCACATCAGTGTTTCTTAAAAATGAATTTCAATTTTTTTTACTATTTTCTATATTATGGGTTAAATTCATTTATACCCTTGTCTTACTTTTTATAAAACTTTTATAAAGGAATCTTTCCATCATTTTCCAAAAAGGTCATTTATGACCTTTTTGAAAAAAATTAAGGAAAGAATGTTTTTTAACTTATACAGCGAGTGCATCTATCTTTGAACATTATAATACCTTCAAATCTTCCCTCACAAGATTATAAGAATATTTTCAAAATAATTTTTTTTCTTTTATAGTTATGTGACTTTTAAATGATTTCAAAATAGAAATATATATTTTTCTCAAATTGTTTTGATTCCATCTATGTCAACATCCTTTGATGGATTTTACACTTGTTTGAAGTTGATTTATTATGGTACAATATTCCATATTGTATTTATGGTTTTTTGATATGTTTGACTATGGATGTGTTATTTTTATACCATTCATGGTTTATGGTTAAAGTATTAACATTTTGTATACTAGTTTTAATACAGATGTTAATGTTATGTTTCAAACCTTTCATAGGAGGAATGCATTGGACTTAGTAAGTTATGGGTGGATCCCACTATATCTCCTCGATGCATCTGTAGGTCTCATGAGACAAACTAGTGTCTTGGTATAAGGCCTTGAAAAAATATTATTTTTAGTCTTGGCACGAGGCCTTGACTATGTGGTTATGATGTCTGGCATTATGCATTCCATCATTATGAAATTAGCTATTGATATTTCATGTAATTATTAGACTAGTATAATATCAATGTGAATAATTAAATAGAATTATTTGATTTATGTTTTCCATATTATGCTGAATTTTATGTTTCAGTCTTATATATTGCCTTAAATGTTTATGCTTATTTATGAAAGTTTTTGCTATATTGTTATCCTTACTGAGTATCTGAGGTCACCCCTTTCTATGTTTTATTTTTCCTAGTATGTGAAGAAGTATATTATGGTTGACCTATTGGGATAAGATAAGAGATATAAGTGTGTTCAAAGGGGACAAAATGTTTTTGTTGTTTTATTTCATGATGTAATGTAAAACTTATGTATGTATCTAGTACTTCCAAGGCTACTAAACTGATCGGTCTTTTAGGATTTTATCCCTTGTGATCATGCCAATGTTATGTAATAATGCACCAACTCTCGGTAACTGGGGTCGGGGCGTTATAATGATTACTATGAAAAAGACACATTGGTCTTTGAATCAATCATCACCTGGTGTATGGAAATGGGCCTTATTTCACACCTTATTTAACACTCCCAATGAATATGATTGGGTTAATTTACATTTTCTTTACAAACCATTATGAAGTATTTTTAAAAAAAATATGATTTGAAAAACTTCCCCAAGAAACCTAATTTATGATTATAAGATTAGATATGCATAAAATTTTCAATTTATGTTAAGTGTGTAAGTATTTTTAAAATTATACATTATGATTCATAATGTTATGATCTAATCTAGTTTATTAAGTTGTTTAGAAATATCACCGAGTGGAAGAAATAGAAACTCTATCAATGCATGTAATCCATGTAGGTATTTCCATCCTAGTAAACATAATAAACCTGGAGTTGGACCTACAGATGGAGCTAAAAAAATTATAACTATATTGGCGTAGTTGACTCAGGTTATGTCCAATAACCTTGGCCATATAGAGAAACCTAAAAATACACAATATGGTGTGACAATGTTAGACCATTTCATGCATCAAAAACCTCCATCATTTAATGAGACTAAAAATCCATTTTTAGAAAAGAAATGGATAAGTTCCTTAGAGAAGAAATTTATTGCTTTGGGAAGTAATAAAAAGAATAATGTTGTCATAGTATTTTATCATCTCTCAGGGGATGCATATCAATGATAGTAATTTATTAAAAACACTAAGGATGAAGAAGAAATAAAAAACATGAAGTGAAATTATTTTAAGGTACTCTTCTTGGAAAAATATTTTCCTTACAAGAAACAAATAGATATAGAGAGATAATTATTAAGTTTGAGACAAAAGGAAGAGGAAAATGTTGCTAAGTATAAATCTAACTTTTCATGGTTATCAAGGAATGTTGTAGACTACATAAATAATCTAAAGAGTAGGATTGATCATTTATTCAATGAGATTAAGACAATACTTTGAAGGGAACCGGTCTCCCAAAAATTCTCATCATATAAAGATATAGTATCATGTGTTATCAAGACAGATAAATAATTTTCCAAGTCTTGTGACTTCAAAGGGAATCATGATAAGAAAAGGGATGCTGATAACTTTGGAAAATTAAATATAGAAAAAGTTTAGGAGGGAAGGGTGGAATTTCCATATTATAATAAATGTGGAAAGAAACACTATGGAATATGATTTCTGGGAATGAGATTTTTCTACAAGTGTGGTGAGAAAGGCCACCATGCTCATGATTTCAAGGGTAAGAAAGAAGCTTCTAATGTGTAATGATTCAAATGTAAGGTGATGAGAAAATATGAAAATGATTATCCTAGGAATCAAGGGAATTTTCCCCAGAAAATGAAAAGGGTGAAAGTATAAAGTTATGAAATCACTACAATTGAATTTTAAGTTTCTAATGATGTGGTGGTAGTTACTTTACTCATATCCTCAAATTTAGATAATGCTTTATTTGATTCTTGATCTTATCACTCTTTTATATCATACAAGTTTTCTTAGAAAATTAGGTACTTCTCTAGAACCTTAAGATGGGAGTTATCAGTAAAGACTCCTAGTGGAAGTTTCACCAAAACAAGGATGTGTTAGTGATTTCCTATTATGACACATAAACATGTCCTATTTTCTGAATTAATTATTATACCTATGAAATTTTTTTATATAATCCTTGGCGTGGGATGACTGTCAAAATATGGTTCCAAAATTTATTGTAAGGAGAAGGAATTTATGATTCTTAAAGGAGATATGAAATTCCTTATCTTTATAGGGGATACTTCATCATATAATTCATCTCTAGATCCACCCCCAGTAGATCTTCTAAATGAGATACTTGGGGGAAAAGAGCATAAAAAAGATAAAAATGGAAAATTTAATATCAAAATTGGGGATGTACCTATTTTAATGGAATACATTGATGTATTTCCTGAGGAATAACCTGGTCATCCACCAGAGTAAGAAGTTGATTTTTTCATTTATTTAATCCCTGATGCAAGAAAAATATCAAAGACTCCCTATAGAATGGCCACTATAAAATTAGTGGAGTTGAAGAATTATCTAGAGAATTTTTGTGATATTGGATTTATACTCTCTAGTGTTTCACCTTGGGGAACCCATGTTATTTTCATTAAGAACAAAAATGGATCCATGAGGTTGTGCATTGATTATAGTGAAATCAATGCTATCATAATAAAGAACAAGTATCCTCTACCTTTCATTGATGAATTATTCGATCAACTTCACAGATATAAATATTTTTCAAAGATTGAAATTTGTTATGGGTATCATTAATTATGAGTAAAGAAGGAAAATATTTTGAAGACAACTTTTTTGTATGAGATATAGACATTATGAGTTCATAATAATGCCAATTGGATTGATTAATGCACCCTATTTCTTCATAGATTTAATGAACAGAGTATTCAAGGAATATATTGATAATTTTGTTGTGGTATATATTGATGATATCTTGGTGTACTCTAAAGAGTTATGAGGACCATGATAATAACTTGAGGATAATTCTTGAGTCTCTTATAAGAAAATATTTATATGGAAAATTTAGAAAGTGTGAATTATAGCTTGAAAATGTTTCTTTTATTGGCCATATTATCTCTAAGGATGATATCTTAGTTGATTCTGTGAAGACAAAGGCAACCCAAGAATGGATTACACCAATGAACATAACTGAGGTATGTAGTTTCATTAGTTTGTAAGGTAACTATCAGTGATTTGTTCAAAATATTTCCTGATTGGATAACCTGTTATTCAAGATTACTCGAAAAGGGGTTATGTTTTCATGGTCTAAGGAATGTGAAGAATCTTTTAAATAATTGAAGAGAAGATTGGTGAATTCTATTATTTTGACTCTACTATCATGAAATGATGGGTTTTTTAATATATAGTGATGTATCAAAGAAGAGAATTGGTTGTGAACTTATAAATACTGATAAAGTTATTTCCTGCACATCAAGGTAGTTAAAGATTCACGAACAAAACTATCCAACCCATGATCTTGAGTTAGTATCTATAATATTTTCTTTGAATATATAAATACATTATCTTTATGGTGAAAAGTTTGAGATATATATGAATCACAAGATTTTGAAATATATATTTTCATAGATAGAGATAAACACGATGTAAAGATGATGACTTGAGCTACTCAAGGACTTTGATTTCTCAATACACTACCTCTAAGGGAAGAAAAATAAGGTAGATGATGAATTAAACTGGAAATATCATGGATTCCTGACCAAAATGAGGAACTATAAGGATCCTATGTTTATGGATTTAGTAAATATAGATCTGGGAATTATTAAGGAAGAGGATACATCACTCCTTTTTTCAAATGATTATCAAACCATATTTTTTGGAAAATATAAAAATATCTCAACCAGATAATGAGAATCTTCAAAATAAAATTTAAACCATGAATGATGGAAAATTGGAAGATTTATTTTATGAAGATGAAATTTTGAAATTTGGAAAGAGACAATGTGTCCCATATACACTCGAGATAAAGTGTAAATTATTGTATGATTCTCATAGCTTGAATTTATCTATACACCCCAGTAGCACTAAGATGTATAGATATTTGAAGGAATATTTTTAGTGGGATAATATGAAGAGGGAAATTTATGATTTTTTATCAATATATTTGGTTTTCCAATAGGCTAAGGATGAAAGAAAACATCCTAGAGGAGACATGCAACCTATTCATATTCCTATGTGGAAATGGGATGACATTACTATAGACTCTATCACTGCATTACCAAATACTCCTAAAAATAAAGATTTAATATGAGTTATTGTTGATTTCCTCACCAAATCTATACATTTCTTCACCATAAGAGAATATTTACCTCTTGAGTGACTTTCAAGACTCTATATTAATGAAGTTGTAATAATTCATTATGCACCTATATAAATTGTGTCTAATCATGATCTGTGATTTATATCAAAATTCTGGAAGAGTCTTCAGAAGAATCTTGATATCGAGCTTCATTTGAGCACTAATTATCACTAAAAAACTGATGGAAAATATGAAAGGACTATTCAAACATTAAAAGACATGCTAAGGGCATGCTATCTTGAATTTAAAGGTATGTGGGGTCAGTATTTACCTTTTTTATAGTTTTTTTATAACAATCGCTTTTATTAAAGTATTCAAATGACATCACATGAGGCATTATATGCTAAGAGATGTCACACTCAAACTTGTTGGGATGAAGTTGGTTAAAGGAAGATTGTAGTCCTCGAATTTGTGGAGTAGACAACACAAAGGTAAAGAATATTTAAACCCATATCAAAGCATCTTAAATTAATAAAAATAACTATATCGATAACTATATGAAATATATGGAATTTCAAGTTGGATATCACATTTTATTAAAAGTAGATATATTAGAGGGTGTAATAAGGTTTAGTAAGAAAGGGAAACTGATCCCCAAGTACATCAGTACTTTTTAAATCTTGGAAAGAATTTGATTTGTGGATTATTTACAAGCCCACAGGGTGTTTTTATTTCCCTATAGGGCCAATAAAAATACAAATTTATAAAACTCAAAAAATGCAACAAATTAATTATATTAAATATAGTAGTGAGTTGAGGTTAAATGCACAAGATTGTGTAATTAGAAATTTTAGGTTTCTAAATGATTTTTTTTATTTAATTGATTTTCAGAAAGAGATAAAATAAGTAAGGAAGCATTTTCGGTTTTAGAAATAGTTTGGAAAAGTGAGAGATGAAAGAAAAGTAGATTGGTTGGTTTGAAATTAGCATTTAAAGCATGTCAGGGTTTCATAGTTTTAAGATTTAGTTGAAATTAGATTTAATAATTAAATGATTGTTCTGTATTGGTTTCATAGTGGGGACATGGTGGATTCAATGGTCATAAAATCCCCTCTTTAATGTGGAAATTATCCCTTTCCCATGGTTAGATAATTTTGGGTGTCACTGAATTGAGTTTGTCTTGATACTAATTTAAGCCTGATTAACCTAATTTAAACAATGGTCATGCCTCAATTAGGAAAATTAGTTGTGTAATTAAAAAGTTCTTTTAAGATTCAAATATTAATGGTCATTATAAAATAAAAAGAAGATATTGGAAGTTTTTGATTGAAATTATGACAACCCTAGTACATGAATGAAAATAAAATAAATCCAACAACACCTTCCTCCAACTACATTACCCTAGAATATAGTGACAGTTACCCCGTCATTATAATAATGAGGGAGTGATAGGGAAGGATAAATAAGTAAAAATACATAAAGAAATCAGAGAGAAATATTGGTGGGGACCCTTCACAACGCAACTTCTCTCACCAAGCTTTGTTCTCTGGAAAACATAGTTGGCAGAAACACAACAGATATCTATTTATAGATTTCCATGGGGATCATGTTTTATTTTAGTCATCATTAATATGACCCATTATGAGTCTTTGGTCAATCCTATTTATTGAGTGTTGATCTGGGTAATTTAATATATTGATTTCGTCGAAAATCAGTGTCAAACTGTCGAATCTCGGAAAATCCAACAAATTTCAGGCATTGAATTAGATTCAAGACCTAAATTGGATTCATGAAATGAACTAGATTCATTCCCCAAACTGGATTTAGTCTATGAACTGGATTCATGCCCTAAACTAGACCCAAGCCCTGAATTTCTAGTTTTTAGCACTTGAAGCTCTGTTTCACCCCAGTTCATCAGTTTTGACCCCTGACTATGATCATCCTTCATCATAGGAAGCCTCATTTTAGTGGAATTATATGTTGTTTTGGATTATTTTTCTCATTTACCTAAAATTAGAGTATCCTACCAAATATGAATAATTCCATTAAATAAAAAATCAAGAATAAATCATTTATATATCAAAAGTGATGCATTTTAATGCTAAAAATGATTCATGAAATGGGTGTATCAAACCCACCGCACTTAAATTCATACTTTTCCTTAAGAATGGAATATCAACATAATACAAAGTACGTTCAACTCACCATACTTTAAAATCAATGTAAAAAAAAGAAAATGATTAAATGAGAAATTAAATATTCCATTATCACATAGGTAAATTCATTAATTCCTCATTTTGAATGAAATGAATAAACCAAGTATTTTACCCTTTCTCTTTTAAAATATCCAAGACTTTTTATTCATTCATTTTAATTTTTCAATTAATTATTAATAATTATGCCATTTATAATTTACCTCACTTTTAATTTTTCTGCTCATTATCAGGGTATAATTATAAATAGAGTTCAACACATACCTCAAGAACATGCCACTTACCATATTATTGTAAGACATATAGAATCTCCACCATGTAAATATATAAATCATATTTAATCATGATGAATTCAAATTTAGGTTTAAATGAATCCGAGGATTAGATTAGGTAGATAAATTATGTAAAAGTAAATATTGAAAAGGTGGTTTAACTCTAAATCATAGTGTATGATATAAAAAGATAAGCATAATCAAAATCTCCCTTTATAGACGTCATCTCTCTCTTCCCCCACAAAATATCAAAGTGGTATCATGATAAAAGTAAGAAAAATGAATGAATCAACCTATCTTACTATTTTTTTCTTGTTCTTTTTTGAAAATTATGCTTAAGACTAATCTCACATCCACCACCAGACCACATACAATCAAAATATCATCGGTATGGTAATGGTGATTTTTTATCCTCCAAAAACACAACTAATTTTTTTTTATATTATTTTTATATTAAATATATATTTATTTATTTATAAAGAGAGGTTAATGATGATAAATATAATGAAAAATATCATGGAATCTCCCCAAATCATAAGAAAAATCCTATTAATGTCTAATCAATATAGTACATCCTCATCCACCATGGATAACTTATCCCCCACACTTATTTTTTAAGATTTCATGAAATATATTTAGAGGAAGATAAGAATGGATAAAATATTCTTGTAGCTCATCTCATTTATTAATAAGGAAGTTCATGGATACTATGGGAATAAAAAATATTCATGAAAGGTGGGTCCAAGGATAAAAAGATTAAATAAAAGATTCCTCAATAAAATTAAAAGTGATTATATTCAGTAATAGCTATAATAAGAAGACAATAAAGTTATAGAATAAAACATGCCTGATTCTATCAAGAAATATACTTTAATAAAGAATGAGAAATATTGGTTTAGAAAATGTATCTAGAATGAGAATTAAGTGTTTGGACAACTACTCATGGAAATTCATATGAATAATTAAATTAATTAACACAAATATTAGAAATTCAAGGTAGGCCAAATCAAAGAAAAATTTAATTTACTAAAATCAACCAGTTCCTTAAATCATGATTTGTTAAATCCAAAACTATATGCATATCTCTACTAATTATTTCTTTCATTTTTATTATTCAAATCTATTGACAAAGAAATTTAAAATAATTACATGAAAAGTATCCTAGTTAGTTTATATCTCCTAGATCAATGAGTAAAAAAACTAAGTGTAGGGCATGAAATTGGTCGTTGAAAGTTATAGTAAAATTAAATGTGGACAATACAATAGAATATTACAAAATTTAAATACTTACTCCCCTTTCAATGGAATTTTGAACTTAGCTGTGCATGTTCTATCTTCACCTGATTTATCATGTGAATTACTTTTATGACTTGTATTTTATTTTTTTCATGATGTGAATGAGTTTCATGATGTGAGTTGTTCCTATAGATTCTTCTCCTATTGATTTATATTATCTTGATGATCCTGAAAATAAAAATGAATATGTGAAAGTATAATCCAACATTAATTAAATTTAAAAAAATTGGGGGAGTGTACATGTGTGCTTCTAAAAATAGAAAATAAATAAATAAAAAACCAAAAAAATCAGATTACTACTAGTTCTAGGTGTAGCGTGAGATTGTGGTGGTGAGTGATATATTAAAATTTCTTTTAATTATCATTTCCCAAAACCATGAATAAGGATCTTGCACGCAAAATTTATAATTAATTTATTTAATATTTTAATAAATGAATACATGGGATTAGGAAATTTATTCGTTGATGAATGTTGATCATCCAAAAAGACCCTTTCATATTACCTTTGTTGTGCTATGAGGATCCAAGGATATAATCCCTCTAGTGGTGATCCACACATTCTCCTATAATCTCCAAGAAATGACACTTGATCTTTGGGTGCTAGTGTGGTGAATTGAATGTATTGTGTTGTTATTTATTGATTAATCATTCTTTAATATTGAATAAATATCTCTTGAATTTCTCATTCTTAAGAGGGATAGAGAAGGAGGAGTCTAGATAGATTTTTTGGGCACAATAATTATCTATTTTGATTGCACCAATAAATAATTTTTGGATACCCTATATGAGAGATGTAACTATATATTTGTAGAGATAGGGTTTAGGTTAAAATAATTATTTAATTACAAGCTAGCCATTAAATAGTTTAATAACCTTTAATAAACCCTATGTAACATAAAATAATAATAATATTATTATTTTGTGGCATGCACCAACTTTTTCAATAACAAGTATTATTTAACCAACTTGTTAATTAATATTTGTCACTACACTCAGTCTTGGTCCATTCGAACTCCTCTAGCATTTATTGAATACCTGAATAAAATATTTTGTTCTCTTAAATAAATATATTATTCACAAACTAGTAAATAAATATTTATTAAATATTCAATAAAATAAATAAATATATTTTATTCACAATCTGGTGAATAAATATTTATTTAATTTATACAATCAATAAAAATTGAATAAAATTATTCCCCGGTCTTGAGAATAATATTTATTCCATTAATTAAATTCAAATATAATTTAATTGAGATAAACAGAAACACTTAGCGTGTAACCCTCTTGGATTATTTCTCATTAGCATTAGGTGGGCTTGCCTACTGTCCAAGATTACTATCTAGTAACAGGTTAAGGTATCCAAGATAAATAACTTAATGTAACAATGACGAAAACCACATACGAACACTCATTGTGTAATATAATACCTTTATCACAATATATCATCAAGAAGGTTATATATATATGTCACCAACCTATATGCTTGATATGTATTTATTTGAATATATGAAATAAACATTGTTACACCATATCCATGTAATTTAATGCAATAGTTCTATTCCAATCAAAGGGATGAGATATCAAATTTCATAAATATGGAAGGGAAAAATACTTCCTAGAATTTTTCATTAATGACATGTCAATATTGATGCACCCAATATACCCTATGTATAGAAAACATATTTCATGATGATTTTATTCAGTAAATCTAAGTGCACGGGTCATGACATGCATCAAGGATAATATTAAAGTCTAAGGACCATTACACATATTCGCAAATAGAAATATCTGATGACACCAAAACATAAAAAATTACTACTGGTGGGTATGTTATCGAAATCTCCGATCTTAGAGATTACTAAGTGAGAAATTCATGGGGGGAAACCTCATCCTCTTACGATCACTCACACCTGGCAGTCTACATACCATGTTCCCTATAATAGTACATTATCCAACCACATAACTATATTTAGAAATATCATCATAGAACATCATGGTACTAATCATATATGGGAAATGATATGAGCTTATAAATGTGACAAATACCCAAGGAAATTATCAAGTTAATGTGTTGCAAAATAACAATCAATATATGGTGAGAAAATTATATTAATATTCACTTATTTGAATATATAAGTAATATAAATTACAAAGTAGTTGGTTATAGGGCACTAAATCCAACAAAATCCCACTTTAACTAGAATAAAAAACTAATCGATAAGTTATTCCTCACATGTTAAACATGATTCCGCTGAGTATGGCTACAGTTTCTAGGCCTACCATGTTTCTGAGGCTAGGGTTGGTTAAGCCACATGTCTATGTGATGAATTTTGTTTACTTCAACATAAATATCTTGATAAAATCCATCAAGTAGTGATTCAAACAAGTATAAAATTCTTATTCCCATGTCAGAAACATGACATTATGACTAAATCCATATTCAAAATTTATCATAAAATGATAAACCTATTTCTTTTGGTATAATCCAAAATCAGAAAAAGATATTGATAAAATACTTCTTAAGCTATATCAGAAGCTACAACATACTCAGATATTGTAGATATGGAAACCACAAGATTTAATAAGTGTTTATTATATATTACTATATCCTTATTAGTAGTACTAGACCAACTTGAACTAAATAAAGATAAGTATTCAATTCCCTTGATCACTGGTATTATCACTTCTCTAGGAACCCGAAACTCATATAGTTTAACTTTTCAAAGTACCATTGGATAGTTATAACTGTAATTATATGAAATTACGTTGGATTTATTTCATGACCAGTATTGAAGATATTAATGTAAATTGAAAACCCGTCTTCCTTGACTGTGATACATTAACACATCTTGGATGATGTTTGCATTTATTGTATAAAAGGAGGGGAAAAAGAGAGATTATGATGAAATATTGCATTAGCACAATGAAAATATAGTACATGTAATGTAATGGAATTATCATGGAATTTGGATGAGGGGAGGTGAGAAGGGAGAACAAAATAATGGAACTTTGTAAAAGAAATTAAAAGAAAATAGAAGAAAGGTTCACCTCTTGAGTACTCATCCTTGAGAATATTCTTAAGGCATTTGTTTTTGGCCTTTTGGTGAGACCAGATGGTATTGGAGGTGAGGAGAGGGCTTGGAAAGAGTATTTGGCATAATTTAGGCAAGTCTTGAAGCTTGAGTGGTGTGGGAGTAAGAGGGGGTGAGGGGTGGTTTATATAGTGGAGGGAAGATGAGTTTTCTTAATATTATAATCATTAATTTATTATTTCCTCTCAAGACAAGAAATAGTGAGTATTTCATGACCAAGAATAGTAAAATATGAATTTGAGTTCTAGATTTGGGTACTTACATCACTCATGATGCTAGTAATAGTAAATTTAAATTATAATGTTTTTATACGGTAAATTAATGTATTTTACTATTCACAAAATTCAAGTATTTCAGAAAAATCCAAAAATTTCACCCTAACCATTTTTCGATGTGTAGAATCTCAAAATGAAGTCCATTTTTCAAAAATAATTTTCTAAATATGATTAATTAAATATTTAATTAAATAATTATTTAATCAAAATATATAAACACTTAAAATATTCATCTTCATTTTTAAGGTGCCTAAATTCATTTATACACTCAAGGGTATGGATACCATTCAAAAGAGTAATAATACTATTCATAAGGGTATATTACCATTCACAGAAAATTAATTTAATTCTATCAAACTCTAAATATCATCCTGAATACAACCGTGTATGTCATATTTTTAAAATTCGAATCACAGAGCTGGAAAATTTAAGTTTAATGGATAGGTTTTGGCTATCTCCTATAAGTAACCAAGTTTTGTTCCACAGAGGATCAGTGATTCATAAAATATAATCTATCTAATGAATACAATATTTTTAAGAGAAACATACCATAAAATGTTTGGGGTGCTACATTATTCCCTCCTTCGGAAATTTCATCCTCAAATCTTTTTGAATAAAGTCCACCAAAAAGATGTGGGTGGTTCTTCTTCATAACATCCTTAGGTTCCCATATTGCTTCCTACATATTCTGTTTCCTCTAAAGAACCTTTACTAAACGATTTATCCAATTTCTCAATACCTTCTCCCTTGTGTCAAGAATCCCGATAGGCTTTTCACAGTATGAAAAATCGGGTTCCAGTTCTATTTCTTCATAGGTGTGTACATGCATTGGGTCTGGCATGTATTTCTTCAACAATAACACATGGAACACATCATGAACTTTGGATAGGCTTGGAGGCATTTCTAAACGGTAAGATACAACTCTGATTCTTTCCAAAATTTCAAATGGTCCAATGTACCCGGGGCTCAATTTCCCTTTCTTACCAAACCTTAAGACACCCTTCAATGGATATACTTTCAGAAAGACATGATATCCCACTTATAATTCCAAACCCATTCTCCAGTTGTCAACATAACTCTTCTACCTACTTTGGTATACTTTAATATGGGATTGTATTGTCTTCACCTTTACCATGGTCTCTTCAATAAGTTCTGGGCCTATAAGTTTCCTCTCACCAACTTCGTCCCAATAAGTTGAAGTTTGACATATATTTCCATATAATGCTTCATATGGAGCCATTTGAATACTAAAATAGAAACTATTGTTGTAGGAAAATTATGCCAAAGGAAAGTATTAATCCCACATACCTTGGAAGTCAAGAGATCATGATCTCAACATGTCTTCTAGAGCTTGAATATTCCTTTTAGATTGTCTGTCAGTTTGGGGGTGATAAGTAGTACTCATAAGAAGCCCATTATTCAAATCCTTCTGGAGACGTTTCCATAATTTTGATGTAAATCAGGGATCTCGATCAAAAAAAATCAATAGAGGTGCACCATGAAGTTTTAAAACTTCATTAATATAAAGTCTTTCTAGGTGATCACGTGGTAAATCCTCTCTTATTGCAAGAAAATGTGCATGTTTTGTGAGATGATCAACAATTACCCATATTGCATCATTCCTTCTTGGTGTCCTCGGTAGCCTGATGACAAAATCCATCATAATATTATCCCACTTCCACATAGGAATAGGTAGATTTTTCATCACTCCTCTAGGATGTTGTCTCTCTTCCTTCACTTGTTAACAAATTAGACACCTTGACACGTAGTCAGCAATTTCCCACTTCATATTATCCTACCAAAAATATTCCTTCATATCACTATACATATTTGTGCTACCCGAGTGTATAGAGAAATTTGAGCTATGAGAATCATCTAACAGTTACCTTTTTAGCTCAGGTACTGATGGGACACATAACCTCTTCCCAAAATCCAGAACTCCTTCCTCATACATGAAGTCTTCCAATCTCCCATCCTTAACAGCAATAATTTTCTTGTGAATATTCTCATCATCAGATTGAGAGATTTTTATCTTCTCTAATAAAGATGGTTTAGAAATTATTTGAAAGAGGAAATATGTTTCCCCTTCCTTAACAATTCCCATATCCATCTTCAGTAGATCCATGAATATAGGATCTCTTTCAATCCTCATTTGGGTCAGGAGTCTATGATATTTCCTGCTTAATGCATCTGCCACCTTATTTTCCTTTACTGGGTGGTAGTGTATTGAACAATCATAATCTTTGAGTAACTCTAGCTATCTCCTTGACTCATGTTGAGTTCTTTTTTGTGTGAAAATGTATTTCAGAATCTCGTGGCCCGTATAAATCTCACATCTTTCTCTGTAGAGATAATGTCTCCATATTTTCAGAGTAAATATTACAACTGGTAACTCAAGATTATGAGTTGGATAATTTTTTCTCATGAGCCTTCAATTTTCTTGATGCATAAGCAATAAATTTATCATTTTTCATAAGGATGCAACCCAATCCATTCTTTGATGCATCGCTGTATATCACAAATCCCTTATTTCCAGATGGAAGAGTCAAAATTGGATCATTGACCAATCTTCTTATCAATTCCTCAAAGCATTCTGTACATTATTTTTTCCACAAAAACTTAACTCCTTTACGTGTGAGCTTGGTTAGCGGGTTAGCCAATCGGGCAAAATTCTGAACGAAACACCGATAGTAACATGCTAATCCAATAAAACTGTGTACCTCGGTCATGTTTGTTGGCATGGGCCATTCTTGGATTTCATTTTTCTTTGTAGGATCAACAAGGATTCCATACTTAGAGACAATATGGTCTAGAAAAGAAACTGATTGAAGCCAGAATTCGCACTTGCTAAACTTTCCATATAATTCATTTCTTCTAAGAGTTTTCAGAATAATCTGCAAGTGATTCTCATGGTATTCATAGCTTTTTGAGTATACTAGGATATCATCGATGAATACCTCAAAAAATTTATCAATATATTCCTTGAAAACTCTATTCATTAAATCCATGAAAATAGAGGGTTCATTTTTCAGTCCAAAAGGCATCACTATAAACTCATAATGCCCATACCTGGTTCAAAATGCTGTCTTAGGAATATATTCCTTCCTCACATGTAGCTGATGATATTCGGATCGAAGTTCAATCTTTGAAAAGTATTGATCTCCATGAATTTGATCAAATAAATCATCAATCCGGGGTAGAGGATACTTATTCTTTTTCTTAATAGAATTGATTTCTCTGTAATCAATGCATAGCCTCATGGATCCATATTTCTTATTGACAAAGAGGACAGGGGATCCCCATGGAGAAACACTAGGTCGAATAAATCACGTTTTAATCAATTCATCTAGTTGTTTTTTATATCCACTAATTCCATAGGGGCCATTATATAGGGAGTCTTTGATATAGGTCTTGGACTAGGAATTAAATCAATAGAGAACTCAACTTCCCGCTCTGAAAGATGTTCAGGTAAATCCTCTAGAAATACATCAATGTATACTTGAACTATGTGGACATCTTCAATTTGAATATTTCTTTCCTCTTCCATAGATATTGGGTTCTCTTCCTCTCCAAGAATTGTATTTAACAGAGCTACTGGGGGTGGGTATAGATAAGAATCAGATGGAGAGGTCTCTGCTCTAAAGATAAGAGATTCTATACCATTTTCAAAAGTTGTAACTTCCTTTTTCTTGTAATATATCTTTGCATCATAATTTTATAGCCAATTAATACCTAGAATTATATCAAATTCAGTCATTGGTATAACAAAAAGTTTAGCAACTAAAGCACATTTATGTGTCATGAGGGGGACTATTTGACATGACTTTATTGCAATGATGCATCCCCTAGAAGTTTTGACTGATAAATCCTTTATTAAATCGAATTGTACATGTCTAATTTTCTTGGAAAACTGGGAAGATATAAATGAATGCGATGATCCAGAATCAAATAAAGTGTTCGTTAAGTTTGAGGAAACAATTAAAGTACCTTCCACCATATCATTAGGAACTTCAACTTATGTGGTTGTAATCGCATAATCTCTCCCTTGCTCTCTTGGATTTTTCTGAGGCATGTTTCCTTGGAGCTTAGGACACTCATTTGCATAGTGTCCCCCTCTCTATAATTATAGCATTGAACATCATCAAATTGTTTCTTCCCCTTGCATTCATGAGATAGATGACCATTTTCTCCACACTTATAGCAGACTCCCATGTCTTTCAAGCATTTCCTGAGATGATTATTTCCATAGTTCTCGCATAATGGGAATGTCTTCCTTACTTTGTTCTTATTTAGCTCTTAACCTTTCCCTTGGTTATCAGAGTACCACTTTTTTATCTTGGGTTCCCTTGAACAAATTTGATCTTGCAAATTCCTTCTCTGTTTTGATGGAACTTGATACAATTTCATCATATGATGAAAATTTTTGAGTAGCCAGTACCCTTCGAAGACTTGGATTAAGATCTTCAAATAAATGATCAAACTTTTATACTGAGTCACTTACGTAATCTATGACATACTTAGCTAGCCTTGTGAAGGTAGCCTTATACTATGCAACACTGTCTTCTTCCCTTTGCTTTAAGCTAATGAATTTCCTCTTTATTTCGGTTTTTTTCTCACGAGGGAAATATTTTTCGAAGAATACTTCCTTAAAATTCCTCCATTCCATATCTTATATTTCTTCTTCCTCTATGGTATTCATAATCAAGGACATTGATCAGCGTCACCCTTGAGACAATATACTGCCAATACTACATTTTCATTTTCATTTCATCTTAATGACATGAATATCTTTTCAAGGGACTTGATCCATTGCTCAGTAACCACTAGATTAGTAGTCCCTCTGAAATATGGGGGATTTTTCCACATGAAACGATCCAACACAGGTGTGTAATGGTTATTCGTTACAACCAGAGTAAGTTGTCCCAATATGGTAATGATCTGATCTGCTCCAACATTGACTGTGTTGACTTGCTCAGTGGGGAGATCCCTACATTTCCCACGAGTATTGATTCCCCTTATTCCATTAGATGCCATTTATAAATAATGGCACACACTATATTAGGGTATGAATCATAATGTATAATCTTAATTTAACAAAATACTTAGTATAAATTGAGATCCTACGCATGGAAAATCCCATAATCAGAAAAATGGTTTCTTTGAGGAATAATTTACATTTCAATCCTTCATAATAGATTGCAAAGAAAATATGAATTATCCTAAGAATATCCCCCAGGAGTTTCATAACCTTGAGTGCAGTAAGGCCCATTTTCGTGGACCAGGACACCCCGAGTCATGCCTGAAACTCCTTGTCAGAGCTTTCACTCTTAGGTACATCCGTGCCAGAGCCACCTCTACCTGCTCGTATCCAGACATGGATGTATTGCTTGAAATATCCACATAATATTTTCCTTACCAAAATACCAGGACGTTCTTGTACTTTTATCCTCAAATACCACATTAGGGCTTTATTCCCTAATCTACGTTTTCTAATCTAGTTTCCAAGTTTGCTGCTAAACTTCCTCTAATACCAACTGTAACGCCCCGACCCCTCTAGACCAGAGCTGATGAATTATTTTTTATATTGGAATGGTTATAAGGAATGAAAATCCCAAAGGAATGATCATTTTAGTAGTTTTGAAGAACTAGATACATAAATGTAACTCAAATTACATTGGAAAAGGTTACAAAATACAATACATAACAAAAACTAAAAACTGCATCCACCGAAACTCAATAAATGATCTCCTCTTCATCACCCGTTGAAGGTAAACAATGAAAGGGGTGAGATCAAATGATTAGTAAGGGTTATAAATGGTGGAAGAATGAATCAATAATAACTGAATTGTAAACAATTTGACATAATCAACATGGCATGGAGAATAAATGAAAAACTCACACCATTAATAAACTGAGAATGAAACTGCATCCATAGATTTTTTCATAGTGAAAACCTCATGGATAGTAATTACTGAGAATGAATAAATAGAATTATTATTAATTGGATGTCATTTATCTGGCACATGATTCTATAATACCGTAAAAATGGTTTAGTTCTGTGGGTAGAAACCCGTCTGATTTTTGGAAAAAAACTCAAAGGGTTTGTCGCCAACTGATTTGTCTCATGAGACCTACCGATGCATCAAGGGGATATAGTGACCCCCACACACCTTTTTATTCAAATCATTCTTTATTAATAGATTCAACACAATAGCGACATGACTTTACATTATCCATATAGAATAGAGGATAGATATTCATCAATATTTCCACAGTCAAAACAACATTCAAAATAAATACTGTAAGTAAAATGGTATATGGCTTAGACAATAATCATATCTATGATATGAGAATATGGATATTTAAATGGAATATTCTTTAAATTGAAAATTTATCTCAAATTGGCATTAGGTACACCACATAGGTGCACAATACTAAGCAAGTCACAATGAAGTGAAAATTGAGACAAAGCTCGTTACCACGTTGTAATGAATTGAGTCATATGACTGAATGTTAATAACCACCAAATGAACCAAAAAATACCATGAATATAAAGATAATAATGATAATATATATCAAATGGCAGTACAAATATACCACATATAAGAAATAAGAGGCAAATAATGGAAATCCCACAGAATTGAAAGTGAGATGAGAAAACCCCTTACAAACATTTTGGCATGGTAATGAGTGTTCTTACGAGGGCTTAATGAGAGGTAAATGGGTATACCATTATTTATATGTCATAAGGTAAGTATGGGGTAGTTTCTAAAACACAACCCATCATTAGTCATAAAAAATAAAAGAGAACAACATAGGGGAGATTCTTGAACAAAAGTGTGAGAGAGGATCCCTTACCTTATGCTTGAAGGTGTTCTTGATTATTCTTAACGACCTGAATAATCAAATTTAGATTTATTAATTAATAAGTAAATAACCTCATAAACATTTAATTGATATTTTATGACCTTATTAGGTTCATTAATGGTATTTTTGATGGTTTATAAGATTCAATTTTACTGTTTGGTAGCATTTTCTTCTGTGGTTTTCATGATTCGTTTACTTGTATTCATGAATGGATGTCTGTTTGAAATATTGTTAAACATCCAGAATTGTTAATATAAATTATTAGTGACATTAAAGAGATATAAATGATATTATAATGATTCTGGTTATATACCATGAGGATGACTCGTTCGATGAGTTAAAAATAAACGGTTGGATTTGGCTTGGCGATTTTGTGCACAATAAACTTGTTTTGTATTATTATTCCATATTATGAATGTGTAAGGATTTCAGAACATTAATCAAGATAAAATACATATATTATGACCTGTTTCAACCATTTAAAAGGTTTCATTACAAGTATTGAAGATATTAATGCAAATTAAAAACCCATCTTCCTTGAGTGTGATAAATTAACACATCACAGACGGTGTTTGCATTTATTGTATAAAAGGAGGGGAAAAAGAGAGATTATGATGAAATATTCCATTAGCACAATGAAAATCCAGTAAATGTAAGGTACTAGAATTATCATGGAATTTGGATTAGGGGAGGTGAGAAGGGAGGATAAAATAATGGAACTTTGTAAAAGAAATTGAAATAAAAGAGAAGAAAGGTTCACCTCTTGAGTACTCCTCCTTGAGAATCTCCTTAAGGCCTTTTTTGGACTTTTGATGATACCAATAGGTCTTGGAAATGTGGAGAGGGCTTAGGAAGATTATTTGGAAGAATTTAGGCAAGGATTGAAGCTTGAGTGGTGTGAGAGGAAGAGGGGGTGAGGGGTGGTTTATATAGTGGAGGGGAGAGGAGTTTTCTTAATATTATAATCATTAATTTATTATTTCCTCTCAAGACAAGAAATAGTGAGTATTTCATGACCAATAATAGTAATATATGCATGTGAGTTTGATATTTTGGTGCTTAGATCACTCACGATGCTATGGATAGTTAATTTAAATTATAATGTATTTACACGGTAAATTAATGTATTTTACTATTCACCAAAAATTCAAGTATTCCATAAAAATACCAAAATTTCACCCTAACAATTTTTCGATGTGCAGAATCCAAAAATGAAGTCCTTTTTTTAAAAATAATTTTCTAAATATTATTAAGTAAATATTTAATGAAATCATTATTTAATCGAAATATATAAACACTTAAAATATTCATCTTTATTTTTAAGGTGCCTAAATTCATCTATACACTCAAGGGTATGGATACCATTCATAAGAGTCATATTACTATTCATAAGTGTAAGTTAATATTTATAAGGGTAGGATACTATTCATAAGGGTAGGTTAATATTCACTAAAATTTAAGTTAATTCTATCAAACTCTAAATATCATCCTGAACACAACCGTGTATGTCATATTTTTCAAATTTAAATCATAGAGCTGGAAAATTTATGTTTAATGGCTAGGTTTTGGCTATCTCCTATAAGTAACCAAGTTTTATTCCACAGAGGCTCAGTGATTCATGAAATATAAGCTATCTAATTAATACAGTGTTTTTAAGAGAAACATACCATAAAATGTTTGGGGTGCTACAACTAAGCTCAGTGGTGTCCAGTATTCAAATGCCAACTTATGTGCATCTAGATCCTTAACTATTAGAAGTTAAGTCTTCTCCCACTATCTTCTAAGTGATAATCATCTTTTATAGAAATATAGTATATCTTGAATAGATGTTAATATCTCTAGTGGATATACAATCTTTAACATCGATGAAACTTAGTGTTTTAATGTTCATTTGTAGCTAAGACCAACTTTTAACAAACTATTTTCAACAAACACTAATGGAAGTATCCTAATAGATTCTTACCATATCTTAATTAATATGACATCCATTAGACAATGTTGTTGGCATATGGTTTGTTATTGCACTTATATTTGAAAAATATGGTTTGGATGGTATAATGAAATATTTAAAATATATATAATAATCATTAATAATCTTACTTTTACTTTCATAAAATCATTGATGTATATAAGGAAATGTGATTTTGGGATAAAATTTACTCTATATGTCTGATTAGTGATTACTTGGATAGGATGTTCTCCAAAAATCCAGCTCAAAGATTCCTCTGTCTTTACCGAGTGCACTCATTTTCTTCACCGAGAATTTATAAAATTTATTAAAGGAATATCATGAAGAATATGAAGTTACCTTCAGTTTTATAATAGTTCACATGGCCATGTTGAACCAACTTTAAAATATTTTTGACATACCTTTATGTTTAAAGGTTTATTTATCTAAAACATGATAAGAAGTTTGTTTTCATATCTTGTAACTTAACTCAATTAAGACCAAAAAACACTATAAAGGTAATAGTAAAGTAAACTACATTCAGTTTTATTTGAAACATAATTATCTTTACACAATAAGGTAAGAGTCTAATATTTTATATTCATCATTCATTGTAATTGATATAAGTGATTCAAGAGTTATTAAACTAATAGTTTATCATTTAAAGTACCATAACAACATTTATTCTAAATGATAAATAATGTCTCATTATGTCTAGAGTAACACTAAGATAAATGTTTTGGTAACACTTATTACAAACTTGAATCAACCCATTTAGCAATGAGGAGAAGCGACCTCCCCTTAGCTGACATAGGAATCACCCTTTCTCATATCCTTTTGAGTTCAATTTATAAACCTTATATTCTTTATTGTTTACTTTATTTAAATACATGTATGTTTTAAGAATATTGTATTTAATATACAAGTGATGAATATAAACTTGATGAATATACCTAAAGTGGATACAACTGCTTGCTTTTTAAATTCATTGCAATTTATTTTCCAATGTCTAACCTTTACATATAAGAAGAAAATATCCTCCTATTAATTATTTTACCTTAAAATCTTTTCTCTCTTTGAAGGATGTTGTGAAGGATCTTTTTATTGTATACTAGCCATATGATCTTCATCCTTATCTTTCAAAATTTTCACAATAAGGGGTGGAGAAATAGGTTTCAATCAATCCTTATCTACTTGGTGAAATATGGAAAAAAGTTTCCTGAGTAACTTATCCATTTTTTTATCTGGGATTAGAAAATATGGATAATATTGGTGATAAGGATAATAAAATAATAGTAATGGATAATTTCTTATGCAATTGGAAGATCAATTTTTCTAATCAGTCAATATACCCTAGAATTTTGAAAGCATGATAAATATCTAGGTTTCCTTTTTCCAATTTACACTGATATAGTACATTGAGCCCGAATGGACCGAAGGTATTATTTTTATTTGATTTTGGATAATACCTCTTTTAGGGTTGATGAAGAACCCTTACATGAACCGTATTCCCAAGGAACAAGGCCCATACACGACTCAATACATGACCTCAAAGGCCCAAGACCTGACACACTTGAAACAATCCCTTTCTATCATCTGCATCTTGAAGGCGCTTAGCTCCCCACCTCGCATGGATGATCGGTGAGAATTTCCCTATGTAGAGATGCATGGTGCCTGGTCCCAATGACAATTTACATGCCCTATAATTCTCCCAATCCAGTTATCTTTTCTCTGGTGGTTGTATTTTTTCTCTAAATCCTTGTTTGGGCCTGCTCTTGTGTGTTCTAAGCTTCTTTGGTCTTTTCTGTGGTTTGAAAGACTTATAACCAAACTACCATTATTGGCACGAAGGCCATATAACCCAAAGTCCTTGTGTCCCAAAGGCCTTTGGTGGACCAAAGGCCCTGAGACCTGTAGACCCAAACTGGTGGCCCGAAGGCCCAAATCGGATGAATAGTTCTGACTACTACAGTACTGAATAGTACATGCTACAATAACTTCTACAGTACTCAGAAATTCACTCTCACTTGGATTTGATCTTGGGTCTCTTAGATGCCAAGTAGGATCCTCCACCACTTGGGTATAGGCTCGTTGGAAACTGATATAACACATTGGCAATATTATTTATTTCAAGCATTTCCTTCTCATTCTCAAGAGAATGGAGATGTGTTATTATGGTGTAAACATCCATGTCTTTATGTTGTATCATTAACTATCAGATCATAGTTTATAATATAATACAAAATACAGAAGAACGGTCCTCAAAATATCTCTAGTAGGATACCCTTTCACTTTTTCTCAATTTTTAGGGTGGAAGAATAGGAATATGGGATTCCAACACATAATAAAAACTTTCTGATAACTGTGCATCAAATAAATGATTATAACTCATTTGAAAATTTAAATCTGTAAGGACATAACCATATTTAAGGAATGATTTCACTCCTTTCAAGGTTTTACTTTCAATTTTTATACAAAAATTAAAATAGATGTTTATTACTTTACTTTATTTAAAATTATTTGATAAATAATAATAATTTAATTCCATTAATTCTCCCACTATTTTATCAAGTCCCAATAGCTCTCACCATTTAATTCAGAATGTTTAGTTGTTAGGAAATTCTAGTGGAAAGGATTTATATTCCCCTTCACATAACCCCAATAAGGGTTGTTCAATATACTTGAATTTATTTAGGTAGGATTTAACACCCCATGAATTTACAATATATTCCTTTTAGAATGAATTTAATTTTATTAATAGCTTGCAATGAATCCAACACCGAGTATAAACAAAACACTGTTTAGTCACACTTTGCACACTTAAATTAAAATTAAAATTTAAAAATTTTGGAAAACTTATTTGAAAAAATAAAATTCATTTTTAAAATTATAATATCAAAACTAACTTATGGTTAATTTTTTTTATTTTTTTGAGAAGTTTCATTTTTTGATGGATAGTGAAAAATACTAGATTTTAATTGAAAACTGTATTTTCATCTAAATAATTTACATTGTTAAATTATATTTTCAATTGGGTTTAAAGTAAAAATAGTTAAATTATACATATATTAGTCCTATTAAGTTCATTTTAATCATTTTCATATTGAATTTTGATATAAAAACATTGTTAACTTTTTAACATTTTCACTTTAAAAACCCATTTTCTCGTTATATCCACGAGATCAATTTTAAATTAATTTTTGCCACTTCTGTGCATTAAATTTGTAAAAATGGATTCCATATTTGTAATAAGAATAATTCATAATTTCTAATATGGTCAAATTAATTTTTAAATAAATTATTAGTGAAAACAATTAAAATTAAGTACAATGATTAAGGAAAAAACAAGTTTACTTTGTGGTTAAACATAAAATATAAGGTGTAAAACTGACCCAAAACTTATAGAAAACCCATTTTATTACCATATTTAAATATTATAACTTACAATATTGATAAAATACCATTATTGGGGCCTTTATACATGAAAAAATGAGGCTGGAATTCACTCTTTCAAAAAAAAAAAAATACAAGTGTGCCACTCACCCCACTTATAAAAGGCCACCCCTCTCCTCTCCACTTCACTCCTTGAAACCACTATGGTTCAGCCAATAACTACCAAAATAAATCTGAAAATTACTCATCCTCATCATATAATCCTCATTTTTGGAATAAATCCATCCTATGAAGGGTTTAGTTCAAACCAAAGGAAGATACCCAAAGAAGAGGTAACATTCTACAACAAGTGTCTTTATTCTAATTATTTCTCCACATCCATAAATTTTTATTATACCATGATGATATAATAACATAAGTATATTAAATATCCTATGATTTTGTTATAATAATGGTATTAACTAAATCCACACAAAATTCCATCAAATGGGTTATGAAATCATCGCTCGTGTGTACTGCGAACTACCGCCTCACAAACCAATATTGTTCATTTTTTCCATAACCACCTCTCAAGGTTGGTAATAATGATTTATATACTATTTATATATGATATATATTATTTTTGTAATATTATCATTATTTTTTAATTATTATATCACACATACCTTCATGCTTTCCATTTTTTGGGAATATGATAACACTGCTCTTGTGTATAGCAGACCATCGCCTCGCGAAGTGATATGATTTGTTCATACATTACATGGAATATATTAAGGATGAATTTAATAAAAATATGTGATAAATATGGCTTAAAAATGATACTATAATTATAATATAATATATATCATTTATTTTTCTTTCTTTCAATACGATGAGAAAATGGAAACAACGTTTATGCGTATGTACGACCTATTGTTTCCATGAACGGTGTATTACATTTTCTATCAGTAAATATTATGGAATAATGTAAATAAATATATTACAAATATATATGATATTTATATTTATATTATTATTTATATTATATAACTAAATAATATTCACAAGAAGAAGAATGTTCAAGATAAAAAATGAATGAGAAAATAATGAAATTAACACCTTAAATGATGAAAATAATGAGATATTATTAACAAAAGGGTGATAAAATATTATAAAAGGATCATATATGATATTATAAATATTAATATGGTTCTTTAATAAGTTAATAACATTTTTAAAACTATTATACAATAGTTTAAAGCACATTCGACTAAAAGAATCATAAAGTAAGGGATTCCATCTCAATTGAAATTCCATTGAGACTTATTTGTTATTATGATCCAATTAAGTTTTATGTGGTTTAAAAACCAACCCTTTGAAATTTAATATCATTATTCATTAATAATTCATAGTATTTTAAGTTTTAATTTGAATCATTTCATCCAAGGGGATTTTACATGAAAATTACCAAGTGGTAAAAGTTATTGGGCAATCTTAATTTCTTTTATGATTGTTAAATTTATCTTGAAATAGTCACTTTATTGTAATAATTTTTCATTGTTAATTAATTTTATCTTAAATATCCATATTATTGTATGATGGATATTATTATTTTCAAAATTTTTTACCAATTTTTATATACGGTATTTACTCTGAAAGTTATTTAAGTAACTGGGGAAATATTGATAAATCCATATATTTTACTCAATACAAATATTTATTGATAAGTAATATTGTTTCATAAATTAAATTGATTATTATATATATATAGAATTATTTAGACCTATAATTATGGGTGGATCATGACATTATATAACCCCTCGATGCATCAATTAGTCTCAGGATACAAATCTGTTGGCCAAATTAAACAAGTTTTTACCTATAGTTTAAACCATCTTATGAAAGGTCTTGACGGTAGAGGTATCACATGTCTAAGACATGACATCAAATAATTAATCATTTCCTTAATTTAGTATTTATTTATTACTATCTATGATATTTTCACTATGCCGTTATCTCTAGACATATTTTATTATCAATTATTGATTAAATGGAATATGTTTTTAGTTATCTACCTTTCCATATTAATTATGAATTATATATTCATGCAGTAAATTTATTTAAATGAAACATGTTTTCAATTATTTACCTTTCCATATTTATTATGATTATTTATTCATGATTTCTTCCATTATACTTAACCCTTACTGAGGATTTGAGATCACCTATATATTTTTTCCTTTCCCATGGATATGAATATGAGTTCTTGGAATAATTTTCAAGGATGCTGAGATTTTACATTTGTTATACTTTATTTTCTTTTCCCAAAATAAATGAGTATCATGGATGTATCTGGTTTTCCAAAACTACTAAACTGATCGATCCTTTGGGATTTTAATCTTGTATCTGTGCCAATGTAATAAAGTAAGGCAGTAGCCTTGAGCTATTGGTGTCTAGGCCATTACAGTTGGTATTAGAGAAATTTTATTAGAAATATTGGGAACTAGATTCAAGAAAACATATATTAGAGAACATAAACCTAAGATAAACTTTGAGTATAATTTTATAATAATATCCTAAAGTTTTGATAAGGTAGAGATTATGTGGTTTTTTCCTAGAAATGCATCCTGTTATGGTTACTACAAGTGGAAGTGGTTCTAGAACATAGGTACCTAGGGGTAATAACTCTGAAAAAGGTGCATTGTTCTTGACTCAAGCATTACTCGGTATTAAAAAATGGGTCTTACTGTGCACCTGGTTTGAAACTCTCGGGGGATATACTTAGGATAATTCAAATTTTCTTTAAAAACCATTATGTCATATTTGAAATTAAATATATTCCCTAATAATCCAATGTTTATGATTATAATATTAACAATAAATAAATTTTTAATTTATGTTAATCATTACACCACATTTGGAATTATGCATTATGATTTAGAATTCATAATTCTATGAGCTAATCCAGTATATGCCATTACTTAGAAATAGTACCTGAAAGGAATAATGGTATCAATAGTCACTGACAATATAGATATTGAACTCATGAGGAAACTAATATAGATGGTATTGGAATAGAGAAAATTATGTCTATATCTGGGCAGCTTAATCAAGTTATGAAAAATAACCTTTCCTGGATGGTACAACCTATTCAACAGTGAGAATATCCTATAATGGATCACTTTATGTGATAGAAGCACCCCTAATTTAGTGGTACTACTAATCCAATGGAAGATAAGAAATGTGTTAAGTCTTTGGAGAAGATATTTATGGACTTGGTATGTGGTGAAAAGGAAAAGGTTACACTTGCAGTGTATTATCTCAAAGGTGATCTTGATCAATGGTAACCATTGATCCATAATAATAGGGAGGAAGAGTAAATAGAATTAATGGATCAAAAGGATTTTAAGGATACATTATTTGATAAATGTTTATCTCATGTGAAACAAATTAAAATGAATAAAAATTTCCTTATATTAAATAAAAATGAAGAAGAAAGTTTCATAGATTATGAAGATACCTTTACAAGTTAATCTATGCATGATATAAATTATATATATAACACGAAGTGAAATATTGAACATTTATTTGAAGGAATTAAGACAAGTTTATGAAGGGAATTGGTCTCTCAAAATTTTTCATCATATGGTGAAATAGTTTTATATGCCATAAAAATAGAGAAGGAATTCTCTAGATCTTACGTATTCAAGGGAAAACAAGATAAGAAGTGTTTATGTGAACACCAAGAAAAAGGGTATTCATTAAAGAATAAGAAAACAATGATGCAATTTCCATCGTGTGGGAACTATGAAAAGAATCACATTGGGAAATGCTTTAAGGGCGTGTGAGTCTATTACAAGTGTGATGGTAAGGAGGATCTATCTCATGAATGTAAGGGGAAGAAACAAATCAATGATTTCCAGTGCTTCATCTATAAAGAAATGGGGACTTATTCACACCAATTCCTCAAGAGTTAATGGAATACACCAAAAAAGTGTCCAAGGATAGAAGACTAAGATTTTATGATCACAATAGCTACGGTGGAAGTACCCAATGATATGGTGGTAGGTACATTAATTCTATCTTCAAATTTATCAAATAATTTATTTGATTCTGGATAATCATACTCTTTTATATATACCTAGTTTCCATGTAAATCAGACATTTTCCATTTGATTTAATATGGTAATTTTTAGTCAAAACTCATAAGGTAAGTCTCATTGCAATAAAGATACATTGAGAAGTCTCAATTATGACACGCAAGCATGATTTATTTTCTATCCTTATTAACATACATATGGTTGACTTTGATATAATCCTTAGTATGAATTGGATTTTAAAATATGATGCAAAAATTTATTACAAGAATAAGGAGACTTCAATTTGTGAATAATATATAGAATTCCATATATTTAGGGTAGAGACTTAATCATCTAGGTCATATCTAGATCCACCCCAATAGATCTAATGAATGCAATTTTTGGGTAAGAATAAAAATATATATATAGGGATAAAGAAGGTAATCTTCAAATTGAGGGTGTACCTATTGTGTAGGAATACATTGATGTATTTCCAGAGGAATTACCTAGATATCTCCTAGAGAGTGAAGTTTAGTTTTTTATTTATTTAATCCCTAATGAAAGAATAATATAAAATAATCCCTATATAATGGGTACTATAAAATTAGTGTAGATAAATATACAACTCGATGATTTGGGTGATAAAGGATTTATTCTCCCTAGTGTTTACCATGGGGATCCCCTGTTGTCTTCATTAAGAAGAAAGATGGATACATGAGGTTGTGCATTGATTAAAGGGAGATCAATGCTATTATGATAAGTAAAAAGTATCATTTTCCTTGAATTTATGACATATTTTATCAAATTCATTGATCCTAATATTTTCAAAGATTGATCTTTATTTTGGATATCACTAATTGTGAGAAAATGATGAAGACATTCCAAATACAACTTTTCTAATGAGGTATGGACATTATGATTTTATAGTAATTCTATTTGTATTGACTAGTGAAGCCTCTATTTTTATGGATAAAATGAAAAAATTATTCAATGAATATATTTATTATTTGGTTATGGTATTCATTGATGACATTCTGATGTATTCTAAAATCTATAAGGACTATGATAATCACTAACTGATCATTCTTGAGATTCTTAGAAAGAAATAGTTATATGGGAAATTTAGTAAGTGTGATTTATGGGTTTAGAATGTTTCTTTTCTTGGTAATATTGTCTCCAAAAAATGTAATCTTAGTTAATCTTAAAAAGGTATAGGAAGTTAGAGAATGTACTACACCAATGAACATAACTAAGGTACATAGTTTTATTGGTTTGGTAAGGTACTATCGGTGATTTTTTTCAGAATTTTTCTTGATTGGAAAAACCGTTAACCAAGATTAAATGTAAAGGGGTTAATTTTTTTTTGAAAAAGGAATGTGAAGAATGTTTTGATGAAGTAAATAAGAGATTGGTCAATTCTATAGTTTTGACTCTAACATCTAGAAGTGATGAGTTTGTGATATATAGTGATGCATGAAATAAGGGGATTGGTTGTTTCCTAATGAAAAATGAAAACGAAATTGTATATATATCAATTAAATTTTAGATTCATGAAAAGAACTACCCAACCCATGATCTTGAGTTAAAAGCTGTAATATTTTCTTTAAAGATAAGGAGACATTATCTATATAGTGAAATATGTGATATTTACACGGATCATAAAATCCTAAAATAGATCTTCTTAAAGAAGGATATCAATATGAGAAAAATTAGATGGCATGAGATACTCAAGGATTATGATTGCTTAATATACTACCAACTAGGAAAAACAAATAAGGTTGTAGATGCATTGAGTAGGAAAAATCATGTAGTTCTAACCCAAATGAGGATTGGGAGGGATAAAATGTTCACTAATCTAGTAAATATGGATATGGGAATTACTAAGGAAGGGGATACATCAATCATTTTTTAAATGATTTAAAAACCATATTTATTTGAGAAGATAAATAATTCTCAATATGATGATGAAAACTTTCAGAATAAAATTAGAGTTATGAAAGATGATAAATTAGTAGACTTTGTTTGTAAAGATGGTTTTATGAAATTTCAAAATAGATTATGTTTTCCATATATACTTGAGGTAAAAAGGGAATTGTTGGATGATGCTCATAGCTCAAATTTCACTATACACCCTGCTATCAAAAATATGTATAGGGATTTAAAGGAACATTTTTTATAGGATAACATGAAACAGGAAATTACTGATTATGTGTCCTAATTTTTTTCTTTTCAATAAGTTAAAGCTGTGAGGTAGAATCATAGAGGATTCATGCAACCTCTTTCTATTCCTATATGGAAATGGGATGGCATTACTATGTAATTTTTCATGGGACTACCAAATACTCCTAGAAAAAATGATGCAATATGGTTTACTGTTGATCACCTAACCAAATCTTCACATTTCTTCGCTATAAGAGAAGATTCAACTCTTGATCTCCTTGCAAGTATCTATATTAATGAAGTTTTGAGAATTCATGGTTCACCACTATCAATTGTTTCTAATCAAGATCCATATTTTAAAATGAAATTCTGGAAGATTCTTTAGAAGGCTCTTGATATTGAGCTTCATTTTAGTACTAACTACCATCCTCAAACTGATGGACAACCCAAAAGGAAAATTCAAACAATAAAATCCATTATGATATCATGTTAACTTGACTTTATAGGAATGTGGGATCAGTATTTACCTCTGGTATAGTTTTCCTATAATAATATTTTCCATTCAAGTATTCAAATGGTGATGTATGAAGCATTATACAGAAAGATATGTCATACTCCAACTTGTTGGGATGAAGTTGGTGAAAGAAAACTCATAGGTCTAGAAATTTTTGAAGAGACAATAATAAAAGAAAATTCTATTTAGGCTCATATTAAAGAATCTCAAAGTAGAAAAAATAGTTATTCTAATATTCATTTGACAGATTTGGATTTCCAAGTGGGAGATCATGTTTTTCTGAAATTATCTCCATGAAAGGGTATGATAAGGTTCAATAAGAAAGGGAAACTAATCCCCAGGTACATTATAACCTTTTAAATTCTTGAAATAATTGGATTTTTTGCTTATCATTTTTAAATGTCTCTATGCCTCTCAAAATTATATAATGTGTTCCATATATCTTTAATTAGAAAGTACATTCCAAACCTAAAGCATGTTCTCACCTATGATGAAATAGAGTTAGAACCTGATGTATCACACTATGAATAACCCATATAAATTCTTGATACTATAGAGTGAGAATTGAGGAATTGGAAGACTCTTCTAGTAAAGGTACTTTGGAGAAATCAAAAAATGGAGGAAGAAACATGGGAACTGGAGGATATTATGAAGAAGAACTACCCTCATATGTTTAGAAGGTAATATCGATGAAAATTTGAGGATGAAATTTTTTTAGAGGGAAGAATGTAATACTCCAAAACTTTACAATATATTCCTTTTAGAATAAATTTAATTTTTTAACAGCTTTCAATGTACGCAACACTAGGTTTAAACAAAACATTGTTTAGTCATGCTTTGCACAATTAAATTAAAATTAAAATTTAAAAATTTTATAAAATTTATTTGAAGAAATAAAATTCATTTTTGAAATCAGAATATAAAAATTATCTTAGGGTTAATTTTTGAGATTTTTCTGAGAAGTTTCATTTTTTATGAATAGTGAAAATACGAGATTTTAATTAAAAACTGTTTTTTCACTTTAAAAACCCACTTTATTGCTACGTTTGTGGGATTAATTTTAAATTATTTTTTGCCAATTATATTGATTTAATTTTTTAATATGTATTAAATGTTTGAAATAAGTATAATTTATAATTTATATTAATTTCACCTTAATTTTCGACCAAAATTATTAGTGAAAAAAATTAAAATTAATTACAATAATTAAGGGAAAACGAGTTTACATAGTGGTTAAACTTAGAATATAAGGTGTAAAAATAACAAAAAACTTTCCCAAAACTCATTTTATGGCCATATTTAGAAATTTTACCTTATATTATCAATAATTTACCATTATTAGGTCATGGTTACATGAAAAAAATTTGTGTGGAATTCACTCTTTCAAAAAAAATTACAAGTGTGCCACTCACACCACTTATAAAGGGTCACCCCTCTCCTCTCCACTTCACTAATTAAAACACTTTGGTTCAATGAAGAAATGTACAAATAAATCCCAAAATTAACTATATCCATCCCTAAGACCTTATTTTTGGTATAAATCTATCCTAGGAATGGTTTAGTGTAAACTAAAGGAAGATACCTAAAGAAGAGGTAATATTTTCCAACAAGCGTCTTTATTTTACTTCTTTATCCACCTACATAAATTTATATTATAACATGATAATATAACAACATAATAATATTCCATATAATTATATGTTTTTATAATAAGGGTATTACCTAAAACTACACACACTTCTATCAAATGGGTTATGAAATCATCGTTCCTGTGTACAATAGACTACCGCCATGTGAACTGATGTCATTCATTTTTGGATTACCACCTATAAAATTTGGGAATAAATATGTAAATAATGTATATATATGATATATATGATATTTATAATATTATTATTCTTATTTAATTATTATATCATGTATACTTTCATGCTTTCCATTTTTTTGGAATATGATAATATCACTCGTGTGTACGAAGGACCACCGCCATACGAATTGATGTGATTCATTCACGGTTTACATAGAATGTATTAAGGATGGGTTTAAAAAAAATATTTGATATATATGACATAAAAATTATACCATAATGATAATATACATATATACATATATATATATATTACTTTTATTTATTTCAATACGACAAGAAAATGGACACAACTTGCATGTGTATGTATGACCTACTATCTCCGTGAATGGTGTATTCCATTTCCTATTACTAAATATTATGTACTAATATAAATAAATATATACTGAATATATATTATATTTATATCATGATTATTATTACTTTTATTATAGAACTGAATAATATGTGCAAGAACTGAAATGTTCAAGACAAAGAACGAATGATAAAACAAGGAAATTAACACTCGAAACGATGAATATAATGAAATATTATTAACAAAAGGGTGATAAGATATTATAAAAGGATAATATATGATATAATAAATTTTAATATGTTTTTTAATAAGTAAATAACATTTTTAAAACCATTATATAGGATTTTAAAGCACGTTCAACTAAAGGAATCATAATTTAAGGAATTTCATCTCAATTTACATTCGATTGAGACTTATTTATTATTATGCACAAATTCACTTTTATGTGGTGTATAAACTTATCATTTGACATGTAATATCATGATTCATTCATACTTTATAGTATTTTAAGTTTCACTTCGAATCATTTCATCCAAGGGGATTTGACTTGAAAATTACCAAGTGAACATGCATTTTATTTAAATAATTGAACATGCATTTTATTTAAATAAATTGACTGTATGAATAGATAAGGAATAATCAATATAAAAAGGTAGATAACTGAAAATACATGCAATTTAATCAATAAATAGTCATGAAATGCATATAGAGATAATTTTATGGTGAAAATATCCTTGACATTAATAACTGAATACTAAAAAAAATGATTAATTATTGGATTCCATGTATCAGAAACATGACACCTCTATGATTAAGACCTTTTATGAGATGGTTTAAACTATTGGTAAAACCCATTTAATTTGGCCAACTAATTTGTCTTAAGAGACCTACTGATGCATCAAGGGGCTATATAATGTCAGGGCCCAGCCATCGCTACAGGTCCAAAGCATTCCTCATATATCGAATAATCAATTTAATTTATGAATTAGTATTCCTTATCATAAAATATTTGTATCGAGTAAAGGAAATCGATTTACTAATATTTCCCCAGTTATTTAAATAACATTCAAAGTAAACACTGCATGTGAAAATTGGCATACAGTTTTGGAAATAATCATATCCATCATAAAAGAATATTTAAATTTATTAAAAATATAATGACTAATGAAAATTATTATAATAAAGTGATTATTTCAAGAGAATGTTGACAATCACAAAATAAAATAAGATTGCACAGTATTTTAAATATTAAGTGGATATTACTTAATTAATTAACCATGTTGGATAAAACATTTAGGAATAATTCATTTATTTAATTTCTACCTTTCCACATTAATTCATTTATTTATGTGATCATAGACTTGCATCCAGAAAATAAATAATTTCATAGACAAAAACAAATAAATAAATAAATGACTTGGTCATGATCTTTATCTAATGGTTGATTTAAAGAGCGGACATTAAATCGACATTTTACCTGTGGAAAATAAATCCTATTGTCAGTATTGTCATGAGTTACAACATTCCACTTTTCCACCTGTGTATCACCTGAGTTGGAATCATAACAGTTCTATATTGAACTGTCTTCACATGCCTTGGGATACTCCATTAATTACATGTATTAATAACTCTCAAGCAAGTTAAGGGAACCAAAGGATTGGTTAAAAGTGGATTACATAAATATTCTTAGACACATAGGTCTAGCATAATATAGTGAGGGATTAATTACAGGCCATCATATTTAATTTAATAATAAATAATTGTAAACCCATGCAGTAGATTAAATAAAAACATTCAACATATACACAGGTTTTGGTCAGGCTCTTGAATAATCATACATGCATTGAATATAAAAAAGTAACTTGCTAGAATTAATTTCTTTATTATTAATAAGAACACGCTTTTATTAATTAATTAATTACCTTTCATATTAATGATCATCTGAACTTTATTGGAGATACCCATCATTTATGGAATTCATGGAAAATAAATGGCAGAACCAATAATGACATATATTTATTATAATAAATTAATCGAACATTTAAAATTATTTAAAACCATTATTAAATTATCAAACACACAATGGTGTTATAATTAATAAAATAAGGTTTTAATGCTACAATTTTTCAAATTAATTTAATTTTTAATTCTATCCATTAATGGGATACTACACAGGGTGTATATCCAGTTACAAACCATGTATCTCAGTTTTTGTATCCTAGGTAATCGCCTGGTTCTAAGGTTTGTACCTCAACTAGACTATAGGACGTGTATAGAATGGTTACACACCCTGTGTTCAACTTTTCATGTGTCTATGATTCATGTCTCTGTATTCAGCATGTGTATCAGTGGACTGGATGATGTGTATAGGCCAACTACACGCCATGTATCTCTTTGAGACATGTGTCTGTTTTCTCTCCAGGTGGATCAAAATGTTCTTCATACATGAGATTTGATGAACTACACACTATGTACACTACATACACATCATGTATATAATAAATTATCTATGTTGTTAGTCTCACATGGTTTTAACCATGTATAATGACCACACAGATTATGTGATTTATGCTACTAACCCGTGTAGACTACATAGTGTGTACACCGATACACGTCGTGTAATCCAACAAACATGTTCCTAGTTGGCCGATCAACATGTGGTGTACACCATGTGTAATCACTTCATGAAGCACCATGTATCCCTTGGCATATCCAAATGTAGAACACTAGGGTACATGATGTGTACTTCTGAGTACACACAATGTAAATCTGTTTGACTGGAAAAAAACCGCTAGTTTTCCAATGACATCCCCAGTCGTTCTTCATCTGTTCTTAAATATTTAATAAAATTAAACATATAATGAATCATGATTAATATATTTAATAACGTTAATTTAAAAAATATTAAATAAATAATAACATGAAATGAAAATCTAACCAAAATTAGGCATAGATAAATAATCAAATAAATAATTATAAATTTAAACGTGACTATTCTGATACCACTTGCTGGTTTTTGGTGCAGCAGAAGCATACGGTAGTGGGAGATATATTAAAATTTATTTTAATTATCATTGCTCTAAACCATGAGTGGGGATCTTACGCATACAATTTATAATTAATTTATTCAATATATGAAGAAATGAATATCTGGGCTTAGAAACTTTTTTCATCGATGCATATTGATCATCTGAAAAGACCCTTTCATATTTACTTCATTTCACTTTGAGGATCCAAGGATAGAATCTATCTATTATTTATCCACATGTGCTCCTATGATCTCTAAGCAATGCCACTCTATCTCTAGGTGCTAGTGTGGCCAATCAAATGTATTTCATTGTTCATTATTGATCACTCATTCTTTGGTCTAGAAGAAATATCTCTTGTGTTTCTCATTATTGATAGTTAGAGAGAAGGAGGAGTTGAGAGAGAATTCTTTTTGAAAAAAAAATCTCTATTTTGATTTCACCAATCAATAATTTTTGGACACCCTATATAATAGACAAAACTGTATATTTATAGAGATAGAGTTTAAGTTAAAATAATTATTTAATTGTATGATGAACATTAAATAATATAATAACCATTAATAAACCCCATGCCATATAATAAAATAATATTATAATTATTTTGTGGTGTGTTAAAACTTGCATAATAATAAGTATTATTTAACAGATTTGTCAATTAACATTTGTCACTGAACTTATTCTTGGTCTGTTCGAACTCCTATAGAATTTATTGAATATCCAAATAAAATATTTTATTCTATTAAATAAAAAATTTATTCAAAAACCAGTAAATAAATATTTATTAAATATTTAATAAAAAATATATATATATTTTTTGACAATATGATTAATAAATATTTATTTAATTTTTTCAATCAATAAAACTTGAATAAAATTATTCCTCAGTCTTGAGAATAGTATTTATTCCATTAATTAAATTCAAATAGAATTTAATCAATATCAATGGAAACACTACGTATGTAAACCTCTAGGATTCTTTCTCATTGGAATTAGGCGGGCTTTCCAAATGTTCAAGATTATTGTCTAGAAACAGGTTAGGGAACCCAATAGAAAGAACTTAATGTTGTAACGATGACAACCACATATGAATTCTCACTGTGTAATATAATTCATTTTTTACAATAACTCATCAAGAAGGTTTCACATATGTGTCACCAACCTATATTCTTGATATGTATTGTTTTTAAATATCTAAAATAAACATCATTACACCATGACCATGGAATTTAATGCAATAGTTCTATTCTAATTAAAGGGTTAGGATATCAACTTCCATAAAGATATAAGGGAAAAATCCTTCCTCAACTTTATCATTAATGACATGTCAATTGTGACACACCCAACTCACCCTACTTCCTTCCAACATCTTGCATAAAAATTTAGGTCAGTACATCTAAGAACGCAATTCATGAAATGCATCAATGGTAATATTAAATTCTAAGGACCATTACACATGTTCACATATAGGAATATAAGATGACACCAAAACATGCATAATTCCTTTTGGTGGATATATTATCATAATATCCCATCTTGGAGATTACCAAGTGCAAACTTCAAGAGAAGAAGCCTCATCTATTTATGAGCACTCACGCCTGATGGTCTATATACCATGTTACCTATCATAGTACATTATCCATCCTTGGAACTATTCTTGTGAATATCATCATAGCATGTCAAGGTTCTCATCATAGTAGATAACTTCTATGACTTTATCAATGTGAAAGATACCCTAGGACATTATCACATTTATGTTATGTAGAAGAACATTCAATATGTGATGAGGCATTTATATTAATATTCAATCCTTTGAATATACAAGTAATTTAAAGTAAAAATTTGTTAGGTCTAGGGAACCAACTCTAACAGTTACCACATAAAAGTGCTTTTGTTTTATTTCATTGTCTCAACCTTACCTATTTTATCTTTCATCTCAGATGGTGGATGATTGAAAAGTTTTTACTTGTTCGAGGTCCATAAATGTTATTAATTGTGTCTTGTCTACATAGGTCAGTCCTTTCATACTTATCTAAACATATAAACTATTATTTATGGTAGAACTTGATTAATTTACATCAGGATGATCCACCATTTTTTCCTTAAACCTAAATAATAAATGGAAGATCATGTATTATCTATACCTGTTAGCCCTTTTCAAACTTAGTGGAGTCAGTCGCTCTTCTAGTGTTAGTGGTATGACCTCTTTGATTTTATTTTTTCTTCTTAGTAATTTTATTTTGAGTATCCTCTTGCATAACAATAGTTACCACATACACTTATATAATCTCAGTAATATCCTCTATGATGGGTATTTTTTCTTCTCCCATATCATTTTCTTATCTCACATCACAATTATTCATCACCTAGTGGTTGTTGAAACTTATTTTTTCAAATCCAACTCTTAGAAAATGTTCTATAATTTTTACCACTATCAGTGTGTGCTCAGTGGCTAAAAATAGTCTTCCAAGAATGAGTGGATTTCTCTCTTATTCCATATCTAGAATAATAAGTTTATAGGGAAGTAGAATTTTTCAACTTTGATCAGAATATATTTGATGACCCCTTGGGGGTACTTCACTGTTGAATATTCAAATTGAAGTAAAACTCTCATGGGATTTAGTTATTCTAATACCACACTCTTGAAAGTGATGTATGACATAATGTTGACACTCAAACCTAAGTCATATAAATAATTTAAAAATTTATTAGATCCAATAAGGATATGGATGAAAGAATAACCTGGATATTTTTTATTCTTAGGTAGAACATTTGATTACACCAATGAACAATCTCATGTGAGTTGAATGGTGCCAATATCCTCCAACTACTTTTTTTTCACTAACTCTTTCATGAATTTTTCATAGGTTGGCATGTTTACAAGTGCATCTACAAAAGGAATATAATTTTTTTTAAAGTTTTCCAAAAATTTACCTTTTTGTACGTCAATATTCACTTGTGATAGTCACATGGGAAAAATTATCCGCATCTTGCGCTATATTGGTTATTCTTTTAAGTATTTTTTAGAAACTTATCCCTCACTCTTTTATAGATATTCTAACTTTTATTCTTTTGATTTTCTTGGTTCAGTATGATCGTAAGTGAATTTTCCACTCCTTATAGTACTGAAATTTAAATCATTACATGGGATCACTTCAGGGCATCCAAGCAGTGCTTCTTGTGGCCTCTCTCTAAGTAACTCTATGATTTAACCTACTTAATACTCCATATTTTACAACCTGACCTTTTTCTTTGATAAGTCTTCCTTTATATCTTTGATTACCACCCTAGTCATGGTCATGAATGTGCCTAGTGTCTATTATAATGTATAAACATGGCTCATAAGTGTGGGCCCTAGGGGTGCTTGTTTCTAGTATCCCTATGGACTTTGTTGATATTCTTTCACTTGTAGCTATTTTATCTGCCAAACCTAAAATTGATTACTACAAATGTAATCAACACAGTTTACTTCTTCTATATACGTACCTTGGGGTTGTTGTTGATGGACCACCATAGTGTCTATCTTTGTTGTTAATGACTCCATCCACTCATTGGTATTGATCATGTGGATACCACTTCATTGTGCCCCTTCATTTTACCATTGGAAGTAATTTCTTGCTATTTTATCAAGTAGGTTGTGGCTTTCCTCTAGAGACTTTCTCATCAGTGACCCACCATCTACGATGTCTACAATTGACTAGTTTCCATGTAAAAAACCTTTATATAATGTTTTTATTAATAGTCATCACTCTATACCATGGTGAGGTAATTTACGAGTCATATCCTTAAAACATTACCATGTAGTGTAAAGTGATTCCTCCTCTAATTAACTAAAGCTAAGAATATTTACCCCGATGTACATAGACTTAGAAGGTGAGAAGAAGAGAGTGAGAAAGTTCCTTTCCAAATCAACCCATGTGGTGATGGAATGAGTGGGAAAATTTTGAATCAACTCATGATCTTGATCCCTCAATGAAAATATAAATAGTCAAAGCCTTATCACATTACTTGAGACATTCTGGAATTGTATGGTGTTTAAAAGCTCAAGAAAGATTCCTAGATTCATGTTTGGATCTTCATGAGGAATTTTGGTGAATTTCATGTTGTTTGAGATAATATAGATGATTGAAGGTTTGATATTGAAATGACTTTCTGCAACAGGAGGCACCAGGATGCTCGGTTGCAGTCCAATGTTGGACAACCACCTGTATTTAGTGAGTGTATGCAGCCCTATATCTCTTTGTAGAACTCATCCATTAGATAATTATTGATTTTTTCCTACACCTTCTATAGTCACAACTAACTTGTTTATCCTTATACTTTTCTTAGTTTCAAGATCAAACTCAAAAACTTCTTTTCCTTTTACACACATGTGGTGGTTATGTGTTAAGAATTAAAATTCTGACAAATATAACATGAAAAACCCAGTGTAAATAGAGAAATTAAAAAATCTAATTTGAAACTTCCCCTAAAAATGGATCCAGTTTGAAAATCATGTGGGTCATCATTATTTCTCTATGAGTCTAATCAAAATACTAATTTATAAAACTCAAAAAATGCAAAAAATTAATTAGATTAAATATAGAACAATGTCAAGGATAAAACAATGATATGGTGAAATTATAAATTTTAGGTTTTTAAAAGAAATCAATTTTATTAAATTGATTTTAAGAAAGAGATAAGAGAAGGAAGGGATTAATTTGGGTTTTGGAAACAACTTGGAAAAGTGAGAGACGAAATAAAAGCATATTGGTTGGTTTGAAATCAAGATTGAAAGTGTGATGGGGTTTTTTAGTTTTAGGGTTTAGGTGAAATTGGAATTAGAAATTAAATTACTATTAAATATTGGGGTCAAAGCTAGGATGAGGTGGATTCAATGTTCATGAAATCCCTTCCTCAATGTGGTAATTACCTTTTCCCATGTTCTAGTAATTTTGGGCATCACCAAATTGAGTTTCTCTCAATACCAATTTCAAACCTGACTACCCTAAATTCAATAATGGTGATTCCTAAATTAGGGTAATTAGTTTCTCAATTGAAAATTTATTTCAGATTCAAATAGAAATGGTCATGATAAAAGGAAAAGAAAGACATTAGAAGTTTTTTATTGAAATTGTGGAAACCCTAATACATGAATGAGAAAAAATACAACAACACTTTCCACCTTATTCTACATTACCATAGAACTTGGTAAGAGTTACCCCCTAAGTCTAGTAATGGGGGAGTATGAGGGAAGGATAAAGTAGTAAAAAACATCAAGAGAGTGAAGAGAAAGACTAGCAAGGATGCTACATAGTGCAACTTCTCACCCCAATATTTGGTCTCCGGAAATGATGGTTGGAAAAAACAAAATGGATCTATATTTATTGAATTCCATGGGGATTTTGTTTCATTTATTTCATAATTAATATATCCTATTATGATTCTTGGGTTAATCTTATTTGTTGAGCGATAGTCTGGGTAATTAAATATACCACTTTCATAAAAAATTAGTGTCAAACTACCGAATATAGAGAAATCCCACAACTTTTACACCTTGAATTAGATTCACACTCTAAATTGGATTCATGCCCTAGAATGAATTAAATTACTAAAATGGATTCAAACCCTAGACTAGATTTATGCCCTGATCTAGATTCACACCATGAACTAGATTCGGGCCTTGAACCGGATTCACCTCCTAAACTAGATTCATGCCCTAATTGTTGTTTCTAGCACTAAAATTTCAATATCACCCTAGTTCCCCAATTTCAAACCTTGAAAGAATCCTATGATCATCCTTTCTCTTATAAATCCTCCTTTTTTTGGAATTATTTTTCATTTTTTAATTTTTCTCATTTCCCATAAATTAGAGTATCTTTCCAAATATGAAAAATTCCATTAAATAATCAGCTAATAATAAATCATTTATTTATCAAAATTGATTCATTTTAATGATAAAAATGATGCATGAAATGGTCATATAACTTATCATTTGGAAATTCCACCAAGTCTCTCTAAAGTACATGATGTGTTCCATATATCCCTATTAATAAAGTACATGCTAGACCCAATGCATGTTATCACCTATAAATAAATAGAATTGGAACCAAATATATCTTACTATGAAGAGACTATCCAGATTATAGACACTAGAGAAAAATAGTTTAGGAATCAAATGACTCAGTTGGTAATGGTACTTTGGATAAATAATTATATAGAAGAGATGATGTTGGAACTTGAGGAAGTTATAATGAAGAACTTTCCAAATCTTTTCACGTGGTGAAATTTTGGGAATCTTTAATAGAAAATTTTTCGTAGGAGGGAAGAATGTAACACCCCAATACTTTACGATATATATCTCTTTTTAAATAAATTCAATCTCTTCGATAGCTTATGATACATACAATCCCAAGTCTAAAATAACTGTAAAATAGTATAATGTTATAACCCAACCGTTAAATTAGAGGGTGTGAATATGACTAACTAAATTATTAAAATTATATGGTTAAAATGTGTATAAATAAATTTATTGTTTTTTAATTTATTATACATAATTATAATCATCATTTGAAAGAAAAAGAAATGTCTTTATAAAAAACTATATTTTTTCTAAAAATGGGTTCATCATGTTTTGCGCACATATGATAATTTTTTTTCCACTTTTATAAAATATATTTTACAAAATTAAATTCATTTTTGAAATCATAATTTCCTAATTATCTTAGAGTGACTTTTTTATAATTTTTGAAAAGATTATTCTTTCGATGAACAGTAAAAAATACTGATTTTGTTGAAAACCGCCTTTTCATTTAAAACTTTTAAAAAGTTCTGTTTTATTTAAAAAATAAAAGTAATATTAGTTAAAATATATTATAATTAATACAATTTATTTAATTATAATCAATTATATGTTCAATTTTAATATAATTTTTTTATACTTATGAAAACTTTTCCTTTGGAAAACTGTTTTTTCATCCCATCAGAAAATTCAGCATTAAATTAAATTCTACCAATTATATGAATTAAATTTGAAAAAATAGATTCAATATTTATAATTAGAATAATTAATATTATATAATAACTCAACTTATTTTTTGGTCATGATGAATAGTAAAAATAGTAAAAATTAATTACTACGTTTAAGGATAAAATGGGTTTATTCAGGGGTTAATAGAAAAAGATAAGGTTTAAAATGACCTAAAAACTTATACAATAAATATTTTATAGAAATATGTAGACCATATATTATATAATTTTCTATAATGATTCATTTTTATCTCTTTTTCATGTGAAAAATATGGGTATATGTTATTCTTTTCAAAAATTCCAAGTGTGTTCTCCCCCAACTTATAAAAGGGAACCCCCTATCCTCTCCTGTTATCACTTAAAATACATTTGTTTATAAAATAAATATCCAAATAACTTTATTACATCCATCCCATGACCTAGAGTCATTTATTTATCATAAAATCAATATATGAATGCTTTAGGTATAAACCCAAAGAGGTTGCCCGAAGAAGAGGTATAGTTCCTAACCATGCATTTTTATTTTATTTATCTTTTTAATGAATTTAAATCTCTATAAATCATTATAAAATAATAAAAAAATATAAAATTTTCTAATATGTTATTATATTTTTTTAATAACCTATATTCTTTTCCTCTTCTATCAAATGGGAAATGAAACAATCGATGATGTGTACGGAGGATTACCGCCTCACGAACCGATGTAATTAGTTTTCCATAACTACCTCTCACGGATGGATATAATGATAAATTTAATGCATATATATGATATTTATTTAATAATTATATAATTTTTAATTATAATATCACATATACCTTCTTACCTTCAAATCCATTGGAAAATGATAATGTCGCTCGTGCGTACATGTGGACTACCACCCCCACGAAGTGATGCAAAACATTTTTCATTTTATTTTGACATAGATGGAAATAAATATATATTTAATGAATATATATGATATATATTATATAATAATTATTATATAAAGGTTAATTATTATTTAATTTTCATTTTATCTGTCAAAAAAATTAAAATAATGTTCATGCATACGTACGACCTACTGTATCCATGAATGGTGTAACTCATTTTTCTATCACTAAATTTGATGAACTATTATAAATAATTATATAATGAATATATGATATTTATATCATGGTTAAAATTAGTTATATGATGAAATCATGATCAAATTATAAGAACTGAAACTACCAAAACACAACATACATGCAAAATGAAGCAGTTATCACCCAGAATAGTGTTTTTATTAAAGAATTGTCAATAAAAAGGTAATAAAAATTTATAATAAAATCATAATGTTATGATATATATGATTATGTTTCTATAATATATTAATAATAAATCTATATTTACTATAAATGAGGTTTAAACACATATGAAAGAAGTCAGACCTGAGGTAAGGGTTTCTCGTCTCACTTTTACTTATGTGAGACATATGCCATATTTACCACTTATTTATTTTGTGTGTGTATATAATGATCATTTGACATGTCATATAATGAATATATTTCTATTCATGGTATTTAAAGTTTTATTTTAATTTATTTCTTTTATGGGGATTATGATTCAAATGTTACCAAAGTGGTGAGGGTTTATTTCATTATCACACCATTATTAAAGATTGTTTATGTTTAAGTCTCCATTGGGAAAATTATTTGATATTTCTATCTTAATAAAAATAAATTTTATTCTAATTTAATTATTCATGAAATTTTCATGTAATATTTCCATTTTACTCTCTCTGGTACTTAAAATGATTGAGAATTTTTTTAAGACATGCTAATTTTATTTTTCCCTTAGGTTGAAAACCCTTTTTCTTTCATATCCATGTTTTCTAAAAATGTTTTAAAAAATGTTTTTAAATTCTAAAAATAATTTATTAAATAAATTATTACCCATTTTTTAATTTTTTAAAAAGGGTTTGAAAGGAATCTTCTTATTGTTTTTTGAACGAGGTAATTTTTTAACCCTTTTACAATAGCGTGAAAATAATGTTTTTTTAAATTATACGCCATGAACATAATTACTCAATGTCGTAACCACTCATTGTTTCGAAGCTTAATTTAAAATTTTCATAGGTTATTTTTAAATAAATCTTTCCCTAATATTCTATAGAATTTTAGTTTTTGAAAGTGATTTTCAAAGTGAAAATGATATATCCTCAAAAATGTTTTAATGGAATTTTATGGTATTTCTATTCATAAATGACAACAACCCTAATTTTACATTATGATCCACTGGGAATATATTGTAACAATACCATCCTTATTACTTATCCAGAATATTTAAGATCATTTTGACTGGGATGTACTATTTTGATACCATTCTCCATAATACTCTAGATGATTTTTTATTATGTTTATTGATTGGGGAAAGTATTAACATTCATATGCTAGTTTTCTAATATGAATGTTTATATTGATTATGTTTATTGATTAGAGAAATTTTTAACATTTCATATGCTAGTTTTTCATTATGAATTTTTACACGATTATTCTTCTTCCTTTTCATATGAGGAATGCATTGAACTTAGTAAGGGATGAGAGGGGCCCACTATAGCCCCTTGACCCATCATTAGGTATCATGAGACAAACTAACTGGGGTATTTGGATGATTTATTAAACATTTATATAATATAACTTGAAATGAGGCCTTTATGGTGTGGTTATGATGTTTGAAATTATGTATTCCCTGATTATGAGTTTAGTTATTGATGTCAATGTGATTATTCTATTAGTTATAATATCCATGGATAAGTTTCAAGATTATATGAATATTTATAAGGAATTATTTTTATCATCAGTTATTACTACCATATTATTATTCATGTTCAATTTACTGATTAAATTACTCATGTTTTAGTTATTTACCTTACTACATTAGTTATGTATAATATGTTCATGATAACTTCCATTGTATGCAGACCCTTATTGAGCATGAGAGCTCACCCATTTATTATGTTTACTTTACATAAGATGTTAGTAAGTTTATTTTGGTCTATATTTAGTGAAATTATAAAGTGAATAATGATATTCTAAAATAAAATTCTATGTTATATTTTAAGTTTTCAAATGTAATGTGAATTTCAAGTATGTATCTAGTCTTCTAAGACTACTAAACTATTCATTCCTTTGGGATGCAATCACTTGTATCTCAAACTGATGTAATAAAGTAACCACCTAAACTAGGATATTAGTGTTTAGGTATTTACAATGTTTATGTAATAACTTATATCTATCTCCATTCCCATCAAATGGTAAATGAAACCGCCGATCGTATGTACAACGAACTACTGCCTCACGAACCAATGAAATTCATTTTCGATCATCACCTCTCAAGGATGGAAATAATGTTGGATTTAAAGTATGTATATGATATTTATGAAATAATTATACTATTTGAATTATAATATCACATCTACATTATTACCTTCCAATATTTTGGAAAATGATCACATCACTCGTGTGTACGTGTGGACTACCATATCCATGAAGTGATGTGTTCTTTTTCATTTTATTTTGACATGAATGGTAATAAGAATAAATTTAATGAATATATATGATACATATGACATAAAAATAATTATTTAAAGTTGATATGTTATTTAACTTTCTTTCATTCCATCTATTGAGAAAATGGAAACACTGTTTATGTGTATGTATGACCTACCATCTACATGAATGGTGTAACTCATTTTTCCATCTCTAAATTTCATTAATGGATATAAATATGAATATAATGAATAAATATGATACTTATATCATGATTAAAATTTTGTAGATGATGTAACCATGATCAAAGTACAATGACCAAAACTACTGAACCAAAACATACATGAAAAAAGAATTTGTCACCCAAAATCGTGATTTTAACAAAGAACTATTCATAAATAAGTGGAAAAATATTATAAATAAATCATATATGGTATGTATGAGTATGGTTATATAATATATGTATAATATACCTATATTTACTATATAATAGGTTTGAACATTTATAAAGGAAGTCGAGACTTGAGTTAAGATATTTTTTATCTCACTTTTATTTTCTATGAGTCGCATGCCATATTAACCACTTATTTCTTTTATGTGGTGTGTATACTGACCATTAATGTCTTTTAGGATACCTCATATGAAAATTATGGGGATTTATATATTCATATAAGTTTATTTATTTCATGGGGATTATGACTCAAAATATACCCAAGTGGTAAGGGTTTTTTATTATAATCTCATTGTTTATCAAGATTGTTTATGATTTAGTTTATAATGATGGATATTTTCATATATCTATAAATAAACCAATGAATTTTTCCTATCATCTAGATATTTCATGATAATATGTGTTTTACTTTTATTTTTGTCTCTTTAATAACTAAATAGACTAACAAATATTGTTTAGTGAAATCAAATTTATCTCTCTCTTTGGTTGAAAATATATTCTCTTCTATGTGCTTGTTTTCTAAAAATGTTTTCAAAAATGTTTTTATTTTTATACTATAATTGTTAAAAAATATTTTTACCCATGTTTTACAAAATTGTTTAAAATTAATCTTCTTGATGCTTTCCTAAATGAGGTACTTTTTACTTTTTACAAAATATTTGAAAGGAATCATTGTTTTAACATGTACAACATGAAATGTATTTTCATATGTCATTAACACTCAATGATTTAAATATTAAATTAAAAGTTTCAATTATTATTTTAAAATATTTTTCTTTATTTTTAATAATTGATTTTAAAATGGAAAGGATATTTCCCTTAAGAATGCTTTAATGATCTTTTTATGGAATTTATATTCATCAATGACAACAACCATTGTTGTTAGTTATGTTTTACTAAGTAATTATCCAATTATACAATATTTATTATTTCCATATAGGTTTTATGTTCATGATCATCATGATAATATTTTTATGAAACCTATTTATCTTTCATCAGTTATTCTATGATGAAATGTTGAAATATTTATGAAACCTGTTCCTTTTCCACGGGTTATGATTATGATGAATGTTTTATGGAATTTATATAAAAGTATTATGATAATGTGTGGTTGGGTTTATTAAATATCCCCAAAGAATTGGGTAAATATGGATAAATCATGAGTTAATTATGTTATGTATGTACCTGATTTCATGATCACAAAGTTATGTGTGGACTTGGTTTCATGTTGATAATGTTACAAGTGGACCTAGTTTCATGTACATAAGGTTATGTGTGGACCTCATTTCATGTACATAAGGGTATGTGTGGACATAGATTTGATGTCCATAAGTTTATTTGTGGGTCATGTTTCATTTTCTTAACTTAATGAGTGAACCTATTTCTATTTATACATGTTTTAAATTTTATAAGCTTATATATTTTACACATTATTATTCCTATATTATGCTCTCATGGATTATTTTAATTGATTTACTTTATTATTATTGTTTTATAAACTACCAAGATTTATACCATGAATCAGGATTAGGATATATTATATGAGGTTTATGGTCTTCCAATGTTATGATCATATTTTCATACCCTTATGATCATGTTATGTTTAAGTGATTATTGATATCTCCCTCGCTTACCCTCACTGAGAGTCTATTCTCAGCCTTTCTTATGTTTCCTTCCCCAATGTCATGAAAAAGGTTTTCAGTAGGGTATTCCTATGAAGAGTGATAAATGGGAAAATATTTATGGTTAATCTTGAATATCTTGCATGAAATAAGAATATTATGTATCTAGTATCCAAAGATACTAAACTTATATGATCCCCATATGTGTATTTGTGAATTTTATTGAATATTCATCTGAAAAATGAAATATATAATTATACAAATCCCAGGTAAATATATTTTATATCAAAGTATATGTTTATTCAACCTTTTAAGATTAGGATTATAAAATTTTGGTGAAAATCCTAGGTATAAGTTTAAGTATAGGATAACATCCTAAAGTTTTGGAAAGAAATAGATTATGTTATTTTATAAGAAATTACATCCCTATCAGAATACTAAAATTGGATTTGGATATGATATAGTTGTACATAGGGGTAATAACTCTGGAAAGGGTGTATTTATATTTGACTTGATTATCACTTGGTGCATGATAATTGGTCTTGCTACACACTTTGTTTGACACTCCCAGGGGATATGCTTTGGTTAATCCACATTTTCTTTATAAACCATTATAAAGGATTTGAATAAATGATTATCATGTATATACTAGGTTAAACCTATGTTTTATTATATTGAAAATAAGGTGTCATGATTTAGATATATTATAAGTGTTTTTTCATTATTATGTGGTTTCTCACTATAAATATTGTTTCTCACACTATGTTTTTGGTTTTAGAAAATGGAGGGAACCAAAAGGAATCGATTTTACATCAAATTTTATAGAAAATGTGTTAATAATAAACCAAATGGAATTATTACTAGAGTGGTGGATATTATGATTATGACTAACTATTTATCACAATATATGATTAACAACTTTTATTTTAACCAAATATCAGACTCACCAAAGAAAATAAGGATATAATTCACTGAGAGATCAGGTGGTGGAGACCATGAAGGAAAAATTATTCAATTTCCTATATATTGATAATGTGGTAAGAAGAAATCAAGGGAATGTCTCAAAGGAATGAGAATTTTTTTATATATAGAGAATAAGGGAATAGAGTTAGTAATTTCTAATGAAAAATTAAATGTTCAGTTAACACAATGGATGAGAATAATGGTTCCCCTAAGTAATCATCAATGGTTAAATGTTTTAAATGTGTAATGTATGGGAATTATGTAAATAAATGTCCTAGGGGATGATAAAGAAGAAGATCAACAAGGTTGTATGAGTAAATATTTTTCTATAGATTATGAAGAGACTAAAAATGACATATGAAATGTAAGAGGTATTAAGGAATAAGATGATTAAGCCTAGTTAATGGTTTAAGAATGTAGTGGAATGATTGAAGTGATTATATATTGGAACTCAAGAATTATGTTATGTGATTCATGAAATATATATGTAATTTTTGTAGAAATTTTTCATTAAGGATTTGTAAGAATATGTTAAATGATATTGATGGCCTATAAAAGTAATTTAATTTAAAGGTGATATTTTATGGGAAATACATGATTAAGGGAAAGATAAACCTTAATATGTTCTTGATGTTATGATAATAGTGTTTATTTAGGATAAAAAGATGATTGATATGGATAAATAAATTCTATAATATTAATGACCTTAGAACTAACTAATGATTTAATGAAAGAATTGTTTATGTTATCATTGATAGAGTTTACATAATTTTTGGATTTATTTAATATATTCAATTACATGTGGTTTTATTTAAGTAACGAGGAAGAATTTATGTTTTCTTTGAGGTTTTATGGTAATTCAAGTTATTAACAAGTTTCCTGAGAATATATGACCGAGGTATTCACATATTTGGTATGTGAAAATTAAGAGATACTTTATGATGTTTAGGGTATTAATTTCAAGTGTATTTTGAAAATTTAGTGACTTTATTTATAAATTTTTTAATTTTTGAAGGGTCTTATGGTTTACCCTTTATGTAATGGTTTTATTTGAACTTTGGAGGACGTTTTAGAGATTAATGTATTATTTCATCATATCAATATTTATCCATATTGGATAACTTGTGATAACCATGTTGGTTTTGGTAAATACCTAGTGATAAGTGGAATAAATTTTCACCCTTTTATGAATATTATGATCCATTAAAAGTTAACTATAGTTCTTTAGGCATGAAAAATTCATCTAGAATATTCATTTCTTGGAGTAAGAGATGATGTGGAAATTGATTGAAGCACAACTAAAGGATATAATGATTATTATGAAATGGAATGAAACCATGTAAGTATATTTGCTTGTGAAAATTACTCAACTTTAGGAAAATAGCCTTTAAACAAAAATATTATCATGTTACATTCATTTTTGATGAATTTATGGTGTTTTTCTCACCTATTTAGTTTATAGTTTTGTGGTTATTAACTTTTTCATGATCATTCATTTTCTTGTGATCAATGATCTATGAATATTAATTTTATTCCATGCATTTTCCACAAATTTTATCATATTTGGAAACCTAGTTATGTGTTATTTCAAATGAGATTTTTATTTTCCTTTCCCTCTTTTTAAAAGAAAGTTTTATTTACTCCTTTTATAAAGTGGGTTTCCACAAAGGGGTTTTCATATGTTAAACCCATGATTACTGAGAACAAGTTAAAATAACGATGATAAAACATATTAAATGGGAGAGAATGTAACACCCTGAGATTTTATGAAGTATTTTTTTCAAATAAATTTAATTTCTTCTACATCTTGCAATACACACAAGACTAAGTTTAAAAGAACCATGATATACTATTAAAATATTATTATTTAATGTGAAATTTATAACATAGCTATTAAAATGATAGGTATGAATAGAAATAATTAAATTATTAAAGTTATATTGTTTAAAAATGAATAAAATAAATGCATTAGTTATCAATTGATTAGAAATGAAAATAAAAAATCATTTGAAATTAAAAGAAATGTTTTTATTAAAATTGTTTTTATATGTGCAATGTGTTTTTATCATAATAAATTAAATTAATCACTATTAGTGAATAATTTTAATAAAATTTATATATTATACATCCAATCAAATTTTTTATCATTCATTTAAAATTTCTTCTATGAATGGGATAAGAATAAATCTAGTTTTATACATAAAAACAGTATGTTTAAAAGAAATTTTTCCGGGTTTTGCATAATTATTTTAATTTTTTTTTGATTTTAGAAAAATTATTCTTTCAATAAAAATTTCAAAATTATCTTAAAGTGAATTTTTGATAATTTTCTGAAAATATTAATTTTTTGATGAATAGTTAAAACCAATGTTTTTTATTGAAAACTCAATTTTCATTTAAAGAATTTACCAAAATTATATTTTGTTTTAAAACTATTTTAAAAGTAAAATTAATTATATTATTTTATTAATAATAAAATTTTATTCATTGGATTCAATTTTATGTTGAATTTTTATATAAAACCTTTTTTTACTTAAGAAAAATTTACTTTGAAAAACCACATTTTCATCACGCTTGCGAGTTTGATTTTAAATTAAATCCTATAACTTATATGAATTGAATTAGTAAAATAGATTCCATATTTTTAATAATTATGTACAAATTATCTAATAAGTCTCCTTTATTTTTATTCTTAAGGGATAAATAACCCTGGTAAATAATTAAAAAACTAGTTACTTTGGTGAAAACTAAAATGGAAAAAGTAAGTAAACTTAGATGTTAATGGAAAAAATGTTTAAAATATCTGGGTTTTTTTTGTGGTTTTTTTTTTTGTTTTTTTGGTGTTTATAGATCATATATTTTCTAAAATAAATTATTTATCAATTTTTGAGGCACTTATATCGACTTCCCATTATTGAATAGTTTTGGGAATTTACAAAAATGCCACTCCTCTTCTATTATAAATGGAACCTTATACCCTCACTTATTCACACACCTTAAGTCAATTGGTACAAAAAACCTACCAAAATCTCTCCCAAACATCCGTATCCATGTTATAAATCTATTTTTCTTCCAAAAATACAAACCCTAGGGTCTTTAATAAGAGATCCAAAGGAGGTTTTTCTAAGTGAAGGTAATTGTCTTCACTAAGCTCTTTCTTTTTTAATCTTTATATCACCATATTCACTCATGTATTAATAAATTAAATAAAATAAGAAAAATATCTATCATATACTAAGATTTTATTTTTGTATGGCATAACCTCTATCTATAGCGACCCGACATTTTCTTACATTACTATTACATCATTTCAAAGATAAACAACATAATAGTATTACACATAGAGGATACAGAGGTTTAGTGTCTTGGGCAAACTAGGACTACACATAACAAGTACAACATCAAGCATAAAAATTCATTTAATCTCTTATTCTACAGCTTCTTAGTAGCACTTGTCCTCTCATTAGTATATGTATCCACCTGAGGATATACATAAAAAGGGGTGAGATAAATGCCCAGTAAGAGGATAGATAAGAACAATATAACATGGGGTGAGCATAATCATGACATAGGAATAAGATCTTGAACATGAGAGGGGCATAAACAATAAACTTGAAATGTGGAAAAGCATAAAAATGAAACATCATGTCCTAGTGGTTAACTACCACACATACTTGTGAACAAAGCTAGCATCATGTTCACGCATCATTTCACATTTACTCATGAGATTCATCACTTTACCCAATGCATTGGATCTCTATATAATTCCGGGCGCACCCGTCACATTTAAACATTCATATTGCGCTATATAATTCCGGGCGCACCCGTCACATCATAACATTATCATTATCATGCTTGCCACATAGAACACATATAAAACATGTACATAAATAACCCATGTAAAGGAATGGGTTTCATCTCATAATAAAACATTCATAAGCTTTGGGTTCCCAAAAGAAAGAGGGAACAACATACTTGATATAAGAACCATCAACCTTGAATGAGAGGTAAAAGGTGAGATCTTGAAAGAAGAGTTCTTTTGGAAAACATTTTGATGGACATAAAAACCATTGAAAAACATGTATATCCCAGAAATGTAAAGGAAATGATGAAAAAAATACCTTTGAGGAGTAACCATATAAAAAATGGAGTGAAAGAGGGAGAACCCGAAGGAAGAAAATTGGGTTCGAGATTTCCCCTTACCTTATACTCGAATGCCTCCTTCTCTTTAATGTCCTGTATAATGACATTATATTCATTAATTAGAAATTACAGAACCTTTTATACATTAATAGGGTTAATTATGGTTTCATTATTTCATATTATGTTCCTTTGGATGACTTATAGAGTTTAAAAACATTGATCGGGGATGTTCGTTTTCATGGTTTTCTTGAGCGGTCCACTTGTATTCTTAATTTGATGTTTGGGTAGATCATGGGTAAACATCCAGAACTGATATTACATGTAATTAATGATATTACAGAAGCTTGAATGATTTTATAATGAGTTATATTAGATTCATGTGGCCGAATTATTAGATAAGAATTAAATGAAGATTATTTGGGCTAATTTGAGCGGTTTTTGGATCACAACCAACTCATTTTAACTTTTCACTTAGTAGTATGGCCATAGGTTATTTACAGAACTTAAAATAGAACATAATACATACAAAAAACTCTGGTTCAACCATAAAAATGGTTTCATGACCAGATTGAAGGTATAAATGGAAGAAGAGAGCATGTTGTTTTTGAAGGTGATAAATTATCACCACATGAACAACGTTCTCTTTAATAAAATAAAAGGAAGATGGAAAGGTTGTGGGGTGATATAATATACCATTAGAATCATAATATTACAGTATATATATAACACTGGAGTTACAAAATATTTTGGATGAATATAGGTAGGGAGAGATAAAAAAAGGAACTTGAACTTGAAAGGAAATTAAAGGAGAAGAGAGAGGGAAATTACCTTTAGAATCCTCCCCCTAAGAACCTCCTTAAGGGCCTATGCCTGGTCTTTTGATGATACCATGAGCTCTTGGACGTGGGGAAGGGGCTAGGAGAGATGATTGGGCAGATCTTAGACAATGCTTGAAGCTTGAGAGGTGTGGTTTGGCAAGAGGAGGGGGAGGGCTTATTTATACATGAGGAGGGAGGTGTTTTTGGCATAAAATATTAAATAAAATAATATATAATAAGTTAGACTTGTAATAGTAGTTTTTTGACATCCTAAATCATATATTAATATAATAAAATTATTTTTAGGCTTTAAATCTTCTTTATAATTCGAATTCATTAATTTATTAAAAGGAAAGTGAAAGAAAGAGAAAAAGACACTTTAAGAAATCACTTTTTGACTTTAGGGTTTGGAAAGTTCATTTTAGGTTTGAGAATTGGATTTATTGTGTTTTAAGAAACCATTTATGAAATTTAATATGTTTTGGCCGAAACTAAAGTTCTAGAATGTTTATGTCATCATTACATCATTAATGATGCAATTTAGTGTACACCGATTATGCGAAAATCTGTATTTTTTACTATTCACCCGAAAATTGAAGTATTTCAGAATAAACCCAAAAATTTACCACTACCATTTTTCGACGTGTATAATCCAAAAATGATGTCCATTTTTCAAAAATAATTTTCTAAATATTATTAATTTAATATTTAATTAAAATCATAATTTACTTAAAAAAACAGTTTTTAAAATTAAAACTGATTTTGTAGTTCTTTTAAAAATTACGTAGGGTCTTATAAAATTATCTAAAAACTATTAGACATTGATTCAATAGTTTATGAATATATTTCAGGAAAATAAATATCCTTTTAAATTAATTAATTAATTATAATTAATTATTTATGACTTATAAAATACCAAAAACGTTTACTAAGGTCAAATTGTCACTTTCTATGATGTCTAAATTTTATTTTATTATTCATAGGTAATGTTACTATTAGTTACTATTCATAAGGGTCATATTACTATTCATAAGTTTAGGTTACTATTCATAAGGGTAGGTTACTATTCATAAGGGTAGGTTACTATTCACAAAAAATTGTTTTTGTTTCATTAGACTCCAAAAACTATCTTGAACACAATCGTGTATATCAGATTTTTAAAATTCCAAACATAGGGGTGACAAAATTATGTCTAAAGGTCACTTATCACTTAGTAGCTGACATAGATATAAGAAGGGAATTTTCCATTGAAAAACTTTGGGTCGTTACATTCTTCCCCCCTTAAGAAATTTCGCCCCCAAAATTTCACCTTACACAAACAGGTGAGGGTACTTCTCCTTCATTGCCTCTTCCGGTTCCCAAGTTGCTTCCTCAAACTTTTGGTTCCTCCACAACACTTTTACAAGGCGGGTTGTCTTGTTGCGTAGAACCTTATCAATTCGGTCCAGAATTTTTACCGGCTGCTCCTCGTATGAGAGATCATCTTCCAACTGTACCACCTCTGGGTTTAGTACATGTGAGGGGTCTGGAATGTACTTCCTCAGTAGTGATACGTGAAACACGTCATGAACTTGAGCCATATTCGGTGGAAGTGCCAGACGATAGGCCACGACTCCTATACGATCAAGGATCTCAAAGGGGCCAATGTACCTTGGGCTTAGCTTCCCTTTCTTCCTGAATCGCATGACTCTCTTCCATGGAGATATTCAAAGGAAGACTTTATCTCCAACGTCAAACTCCAAGTCCCTTCGACGATTGTCAGCATAGCTCTTTTGCCGACTTTGAGCAGCTTTAATGTGTTTCTGGATGACTTGAACCTTCTTTGTCCTCTCTTGAACAAGATCGGGACCAAGTAGCTTTCGTTCTCCAAATTCATCCCAACAGGTTGGAGTTCTACATCGCTTCCCATAAAGAGCTTCATACGGAGCCATCTGAATACTCAAGTGGAAGCTATTGTTGTATGAGAACTCAACCAATGGGAGATGATGATCCCAACCACCTTTGAATTCAAGAGAGCAGGATCTTAGCATATCTTCAAGTGTCAGAATAGTCCTTTCAGACTGGCCATCAGTTTGGGGGTGATAGGCCGTGCTGAAATTTAATTCAGTACTCAAAGCATGTTGAAGGCTCCTCCAAAATTTAGAAGTGAACCTTGGATCACGGTCAGAGACAATCGAGAGAGGAACACCGTGCAATCTCACTACTTCCTTCACATATATCCTTGCAAGTTGCTCAAGTGAGAGGTCTTCCCGAATAGCGATAAAATGGGCAGTCATGGTGAGTCGGTCAACCACAACCCACATCGCATTATTTCATCTTGACGTTTTCGGGAGACCCATGACAAAGTCCATAGTAACATTTTCCCATTTCCAAATGGGTATAGGCAATGGATGCATCATACCTTTGGAATTTTTCCGCTCAACTTTAACTTGCTGACATACCAAGAACCTTGATATATATTCCGCAATCTCCTTCTTTATGTTATCCCACCATAAGTGTTCTCAGAGATCACGATACATCTTGTTACTTCTAGGATGAATAGATAAAGTTGAGCTATGTGCATTATCCAATAGCTCCTTCTTTATTCCGGGTGATGAAGGCACACAAAGCCGCGTTCCAAACCAAATCATACCATCATCGTCGATATGGAACTCTTGCATCTTTCATTCCTTTACTGCATTCACCCTCTTTTGTATCTCTACATCATCCCTTTGTGCTTCCTTAATCTTCTGTTGGATGGATGGTTGCGCAATCATTTGGGCAAGGTAGGATGTATCCCCTGCCCTTATGATTCCCAAATCCATCCTTTGCATATCCAAGAAGATAGGGTATTTCTCAATCCTCAACATGGATAGAGTAGCAGGTTCTTTCCTACTTAGAGCATCAGCTACCTTGTTCGCCTTTCCAGGATGATAGTGAATAGAGCAATCGTAATCCTTGATTAGCTCTAACCATATCCTTTGATGCATGTTGAGATCCTTTTGTGTGAATATATACTTTAGGCTCCTGTGGTCGGTGTATATGTCACACTTCTCACCATAAAGGTAGTGCCGCCAGATTTTCAAGGCAAAAATCACTGCTGTCAGCTCTAGATCATGCGTCGAGTAGTTCTGCTCATGGATCTTCAACTGTCGTGAGGCGTAGGCTATCACATTATCATTTTTCATGAGTACACAACCCAAGACTTTCTTTGAAGCATCACTGTATATCACAAAACATTCTCCACTTTTCGGTAGTGTGAGTACAGGTGCAGTGATCAGCCTTCTCTTTAGCTCCTTGAAGCTTCCCTCACATTCTTCCGTCCATACATACTTTACCCCTTTCCTTGTTAACTTAGTTAGCAGGCTTGACAATTGTGAGAAGTTTCTCACAAAATGTCGGTATTACCCAGCTAATCCAAGAAAACTACGGATTTTTGTGACACTAGAGGGCCTGGGCCATTCTTCAATCGCCTTTGTATTTGAAGGGTCCACAGAAATTCCCTCTCTTGTGATCACATGTCCCAAGAACGTGACTTGATTCATCCAAAAGTCACACTTTCTGAACATGGCGTAAAAATTCTCCTTTCTCAATGTCACCAACACAAGTCTTAGATGTACTTCATGTTCCTCCTTGCTCTTGGAGTAGATGAGAATATCATCGATAAACACTACCACAAATTTGTCGAGGTAATGTCTAAAGACTCTATTCATCAAATCCATGAAGATTTTTGGGGCATTAGTAAGTCCGAAGGGCATCACCAAAAACTCATAGTGCCCATACCTTGTACGGAAGGCAGTCTTCTGAATATCTTCCTTCTTCACCTTTACTTGATGATATCCAGAACGAAGATCCACCTTTGAGAAGTATTGAGCTCCTCTTAACTGGTCGAACAAGTCATCAATCCTTGGGATATGATACTTGTTCTTTAAGGTGATCTTGTTGAGTTCCCGATAATCGATACACAGCCGCATGGTACCATCCTTCTTCTTCACAAAGAGCACTGGCGCACCCCAAGGTGATGCACTAGGGTGTATGAACCCTTTGTCCAGATGATCTTGCAGCTGCTTCATTAACTCCTCCAGTTCGATAGGATCCATCCTATAGGGGCACTTCGAGATAGGAGTAGCTCTGGGTATGAGTTCAATTGAGAACTCTACCTCACGATCTGGGGGAATTCCGGGGAACTCTTCGGGAAATACATATCTGTATTCCCTTACGATGGGCATTTCCTCAAGGTTGGAACTTTCCTTTGACTCAAACATTTGGGCGAGGTATGCTTCTTCATAGGGAATCATCACCCACACCATTGAAGGATTTTTCAAAGGATAATTATGATCTTCCTTGCATTTGTAGAGGATAATGGGATGGTTCGGAATATGAAAATATATTTCCTTTTCCCGATAGTTGATATGTGCTCTATATAACGAGAGCCAATCCATTCCCATTATAGCGTCGAATTCCACCAAGGGAAGTATTACGAGATTTTCCAGAAGAATATTCCCACATACGTCAATAGGAGAAGAATCAAACACTTGGGTTGCAATGATTGAACCACTTGGTGTTTTTACAGATATCTCTACTTCAAGGTTTCGGGGCTTCGATTCTATAGTTCTAGCAAACTTGCAAGATATAAAGGAATGCGTAGAACCAGAATCAAATAAGACTTTTGCCATTCTTGAGTGAATAGGAAGTGTACCTTGTACGACTTCAATATCATGTTCCACCTTCGCAGTAGTGATGGCATAAGCCTTCCCTTGTTATTTTGGCTTTGGTGGTTGTTGGCGCTGATTACCCTCGAGAGCTCGATGTTTAGTGCACTGGTTTGAATAGTGCCCTAGCTCCTTATAGTTGTAGCATTGAACCACGAGTGGTTCTCTCCTTTCATCGGCTACATTATCCTTCCTTTTCATGTCTTTTCGACACTCATGAGCTAGGTGTCCTTTCCCACACTTGAAGCATTTCCCCGTCCCTTTGAGGCAGTTCCCTTTGTGCAACTTCCCACATTTTTGGCAAGTGGGTCGTTGTGTTTTCTTCCCATATTTATCATTAGATCCACCAGCTTGAAACTCCATCTTTCTTTTCTTATCACCATAGCCATGGGACCATTCTCCAAACTCCATATCCACTTTGAGAGCACACCGAACAACTTCTTCATAACTCCCAAAGTCTCGAATTGCAAGAGCTTTTTGAAGATGTGGTTTTAATCCACTAAAGAATCTATCAATTTTGCTATCATTGTTGATAACAAAACCCGAAGCATACCTTGCAAGCCTTGTGAAAATTTCTTCATAGGTTTTGACAGATTCTCCTTCTTTTTTCTTGAGCTCTATGAATTCTCTCTCCATCTTCGTGTTAAGAGTTCTTGGGAAGTACTTATTAAGAAACATTATCTTAAAGTCTTCCCATTTCATCTGTTCATTTTCCTCCCTTGGCTTGGTGTTCTTAATCAAATCCCACCATTGATCAGCTTCTCCATCTAGACGATAAATGGCTAGAGTCACCTTCTCCGTCTCGGAATAGTGAAGAACATAAAATATCTTCTCCATGGAGTTGACCCACTGTTCTGCAACTAATGGATCGGAAGATCCACAAAACGTCGGTGGTCGTTGCCGCATAAAACATTCGATAGCTAGTTTCTCCCTATTTGGTGAAGGAGGACGTTCCCAATTATTATGGTTATTATTCATAACCCTAGATAATTGGGTAAGCATTTCCATAAAGTTTTGAACTCCACCACCAAAATCATTGGGGATGTCGTTCGGGCAATCGTTGCATTGGCCTTCGCAAGAGTTGTTGGCCTGATTTCTCCTGGTTCCCACCATTTTCTAAAATAGAAAAGGTTAGAACAAAACATAAGTAAATAATTCATGAATAACTTATTAATTTAAGAAATTATACCAAAAACATAACATATGGGATCCCTAGGTAAATATCCTTGTGTGCATATTTGTACTTAGTCTCATGCTAGAGGTTTTCTTTTAGGGTTCACTAATCCTAATTCCCAAATTAACTAAACCTTTCCTTTGATACAAACTATAGAGACCCGACATTTTCTTACATTACTATTATATCATTTCAAAGATAAACAACATAATAGTATTACACATGGAGGATCTAGAGGTTTAGTGTCTTGGGCAAACTAGGACTACACATAACAAGTATAACATCAAGCATAAAAATTCATTTAATCTCTTATTCTATAGCTTCTTAGTAGCACTTGTCCTCCCCTTAGTATATGTATCCACCTGAGGATATAAATCAAAAGGGGTGAGCTAAATTCCCAGTAAGAGGATAGATAAGAACAATATAGCATGGGGTGAGCATAATCATGACATAGGAAGAAGATCTTGAACATGAGAGGAGCACAAACAATAAACTTGAAATGTGGCAAAGCATAAAAATGAAACATCATGTCTTAGTGGTTAACTACCACACATACTTGTGAACAAATCTAGCATCATGTTCATGCATCATTTCACATTTACTCATGAGATTCATCACTTTACCCAATGCATTGGAGCGCTATATAATTCCGGGCGCACCCGTCACATTTAAACATTCATATTGTTCTATATAATTCCGGGTGCACCCGTCACATCATAACATTATCATTATCATGCTTGCCACATAGAACACATATCAAAAATGTACATAAATAACCCATGGAAAGGAATGGGTTTCATCTCATAATAACACATTCATAAGCTTTGGGTTCCCAAAAGAAATAGGGAACAACATACTTGATATAAGAACCATCAACCTTGAATGAGAGGTAAAAGGTGAGATCTTGAAAGAAGAGTTCTTTTGGAAAACATTTTGATGGACATAAAAACCAGTGAAAAACATTTATATCCCAGAAATGTAAAGGAAATTATGAACAAAAGACCTTTGAGGAGTAACCATATCAAAAATTGAGTGAAAGAGGGAGAACCCGAAGGAAGAAAATTGGGTTCGAGATTTCCCCTTACCTTGTACTCGAATGCCTCCTTCTCTTTAATGTCCTGTATAATGACATTATATTCATTAATTAGAAATTCCAGAACCTTTTATACATTAATAGGGTTCATTATGGTTTCATTATTTCATATTATGTTCCTTTGGATGACTTATAGAGTTTAAAAACATTGATCGGGGATGTTCGTTTTCATGGTTCTCTTGAGCGGTCCACTTGTATTCTTAATTTGATGTTTGGGTAGAACATGGGTAAACATCCAGAACTGATATTACATGTAATTAATGATATTACAGAATCTTGAATGATTTTATAATGAGTTATATTAGATTCATGTGGCCGAATTATTAGATAAGAATTAAATGAAGATTATTTGGGCTAATTTGAGCGGTTTTTGGATCACAACCAACTCATTTTAACTTTTCACTTAGTAGTATGGAAATAGGTTATTTCCAGAACTTAAAATAGAACATAATACATACAAAACATTCTGGTTCAACCATAAAAATGGTTTCATGACCAGATTGAAGGTATAAATGGAAGAAGAGAGCATGTTGTTTTTGAAGGTGATAAATTATCACCACATGAACAACGTTCTCTTTAATAAAATAAAAGGAAGATGGAAAGGGTGTGGGGTGATATAATATACCATTAGAATTATAATATTAAAGTATATATATAATAATGGAGTTACAAAACAGTTTGGATGAAGATAGGTAGGGAGAGATCAAAAAAGGAACTTGAACTTGAAAGGAAATTAAAGGAGAAGAGAGAGGGAAATTACCTTTAGAATCCTCCTCCTAAGAACCTCCTTAAGGGCCTATGCCTGGTCTTTTGATGAGACCATGAGCTCTTGGACGTGGGGAAGGGGCTAGGAGAGATTATTGGGCAGAACTTAGACAATGCTTGAATCTTGAGAGGTGTGGTTTGGCAAGAGGAGGGGGAGGGCTTATTTATACATGAGGAGGGAGGTGTTTTTGGAATAAAATATTAAATAAAATAATATATCATAAGTTAGACTTGTAATAGTAGTTTTTTGAAATCCTAAATCATATATTAATATAATAAAATTAGTTTTAGGCTTTAACTCTTCTTTATAATTCGAATTCATTAATTTATTAAAAGAAAAGTGAAAGAAAGAGAAAAAGACACTTTAAGAAATCACCTTTTGACTTTAGGGTTTGGAAAGTTCATTTTAGGTTTGAGAATTGGATTTATTGTGTTTTAAGAAACCATTTATGAAATTTAATATGTTTTGGCGGAAACTAAAGTTCTAGAATGTTTATGTCATCATTACATCATTAATGATGCAATTTAGTGTACACCGATTATGCGAAAAACTGTATTTTTTACTATTCACCCGAAAATTGAAGTATTTCAGAATAAACCCAAAAATTTACCCCTACCATTTTTAGATGTGTAGAATCCAAAAATGATGTCCATTTTTCAAAAATAATTTTCTAAATATTATTAATTTAATATTTAATTAAAATCATAATTTACTTAAAAAACAGTTTTTAAAATTAAAACTGATTTTGTAGTTCTTTTAAAAATTACGTAGGGTCTTATAAAATTATCTAAAAACTATTAGACATTGATTAAATAGTTTATGAATATATTTCATGAAAATAAATATCCTTTTAAATTAATTAATTAATTATAATTAATTATTTATGACTTATAAAATACCAAAAACGTTTACTAAGGTCAAATTGTCACTTTCTATGATGTCTAAATTTTGTTTTATTATTCATAGGTAATGTTACTCTTATTTACTATTCATAAGGGTCATATTACTATTCATAAGTGTAGGTTACTATTCATAAGGGTAGGTTACTATTCATAAGGGTAGGTTACTATTCACCAAAAATTGTTTTTGTTTCATTAGACTCCAAAAACTATCTTGAACACAACCATGTATATCGGATTTTTAAAATTCCAAACATAGGGGTGAACAAATTATGTCTAAAGGTCAATTATCACTTAGTAGCTGACATAGATATAAGAAGGGAATTTTCCATTGAAAAACTTTGGGTCGTTACACTATCCATCTCATATTCTATCAACTGGGAAACGAAATCATCAATCATGTGTACGGAAAACTACCGCCTCACGAACTGATGTAATTCATTTTTCATCATCATATCTCAAGGTTGGATATAATAATGGATTTAAAATATTTATATTATATTTTTGAATTTATTTAACTATTTTAATTATAATATCACATCTACCTTTTTACCTTTGAATCCATTGGAAAACAATAATATGGCTCTTGCGTACATGTGGACTATCGCCTCCATGAAGTGATGTGATACATTTTTCATTTTATTTTAACATGGATGATAATAAGGATATATTTAATGAATATATATGATATATATTAAATAAAAATTATTCTTGAAAGTTTATATATCATTTACATTTCTTTCATTCCATCTTTCGAGAAAATGGAAACAACATTCATGTGTACGTACGACTTACCGTCTCCATGAACGGTGTAATTCATTTTTCCATATCCAAAGTTTATGAATGAATATATATATGTATATAGTGAATATATATGATACTTATATCATGATTAAAATTCAGAATATTATTGAATCATGATAAAATTACACGGATCAAAACTACCAAACTAAAACATACATTAAAAATGAAGCAGTTGTCACTCAGAACCGTGATTTTAATAAAGATTTGTTAATAAATGGATGGTAAAAGGTTATAAGTAAATAATATTTGGTATGTATTAGTATTTTTATTTAACGTATATTTAATAAATCTATATTTATTATATAGTAGTTCCAAATGTGTATGAATGAATTCGATAATTGAGGTAAGGGATTTTGTCTCATTTTTATTTTCTCTGAGACATATGTCATACTCACCACTTGTTTTTTTATGTGGTGTATATACTACCCATAAATGTATTTTATGATGAATCATATGAAAATTATGGGTATTTACATACCCATTTATGGTACTTTTTTTCATTGGGATTATGACTCAAAAGATGCTTAAGTGGTAAGGGTTTTATGTTACAATCTTATTGTTTATCAGGATTGTTTATGATTAAGTTTCCAATGATGAAATATTATGATATATATCTCAAAAAAACCCATGAATTTTTCTTATCATATATTTATTTCATGAGAATAAATTTTTTTCATTTCATTTTACTCTCTTTAAGAACTAAATATACTAAAATAATTTTGTTAAGGAAAACCAACTTTATCTCTCTCTTCGGTCAAAAATCTTTTCTCTTCCAAGTGCAGGTTTTCTAAAATGTTTTGAAAAATGTTTTTAATATTATACTATGATTCTTATAATTCATGTATAGACATTTTTTTACAAATTTTTTCAAAATTAATCTTCTTTATGATTTATGAAATGAGGTACTTTTTACTTTTTACAAGAAACGTGAAAGGAATCTTTATTTTAATGTGTATGACATTGACAGTATTTTCCACTATCATTACCACTCAATGATTTAAAGCTCCACTTATAGGTTTCCAAGCTTATTTTAAAATAAATATTTTTCTTTAATATTTGGTAAATTTTTATATTTTAAAGAAGCGATTTCAAAATGGAAATTATATTTTACTCAACAATGTTTTGCTGACCTTTTTATGGAATTTCCATCCATCAATGACACTAAACTATGGAGTTGATTATGTTTTTATAGGGATATGATCCGATGATAACATCCTTATTATTTCTTTGGATGGTTTATGTTTATGATTATGATGATGAGATGTTTATGAAACCCAATTATATTCCATGGTTTATGCTATGATAAATTTCATAGATGTTTATGAAACCCATTCCTTTTCCATATGTTATGATTATGATGTTTTTTTTGTAGAATTTATATGAAAGGATTATGATTATGTGATGGTTGGGTCTATTAAATACCTCCAATACATTGGGTAGCAATTGATAACTCATGAGTTAATTATGTTATGTGTGATCTTGATTTCATTTTTACAATGTTATGTGTAGACCTGGATTCATGTCCATAAGGTTATGTGTGGACCTTGTTTAATGTACATAAGGTTATGTGAGGACCTAGGTTCATGTTCGTAAGGTTATGTTTGGACCTTCCTTTCATGTTCATAAGGTCATGTGATTTCCTCTTTTCATGTCCTTAACTTAATGAGTGAACATGTTTCTATTTATACATGTTCAACATATTGGAAGCTTATGTTTGTCCACATTCCTATGCCTATGTTATGATTTCATAGCTTATTTTCATTGATTTCCATTATGATTCATGTCTTATGAACTACCAAGCTTTATTCCATGACTCAGGATTATGATATATTTTATATAGGTTATGGTTTTCCACTACGAGAAAAATCGTCATTTGCAACGGTTTATTTGCGACGAGAATAAATCTTATCGCAGATAGTCCATCGAAGAGGTTATTTGCGACGAGAATAGCATCTCGTCGCAAAAAATTTACATGCGGATTGGCGCGGTTTGTGTGCCAAACTGTGCGAAAGGCCATTTGCGACGGGATGGCACCGCCCGTCACAAATGCCGAGAGGCGGTAAGACCTAGTTGCGACGGGGGGATCCCCCATCGCAACTAGTTTGACCCCCAGAGCGTATTTTCAACGGGTCCTGTCGCAAATAACCGACGGCGGTAAAAACCTATTTGCGACGGGATGTTGTCCCGTTGCAAATAGTGTATTGGCTGGTCACTTGTTGCGATGGGCCCCACCACAAATAACCTTTTAACCACCGACTGTAATTAATACGACCAGAGGTATTTGTGACGGGTCTCGTCGCAAAAAGTACTATTGACGACAGGAATCCCGTCGCTCATAGTCTCGTCGCAACTACTCTAACCTATATATACCCCCTCCGTTTTTTCTTCTCTCCGCCTAAATTTCTTCTTCCTTTGCTTCTGTAAACTCTAATTTTAGATTGAAATTTTTTGAGAGTTAGCTTTTTTTTATGAAGAAGTTGTGAAGCCGCCTACAATTATAAGAGATCAAGTTTAAAGGTATTTATGTTTTATTTAATTTAGTATTCATTTCATTTATTTATATTAATTTTAATTATTGTTGATTAGTTGTAATTAAGTTAGATATAAATTGTTTTGTGATCAGTATTTTTTTATAATAATGAAATTAAATTATTAGTACTAATTCTTAGTAATTAGTAACAGTTAATAATTATTAACGATAATTAGTAATGTATATAAATAATTAGCGGTAATTAGTAATTAGTAACTGTATTTTGCAGTAATTAATAGAAATTAACACCAATTAGTATTTATTTGAAATAAATAGTAATAATTAGAAAAAATAGCAATAAATATTAACATTTAGTAATAAATAGTATTAACTAGTAATAATTAGTAATAAATACTAATAAATAGTAGTAAATACTAGTAAATACAAATAAATAGTAATAAATAGTAATAAATAGAAATAAATACTAATAATTAGTAATAAATACTAATAATTAGTAATAAATACTAATAATTAGTAATAAATACTAATTAATAGTAATAAATACTAATAAACAGTAATAAATACTAATAAACAGTAATAAATACTAATAAACAGTAATAAATACTAATAAATAGAAATAAATACTAATAAATAGTAATAAATACTAATAAATAGTAATAAATACTAATAAATAGTAATAAATACTAATAAATAGTAATAATTTGTAATAAATGGTAATAATTTGTAATAATTACTAATAAATAGTAATAAATACTAATAAATAGTAATAAATTTAATAAATACTAATAAATAAAAATTAATAGTAATAAATAGTAATAAATAGAAATAAATAGAAATAAATACCAATAAATAGAAATAAATGCTAATAAATAGTAATAAATACTAATAAATACTAATAAATAGTAATAAGTACTAATAAATAGTAATGATTAGTAATAATTAGTAATAAATACTAATAACTACTAATAAATCATAATAAATAGTAATAAATAGTAATAAATACTAAGAAATACTAATAATTACTAATAAATAGTAATAATTACTAATAAATAGCAATAAATAGTAATAAATAGTAATAAATACTAATAAATGGTAATAAATAGTAATAAAAAGAAATAAATACTAATAAATAGTAATAAATAGTAATAAATAGAAGTAAATACTAATAAATAGAAATAAATACTAATAAATAGTAATAAATACTAATAAATACTAATAAATACTAATAAATACTAATAAATACTAATAAATAGTAATAAATAGTAATAAATACTAATAAACAGTAATAAATACTATTAAATACTAATAAATATTAATAATTATGAATAATTAGTAATAATTAGAAATAATTAGTAATAATTAGCAATAAATAGTAACAATTAGTAATAACAAGTAATAATTAGTAATAATTACTAATAATTAGTAATAATTAGTAATAAATACTAATAAATACTAATAAATAGTAATAAATAGTAATAAATAGGAATAAATAGTAATAAATAGTAATAATTAGTAATAATTAGTAATAATTAGTAATAATTAGTAATAATTTGTAATAATTTGTAATAATTAGTAATAATTAGTAATAAATAGTAATAAATAGTAAAAAATAGTAATAAATAGTAATAACTAGTAATAAATACTATTAAATAGTTATAAATCGTAATAAATTTTAATAAATACTAATAAATAGTACTAAATTGTAATAAATTGTAATAAATTTTAGTAAATTGTAATAAATAGAAATAATTAGCAATAAATTGTAATAAATTGTAATAAATAGAAATAATTAGCAATAATTAGAAATAATTAGTAATAATTAGAAATAAATAGCAATAAATAGCAATAAATAGAAATAATTAGCAGTAAATATCAATAATTAACAATATTTAGCAATAATTAACAATAAATGTCAATAAATATCAATAAATAGCAATAAATATCAATAAATAGAAATAAATAGAAATAAATAGCAATAAATATAAATAATTAGCAATAAATAGAAATAAATTGAAATAATTAGAAATAATTAGCAATAATTAGCAATAATTAGCAATAATTAGAAATAATTAGCAATAATTAGCAATAATTAGCAATAAAATCAATTTTAATAAATTGTAATAACTTGGCACAATTTTCAGTGGATTGACGATGCTTTTTTTGCTCGATAAATCTTCTCCTTTCAACTCTCACCAAATCAAAACATTATGAAAATATGTTTTTACGTATGCATATCCAATCTCGTATGCACGAGTCTGAATATGCATTCATAGGACCACATTTTTCATAATGTTTTCAGGTGGTGACATTTGTAAAAAGAAGATTCATCGAAGAAAAGGGGGTTCTTTTGTCTAACGGATCATTTAATTGCATCTTTTTCACACTGAAATCACAAACAAGAATCTGCTTAGAGGTACGCTTATGCATTCTCATATGTATGAGAAAGAATAAGCGTATCTCCGAGTATATTCTTCATTGTGATTTCAGTGTGAGAAAGTTGTAAGTAAGTGAGCCGTCAGAAAAAAAGAGTAGTCGTCAATCCACTGGAAATTATGTCGCCCGTAATTAATGGTAATTATTAAGAAGTAGTTGTAATTATTTATCTTCTTTTTTTGGATAGTATTTTTCTAATTTCAAATTATTCAAAAACAATAATGATTTTATATTTTGTAGAAAAATATAGAACAAGGAAGTCGACAAAGGTCATTATTAGATGATCACGCTTGGATAAATCAGCGCAAAAATCTAAACGATTCTGGTTTAAATCCTGTATATATTGAGGGTGTTGAATCTTTCTTATCATTTGCATTATCAAAACCAGAATTTGTTTCAGAAGGAATAATAAAGTATCCTTGTAAAAAATGTGCTCTAAGAATGTTTGACACATTTTACAAGGTTGGGGGACATCTCTTGCTGTTTGGTTTTCTACCAGATTTTGTTTTTTGGTATCAACACGGTGAACACTGTTCTAGAGAAGATACTAATAACTTGATTCAGAATCCATCACGGTTTCAAAATTTAGTACATGATGTTGCAAGTCCATCTGTTCAACAAACTGAAACTTAAGATTCTATTGATTTAACTCCTGAGTTGGCACCATCCAAATTTTATGAGTTATTGAGGTCTTCTGAGGATGCATTATATCCTGGTTGCAAGATAAGAAAATTAGAAGAGGTTTCAAAATTTATGGCTATTAAATTAGATAATGCAATGTCAAACAACTATTTTGATCAGATATTTTCTTTGGTTAAAACACTGTTACCTGAAGGAAATGTGTTTCCTGTAAGTTACTATAAGAGCAAGAGCCTGGTTCATAATCCGAGCCTTAGTTATCGGAATATTAATGCATGAGAAAATGATTCCATCTTATATTTTGGTGAAAATGAGTCATGGGATAGTTTTCCCACATGTGGACAATCGAGGTATAAAGAAGCTCAACCGGGGAAGTCTGGATCGATTCCTGTGAAACTGTTAAGATATTTTTGCCTTACACCCAGGTTGCAGTGTTTGTTTACATCTCAGAACACAGCGTCAATGATGTCATGGAACAAAACCAATATTTCAACCGATAAAAGCTTGAATCATCCATATGATGGTGATTCATGGAAACATTTTAAATGACTGCATCCATCTTGTAAAGACCCAGAAATTTCAAGTAAATTTTTTCTTAATTTCTTGGCAATTTTACGAGTCTGTAGCTTCTAACGGAACTTGATTCTGAGGCCCGGTGTACCCAAAATCAATTTTCAAAGTTTAGCTTAGATACGTTCAGTGAACAAACGAGCAGGTTTTTCTATCTTTTGAACCAATGCTCAGAATTAAAATATGAGGGAACCGATGAACTCGCAACATTAGTAATTGCTTAAAGGGACCTTTACTACAGTTGAGTTTCAAGCGAGTTGAGTTTTAATATTTGGGTAATTAGATTAAAATAAATAAAATTGGTGGAGAACAATTTTATTTATATCTAAGGTGGTTATATCCTACAAAGGGGAGTTAGTGATGGAACCCACAACCACCTAACTACCCATGTGTGGATATTTGAAAGGTGGGGCCCAAACGAGCCCCAACCTTTCACCATACAGTAAACTCCTTAAACCCCCTTCTTTAATTTGTGTAAACTCTCTCTCCCTCTTTATTATTTTCCAACACAAGATAATCAATGCATTCAAACTCTTTAATTATTTAATTAAGGGATTTGAATTTTTAATTCTTGGCAAGTTTAATTAAAATAAGGGGTAGCCTTATTTTAATTTGGTTGGCACTTGTTGTGTTGAGGGAAATGTTTGAGAGAGAGAGAGATCTTGTGAAAGAAGAAGAGAGTTCCTCCTTCGTTGAAGAACACCATCCTTCCACGAAGAACAACTCCTCTTCAATGAGGAACGCCAAATCCACGAAGGACGATGACGCGCCTTCTTTTCTTTTCTCTGTGATAAGAGAGGAGACACCTTTTCTTCTTCGGGTGCACTTCAACGATGACGGTTCTTTCCCGGCGTTGACAGAGAGACACCGCTTTCCACGTCTACGACGAACTAACCATAATCGAGGTAGGGGTTGTTATGTTCAAGTTTTAATATCATTCATCATCGCTCTTCAATTCTTGAGTTTCATTTGGCCGCATGATACCATCTTGACGAGGAAGGGCTCAGATCGCACGAACATGGACCGACCCTTCCCCTCTCGTTTGTTGTTTGTGGGCGATGGAGGCGGACTGTGAAGAACTAGCCGACGACGGGACGAACACGAGCGGATCGTCCGTGAATGATTGCCGGGTTTCCGCAAAGGCACGACACCGTCGTGCCGCACAGAGTAGAGCCAGACTGCGGCCGGGGTGGGCTGCGGCGAAGGGGCGCGGCGCCGTCGCACCGCGCCGGAGCTACATGCGCCATTGAGGTCGGGCCGCGGCGGAGGGGCGAGGCGCCATCGCGCTGTGCCGAAGCTACAGGGTCCGCGGCCGGGGCGGGCCGTGGTGGTGGGGCAAGGCACTGTCGCACCGCGGCGGATCTAGAAGGGCGGCCGGCTGTGCCGGCCGCCGGTGCCACCAAGAGGCGGGACCCTAGGGGGTCCCTCAGTTACCCAAGGTCCGACCATCATGGCCGGCCGTTTTGAAGAACCAGGGGGTGTTACCCCCCCCCCCAGACTAGTGGCTAGGGCGGACCCCACTAGGCACCGCCAGCCCCCCTGGTCAGCCAGCCAGGCAGCCAGCCACACTGGCCAGCCACGTCGGCCACGTGGGCCGGGCCGCGCCAGTCGGGATGGGCCGCACCAAACCAGGCCGGACCTGGAACTGGGTCGGGTCTCCCAGTTCGGGCCGACCCAGGGGGTGTTGGGCCGGGTCAGACCGGGCCCAGACCCCCTATTTTCGGACCTTCTTCAGTTAAACGCCCATAAATTGAGTTGTGGACCTCTGATTGACGCACCTTCAGTTGCGTAGGATTTCTTGGATCGATACGGTCGTTTAGATATATTACACTCAAGGTTTCAGCGAAGTTTGGGTATGGCCGGGTTGGTTCGCAGCCTTAACCAATCGGGCCCACGGAGCGGAAACACTTATAACTTGAGGACTGGACGTCTGATTGACATGCTGTTGACTACGTTGGATTCTTATTGATGAGAAGGTTATTTTGGAAGACTCCTCTTGAGGTTCGGGGTATAGTTGAGATGCGGTCAGGTTGGTTCGTACACGAAACCAACTGGGGCCCCGGAACGGAAATGCTAATAACTCACAGACTGGGCGTCCGATTGACGCGCCTTCTTTTGCGTTGAGACCCCTATGATGAGGAGGTCCTTTGAGATACTTACACGTGAGATTACATGACACTTGGAAGTATCGACCAGTAGCTCGTGGAGCGGATCCTCCCAGAGACGAGCGTATAGAGTACATAGACCTTGTAGCTGGATGAGACCTGATGACTGCTTGTCCGATTCGTATAGGAGTGACTTGTATAGGCCAGTGGGGAGCAATACTGTGTTGGGGTGGAAAACCCATGGTGGGGAGCACTACTGTGTTGGGGTGGCAGACCTGTGGTACTCGACAGGAGGAGTACCTCTGTAGGCTATTAGGGGGAGCGCTACTGTGTTGGGGAAGCAGACCCATGGCGGGGAGCACTACTGTGTTGGGGTGGCAGACCCGTGGTACTCGACAGGAGGAGTACCTCAGCAGTCTAAGGTTAGGGAGCAGTGCTTCAGAGTCGCGACAGGACCACTGTACTCGAGAGAGGAGGATCTCTTCAGCAGTTGTGGTTTCGATATCATTAATGAAAATCTTGGTTTGAGCTGAGTCAATGACCTTTGTGTTTTACTCATGATTGAGATGAGTTACTTGACACCTTAGGTATATGTATGGGCATATACCTATGTAAATGTTATCTGTTGATATCTTTCTTTGTGGTTTATCCTTGTTGGATTTTGTGAGACCTTGAGGGTCTCAGGGTCCCTAATGAGTATCATTATACTCACCCCTGTACGGGTTACGCCCTCACCTCATTGTGTTGGTTGCAGACGACGGACAACACTGATCGTGGTTGAGGCTTGTAGAGCTGGACGGTACCCGGAGGTGGATCTCACGATGAGTCAGTACCCGGAGGAGACAGATGGATGTAGAGTTCTGAGGAGGACATATGTACCTACCCTTCAGGTAGGAACCCGGAGGACGATCCAGGAGTTGCTTCACCATTCAGTTGTTTATCTTTTCAGTTGTATTTTTCTTTTAGTTGTAGTTGTAACTTTCCTTTGGGCTTGTATTTCTGGCCTCTTTGTACTTTCAGCACACTTGTTACTGCTTTACTTAGTGTTAGCTTCCTCTTCTACTCTGGTTGTGTGTGTGATTACATTTTATAAAGGCAATGCCTTCACAGTTTTTAGGGAGCTACGCCTTTGGTGCTAGTCTCCAGCCCCTGGCCTTTGGAAGGCGGGCTTGGGGTAGTCACGATACGGGCCCCAGGGGACGGGTCGTGAAAAATTAGTATCAGAGGAGTCGGTTCTACCACATAACTTAGGACTCTGATAATTTATTCCTGTGAAGAAATAGTGTTAAGGGTACCAAGTGTGGTTTTTAGTTCAGGGAGTCTAGTGTTGGTGCGGCGGCCGGCGTATCCATACACCAGGACCCTGACTTCTGATTTCCGACTCAGTGAACGAAAACACTGATTGCGTGTGTGTTTTCAAAAGTTTCTTTAAGTCAGCTCAACAAGGTCAGCTCACCAGGTTTAAATCATTTGACCATGTGGAATCTGTTCAGGATGCCTCCACGCAGACAGTCAGATGGAGTTCCGAGAGAGTACCTGATAATGGCCCACCGAGTGATGAGGCTTTGGTGCATGACCCTCTTACTATGATGGCACATTCGGGTGGTGTACCAGAAGCACCACCACCCGTTGGGCAGAAAATTCCACCAGTCGTACTAGCGGACGGTGCACGCTGACAGAGCGCGTTGCACGAGTTCCAGCAGCAGAGGCTTCTGAGGTTACGAGGCGAGACAGATTCCCAGGCAGTAGTGGACTGACTGGAGGCGATTTCTAGAGTTATACACCTAGTTTAGACACTAGTAAAGTTGATAGAGATTTATATACCAGTTTTTCCCAGTGATTTACCATGAGGTCGGTCCGCATAGTTATGAGGCTTCGGTACGTGGACCGATGCCTGAGATAGTACCTTCAAGTAGTGTTCCAGCTATATCACTACCTATTGGAAAACAGTTACAACTGGCGGTACCGGTAGATGACATATGTAGGCTTAGAGCCTTACATGTGTTTCAGCATCAGATACCCCTTAGGTTCTGAGGCGAGCCCGACTTACAGGAAGTTGAGGACTGGCTTGAGGAGGTGGCTGAGAGTTTTTTAGAGCTATACAGCTTCATCAGGATGGAATGTTGGTAGCCGAGTAGTCATCAAGGCGCATCGATCATTCCTGGTACTCGATGACTACAATATGATTAGTGCTTCAGGGATCAGACTTCCAAGAAATGTGTGTTTAAGGACATCCTAGCCAGCACCTTTCCTCTAGGCATTCCTACTTATGTTAGGGTTCTAGAGAGAACCTTTGTGGTTGAGAATTCTTTGGCTGAGTGGATACGGCAAAAGAGTGTTAGCAGTGTGAAAGCAGGGAACTGACACCAGTCTCAGAGACTTGGGCATGTAAAATGTTTTAAGAATAGGAAGTCTTAAGGATAGATGAATCTGCAGAGCATCAGATGTGGAAGCAGAGCTAGGAGAGCAGCATGAGTTGGTGTATATTTCAACATGTTACAACCACCCGCCTTTGTAGTCCCCACCAAGCTCAGGGAGCAGGAGGGAAGGGGGAAGAGAGTAGCTATATGCGGTAAAGTAGGGAGACCCAAGGGCTCTATGAATGATTTGAGGAACGGTCTGTGTCTACTACTAGCTATCGTAACAATAGAAATTGATACAAATCATTCCTTCCTTCCATGAATCTTGTCCAGACCTAGAGTTTTTGGTTAAGCCTTTTACTTGACCCTCACATCTGGAGATACCTTTGAAAGGAGACTCAATAATCACACTTATGCCGACAATGTGATCTGACCCTTGAGGTGAGAGTTTTGGTTGGAACCTCTTGGTGGCAGCGTCGAGGCCTTACGACGTTGGTATGGGTGTGGATTGGATTCAAAGTTCATACTCAGATTGACTGTATTAGGCAAAAAGGTTGTGGTTTACCTACAACGTTGGGATGGGTTTTTCCTCGGTCGGCGAATAGGTAACCCCAGGCAGCACAGGATGGAATCATGCATAAGTTGGTGCGGTCGAACACTCATGAGTCGGCCAGACTTAGATTTGTGCCAGACTTCACCAGAGCTGCTGCACCACTTTTAGCTCTGACAAAGAAGGGGAAAACCCTTCGTGTGGTGAGAGAGATTCCAGCAGAGCTTTTCAAGAGATGAGGCAGAGGTTGACCAATGCGCTCATCTTGAGGCTACCAGAGAAGGTATAGATCATCCAGGAGTGAATGAAGACTGCACAGAGCAGACGGAAGACCTATGTTGATAGGAGACAGAGACCACTGGAGTTCAAGGATGGCGATCACATTTTCTTACGAGTCTCACCTCGATGAGGTCTATGGAGATTTGGCTGAGGCGGAAAGTAATCTCTGAGGTTCATCGGACCTTTCCATGTCCTCAGTAGTGTAGGCAAGGTGGCTTACCACTTTACCTTTCCACCACAGTTACACCAGGTGCACAACGTCCTCCACATATCTCAGCTGAGGAGATACGTGCACGACCCTATCCGTCACCATCGACCACGTGAAGATGGATATCGATGCCAAGGATTTTTTTCACAGAGGTTCCAGTTGAGATTGATGATTAACAGGAGCGGGTCCTACTAGGACGGTCTATTCCTCTGGTGCGCTTTTACTGGTAGCACGAGAACCTCCAGGTGAGCACATGGGAGCGGGAGGCTCAGATGCGTACCTAGTACCACTTTTGTTTTCCCTAGCGTGTGTTGAAGCTTTACGGGGACGTAAAGTCATGAGGTGGGAGTAATGTAAAAACTCAAAAATTTCAAGGAAATTTTTTATTAATTTTTTTGGAATTTTATGAGTCTGTATCTTCTGACGACACTTGATTCTGAGGCCCGATGTGCCCGGAATCAATTTCCGAAGTTTAGCTCAGGTACGTTCAGTGAACGAACGAGTGGTTTTTTCTATCTTTTGAACCAGTGCTTGGAATTGAAATTTGAGGGCACCGATGAACTTGCACCACTGGTAATTGCTTAAGGGGACCTTTACCGCAGTTGTGTTTCAAGCGTGTTGAGTTTTAATATTTGGGGAATTAGATTAAAATAAATAAAATTGGTGGAGAACAATTTTATTTATATCTAATGTGGTTATATCCTACAAAGGGGAGTTATTGGTGGAACCCACAACCACCTAACTACCCATGTGTGGATATTTGAAAGGTGGGGCCTACACGAGGCCCAACCTTTCACCTTCCCACAAACTCCTTAAACCCCCCTTCTTTAATTTGTGTAAACTCTCTCTCCCTCTTTATTATTTTCCAACACAAGATAATCAATGCATTCAAAATCTTTAATTATTTAATTAAGGGATTTTAATTTTGAATGCTTGAAAATTTTAATTAAAATAAGGGGTAGCCTAATTTTAATTTGGTTGCAACTTGTTGTGTTGAGGGAAATGTTTTAGAGATAGAGCTCTTGTGAAAGAAGAAGAGAGTTCCTCCTTCGTTGAAGAACACCATCCTTCCAAGAAGAACGATGCCTCTTCAAAAAGGAATGCCAAATCCACAAAGGACGACGACATTCCTTCTTTTATTTTCTCTGTGACAAGAGAGGAGACACCTTTTCTTCTTTCGGTGCACTTTGATGATGACGGTTCTTTCCTGGTGTTGACGGAGTGACAACGCTTTCCACGTCTACGAAGAACGAACCATAATCAAGGTAGGGGTTTTTATGTTCAAGTTTTAATACCGTTCATCACCATTCTTAAATTCTTGAGTTTTGTTTGGCCACATGATACCATATTGACGGGGAAGGACTCAGACTGCACGATCACGGTCTGACCCTTCCCCTCTCGTTTGTTGTTTGTGGACGATGGAGGCGGACTGCGAAGAACCGGTCGACGACGGGCCGACCACGAGCAGATCGTTAGTGCATGATTGTCGGGTCACTGCAAAGGCGCGACACCATCGTGCCGTGCGGAGTAGAGCTGGACCACGGCCGCAGCGGGCTACGGCGGAGGGGTGTGGCGCCGTCGCACCATGCCAGAGCTACAGGGGCAGCAGCCGGGGCGGGTCGCGGCGGTGGGGCACGGCGCCGTCGCACCGCGCCGGTTGAACAGAGCCGCGACCTAAGGCTGTAACGGATCTGGAAGGGCGGCCGGTTGTGTCGTCCGTCGGTGCCACAAAGAGGTGGGACCTGAGGGGGTCCCACGGTTACCCAAGGATTGGCTATCATGGCCTGCCGTTTCGAAGAACCGGGGGGGGGGTGTAAAATCAACTATTATAAATGGATATTTAATGGGGGGAAGTTTATATTGAACAACCACCAGGTTTTGAAAATCCTCATCTACCAAATCCAGTTTTCAAACTTTTTAAAGCTTTGTATGGACATAAATAATAACCTAGATCTTCGTAAGAAATATTAAGATATTTTCTATTGAAAAATGAAATTTCATTAGGATTAGAGGATCCTAATATCTTTAAGAAAATAGTTTGTTCTAATATATTATTAGTATAGATTTATGTAGATGATGTTATTTTTGGTTCAACAAATAAAAATATTTGTAATAATTTTTTAAATATAATGAAAAAGGAATTTGAAATGAGTATGATGGGAGAATTAAATTTCTTTCTTGGTTTTCAAATCTATCAAAAAGAATTTGGAATTTTTTTAAATCAAAGTAAATATATTATTGATTTATTGAAAAAATTTGGACTAGAAAATAGTAATACTTATGCAACTCCCGTGTGTATAAAAATAAAACTTGATTTTTATGAAACTGGAAAACTAGTTGAAAACAGGTTATATAGAGGTTTGATTGATAGTTTACTATATCTTATTTATAATAGGCCATATATTATGTTTTATATGTTTCTATGTGCTATATTTCAATAAAATCCAAAATAATCCCATCTTACTACTGTTAAATAAATTTTTAGATATTTAAAAGGAACTATTTTTTAATCTTTACTTTACATAAAAACTTATGATTTAAATTTAATCTCATATTTAGATGCTGATTTTGGAGGTTGTAGATTGGATCGAAAAATTACATCAGGAACATGTCACTTTTTATATAATTCTACAGTTTCATGGTCATGTAAGAAAAAACATTTAGTTGGTATGTCAATAGTTGAGGTAGAATATATATCTACTGGAAGTTTTTGTGAACAAGTGTTATGGATAAAACACACAATACTTGAATTTAGAATTAATTTCAATAATATTCCTATTATATGGGACAATAAAAGTGCAATTAATAATTTAAAAAATCCTATAAGTCACTCTAGAACTAAGAATATTGATATAAGACATAAGTTTCTAAGAGATCATATTCTAAAAAAAGGATATATCTTTAGAATTTGTAAATATTGAATATCAACGTGTTGATATTTTCACCAAACCACTTCCCACTATTAGTTTTGAATTTATTAAGGTGGGGTTAAGAGTATTTAATTTCAAATAAATTTTTATTAACCCTTTTATTTAATTTTTTATTAATTTATTTGTTAATATTTTGTTTATTTATTAGTTTTTTTATAAATCGAGGATTTATTATTCTTTTTGAAAGCTTGTATTTTAAAAATAAAAAAAATATGATTACTCTGAGTATTTGGATAAATAAATTAAACCGACATCTTCAAAATACATAAAAAACTGTATCTCACTCTTAACCTCAATTTTGAACCATTTTTACTTACAAAGAACTCATTTTTTCCTTGAAAACCCTAGATAAAAACCTCAAACCTTTAAATTTTCAGTAATGAAAAATTATAAAAGGATAGATGAAGGTGGACCAAGTGATTCAAAGCATTAATTAACTTTAGGAACTTTTAGAAAAGTTCTCCAAGTGAAAGTTTTTTATTTTGAATGGCTATTTTAGATGAATATTTTTTGAAATAAGATCTATCTTTTCAAGGGTTATAATTCATTTTCCATGAATAAAATACTGAGTATATGTTTAGTGGAGGAGAAAAATTGTTTTATAAAAATGCCCAGTTCAATTTTGGCAACACAGAGGATGTTATAATTTCAAAGCTAAATGATATGGAATTTTTCATTTCATTAGTAGAGATGTCAAAAAAAATCAAGTGTCCCTGTGAAGAAGTTTTTGAATTTGATCTACAATCCATTGAAGATAAAGATCATAAATCTAAAGATATTATGTCTTTTGTTTTTGGCTCAACTATGGTTATAAAGATGTTTGTAAATGATCTTGAAGTTTAATATAAGGTACCATTCAAATTAATTCAGTTTGTAGTGTTGGATTGGTTTATACAGAATTGTCACAAGAGGGGGGTGAATTGTATCTTTAAAATTTCTTCATGAAACTTGATGACGACCAATTATGTCCTTTATCTTTATCAGAATTTATTATGTAGCGGAAATAAATAGATATAAGGATGAAAATATTTATAGTGGTTCAGGGAACAAAGATCCCCTAGTCCACTCCACCAATGCTCTTCTCCACGAGCTTGATGATTTTCACTAGTCGGTCCTCTTTTCACAAGACCATTCACAACTGAGTGCAGGTAGTTGACACTTTTACAATATAAGTCTAAAAATAGAGCCTTCTGGTTCTAAACATATAACTGGTCAAACAACTTAGTACGAGAATCCGAGACTCAGAATAAAGGAGTATTGTTTTGAGAAATACTTTCTGGTTGTTCTTCATAGTTGCAGTTGTATGCAACTGACAGTAAATGGATCGTCATCTTCCGAAATAATGTTCTTCAGGAAAGAGAAGTTCTAAATTGATCCCGTTGCAATTGATCTTGAAATATATTTAGCAACAAATCAGTAGTAGATTCATGATAGATCTAAAATGTAGAACAAGTAAATCTTCAATTTTTCTCCTTCTGATATAAAATAGAGTCTGATCATTCTTTGTAGTAGTAGATTTTTAAAAGATTTTTTGAATGAATCAATGTCTCTCTATTTTTGTGAGTCTTGAATATCACTATAAAAAGTGTCTTGATGCTCGAGTATTAGAAATCTTGTATTCACTGTGTATTTAAGAGATATATTTTCAAAATCATATGTATAGAATATAAAGCATAAGGACGAGTTCTTTGTTCACAAAATTTAGATTCCCAAAGGTCGCCTGATAGATTGCGATATTTAAATCTTTAAAAACAAATTAGTCGTAACTTCCCTTAATAATAGGCCCGAAATACACCTATTAAATTGATCCTTTGAATCACATAAAATAGAATTTAATCAGTCGAATATATTCTTAATAATTGAGCTTTGAATTGGACTTGAAATCAGCCTGAGAATTTCAAAAAAGTCTGTTGTATGATAAAGTCAAAAAATAAAATCTCTGACACTTGAAGAAGTCAAACGTAGGGTTCTTCTCATAAGAAAATAAAAACGTAAGTTTGATTAAAAATGTAAGGTTGATCACAAATTTAAGTTTGATCATCCATACTTTTCTCTTTGACTTTGGAACATATGGTTCATGATCCATACTTTTCTTTGCTTCTGAATGTAAGGTATATGATCCATACTTTTTTGATAAAACATAAGGTTCATTAAAAAAGTTGGGCTGATTTTCCATAATTTTGAGAAACAAACATAAGATTTCATAAATACCTAGGGTTCTTCATCCAGACTTTTCTCATATAAAAATCATAAGGTTCTTTAAAAACATAAGTTTCTTTTACCATACTTTTTTGTCAATGTAAAATAAACATAGGGTTTAATCCTTACGCTACGTTCTCCAACGTATGGTATGAACAGTGTTTCCAGAACACGCTGAATAGCTTTGCGAACACTTTGAAAAATATTTTATGCAAATAATAAGCTTTAATATTATTCCAAATTTAGGAATATAAATAATATTAATTTTTTAAAATATACTTAAAGTAAAATCATTAGAACAAAAAACAAGGATATTTGTGAGCATTAAAATCATCATAAAAATATAGATTATTGTTGAAACAATACATGCTCAACATGTAGAACTTATTAGGATTGATTATTTAGAGAAAATTCTCTATCTAGATATGTATATAATATTTTTATTGATTTTTGACATCAAGTTTAATTTTTGTAGACATATGCTATACTATATGCATCATTTTTTTCAGAAATAGGTGAGGATTTCTTTTTATCCGTATGAAAGGATTATTTCTATGATTTTGTATAAAAAATAAGATTTGAGATATATATCTAATAATTAGATGTCATCATAGAATTCTTAATGATGAAACTCTAAGAAAATTATATTTCATTTGGAGTACAATGAAAGGAAATTTTCTACCTATTGGTGTTGATGGCCAATAAGAATCTGGTGCTAATGCTCACGGGGGAGTAAGAAAATTTGAAATCCACTGGTTCAGTATGTATTCATGCAGAAGAAGATGGATAATCAAGAATAGATAATCTTGTTGAAATAATAACACAAAGACTCAAGTATGATGTATCTAATCCAGATTTTGTAATAGATTTTCATCAATCTCTTGAAGTATGATCATAAGAAGCAAACAATGAGTACCTTGTCACACATCCTAGAAAAAGAGAAGATCCTAAAGTTCATTCTCAAGAAACTAAAATTATTACAACTGCAGAAGTTAAAAAACTTGTGTTTTTAGGAGTTTCAACTAATCTTGTGAAAAACATTCTGAAAATTGAGAAGTGAAAGAATCTCTTGGAGAAGAAAAGGTTGATGAAATTGCTTAAGGATGTGTACAATAGAAACCATCCATGGTTTAAACTACTAAATTGGTTGAAAACCAAATAGTATCTGCTACTATAGATTATTTGGACAAGGATTCTTATACATCTATTGAGAAGATGGATGTTCTTGAAATGATATCATATTCTTCCAGTGAGAAAGATAAAGGTCGGTTCTTAGCTCTAATTGAAATGGGAAAACCATAAAGAAATTAAGAACAAGAATTTTTTGATTCTATCAATGATCAAATTAAAGAGTTATTAATTGTGTTTAACAAGATGAAAGAATATAATTCGACCTTTAAAAGTGATCTAGAGTCTACTAAGAAATATTTGGAGGATTTAAAAAGTATAACTATTCAAAGAGAAGAATTGGAATTAGTAAAAGTTCAACTACAAAATCTTAGAGAAAATTCTATTTCTAGATGTGATTTTCAAGCCTTCCAAAGAGAAATGGATGATCATATTGGGAAGTTAAAAGCATAATTAGTTTCAAAGGTAGATTTTTTAGATTTAAATAAATACTTGGGAAGTCAATTTTAATAGTTAAATAGTATCTCTAGTCAATCCAGAGCATCAAATTCCACTCCTCTCACTTATCTATATTTAATAAGAAAAATTGAATCGATTACTACAGTTTTTTGATCTTTTAATGATTGGATTCATAATCTTCAGTGTGATAGTGATCCTTTAAATTTGTTTTTGGACAATCAGAAAGATATTGTTGAGAAATTAACATCAGATGATCCTGGTATAAGACATATTGTCAATCAGTTAAGTAAGATGCTATCAATGTTTGTTCAGGATGAAGAAAATGTTCATGAGTTTTTAAAAGTAAATTTGGTTATAATTTTGAAAGTGGGCCAGAATTTGAATATTTTTATGAAATAATGGATGATATGTTTAATTATAATTTTAGAGGAATGATAGAAGAATTAAAGTATGTTCATTAGTATTTTTGAGATTATCAGTCTTCTAAAACTTCATCTGAACAAGAACATTCACCCTCAACCAGTCATACCTTTTAAAATTTCTCATCCAAATGTTTATTGTAATAAAAAACATCTATTTAGTGATTTTTTTTGTATCTTACATTTTTGTGTGTTAGTTTCTTATTATTTATGTCCATTTATACTTCCATAAAAAATATCATATTTTTTTTCTTAGAATACCATAACATTCATTAATAGTTATTTGCTACATTGAATGTGTTCAAAACCATTTTCTATTAATTACTTTTTGATATCACAAAAGGGGGAGAAAATTATGTAAACACAACATTATTTATAATTACTTAACCAAGGAAAATGAGAATTTAAATATTTACTTTACATCTATTATGTTTGAAAAATATAACTTTTTACATTACTTTATATTTCTTATTTAAATCATGGTTTATACAACTTTAAAAAACAACTATAATTTTTGTTATATCTCTTTAAGGATATTATTTAATTTTTTTACATTACCTATATTTTCTATAAGTTATGTTATAAGGTTTTTTTGATCATCAAAAAGGGGGATATTTTTGGGCATGTATTGTCTCAACAATAATCTATAAATCTTATTGCTTTTGATGCTCATAAATACCCTTGTTTTTTTATTAATGACATTACTTTAAGTAATTTTCAAGACTTTATTTGTGGATAAATTTATCTTATTTATGAACTAAAATAATTGATTATGTATTATATACATTTTTTTGGAAAGTAATCTAGAAACATTGTGCATACCCTATGTTTGTAAGTGGAATATATGGTTTGGGAACCATATGTTTGGAATAAAGCATATGGATTAGAAACCATATGTTTGGAAGAAACCCTACATTTGAGGAACAAATTTATGCCTCATTAAACCTAATTTTGTAATAAATCATACATTTTCAACTGAAATTCCGGATTTTATCACCACATGAAGAAACCTTATGTTTGACTCGGTCAAAGACTATGTTTTAAATTCAAGATATTTTTTTCATTTTATACAATGGTCCCACCAAAAGTAAATATCTCTTTAAATATATTTTATGGCTGATTCAAAATATCACATTTAACAAATTAAATTGTTCTTATTTCTAAGGGATGTTATGACTCTCTTTGAATATATTTGAATTCAATTTATCACGATATTTTAGGAGATATTCTTGGATTTTTTTAATAGAAATTTAGCCAAGTTTCTCTTGTTAAATACAAAGAGTGATTTCATTTTAAAAATATTGCATGATATCCTTTTATAATATAGAAATAATGATAAAATAAAAACAATGAATGTCTCTGTTATTCTATAAAATCTACACTTTGGAGACATACATGTTTCAATGTTGTATTGTGTAAACTGCTGATTAACTGTTATTGCTGTTATTTATTGAATATCATTTTCAACAAAGATCTATTTAAAGCTATTCTTTCTAGAATAATTTTTTCTTTAAATAAAAAGATCTATTTTATATCAGTTTTTTCTACATTTTTGAACAAGAATCTATTTCGTCAATTAAATCAATCTCTATTGATTTATTAGAGTATTGGCTGCTCGGACTCAGTCATGGTGGAGTATCAACTTCTCAAACTAATCTGTGGATTTTTGGTTCCCTATAAAATAACCATAAGTCCCAGTAAAATCCTTATTATCAAGTTTTAAACTACCTATACTTAGTTGTTAAGGTCTTGTGATAAGAGGACATGTTAACCCGAATGGCCCGAAGGCCTTAATTTTTATTGATTTTTGATAACCCCCCTTTAAAGGGATTAGGGGGAACACTTACAAGGCCCATAGACTTAGTGATTAAATGGACCATAGGATTAAGATACATTACATGACCTAAAGGTCTTAGGTAAATCAACTCGACTATAACTAAAAAGAACTGCCCCTCCTAAGTATCTGCATCATGATGGTAGCTCTCCACCTTTGCATGGTCGTCTGGATAAGCTTCCTGTACAAGCACAGACTGGTCCCAATGGTGTAGCCATACCCTCTCATTCTTCTAATTCCATTGGTTCTTATCTACTGAGTGATCATTCTCTAAATCCTCCTTTGGGACTGCTCTTTTTTTGTAGAGTCTTTATGGGGAAACTGCATGTGGCCCAAAGGCCTTAAGGTGTTCTGAAGGCCTTAAAGGTGGCTGAAAGCCCTACTGACCCGAAGGCCTGGGTGACCTGAAGACCTTATGAACTCCAATCCCAAACCTGTGGCCCAAGGTTAATATTTCTGGCTTCTACAGTATTGAACAGTACCTGCTACAGTACCTGAGAGGACCAGTTTGGGATATACCTAACACTGAGAGGGGGGGGGGGGGTGAATCAGTTTTGGGGACTTTTTAAACAAATTCAAACTTTTAATCCCTATACCTATTGACCTATTAGGATCTTGATTTTCTTATTCTCTTTTCTCCATCGCATGAAATAATAGAAAGTAGTGGAAAAATTCACACGATAGTTTTACACGGTTCACCACTCAATAAGAGCAGCTACATCCTTGTCATGCATGGGAATGACCAGTGCATGGATTCTACACTATAATATAATATTTTGTTACAATGGAGTGGCTAGGAAAACAATCATCTAGCTAGTGTGAGTCCCTACACTTTGGAGGGGGATGGGAAACAATCCTCTTCCCTGGACTGGTGATATCCTAGTTCAACTTGCAACCTCTAGCTAGTTCTTTATACTGCCTATAGATATAGTCTTCTTCCTTCTTGATAAGGTATGTTATTCTCTTGGTCTTCTTTAGTTATCTTCACTTTATTACTTTCAAAGAACTAGGCAAGCAATTCTTCCTTCTTTATTTCTCTTCTTCTCTAGTGCAACACCAACTGCACTAGACTTCTTCTTTCTTCTTCTTAGTGCACAACCAACTGCAATAAAACTTATTCTCTATTCTTGGATAGAATCACATACACCAATGTGATTATTCATGCAATGAAAATCAATTCACTTGGAATAATCTGAATCAATTCTTCTATTTTTTTCATGAATGCATGTGAACATGAATATAGAATTAGGGTTGAACTCTTCCTTCTCTTTCTTCACATATGTGCACACACAATTTTGGTTATTTATTTTGAGTGTCATCACATATGCATGTTCATGCATGCATTCACCTATTATTCTTCTTGTGGGAGAACCCTTAATGGATATGGTTCTTTAATCACACACACACACTCGACATCTTCTACTATTCCTCTTCTTTCTTCTCCCTATTCCTCTTACATTAGGTTAGGGTGTTTTTTTGGGTTTATATGTGTATGTTTTTTCAAAAATGAATGAGTGAAACCCTTTCCATGTGAGAGATCCTTCTTCACACAAGTGTACATGGCCTGGGGAACCTTCAATCAGATCATATTTCTACATGCATGCATTCTTCCTCTTCACTTTCAAACACCTGATCCCTCAGGTTTCTTCAAATAAAACACACACTTTCATGAAAGTCACCACTTGAGACCTCCTTCTTCTTCAACAATGAACCCCTAGATGTAGTAAAATATAAACATCAAAATAGGAGGGTGTTCTCACCTTTCTTCGTGAAACTAGGGTGGACACGGGTCACTTTCTACATGAAAGGATGTGTGGATCTTCTTTGTGCATGAGGTGCACAGTTTTGCCTCTTCGCAAAGATCAGTGAGAGAGTATATCAAGCACTAGATCATGATGGAATGACTTTCACGAAGAATAGAGAGGGTTTTATAAAATCTGTCACATGTTCAGTTGTTGATTCTTTGTGAAGCAATTCGAGGGTGTGTAGCACCTCTCGAAGGCTTGCGGGATCTCTTCTTCACGGATCCTTGAAGGCTCACAGTTCTCTAATTTCTCTTCACGAAGTGATGCGCATATATTATCTATTTTTTGAGAACATGATCTCTCAAGAAGAAGGGAGCAATAGAATTCTTTGGCCTTGGTCTCCTCCTTTTATAGGCGAGGGTAGCACCTCTTCCGAGTTTAAGATCTGTGCGATATGTTGTTGAGATTATGACTTTGAATGATAGGGATATCTGGGCTTTTGAAAATATTCAAACCCATGGGTGAAGATATGCTGAGATCCTCGATTTGTTTCCTCTTCAATGTGGGATCCAATATTCATGCATGGAGTCAAAAATCATGTGCACAATTCTCTTTCATGAATCTCGCTCAAAACCACATGGCCTCAGAAACTCTATTTACCTCGGAAGATCCTTCTTCTTCAAGATATATCATTCATGCAAGACGTAGATTACATGCTTGGTCTTGGTTTAATCCAGTAGATTTCATAGTGCCGAAATGATCCTTCTTTGATAGTCAGAGGTTGTCCATGGTGATTGAGAATCTTCTTCAGTGAGTGCAGTGTCACTGATGGGTGGCAGTGGCGTCGAGAGGTTGAAGATGACGGCGTGGGATGGATCAAATGTTGCGGGAGGATTGGAAGGTCCTGGTTCAGATGCATGTGGCGTGATATCATATATGCAGCGAAGATTAGATGATCAGATGCCATGGATTATTAGAAGGTCGACCGAGATGTGGGGTGAGATGAGAGGCTGAGATTACCTCCGCATTTTTAAAATGTTGTACAACATCGAAATGAAGATGAGGGAAAGGCACAGTTTATCAATCAACTTCTCCCGAAAACCACTCATAATTCTCCTCTCCCCCCTCCAGTGCTTCCCCACACTGGTTCTTTGTGGGAACACTTTTTCACCCACCCATGCCTCCTATGGGGGCGCTCCTAGCACCCACTATGCATCCCTGCGCACGGGTTGATCGTCGTGTGTGCACTCCTACAGGCTTATACATGGTCTAAATTCCCATGACTCATTCGGGGCTGACCTTGAGGTATTCCCTCGAGCGTGGTTGACCCTCGGGTCCTGCATGTGCTTGTGTTGAGGTCCTCGGCTGGCCTCCATGGTTGGCCAAATTTTTGTAAGCCAAAAATAAACCATCAAAGTGAAATGCATGGCCATAGTAAAATATGTGCATGGCCTCCTCATGATCAACAACACCCTATTCAACCTTCCACTTACTCCTTTTCTTTTTGAATTATTAAATCCAAAGTACTTCAATCATCCTCAAATGAATGATAGATCAATGTTGTAAACATTGTATCACACACGATACAAGTTCTTTGAACTTTCAAGGTTAGTGAATCAATTGTCAAATTTCTATTATTCATTTCACTTAGGAGAGTGTCTTGAACCATAATTGAAATTTATTGACCTCATTGAAAACAAATACAACTATATTACTAAATTGGTCTCAACAATCTCCCCCTTTGTATTTGTAGGCAATACCCAAAGTTTTTGTACTGAATGAATGTGTCAATATGTCTTAACTTCTTTATCTCTCTTAAACTTTCATTTCACTTATCTCCCCCTTATTGACAAGAAATAAAAATTTCATGGTAAAGAGGGTATAATTTCATACTTAAGAAATGTGCCATCAATAATTTCACTCTAAATCTACTTGAGCAATGCTCAGTGTAGAAAACAAGAGGATTTGATTTAGACAACAAAGTTGTCTGTTATCCACTAAATATGACACCTCATGAGATGAGAACTCATGTACTTATCTTCAAGGTTTTTCCACTTGAATTCCAGGACAATAAGTTTGATATGAAATAATTAATCTGAAACTACTGCTCTCTCTCGAATAAAAGGATCAAAAACATTAAAGTGCAATTGGTAGGATAGGTGGTCGTGGGAAACTTCCATTCTTCTTAGGTCACTGAGTAATTCAGTTACTCCCCCTTTGAGAAATAATATTTAATTTGAGTAACCAAGGATGAGAGATTGGGAAATGATATACCTTTTCCAATGACATTATCTTCAAACAATCTTCAGAGTAATTTAATTTTGATATAAAATGAAGTTGAAACTAATTAGAATAATAACTCTAGCTTATTAATTTGTCTCCCCCTTAAGGGAATACTTCTTATCACTGACTCTTAGGTTCTCCCCCTGATATCTTGATTCACCTTAAATTCATTGTTATATAAGAACAAATACAATAAATAAATATTTAATGGAATAAGGTGGATCTGTATTGCTCAATCAATGTGAACAACAAGGTTGAGATGATTTTCTCAAACCAGATACTCCATTATTCATACATTCACAACTGATATTCAATGCTGACTGTGATTGTGTGGACCTTACTATTTCTTCCATCTATTTGTGTGTAAATATTTTTTCTTCAAGGGCTTTCAAAGCGCTAGAATCTCCTAGTTCAACATTCATCTTTTTGAGGAATTCTTGTTGGGCTGGAGTAAATTCAAGGCATCTTCTAATAGTATGACCAGCCTTATTTCACCTCATACACAAAACTTATTTTTCTTCATGTGGAATCTTTTTTTATTTTAGCACTATCCTTAGCCTGTGCATCTTTCATCTTTCTCATTCTTTCCAAATATTCTATCCAAACCACCAATATATCATTAGGGACTGAGGTATCAAGATTGGATCTTCTACATGGCTTCTTCTGAGTGTCATCCTTCTTAGTAGTTCTTTTGGATGCACTACCCTTCAACTTCTTAGATTTACAATCCAAGGGATTTTCATATTTCCTTATTGAAATATTCTTGGGAGAATTTTGTTTCACATTATTCATAAGATTTATTCCCAAGGATGCTTCTTCATTCTTACCCAGCTTCTATGGTCTTATTTTCTTATCAGCTTTGGGTACCTGTTGAAATGAACATGCACCATTCATGTGACCACTCCTATTGAATACATCACAGATGTTATCTAACATTCCAAATCTATTTGAAGTATACATATGCTTCTGGATCTATGGATTTGTCTTCCTCTTCTCTGAATTTCTCCCCCTTGATATGGGATTTCTTTGTGCTTTTACATTTAAGGGATTGTACCAACAATCCAGTGCACAATGCCCAAATCTATTACAACACCAACATTAACCAACAAACCTTGACTTCTTGAGATCTTATTTATAAGGTTTCTGAGTCTTCATATTGAATTATTGTGCTTTCTTTGGGAATCTATATTCCAAATTCTTCTTCATATCCACCCTAGTCCTGGTGGTAGTTATCTCTTCACTTTTCTTCATCCATGCTTGTTTAGAATTTTTCTTCCAACCTACACTTTTTTTAAAAACAATTTTAGAAACATGAGTAAAAGTTGGTATGGATAGTGTCTTTTCTTTCTTATCTTCTTGTGATAGATCAATGAGTGAAGCCATAATTTTCTTATCACATGGTGGAGGTATTTTGATAGTAAAATCCTCCAATGAACATTGAGTTCCAATAGATATTGTTTCATTATTTTGTGGAGACTCAATATGTGTCTTCTCAAGATTGGTCAACTGATCTTCCAATTCTAGACATATCATATTGAGGATGAATTCTTGGTATTCAATCATATCCAAATTCTCTTCACAATCCTTATTTAATCTTTCAACTTCATCTTCATGCATCCTTGTTTTATAACAAAGAGTCAAGTTCCTTGATCTTCTTGGAGTCTTCTTCCAAATATACCCCATTGACTTCGTTGCTCTTTTTAAGATCATCTTCAAGTGCATGGATCTTATTTTCTAGAGTCTTTTTGACTCCCTACTTTTCTTCAACATCTTTGAGACACTTTGAAGAACTTACTTCAAATCCCCTCTTTGTTGCTTCAAAGGATCCAACCTGTCTAGAGAGATTTAAACATTCAATAATTTTTTCTTGTAAGCCTTTCTCCAAAACATCTGTTTCTTCTTCCAGCTAAGTGATATTTTCCTGCATGCATTGAAATACTCTAAAAACCAGGGATGTACTTTCTTTAGGAATACCATGCAGAATCATTATTAATCTATCAATTGATATTTATTGAGATGTTATAGATTCATCATCACCACTTATACTAGAATTTTCATCATGATAATAATTTCCATATGTACTAACACATACCTCTTGATCAGTTGAGGTAAAAAGGTTGTTCATGTTCTTGGTGGGAACATGATCCACCTTCTCATTACTTTCCAAGTCTGGTGTGTCTTCAATGTTATCCAGATATGGAGAACCATATGCTTCTTATTCTTTAGATAAGAGGGACTTCTTATTCAAATTTCTCTTCTCCTTATTTTTCCTATTCATCATGGTCTTAATAGATATATCCTTCTTCTTAGAGATAACTAAATCTTCACTTAAAGTGCGCTTCATTGATAACTCAGGAAATAAACTAAGGTCTTAAAAAGAGAATAAATTCACAGTAGAGAATCCAACATAGGTGAACATGTCCCTCTGATACCAATTGAGAGGACTAGTTTGGGATATACCTAACACTTAGAGGGGGGGTGAATCAATGTTGGGGACTTTTTAAACCAATTCTAACTTTCTATCCCTATACCTCTTGACCATTTAGGATCTTTATTATCTTATTATTTTTCCATTGTCGCATGTAATAATAGAAAGCAATAGAAATATGCACACGATATTTTTAAAAGGTTCACCACTTAATAAGAGCATCTATGTTCTTTCCATGCATGGGAATGACCAATGCATGGATTCTCCACTATAATTTAATATACTGTTACAATGGAGTTTCTAGGATAACAATCCTATAGCCAGTGTGAGTCCCTACACTTTGGAGGGGGTGGGAAACAATCCTCTTCCCTGAACTGGTGATAGCCTAGTCCAACTTGCAGCCTCTAGCTGGTTTTTTATAATACTTACAGAGAGAATATTTTTCCTTCTTGATAAGGTAGGTTCTGCTCTTGGTATTATTTAGTGCTCTTCACTTGATTACTTTCAAAGTAGTAGGTATGAAATTATTCCTTCTTTCTTTATCTTATTCTCTAATGCAGCACCAACTACACTAGACTTCTTCTTTCTTATTCTTAGTACAACAACCAACCGCACATAAACTTCCTCACTCTTCTTAGCTATAATCACATAAACCAATGTGATTATTCGTTAAATGAAGATCAGTTCACTTGGCATCATCTGAATTTATTCTTATCTTTTATTCATGAATGCATGTGAACATGCATATGGCATTAGGGTTGAACTCTTCCTTCTCCTTCTTCACATATGTGCACACACAATTTTGGTTATTTCTTTTGAGTGTCTTCACATATGCACGTGCATGAATGCATGCATTCACCTATTCGTCTTCTTGTGTGATAACCCTTAATGGGTATGGTTCTTTAAGCACACACACACACTCAGCCTCTTCTACTCTTCCTCTTATTTCTTCTTCTTATTCCTCTTACACTAGTTTAGGGTGTTTTTTTAGGTTTATATGTGTATGTTTCTTCAAAATCGAATGGGTGAAACCCTTTCCATGTGTGAGATCCTTCCTCACACAAGTGTACATGGCCTTGGGCTCCTTCAATCATAGCACATGCCTACATGCATGTATTTTTACTCTTCACTTGCAAACACCCGAGCCATCAGGTTTCTTCAAATCAAACACACACTTTCATGAAAGTAACCACTTGATATCTACTTCTTCAAAAATGAACCCCTGCACACAGTATAATGTAAACAAGAAAACAGGAGGGTGTTCTCACCTTCCTTCGTGAAACTAAGGTGGCCACAGGTAACTTTATTCATGCAGGGATGCGCAGGTCTTATTTGTGCAAGAGGTGCATAGTTTTTACTCTTCGTAAAGCTCAGTGAGAGAGTATCTCAAGCACTGGCTCATGATGGCATGACTTTCGCGGAGCACAAATAGGGTTTTACAAAACCTATCGCGTGTTCGAGTTCCTATTCTTCAAGAATCAATTCAAGGGTGCGTATCACCTATCGAAGGCTTTCAGGATCTTTTATTCGCGAAGCCTTGAAGGCTTGTGGTACTCTACTTTCTCTTTGCAAAGTGATGTGAATATATGATCTATTTTTCCAGAACGTGAGCTCTCGAGAATGAGGGAGCAGCATCATTCTTTGGGCCCAGTCTCCTACTTTTATTTGTGAGGGGAGTATCTATTTCGCGTTTAAGATCTGCGTGATATGCTGTCGAGATCGTGGCTTTGAATGCTTGGGATATCCAGGGTTTTGAAAATATTCAAACTCATAGGTGAATATATACCGAGATCCTTGGTTTTTTTCTTCTTCAATGTGGGAACTTATCTTCATACATGGAGTCAAAATTGCATGCACAATTCTCATGCATGAATCTCGCTCGAACCCACGTGGCCTCGGCAACTTAATTTTCCTCGGCCGATCCTTCTTCTTCGAGATATTGCCTGCATGCAAGATGTAGATTATATGCATGGTCTCAGTTCGATCCAGTAGCTTTTATGGTGCCGAAATGATCCTTCTTTGATTGTCAGAGGTCATCCATGGGGATCAAGCATCTTCTCCGGTGAGTGCAGTGTCGCTGATGGGTGGCAGCGACATCGAGTGGTTAAAGACGATAGTGTGGGATGGATTGAATGTTGCAGGAGGATCAGACGGTCCTGGTTCAAATTCACATGGCACGATATTATATGAGTGGTGAATATTAGATGATCATATGTTGCATTTGATCAGTTGCTCGACTGACATGAGGGATGAGATGAGTGGATGAGATTACATATGCATTTTTTAAATGTTTTCCCACATCAAAACAGAGATGCGGGAAAGGAATGGTTTATTAATAAACTTCTCTCGATAACTGCTCAAAATTCTCCTATCCCCCCTCTGGTGTCGCCCTGCACCGGTTCTCTGCGGGGGCGCTTCTGCGCCCACCCATGCCTCCTGCGGGCGCACTCCTAGTGCCCACTATGTATCCCTGTACACAGGTTGATCACCGTGCACGCACTCCTACGAGCTTATACACAACCCACATGCCCCTACATCATGCGAGGCTAGCCTTGAGGGTTTCCCCTGAGCATTGTTGATCCTCGGGACCCAAATGTGCTTGAGGTGAGGTCCTCGGCTAGCCTCCATGTTTGGGAAAATTTTTGTAAGACAAAAATAAACCATCAAAGTGAAATGCATGGCTATAGTAAAATATGTGCATGGCCTCCTCATGATCAACAACCCCTTGTTCAAAATTCATATTCCTCATTTTATTTTTGGATTATTAAATCCAAAGTACATCAATCATCCTCAAAAGGATGCTATCTCAAAGTTGTAAACATTGTATCACACATGATACAAGTTCTCTGAACTTTCAAGGTAAGTGCATAAATCGTTTGATTTCCATTAGGTTGTTGGTTCTCTTCCTTCACCTACTAACAGGTGGAACACATCATGATAAAACTTGCAATCTTCCTCTTCATACCTATCCACCAATACTAACGACGTATGTCTTAGTACATCTTGGTAAGCCCAGGGTGAAATTCCAAGATAAAGTCATGATATTATCGCATAAACTCCTTCCATATATCTAAATAAAACTAGATAAAACCATGGAAGTGTAGAATCTCATCCTCATTGATAACCTAACTAGGTGTTTGTTTCTCACCTAAGACACTATCTCAATATAAGGCCCTCGAGATCTGAAATATATCTCATCCACACCTATTCTAGAAGGGTCAAAAGCTGCTGAAAAGGGATTCCCATGACATTCTTAAACATCCAGGATCATATTAGAAAATAGATCCATCAATTACCACTCACTACTGGCCTCCTGGATAGAATGTGTTTGATTCTTGTAGATTAGGGCATCATCCACAATAATTCCCTTTTTGAGTGTATATGTAAGCTCAAATTCAAATGACTGCAAGTATTCTACCCACCTACACTGCCTAAGATTCAATTCATGATATGTGGAAATTTATTTGATAATTTCATGGTTTTTGTAAATAAATAACCACTCTACCAAAAAATAGTTTCTCCAACATCATAAAGAATGAGCCATGACTGCTAGCTTGAGGTCATGCGTAGGGTAATTCCACTTATTAAGTCATAGATGGCAGGACCCGTATGCTACAACCCAATATCCCTTTATCATAACTACTCCAAGCCTAATTCATGGAGTATCTCATTAAACAAAAAAGCCTCTACCTAGATCTAGAAGGATTTGGATCGACACTGAATTCAGTCTCCCTTTCAACTCCTAAAAGGTTGTCTTGCATGCATCTGACCATATAGACTTTATGCCCTTCTTAGTCAAACAATTAAGATGTGATTATAAGTATGATAAGTCCCTAATTAAATTTCTTTAATATCCATATGGCCCCAAGAAACTATATATGTCAAATAAATCCTTGGGATAATCCTAAAAAACTATGGCACTCACCTTCTCTAAGTCAACAGATACTCCTTCCTCTGAGATTATATGACCCAAGAAGTAAACCTTATCTATCCAAAAGTTGAATTTGTAGATATTAGCATATATTTGGTGCTCTCTCGTTGTATTCAATATGATCTCAAGATGTTTGGAATGGTTGTGTCGAGTATGAGAATATATCAAGATGACATCTATAAATACTACTGAAAATGAATCCAGGTACCGGTGGAAAACCCAATTCATCAAATCCATGAAAATTGAGGGTGCATTTGTAAGATCAGATAGTATAACTAGGTACTCATACAATCCATATATACTCTAGAAAGTCGTATGTGTTATGTATTATAGTCTCACCTGCACTTGATGGTACGCCAAAATTAAATCAACCTTAGGGGAAATTTTTGCTCATCAAAGTTGGTTGAAGAGGTCATATATATGAGGTAATGGATACTAGTTCTTTATTGTAAGTTGGTTAAACTTTTGGTAATCCACACACAATCTAAGGTAACCATCCACCTTCTTGGCAAAAAGGTCCAGTGAACCCCAAGGAAAAGTACCGGTCCATATAAAACTCTTTGTTTTCAAGTCTTTTTACTAGTTTTTAAGTTCTTAGAGATCATTTGTTGTCATCATTTAGGGAGGAATAGACATTGGTGTTGCACCTAGAACTAGATCGATGGTGAACTTAACCTATCTCAGAGGAGGTAAACCAGAGAAATCATTAGGGAAGACATCCCTAAAACGATCCACAATAGAGGTAATTCTATAAGCCGCATTCCCTGATCTCTCATAAAGAGACTAAAAATCTAGGCTACCACCCTTCCCATCCCATGATTCTCAGGTCCATATCGACTCACTTGGATGTATTTTTCCCCCTTATGAACATAAGAACTTCCCTTGGGTGATGTAAAAGACACCCTCTAGTGATAGAAATCAACATGGGTGTGGTATGAAACCATCCCGTCCATCCTGATAATGATGTTGAAGTTGATCATCTTGAGGAAAAATAAATTACACAAGAATTAGTACTCATCTATATTAAGGGGGAACTCCTTGCACTAGTTCACACTCTCTAAACGAACACCTAACAGTGTGTTAAGATTCATGACACTGCATAAGTACTCTATCTCTAGGCCTAGACTTTCTATAATTTTCTCATATATAAAAGCGTGTGGTGAACCTGTATCAAATAGGACAGAAACTAAATTAGAGTCTATTATAATAGTAACTTGTAATATAGAAGTCCCTAGACTCTTCTCCTCAAGTTTAGGCTGCAATACATTGATATGGCATGAAACTTAGCCCTGATATGTAACCTGACTACCCTAGGTAGGTCCGCTCTACTGGCGTTGAACCTTTGAGTTATGGCTACCTCGGACATGACTGCCTCCTTGGCATGATCATTCAATATTAGACTAGATTCCATCCTGACATGGAGCTACAGATCTTGTACCTGAATGTGGTGTCGGTATAGATCCCTTCTCACTATGTACTGGAGGGAAAGTTCGACAGAAACGTCGTACATGACCCATTTTTCTTCAAGATCAGAACTTGATTGGTTTACTCATATAATGGGTATTCTTATGGACTTCACAACAATAATGGTGAAAAACCACATAGATATTGGTACATGTCATATAGCTGGAGTTATCGCTATGATCAGACTTGAAGTGACGCTTCCTGGTGCTAGATAAATTGTCTCTCTATCTCAAAGATAAACTGCCCTAGCCTGCATTTATAGCTTCCCTAAGATTCCACTCTATGATGAAGGACTTCTTAACTATCACTAAAATAGTGTTCAATCGAAAGATTCTCACATGCGATCAGATGGCATATGTAAGCCCAACCTCAAATCGTCTCCCAGTCACCAACTCATCATCGGTCAAAGTCATTGCAAAACATTGAAGCTTGGTGAAACAATCTGAGTACTTAATCACTAACATATATCAATACTTAAGATGAATAAATCATAAATTATGGTCCAATCTCAAAATATTTGTAAATAATTAGTTGTAGAAGGTTGTTTGGAAGTCTTCTGAGACCATACCCCGATGACAATCGGCCTGGGAGATGAAATCCCACCAATGTTTGGAATAATCTCGATTAATGTAGGTGGAAAGCTTGACCATCCACTCTGGAGGCATCTTCATATTCTCAAAGATATAAATCATTTCCTTTATCCAAGACTCAGCAGCCTGAGGTCCTCCATTCCCTAAGAATCTAGGAGGATGTTGCTGCTAAAATTCCCATGTCAACTCTTCCATGGTAGGGGTAAGTCGTGAAGCTCCATGTACGATCTAAATGAAGTGGAAGAATCTATCTCAAAACTAAGCATTAGAACCCAGTAGAGGATCAAAATGAGGTGCCTCAAGTGTCACTATAGAAGGTAATATTTTTGGATCAGGTTCTACCATCTCTAGAGCATGGTCGTTTCCACCCTCCTAGCACGCGACTCATGGACGTTGTGGTGACATAGCTCTACAATTTCCGAACACACACCTCATAAAATATTTAACAACTGAAAGGAATTGAAATAATAGGAAAGGATGTGTACAAGGCCTTTATATGAATGAGCCACACCTCTCTTTTTAATCCTAAATATAGATTTATGTGATAAGAAATATCACAGAAATCTTAGGAGACACTTCCTACTGGACCACTACTAAGGTTGGTTCTGGGTCAAGGTAGCATACATAGTATAGGTTCTAGTATATGAAGTGTTAATTTCAAGGTATAGAGGAAAAATCCATTTAATTTGAAATTAGAATCCCTATTTAGTAGTAAAAATTCCATTTTGAAATTTAAATTTATTTAAGTTCATATTTATTTATAAGAATATAGATATCACAATGTTAGATGTGTCATCATTCCCAATTTATAAAGGCCCATACTCTTTATAAATTGAAATTGGTACATCAGGTAACTACAACCTGAGCTTTACATTTGGAATCAATATGTAACAAGTCATGCAAAATGATTTCATTATACGGATCACCATTCCTAATTTAAAGAAGTACATGCTTCATAAATTAAAATTGGCATTCATGTATTCAAATCAACTAACATTTCATCCTATAGAAGCAATGGTTCATGGCTCAAACAAGGAATTATTGGTTAATTTAGGTGTCATTATCAATCTATATGGGAAAACACCATTTAGATTAATTTAGTCACTTTAGTTAATCCAATTATTTTATCCCTCTAAGAAACATTAGCACATTCCACATATAATAACCTAGACACTAACTATATATAGTAGGTAATTCATGTATAAACTAAACATGGCTTGAAAAAATTCATGGAATATAAGTCATAAAGTTCCTAATATGATGCATGAAATGGTACCGCTTTTTCATACCATGTCAAGGAAAAAAGGAAACCCATAATAGTAATATCAACAATAATAAAATCAAAAAACTTGTGTATCGCCCTACAATGAGATCAGAACAACTGTAAAGGGAATAAACCAATAATAACAATAACCCATCCCTAGTAATTTGGGATTCTTGTATATGTGGATTAGATACTCCCAAGCATAGGATCATTTCAAAATTATGATACATCCTAGTATCTTTTCTAATACCCAAACAGTATAAAAAAAGGAAAAAGGGCTCAAATACCACTTTGTATCATCTCACCCATGAATCCACTTAGCGTTTCCTGGAGACGGTTGGCCACATGAACTCAAGCATGCCTCCTCGTACGGAAGAGGCTTCCGTTTAGTAGTGAGGGCCTAGGGTGTGTCCATGGGGAGACTATTCTATCATGAGTTAGAGTACAACACAATGGTAATATAGATATGATAGAAGTGAAATCAACCAAATACATAAAATAGTGGAATAATAATAAATCGTCCAAATAAATAAATAGGTGTAAGTTGGATCATAAATAGATACAAAATGATGATGATCATGTCATGTAGCTGTATAAAATGAGGTTCTCTAGATATAAGGGAAATGGGAATATACCATATACAATACAAAAATACAAAAATACTAAAAGCTTCCTCTACTAGAATCATGAGAATAGTCTTAGTACTCTTCTCTTATACTCTATCCTAGCACTCAATATCAAACATCTAAATTTGGATGCTTCCCTTTGTCTACACCAACAATCATAAAGTTAGCTCAGGTACCGAGGGTAGCCCGAGCATGGTGTGAGATATACTCGGTAGGACACCACCAACAATGTATAGAAAAATCCAGTATATTCATATAAAATGAGCAGTGTTCCAATAATGATAAAATTGAATCAATAAGTAAATAATGCATAGAAGTTTGGGTTCCTCATGGATACCCGACCGACAATACTTACTTCAACCTAAGTTGGAAGTCTCTAAACCAAGGTGAACTTGTATAAGTATGATATGGGATGCAAATGGGTCATCATAAATTAAATATCAAGATTGTACTGAGACCAAGAATGTGATTTGGATTGGTGGATGTGTCTTTAATTTAATAGGTTAACAAAACTGGAATTTTAAATAAGGAATATCTAGAATTTAATAAAGTGGTATCTTGGGTTCATCAAAGGTGAACCGTAATAAGGAACCTGAGTATCACACCAGGAGCACTAAAAATACCCAATACTATAAGAGTCTGTCCAAAGAAATCCATAAAGGAATCCCAAGTATTAGTCTCAACATGGTTTAAAGCAAGACCTTATGATCTTGTCCTAGGTGTAATACATAGGGGACCAAGTAACGCTTGCGAATGGTGTAACCATATCGCCCACTGATCCCATCCAAGGTATCTCTCCTAGATAACCAGTATCGCTCATAAGTAAGTAATAAATCTTCCCAGTGATCCCATCCTAGGATATCCATAAAAAGGATCCAAGTATGGCTCACAGTGTAAAGTTAATCATTCTCGTTTCTAATTATCAATCATGATGATCTTGTATGAGGTTTCCTTAAGTCAGGACCCTTGTATTGATCTTGGATTATGTGAAGGGAAGTTTATGGTTATCAAAAACTCATACCATACCCCCAAATCATTTCTAATAAGTTTTCTGATTCATTTAATTCAAGAAAATCAACTATAGCATAAAGTATAGAGGCTTAAACCCTAGAAAAACATCTTTTGTTAGCTAATTTCATATTCCAAAACAGCCATTACAAGGAAATTCATACACCTTAATTAATATATAATAATTATAATTTCCAAATCCTAAGGATATTAATCCGTTAAATAGGGGAACACCCAAAGGGGGGGATTATGACAAGGTAAATGCCTCAAAATGTTGATTCCCAGGTAACTAGGGTCCCATTATACATAAAACTAACCTTTAATTTAATTAATTAGATATTATAGAGGTGATGTCAGGAATTCTAGTGTGTGAAATAATTATTCTTGATAAAATATGAACAGAATTTGAGGTAAAATAACTAGACCACCTACCTTAGGCCTGTAACACTCTCCTCGTCCAATGTTGGCCCTTGAATCAAGATAGAACGAGAGAAATCAAAAGAGCTGATAAATGACCTGAAAATAGGGAATATTATCTCACACCAAAATAACATAGGATATGGTAATGTAAATGAATAATGGAAGTAATAAGATTAGAGATCTTACTATTTTAGATCCAACACACCCAACAATGAAGAAAAGAGAGTCTCGATGAGAGAATGGCTTCAAATCCTAACCTTGGAAGAGAGGAGGATTCTCCTAGCATGTTTTCCACTAGAAACAAGAGGGAGGAGGAAGGTTTTAAGGTTTAAAAACATTTTGAGGTAAAAATGGTAATTTACCCCTTCATTAAGGGGTCACACAGTATAGCCACATGGTTGGCTAAACCGTGCACTAACTGTGCACCTAACACTTCCCAATGAACCCCCTCACCTGGGATAAGTGCATGGTTTGACAAACCATGCACACCCATGCGAAATGGATCTATAAAAAGGCATGAAACACTATCTTGTTTGTGTGTACTGGGTCATATAATTAATTAAATCCATGTGGTCCCCTGATGTGCACCAAGTTCCCCGTACAGTTGAGTCACATGGTTAGCACTATTCATGTGCTAACTATGTGGCTCAATCTACCTCTCCAATTTCTATAAATTCGAGATCTGAATGAGACCCAGACTCTCCCAAACCACTCCTTATCCTTTTTATCACACAATTAACATAAAATGAGTGGTTTTTAATAGTATAATAAGTGTATATACCTCTCTGAAAAATCCAGGATGTTATAGTGGCACCCAATGTATGTGGTTTGTGTGGTCGTTCAGGCCACGTACAAAAACTCTGCCATATATTTTTTTCTCTATGTAGTGGAATGAACTCATCATCACCTAAAGGTACTATAATGTAATCAAATTCTTAGATATCTAATGGGTTAAATCCATGTAATTCATAACAAAGATTCTACACATAGTGGAAGAATCTCCAAAGGAAGTTGATACAAGTCCAGTGACTGTGAGGGGTACCATCACTATAGCTTTATCTTTAGTGACTACATTATTTGATACCAGTGTATCTCACTAATTTATATTGACTCATATTACAAACATTCTAAATATTCCTATGAATATTTTTTCTTATGTGATGGATATCACTATGCCCCTCAGAAGAAAGAGAGCTGGGTCTCTGTTGTCAAGCTTGTGTTTTCTCTTTATCATAAATAAAGCTTTCCTAGAATTTTCTAGTTCTCGACATAAAACATATTGAAATAATCCTTGGTATGGATTAGATTTTTGATAATAAGTACTTAATTTAATTTTACCTTTTATGGGTCCTCTTTACTACACTCGATGGGGTGTGACGTGTTTTTCAGGGAGAATGAGACCTAAGGTTGAGCAGAGCCAGACCATCTTATCCAGAGTTGGGTAGAGTAATATTAGTGTTTTACTCTAACTTAGATAGAGAATAATTGAGTTATGATCTCCCTCCAGTCATCATTGAGTTTCTCGATGTGTTTCCTTCTTATTTCTCTAGTTTGTTGGTGGTAAGAGAGGTATAGTTCTCTTTTGATTTAGTACATGGTACTAATCTGATAACTATTCCTTCTTATCGTATAGAACCATCATATTTGAAATATTTTATGACTCAATTGGATTATATATTAGAGAAAGGATTTATACGCCTGAGTTTGTCACCTTGGGTAGTGCCTGTTCTCTTTAAGAAGAAAGATGACAGAACACTTTTCCTCTACATTGATTACCAAACACTCAATTAATTTATAGTAAATAGAAAGTATTTGTTACCACATATTGATGATATTTTTGAATATTTTAAAGGGAAACGGTGGTTCTCAAATATTTATCTTCAATCTAGTTATCACCAAATGAGAATGAATGCATTCAGAAGTAGGTATGGTCACTTTTAGTATCATGTTATTCCTTTTCTACTGAACAATGCTTATATTGTCTTTATGGATTTGATGAATAAGATTTTCCATGAGTACCTTGACACGTTCGTGGTGGTTTTTATGGATGAAATTTTGGTTTAATCTATGTATGAGGTAGATAATTTGTTTTATCTGAAGACATTTCTAAAAATATTGATATATCATAGACTTTACACAAATCTTTCAGAGTGTAATTCAAAGTGTAATTTATGGATATGAGAAGTGAATTTCTTGGGATATGTGGTGTCAAAAAATGGAATCTTAGTTGATACAAAGAATAGAATGATGTTATAAAATGGGATCAACCACATAACAGTTTTTAAATATGAAGCTTCTTGGGCTTGGTTAGGCGTTACTGTAGGTTTGTTAAAGATTTATCAAAGTTGGATTCTCCAATGACCACTCTCACTCGTAAGGGAATGAAGTTATTGTGGAATGAAAAAATTTAGAGTTATTTTATTGATTTTAAGTGTTTTTTTATTTATTCACTAGTTTTGAATCTTCTAGAGTCTAGGTAGGGCTATGTGGTCTTCTGTGATGTGTCTGGTTTGGTTTTGGATTGTGTTCTTATATAGGGTGATCACGTGGTGGCTTATGGCTCCAGACAGCTTATGACACTTGAGAAGAATTATCTGATCCACAAACTCAAACTTTCAATTATGATGCATTCTATTAACAGTTGGCAGCATTACTTTTTTGGATAAAGGTTTACCATTTATTCTGACCATAAAATCTTGAGTTATATATTCTATCAAAAATATTTGAAACTCTTTCATATGAATTGGGTGGAGTACCTACAATCATTTTACTTTGACATTTCCTACATCTTGGGGAAGGTAAATGTCATTATTAATTATTTTAGAAAAATACAACCTAGGCTATGAAAGAATCATTAGAAGAGTGAAACTTAATAGATTTTTTAAAAAGTTACATTTAGGAGTCTAGGAGGAAGAGTCCATGGTTGTATTGGAAATTGTTCAGTTAAACTCTGGTCTTACCGAGATGATTCTTTAGGAATGGAAGCTAGGTGATGAATTTTATATCATTAGGGACTCTCTTTATAGTGGTGATGCTATCAACTAATGAACATCCCCTTCTGGGTTCATCCTATGTTTTTGAAATCTATTTTTTGTGCCTTTGTCTGTAACGTATGTTGTAATAGGGGATTTCCATAATTCCTAGTGGGAAGTGCACCCTGGAACCACAAAGATGTTTTATGATATTATATGATGATTTCGGTGGCTAGGTATGATATGGGACATCGTTGACTTTGTTTCTTATTGTTATACCATTTAGTAGGTCAAATCCAAGAACCAGATACCTTTAGGTTTGCTTTATCCACTAACAGTGCTAACTTGGAAGTGGGATGAGATATCTATGGAATTTGTGGTTGGGTTTACATGAACCCCTATAAAAAATAATTTGATATGGTTTGTGATCGATCGTCTGATGAAATCTTGTCACTTCGTACCCATTAATGATACAACCAAAGTTGAGGTCTTGGGATGTCTCTATGTGCAAGAGATTTTCATATTGCACTGAGTTCCTTATACTATAGTTTTAGATAGGTGTCCCTATTTTACTTGTCACTTTTTGGGAGGCCTCTAGTAGGAATTTGGATCTTAGGTTTGTTTGATCATGTAATATCATTCTCATATGGATGTCCAGATAGAATGATCTATACAGATTCTTGAGGACATATTGTGTGCTTATGTTCTAGATTTTGGTGGAGTTTGGGACATCTATTTGGGAATAGTTGGGTTTTCTTATAATAATAGCTAAGAGTATTCAATTTATATAGATCCTTTTGAGTACTTGTATGTAAAACCTTGTAATTCTCTATTATGTTGGTTGGATATTGGTGAAGCTTCCTTGGTTGGACTGAGTTTGGTTGAAGAGATGACATCAAATATTTAGTTGATTATTTAGATAATGTTGGTGGTACATAGATGCTACAAATATTATGTTGATCATAGTAGGTGAACTTTGGAGTTTTCAGTTGGTGACTAGGTTTTTTTGATAGTTTCACCTTGTTTGGGTCATTTATGGATTGGGAAATATGGGAATCTTCCACCACGATCTATGGGGCCCTTTGAGGTTGTTGAGAAGGTGGGTAAAGTGGATTACCATTTATCACTTCCACCACAGTTTATTCCAATACATGATGTTTTCTATATATCACAACTTTGAAAGTATCTTTATGACCCATCTCATGTCTTGAGTTGGGAGGATCTTGATAGGGATTCTAATTTATCTGTGACTAAGCATCCAGACAGGATTGTTTATTTCGAGATAAAGGTACTTAATGGGAGGAAAATACCTTTGGTCCTTGTTCTATGACAACAATGTTCTGATTATAACGATATGTGGGACCACTAGGCACTGATTAGAGGGTAGTGGCCTCACCTCTTTGATATATAATCTCCTTGACATGATTTCCAGGGATAGAAAGTTTTCATGGTGGGGAGTTTATAACATCTTGTTACCTTCTTTCAGGTATTTCTTCAACATTTTTTTGATATCCTTTAAGTTGGGTCTTGTTTTGGGATCATTCTAGGATAATTTGGAAGATTTTTTAATCCCAAGGGGTTGTGCATGATTGGCTCATGGTTAGGTAAAACCACGCAGTTTTTCCCAGTATACTTTGTGCCCTGTTGTGAGACACTGGAAGGAGGCACATGTTTTTTCCAAACCATGCGTATATAACTCCAAAACATGAAACCTTAGACCGTGAGAGTTTTCACAGTTGGTGTATGATTTGAAAAATAGTGCACCCTTCTAGAAGAAATCATGCACCCTACCGGTAGGGGTGTACAATTTGTTTAACCATGTAGCCCTACCCAAAAAAATATGCAAATGAGATTTAATTCCTCTAAAAATTATTTTAAAAAATCCCAAAAACCACCCCCCCCCCCCCAATTTAAGATTATTAATTCCCCATATGACCCTAACATGTTTTTTTGTCTCTTTGAGGCTCTCAAGAGGTGAAATTGACTCCTCTAAACCCTTTTCTTAGAAGAATGAGTGGAATTGATCTCGTTCGATCTCATCTGGGTAAGTGGATCTCCTATCGTGTGGTTTCTTCTGGTTTCTCTTTCTATACTCCTTATATTTTTTAGATAATCATGTAATTTATGGATCTAAACTCTATTTTTTGTGGATCTTTATTCTACGTTTTGTTCCTAGATCTTTTGTTCCTCCGTTCTTGTAATTCCCCATTGCGAGTGTTGTGCATTGTGATCTCTTGATCTAAAGGTAGGAAGTTCCATAAGTATCATTTATTCAATTGAAAACCTATATTGCTTGATCTATTTTGACAGATATTTTAAATGATTTAAAAACATGGATTTTATATTATTTGATATTTGATTTGAAATGGGTATGGAAATTGAGAAAAACCCCAATTTCAAGGTAATTTAAATTGTGGGGTGAATTTATGAAAAATGATGGCTTGATTTGCAAATTATTTTGATGAAATTATTTGATGTTAATCTTGATAACATTAATTAAATTGAAATATTCTTTGAAAAGGCATGAAATGATGAAAACATGTGATTTATTTTTGAAATGAGAAATGCATATTGAAAAACTGAAATTAAGAATTATATTTTGAAATGATTAATTTCTGAATTTATTGATTGATTGATTAATTATTGAAGAATATAAAATCTTGGGTAGTTAGTAGGTAATGGGGATAATCATGCTAGGATCTTGATCCCCTAGAAAATGAACTTATTATGAAAACAATAACTGAAATAAGATCATCTTGATTTCCCATTGTGGCTCCCCTAATGGGGTGTAAATTGATTTTCCATAGTGGCTCCATAAATGGGGTGATTATTTGAGTGTCCACACACATCTATAGCTATGTTGATTAGTGAGAAGTGTGAGGATTCTATTACCATAAACTAATATACCATAGGGATTTATTTCATAGTGCTTTATTTACTTGATTTGATTATAGATGTCATTGATTCATTGAACTGTTTTATTCATTCCAACTGATTGATATAAAATATTTTATATAAAATGTTCATTTCAACCTATTTTAAAGTTATTTTGTTATATTTTCCATAGATTTTAATGAAAAAGTTTTTTGATATAAAATGTGAAAATTAAATTCCATGATTTTTTTATTTAAACTGATAGAATATACGGTTAATTATTATGATATTAATTATGGAATAATTGGTGAGACCCTACTGGGAATTATAGATCACACCCTACCTTTGCCTTCGTAAATTTATAGACTTTATTATGCCAGGTCTAAGAAAAGGTAAATCACCACTGGCAGGTGGTGGATGTTCTTAATCCATGGGACTGTAAAGTGATAATGGTGACCAGTGGATATTTTTTTCCACCTATTACATAAGATCTTGGGAATTTTGAATGGTTTTCATTATAGTCTTCTTTTGGATGTTTATATATCTATTTGGGTACTATTTTAGCTTCTTTTTTATAGTACCATCTCCCTTCTGGAATGTTTAGTGTGCTGACTTGTATCATTTATCTTCTATTATTTTTTGTGGCAAATTTGTTCCCTCCTTAATCTTGTATAATTCCAGGTGTCGGTCATCAACCTGTGGGGATCGAGAATGCCCTTTAGGATATGCTAGATCCAACTCAGGTATTAGGGTACTATGGTTTCTAGGATGGTTCATGACATTAAATACATCAAATAGGTAATATATACATCACATAAAAGTGAATAGGTGCATATTAACAAATATGTCTCAATGAAATGGAAATTGAGACAAATCCCTTACAATGATCATAATGTTGAAGTGAGAATAAATGAATTGATTGTGTGTGTCAAATGTAAATCCAAATAAAATGATTGAAAATAAAACATAATATAGTCAAAATTCTTTACACACATAATCTTAGAATGTTAAATACAATTAAGATGTAATATAACTCAGTGAAAAGAAATTAGGTTATAAAATTCTTTACCACTTGGTAATTTTTAATTCAAACCCCCTTAGATAAAAAATTAAAATTAAAACTTAAAATACCATGTATTATGAATTATTCATGATATTACATGTAAAAGGGGTAGTATTTACACCATATAAAAGAAATTAGGAGCGCAATAATAGAATATGCCTCAATGAAAGGAAATTGAGATGAAGTCCCTTACCTCACGCTTCCTTTTAGTTGAAAATGATTTAACCTGCTATGTAATGGTTTTAATAATGTTATTTAATTATAAAATAACTATATATATATTTATAATATCATATATTATCCACTTATAATATTTTACCACCCATTTGTTAATAATATTTCATTACTTTCATTGTTTCGGGTGTTAATTATCCTGTTTTCTCATGCGTGTTTTTTTATAAAAGTCCTGGTTATAGTGAATATTATATAGTTACATGATATATAGAATGATATTAATGTTATAAATATCATTTTTTGTTCATTATATATATTTTTTGAATCATTATTGAAATTCGAGCATGGATAATGGATCACATCACTTCATGGAGATGGTGGGTCGTACGTACGCACAAGCGACATTATCATTTCCTTAACGAGTGAAAGGGTAAGGAATTGGATGGTATATTAATTTTATATAATCAATATCATTTCTTAAATATCACATATATTCAATAAATTTATCCATATTACATTCCATCTAAAGCATAATTGAAAAACAAATCACATCACTTCATGAGGCAATAGTCCATCGTACACATGATCGATGTTATCGTATTTTAAATGGAATGGAACGTAAGAAGGTATATGTAATATTAAAATTATATAAGTATAATAATATAATAAATTTTATATAAATTTTTTAAATCCATCAACATATCCATCCTTTAAATGTGGTGATGGAAAACTAATTACATCGGTTTGTGAGGCGGTAATCCGTTGTACACATGATCGACGATTTCGTTTCCCTTTTGATGGAAGAGTATATGGATATAGGTAATGAACTTAACATAATAAAATTTTAGTATATGGAATATTCTAGTTTTATTAAATTTTCATTATCAAATAATAATTTAATGAGTTTGAATAGGAAATAAAAATAAAAATTATTTTTTAAGAATGTTACCTCTTCTTTGGATGACCTCTTTAGGTTTGCACAAAAAATCCTTCTAAGGATGGATTTACGATAAAAACAATGGATATAAGATGTTTTAGGGAATTAAGAAAGTTATTTGGTTAGGTATTGTATTAACCAAATGGATTTGTACGTGTGAGGAGGGAAGGAGAGGGGGTGACCTTCTATAAGTGGGGAAGAGGACACACATGGAATTTTTGAAAAGATTCAATCACAACCATGTTTTTATCATGAAAAAAGCCTAAAATGGTCAATTATAAACCCTTATAGGTTATAAGGTATAACTATGTCCATAAAATGGGTTTTGGATAATTGTTTAGGTCATTTTAACCCTTAACTTTTCAATTTAACCCCCCAATAAATCAGTTTTTACCTTAAATGTGATAATTAATTTTTATTATTTTTAGTATTGATAATGGTAAAACATTAAGTTTAAATTATTATATAATATAAATTATGTTTATTCTAAAAATATAATCCATTTTTTCAAATTCAATTTATAGAAGTTGTGGAATATAATTTAAAATTACTTCCGTAGACGCGATGAAAAAACCGGTTTCCAAAGAATTTTTTTTCATAAGTATGGAAGGATTTAATATCAAAATTCAATATGATATTGATTTAAATGACCTAAATTAGTTAAATTTTAATATAAGTGAACTAATTTTACTTTAAAACTAATTTAAAATAAAATTTAACTTTGTAAATAATTTAAACGAAAAGGTAGTTTTTATTAAAAATCAGTATTTTTCACTATTCATCAAAAAATTAATCTTTTTAGAAAATTATAAAAAATTCACCCAAGGATAATTTTGATATTTAGATTTATAAAATGAAGTTTATTTATTTTTTTATAAATTTTCTAAAATTGTTAAAAAATAATTGTAAATTATGTGCACAAATCGCAACTAAACTGTCTTTTAGAAAAATAAAGGTTTTAGAAAACATTTCTTTTTCTTTTAAATTATTATTATCTTATTTATAATAAATATATAGATTTAATTTTCATAATTAATTTAGTAATATTCATAATTATAACTTAAAATTTGGGTTATAATTTTCACATTTTAAATAATAATATTTTAATAGAGTATTGTGTTTTTTTTAAATCTGGTGTTACATGCATCAAAAGCTATCAAAGAGATTAAAATTAAAGAAATATGTTTCATGGGTTGTTTAAGATTGGTGTTTTGTGACACATATGCTATTGAATAAAATGTTCTTCTTTTAAATCATTGGGGTGTCACATTCTCCCCACCTTCAATAAATTATGTCCTCTCAATTTAAACTTGATCTCAGTAATCAAGTGTTCGACATTTAGAAATTCCTTTTTTATAAACCCACATAATAAAAAGAGTTAATAGAAAATACTCTTGATAAGAGAGAAAAGGGAGTAAAAAGTTAATATTTAATAACATATGTTAGGTTTCTAAATATAAGAGTATCGGTGGAAAGTGAAGATATGGACTTGGAAGAAAAATGTAAATAATTATAGAGACTGATAGAAATAATTAATTATAAGAAATTGAATGATAAATGGGAACTTAGGGACCTCAAAACCATAAATTTGTGATGATTTAAAAGACCATTTTATTTATCTAATATGAAGGTAATAGGAAAAAAAATTTGTTTCATGATCACTTTTCTAAATTTGTGGAATTATTTTACTATTTAAGTATATATAGAAATACACTTACTTGATATATTTCTATTTAATAATCATAATTTCATCATTTGGTTGTGACATAATAAATTTCCAATTCATCACTTACTCCATGAAATGAATATCCAAAAACGAATTTTTTGTACCTAAAGCACTAAAATTCACTTTTAAAATATCATATGATCCATAAAATAGTGACAAGCCTTTCCCTCTGTCTCTAACTATTTTCCAAAAGCAATATGGTTAGTGTAAGTTATCAAATATAACAAATTAATCTCTAAACCCCAATAGTAACACTAATGGTTCATCATTAATATTTATTCATAAAATTGTTAAAAATAATAATAAATTAATCAGACCATCACATAGGATAATGGTAGGAACAACACCCTTTTCGTCCTTCAGTTATGGGTTCAAGCCCCATGGTCTTACCATATGTGACGGGTTTCCACCCAACATGTGGGTTATCATTTTTCTAAAAATATATTAATATAATTACTATAACATTCCCAAAGTGTAATAACATGTAATTAAATCAAAATAAAAGATAAGATAAACCCTAAAGGTTACCAATATATTTAAACTTATTCCCAGAAAAGTAATGTCATTCTTCCTTAAATAACTTTTTCACTAAAACATATAATAAAAAAATGGGTAGTATTTCCAAAAATGTTTTCCAAGAATATCCTTAATCGTGTTATATTACTACCATGAATATTTTAAAAATGGGTGTTTAATAATTTTAACTTATGATCGACCTTAAACTCATAAACCCATGATGATATCCATAACACTTATATTAATAAATAAATATATGCTTCTAAATTTGACATAATCCTTATATATTTCATGATTCTTATTAACAAAATACCATTGGTAAAAATAATTTTACAATATAATTCTTGAATCCCAATTGATAAATACTACATCTATTTTATTTAAACATAAGTCATTTCTTGGTTAGGGGTTAACCTTTAGAAGAGGGAATTGACTCGGATAATTCCTAGGTTCCCCACATTTAATATAGTGAACTATAAATGGATCCTTGGGATGAAATTTATTTTTTTTCCATTGTGATATTCATTTTTAATCATAAATTCATTGATTTATTCCCTTATTTTCCACACATAAAACATTTTTCCATTCCTTTGAGTCACTTTACTCAGTCTCTTTCCATATTTCTGTCATGAAGGAAATCAAGCCTTATTTCCTCTCCAGTCTTCGCCACTCAATCTCTTAGAGAAATCCATACTTCACTTCTTTGGTGAGTTCGAGAGTTGGTTAAGGTGTAGGTTGTTAATCATATTTTTGGATAACTAATTAAGAATAATCATGATATATTTCACTCATGTCATCATCCCATTGGGTTACTCATAGTCACCACATTGTCCTTCAGGTTCACTTTTAACATGATTCCTTTAGGTTCCATCCACTGAATAAAACAAAAAATCATAGTGTGAGCAACAATAAATATAGTGGGAAAACCATATAATATTTTATATGATGTCTAAATCATGACACCTTATTTTAAATCTAAGACACCTTAGTTTTAACCAAGGAAATTCATTATCATCATCTATTCAAATCATTCATAATTGTTTATAAATATAACCTTCTCACTGGATCTAATTTATAGGAGTGGTACATGCACTTGCACATTTTACTATGCCATGATAAAAAACTATATATTCTAGAAAATGTTATTCCAAATGTTCCTTATAAAGTGGATAGTAAAGAAGAACTATATCTCTATATGAAACATTTGTATGATGACACATATTTACAATGTTTCAACTTATCATACATTTCTAGTGAGCTCTTTAAGAAAAAAAGAGGATATGGATGTATATAGAATGATGTCTCACCTTCATGATCTATATAAAGATAAGGAGATACAAGAGAGATATGAGATCTATAATTCACTATTAATGTGTAAGCTTAGAGAGTTAGTTCCAAATGGGCCTCATATTATAGTGACCCTGCCTTTTATTACATTACTATTACATCATTATAAATATAAACAACATAATAGTATTTCACCAAGAGGATCCATAGTTTTAGTGTCTTGGGAAAACTAGGACAAAACATAACATTTACAACATTAAGCATAAATATTTATTTAACTCATTCTTCTCTAGCTTCTTATTGGCACTTGACCTCCCCTTAGTACATGTAATCACCTGAGGATATAAATAAAAAAGGGGTGATCTAAAATCCTAGTAAGAGGATAGATAAGAACAATATAGCATGGGGTGAGCATAATCATAACATCATCAACAATATCATAAAAGGAAACATTAATAAAAGACTTAAAATGTGCCAATGCATAAAAAATAAAACATCATGTATTAGTGGTAATCTACCACACATAGTTGTGAACAAATCTAGAATCTTTTTCACACATTGTTTCAGTTTTACTCATGAGATTCATCAATTTACCCAATTCATTGAAGCGTTGTATAATTTCAGGCACACCTGTCGTATCATAACATTCATTTTACGTTGTATAATTCTGGGTGCACCCATCACATCATAACATTATCATTATCATGCATGACACATAGAACATATATAAAAAATGAACATAAATAACCAATTTAAAGGAATGGGTTTCATCTCATAATAACACATTCATAAACTTTGGTTTCCCAAAAGAAAATGGGAATAACATACTTGATACAGGAACCATCAACCTTGAGTGATAAGTAAAAGGTATGTTTTTGAAAGAAGAGTTCTTTTGGAAAACATTTATTTGAAATAAAATCCATTGGAAAAAATTTATATCTCATAAAAGGTAATATAATTATGAAAAAAAGATTTTTAAGGAGTGAACATACCAAAAATGGTGTGAAAGAGAGAGAATTCGAAGAAAGAAAGTTGGGTTCGAGAATTTCCCCTTACCTTGTATCTAAATGCTTTCTTCACTTTAATGTCCTGTATAATGACATTTTATTCATTAATTAACAAATAAATAAACTTTTATACATTAATAATATTCATTAAGGTTTTATTAAGTTCATTTATGGTCTTTTGGATGAGTTATAGAGTTTAAATACATTGTTCGGGAATGTTCGTTTTTATGGTTTTTCTTGAGCGGTTCACTTGTATTCATAAATGGAAGTTCGTGTAGAACATGGATAAACATACAGAACTAATATTTCATTTTATTATTGATATTAAAGGAGTTTAAATTATCTTATAATTAATTATATTATATACCATGTGGATGAATCATTAGATAATAATTTAATGATGATAGTTTGGGTTAATTCGGGCGGTTTTTCGACCACAACGAACTTGTTTTGTTTAATCATATAGTAATATGTAAATAAGTTAGATCCATAACATTAAATAGGATATAATACATATAAAATAATATGGTTCAACCATATAAATTTTTTCATGACCAGATCTTAAGGAAGTAAAGGAAAAAAGAAACCATGTTGTTCTTGAAGGTGATAAATTAACACCTCATGAACAACACTTTCCTTTGTAAAATAGAAAGAAGAGAAGAAGGGTATTAGATGATATATAATCACATTAGTATCATAATATTATATTATATATATGATAATGGAGTTAACATACCATTTTTATGAGGATAAGTGGGGATATATTAAGAAAATAACTTGAAATTGAAAGGAAATTAAAGGAAGAGAGAGAGAAAGGAAGTACCTCTTGAATCCTCCTCTTGAGATCCTCCTTAAGGAAGATAGGATTGGTCTTTTGATGAGACCATAAGCTATTTTACTTGTGGGAGGGTCTATGGAAGATTTTTGTTCAGAGTTTAGATAATTCTTGAAGCTTGATAGGTGTGAGGAAATGAGGGTGTGAAGGGTGGTATTTATAGTGGAGGGGAGAGGGGTTTTCTTAGTATTTTAATCATTAGTTTATTAATTTCCACTAAGATAATAAATAGTGATGATTAAATGACCAAGAATAGTAAATAGGGAACGTGATTTCTTTAATTGGTTGCTTACATCACTCTTGATGTCAGGAATAGTGGATTTAAATCATAATGTATTTATACGTTAAATTAATGTATTTTACTATTCACCAAAAATTAAAGTATTTCGAAAAAATCCCAAAAATTCACCCTAACCATTTTTTGACGTGTAGTATCCAAAAATGAATTCCATTTTTCAAAAATAATTTTCTAAATATTATTAATTTATTTTTTAATTAAAATCATAATTTACTTGAAAAAATACAGTTTTTAAAATTAAAAGTGATTTTAAAATGATTTCAAAATTACATAAAGTATTTTAAAATTATCTTAAAACCATAATACATAGAATTTTTAATTTATTAACACATTTTAGGAAAATAAATTTTCTTTTAAATTAATTAATTAATTATAATAAATTATTTATGACTTACAAAAAAATACTAATACTTTTACTATGGTCAAATTGTCACTTCTAAGATGCCTAAATGTTATTTAATCATTCATGGGTAAGGTTACTATTATTTTGGACTATTTAATATTCATAATGGTCATATTAATATTCATAAGGGTATGTTACTATTCATAAGGGTAGGTTACTATTCACCAAAAATTAAGTTTTTCCTATCGGACTCCAAACATATTACTGATCGCAACCATGTATCTCAGATTTTCAAAATTCAAAACATAGAAGTGGCAAAATTATATTTAATGATCACATAGTATTTAGTATCATTATATTTCATTGTGCTTCCTAATGTGATTATACTATAAGGTATAATTATAAGAAGGGAATTCCATTAATAAAACATTGGGTTGTTACATTCTTCCCCCTTATGAAATTTCACCCTCGAAATTTTGTTTACGCAAACAGGTGAGGGTGCTTCTCTTTCATCACCTCCTCTGGTTCCCAATTTTCTTCTTTAAACTTATGGTTCCTCCACAACACTTTGACAAGGTGGGTTGTCTTTTTTTGTAGAACATTATCTCTCTGGTCCATAATCTTTATTGGCTTCTCCTCATAGGAGAGATCATCTTCTTGTTGCACCACCTTAAAGTTTTTTACATGTGAGGGATCTGGTATGTACTTCCTCAGGATTGATACGTGAAACACATCATGAACTTGAGCTATATTTGGTGGAAGTTCAAGACGATGGTCCAAGGCTCCTATGCGGTCAAGGATCTCAAAGGGGAAAATGTACCTTGGGCTTAGCTTCCCTATCTTTCCAAACCACGTGACTCTCTTCCATGGTAATATTCGAAGGAAGACTTTATCTCCAACATCGAACTCCAAGTCCCTTCGACGGTTGTTAGCATAACTCTTTTACCGACTATGAGCATATTTGATGTGTTTCTGGATGACTTGAACCTTATATGTCATCTCTTGCACAAGATCGGGTCCAAGTAGCTTTATTTCTATGACTTCATCCTAATAGGTTGGAGTTCTACAAAGCTTCATATAGAGACGTCTGAATACTCGAATGGAAGCTATTGTTGTATGAGAACTCAACCAATGGGAGATGTTGATCCCATCCACATTTGAATTCAGGCTCTTATCATATCTTCAAGAATCTAAATAGTCCTTTTAGATTGGCCATCAGTTTAAGGGTGATAGGTCGTGATGAAATTTAATTCAGTACTCAAAGAATGTTGAAGACTCCTCCAGAATTTAGATGTGAACCTTGGATCATGTTCAGATACAATTGATATTGGAACACCATGCAGTCTCACCACTTCCTTCACATATATCTTTGTAAGTTATTCAAGTGATATATCTTCCCGAATAGTGATAAAATGGGCAGTCTTGTTGAGTTGGTCAACCACAACCCATATCGCATTATTTACCTTTGACGTCTTTGGGATACCCATAACAAAGTCCATAGTGGCATTCTCCCATTTCTAGATAGGTATAGGCAATGGATGCATCATCCCTTTGGACTTTTATTTCTCTATTTTAACTTGCTGACATACCAAGCACCTTGATATATATTCCAAAATCTCCTTCATGTTATCCCACCAGAAGTGTTCTTGGAGATCTCGGTACATCTTGGTGCTACCAGGATGGATACAGAATGTTGATCTATGTGCATTATCCAATATCTCCTTTATCCTGGGTGATGAAGTCACACAAGGCCACATTCCAAACTGAATCACACCATCATCATCGAAATGGAACTCTTGCAGCTTCCCTTCCTTTACTACGTTTACCTTCTTTTGTAACTCCAGTTCATCCCTTTGTACCTATTTAATCATCTCTTGGATTGATGGTTGTGCAATCATTTGGGAAAGGTATAATTCATCCCCTTCCCTTATGATTTCCAAATCCATCCTTTGCATATCCAAGAAGATAGGTTCTTTCTTAATTAGTAACACGGATAGAGTAGTAGGTTCTTTTCTTCTTAGAGAATCAGCTACCTTGTTCGCCTTTCTAGGATGATAGTGAATAGAGAAATAATAATCCTTGATTATCTCTAACCATATCTTTTGATGCATGTTGAGATCATTTTGTATGAATATATAATTTAATCTCTTGTGGTCAATGTATATGTCACATTTCTCACCATAAAGGTAGTTCTTCCAGATTTTCAAGGCAAAAATCACGGCTTCCAGCTCTAGATCATGCGTCGAGTAACTCTTCTCATGGGTCTTCAACTTCCATGAGGCGTAGGCTATCATGTTATCATTTTTCATGAGTATGAAACCCAATCCTTTCTTTGAGGCATCACTGTATATAACAAAACTTTCTACACTTTTTGGTAATGTGAGTACAGGTGCAGTGATCAGCCTTCTCTTAAGCTCCTTGAAGCTTCCCTCACATTCTCTTGTCTAGACATACTTTACCCCTTTCCTTGCTAACTTAGTTAGCGGGCTAGAAATTCATGAGAAATTTCTCACAAAACGTTAGTAGTACCCAGCTAATCCATGAAAACTATGGATTTCTGTGACAATAGAGGGCATGGTCCATTCCTCAATCACCTTTTTTTTAAGGGTCCATAAAAATTCCCTCTCTTGTGATTACATGTCCCAAGAACATGACTTTCTCCATCCAAAAGTCACACTTTCTGAACTTGGCGTACAACTTCTCATTTATCAATGTCGCCAAAACAAGTATTAGATGTTCTTCATGTTCCTCCTTTATCTTGGATTATATGAGAATATAATCAATAAACACTACCAAAAATTTGTCGAGGTAATGTCTAAATACTCTATTCATCAAATCCATGAAGATTGAAGGGGCATTACTAAGTCTAAAGGGAATCACCAGAAAATCGTAGTGCCTATACCTTGTACGGAAGGCAGTCTTCTGAAAATATTCCTTATTCACCTTTAGCTGATAATATCTAAAATGAAGATCCAACTTTGAGAAGTATCGAGCTCCTCTTAACTGATCAAACAAGTCATAAATCCTTAGAAGTGGATACTTGTTCTTTATGGTGATCTTATTAAGTTCCTGATAATCGATACACAGTTGTATTGTTCCATCCTTCTTCTTTACAAAGAGAACCGGCGCACCCAAGGTGATGCAATGGACCCTTTGTCCAAATTCTCTTTCAATTACTTCTTTAACTCCTCCAGTTTGATAAGATCCATCCTATAAGGACACTTTGAGATAGGAGTAGCTCCAGGTATGAATTTTATGGAGAAATCTACCTCATGATCTGGGGGAAGTCCGGGTAATTCTTTAGGAAATATGTCACCGTATTCCCTCACAATGGGAAATTCCACATGGTTGGCACTTTCCTTTGCCTCAACCATTTGGGAAAGGTATGCTTCTTCATAGGGTATCAACACCCACACCATTGAAGGGTTTTTCAAAGGAGATTCACTATCTTCCTTGAATTTGTAGAGGAGCATGGGATGGTTCAGAATATGAAAAGATATTTACTTTTCTAGAAAATTGATATGTTCTCTATATAAAGAGATCCAATCCATTGCCATTATAGCGTCAAATTCCACTAAGGGAAGTGTTACGAGATTCGCTAGAAGAATCTTCCCACATACTCCAATAGGAGAAGAGTCAAACACTTGGGTTACAATGATTTCACCACTTAGTATTTTTACAGATATCTCTACTTCAAGGTTTTGAGGCTTTGATTCTATAGTTCTAAAAAACATTCAAGATATAAAGGAATGTGTAGAAACAGAATAAAATAATACTTTTTCCATTATTTAGTGAATTGTAAGTGTACCTTGTATGAATTAATTATCTTGCTCCACTTCAGCAGTAGTGATTTCATAATCCTTCCCTTGTTCCTTTGGCTTTGGTGGCTGCTGACGCTGATTACCCTTGAGGACTCGAGGTTTAGTGTACTGTCTTTCATAGTGCCCTCACTCCCTACAGTTATAGCATTGAACCATGGGTGATTCTCTCCTTTATTCCACAACATTATCCTACCTTCTCATGCCTTTTCGACACTCTTGAGTATGGTGTTCTTCTTTCCCACACTTGAATCATTTCCCCATCCCTTTAAGGCAATTCCCATGATGCAACTTCCCACATTTTTGGCATGTGGGTCATTGAGTTTTCTTCCCACATTTATCATTAGATCCCTTGTCTTGAAACTCCATATTTTGTTTCTTATCAACATAGACATGGGGATATTCTCCAAACTCCATCTCCACTTTTAGAGCACACCAAACAACTTATTCATAACTCCCAAAGTCTCAAATTTCAAGATCCTTTTAAAGGTGTGGTTCTAATCCACTAAAGAATCTATCAATTTTTCTATCATTGTTGATAACAAAACCCAAATCGTACCTTGAAAGCCTTGTAAAATTCACTTCATAGGTTGTGATAGATTCTCCTTCCTTTTTATTGATCTTTATGAATTCTCTCTCCATATTCGTACGAAGATTTCATGGGAAATACTTGTTAAGAAACATGATCTTAAAGTCTTCACATTCCATCTCTTCAATTTTACCTCTTGGCTTGGTGTTCTTAATCAAAGCCCACAATTGATCGGCCTCTCCATCTAGATGATAAATGGATAGTGTCACCTTCTCTATCTCAGAAAAGTGTATCGCAAAAAAGATATTCTCCATGGAGTTGACCCACTGTTCCACAACTAGTGGATCGAAAGATCCACTAAACGTTGGTGTTTGTTGCCACATAAAACACTCGATAGCCAGTTTCTCCCTCTTTGGTGAAGAATTAAATTACCCATTATTCTGGTTATTATTAATAAACTAAGATAGTAGGGTAATAATCACCATGAAGTTTTGAACTCCACCTCTCAAAGCATTGGGGATGTCATTCAGGCGATCATTTTATTGGACCTCGAATGAGTTGTTGGCCTATTTTCTCTTGGTTCTCACCATTTTCTAAAATAGAAAAGTTTAGAATAAAACATAAGTCAACAAGTAATGAATAAATTATTCATTTGTAATATTTAAACTAAAAATATAACTTATGGGATCCCTACGAAAATCTTCTTGTGTGAATATTTGTACTTAGTCTCATGCTAGATGTTTTCTCTAGGGTTCACTAATCCTAATTCCCAAATTTACTAAAACTTGCCTCTGATACCAACTATAGTGATCCTGCCTTTTCTTACATTACTATTACATCATTATAAAGATAAACAACATAATAGTATTACACCATGAGGATCCAGAGTTTTAGTGTCTTGGGAAAACTAAGACCAAACATAACATTTACAATATTAAGTATAAACATTTATTTAATTCCTTCTTCTCTAGCTTCTTATTAGCACTTGACCTCTCCTTAGTACATGTAGTCACCTAAGGATATACATAAAAAAATGGGTGATCTAAAATCCTAGTAAGAGGATATATAAGAAAAATATATCATGGGGTGATCATAATCATAACATCATCATCAAAATCATGAAAGGAAACATTAATAAAGGACTTGAAATGTGGCAATGCATAAAAAATGAAACATCGTGTCTTAGTGGTCATCTATCACACATAGTTATGAAAAAAGATAGCATCTTTTTCACACATAATTTCAATTTAACTCATGGGATTCATCACTTTACCCAATGCATTGGAACACTGTATAATTTTAGGCGCACCCATCACATCATAACATTCATTTTGCGCTATATAATTCTGGACACACCCGTTACATCATAACATTATCATTATCATGAATTATGCATAGAACATATATCAAAAATGAACATAAATAACCCTTGTAAATGAATGGTTTTTATCTCATAAGAACATATTCATAAACTTTTGGTTCCCAAAATAAATTGGGAATAACATACTTGATACAAGAACAATCAGCCTTGAGTGAGAAGTAAAAGGTGTGTTTTTGAAAGAAGAGTTCTTTTGAAAATTTTTTTTGACATAAACGCAAGTGGAAAACATGTATATCCCATAAAATGTAATATAATTATGAAAAAAATATTTTTAAGGAGTGACCATACCAAAAATGGAGTGAAATAGGGAGAACCCAAAGAAAGAAAGTTGGGTTCGAGAATTTCCCCTTACCCTGTATCTGAATGCTTTCTTCACTTTAATGTCCTTTATAATGAAATTATATTCATTAATTAAAAAATAAAAAACCTCTTATAGATTAATAAGATTCATTAAGGTTTTATTAAGTTCATTTATGGCCTTTTGTATTAGTGATAGAGTTTAAATACATTGTTCGAGAATGTTTGTTTTTATGGTTTTTCTTGAGTGGTTAACTTGTATTCATAAATGGAAGTTCGTGTAAAACATGGATAAACCTTCAGAACTAATATTTCATGTTATTATTTATATTAAAGGATTTTAAATGATCTTATAATTAATTATATTATATACCATATGGATGAATCATTAGATAAGAATTTAATGATGATCGTTTGGGTTAATTCGGGCGATTTTTCGACCACAACAAACTTATTTTTTTAATCATTTAGTAATATGTACATATGTTAGAACCAGAACATTAAATAGGATATAATACATATAAAATAATATGGTTTAACCATAAAACTAGTTTCATGACTAGATATGAAGGCGGTAAAGGAAAAATAAAACATGTCGTTCTTGAAGGTGATAAACTAACACCTCACGAACAACGCTTTCCTTTCTAAAATAGAAAGAAGAGAATAAGTGTAACACCCCGAGATTTTATGAAAAATATTATTTTAATATCATTGATTTCTTTTGTTGTATTCTACAAAAATATTACCTAGCGCTATACGCAACACCGCATGAGCTTGCAGTATACACAACACTATTCTTGGATCATGTTACACACAATTTTGATAGTAGTTATTCTACGAAACATTGAGTGTATATATATATATATATATATTCAATGTATAAATGAAATATGGTTGGATTCTGTGATATGAAACAACGGAGGAGTCTTGCACAACACGCAACCCTGACTTGGCTTGCATTACACGCAATCACGACTTTCCTCGATAGCGTGTGTTGTACGCAATACCAGGTTTCACTAAACAACGATATATGGTTATAATATTATTATGAACTAACCATTATGAATATTATCAACTAAATTTTTAATTTTACAACATTATTATTCATCTTACACATTTTCTAGAACATGGTATGAGAACAAAATCAATTTTTCGAGTAAAATAAGTATTTTTCAAAAAATGTAGTTTTGCCGCCTTTTGATGGCACACCCACCTTAAATCTTGTTTTTGACATGTCTATAAGCTCAATTTGACAAAATAAAATTCTTCTCTAGAATAAGAATATAAAAATTTACTTTGGATAAATTTTTCATATTATTCTGATAACTTTCATATTTTAATGAATAGTAAAAACACGCTATATTTTAATTAAAAACAACTTTTTTCATCACAATAATTTATATGGTTAGATTATCTTTTTAATTGGTTTTAAAGTGTAATTAGAATATATTTTTACCATTTAATCCAATTTTGGTCATTGGAATTAATTTCACTTTGAAATTGGATATAAACAAGTATCAATCTTTTGATAGTTATTGTTTCTTAAAAACACGCTATTTCTTTTGATAACGGGAATTAGTTTTAAAATTAATTAATGCCACTTCTATGTTTTGAATTTTGAAAAATAGACATCAATTTTTAATTCAGAATATCAAATAATTCTTAGGCTGAATTTTTGGTATTTTTCTGAAAAACTTCAATTTTCGATGAATAGTGAAACCACTTAGTGGTAGATAAAAAACTGACTTTTTCATTTAAATGAAATTTTACCACTTCTGTGAATTGAATTTCAAAAATCTAAGAGACACGGTTAATATCAAGGACTAAAATGTGGTTCAATGAGATGAAAATATTTTTTGGTGAATAGTAACTTTTTACTTTTATTTACCACAGTTAAAAGTAAATAGGGTAATTAAGGGTAAAAATGATATTATTATTACCCTAAAACATGTCCTAATTCTATTGGAAAAGTGTAATTCGATCAAAAACAACCTTAGGAATAAAATATGACCATTTAGGTCCACTTGTATTAGATTAGGACATTTAATATTAATTTATTTAAAGAAGGGTTAAAATAGTTAAAATCAAAGTTTAATAAGTAAATCATTTTTAATACAGGGTTATACATAAGATAAATTAGACTATAAATATTAATTAGAAATATAAAAATCTTTCATACATAATGGTATTTTATTTAAAAAAATTATACAATAAATAATTTAATTTATTTATGACACAATGATGATGCAGTAATTATCATATTAATGAAATATTGACATAATTGATGTTATAAATTCCCAAATAAATGTAATTTTAGACTTTTTATGAATTACAATAATTTTCTAGGTTAATATGACATGTTAGTATTGATTTAATTAAAAATTTTCGAACTAATCTTTCTGTTATGATTTTCACAAAAATCAATTACCAAATAGTGTCAAAGTTGACATAAAATAGTTTTTTTAAAAAAATATTATATTATTAATTGTTATTTTATTCTTAAAAATCTAATGTTAGGAAAAATGACTTACATAAGGTTATATATATTAATAATAAACAACTTGGGGTTTGTTTGGATTGTTATAGTAAGTTTATTAGCCTTATAGTGTAAGAAAACAAGAAGACACGGTAAAAGTTAAATTATCTAACTTAAAGTAAAATATAAATGATAAGGTTAAAATAGATACCTAAACTTGTCTAAATTATATTGGATGAGAGTATTTCGACCCATCCCCACCTTAGATTCTAAATAAATCAATTTGGAGCTATTAAAAACCGAATATGACTTTATAATAAAATAATATTTTAAGTCTTTCCTAAGGTGCCCCTCTCCTCCCTTATAAAAGGGCACCTCCTCCCTCTCTTCCTCACACCACTTTGAGCATTCAATCTTGGACAAACCCTGCCAAATTCTCTTATACACTTCCATAGAAACATCCTATAGGTTCTGGTCTTTTTCAAAGACCAATTTTAGTGCCCTAAGAGGAGGTCTCAAAGATGCGCTTCAAAGAAGAGGTAATGTCCATTACTGATTCTTTCAACTTTATTTTTTCTTCCACTTATTCTTATTTAGTTGTTTAATTATGAAGTAATAACATTAGTATAAATCATATACTGATATGTTATTATAAGTATGAAACAACCCTATTTCACCATCTATCCATCCTACGGAAAACGAAATCACCACGCGTGCGTACGTACAGAATACCGTCTCCACGCCGTGGTGAAATCTGTTTTTCCACCAACACCTTACATAGATGGGTATAATGGTGTAAAGAATAAATATATATGGTTATTATAACATCATACTGATTCTGATATATTATACCATCCACTCCAATTCTATTCAATAATTATGGGAACGATATCATCGCTCGTGCGTACGTACGGACTACCGTCTCCAGGACCTGATATGATTCATTCTCCATGTTAACCATACATGAATGATCATAAAGTTTATATAATGAATAATAATGAAATATATTAAATAATAATTCTACTGGATTTATGTATATATATATGTATGTCATCCAATTAATTCCATTCAATTCAATGAGGAAACGAAAACAACGTTCATGTGTACGTACGACCTACCGTCTCCATGAACGGTGTATTTCTTTCCATTTATCGATCTATTATATATATGTATATTCTGAATATATATTATATATAAATCATGTTTTATATTCTGTAATTAAGTAATCATGATCTAAGTAATCATATGAATAATTACAAGTCAAAACAAGGACGACAAATGAAACGATTTTACCCAAAATGCTCTTTAACATGGAATTTACAAAAGAACGGGTAATATAAATTCATAAGTGAACCATATATGATATCATAACAATGAATATGATTCTATAATAAGTAAATGACATTATTTAAATCATTATACAGGAGTTTCGGATACGTACGAAGCATATCGGACCTAAGGTAAGGGATAATTTTCCAAATCTCATTTTTATCCGAGATTGCTTATTCGTAAGTATTTACTAGGGTTATTTCTATCATCCATGTCCATGTTTTATAAAATTGTTTTCATATATGTTTAAAGTCCTATTTACCCATTTTTTACTTTTACTACATGGTATGTAAGGAATATTTCTTTTGTTTACCATACGAGGTACTTTTTGACTTTTCCGACAAAAGTACGAGAAGAATGTTATTTTTAACTTATACGGCATGAACGGATTTTTACGGTTTCATAACGCCTAATTTTCATGAAGAATACTCTACAAGGTTTTATAAATATTTTCAACAAAATACTTTTCTTTTAAAATTTCATGGAATTTTGTGAAAAGAAAATTATTTTGAAGAAGAAAGGATATTTTCCTCAAGAATTCATTTCAAGTGTTTTATCAAAACCATTTTTCCATCTAAGATGACATTATTTCATATGTGTATGTTTCAAGTATAATGACTCTATGATTCACATGGTTTCAATTTTCTTATTATGAACTGATATCCATTTCTTTTATATGGATTATGTGATGATGTAATGATGTTTATGAAACCCATTTTATTCTTTGGGTAATGATGAATGATTTATTTTTATGTTGTGGAACAAGTAAGAATGATTTCATTATGAGATGGGTGGGACCTATATCTAACTCCAATGTATTGGGTAAAGATTTATATCTCATGAGATAGACATGGCTGGAATGGTAAGTTAATCTGGTTCAGTGTTACAGGACTGGAACGAGGAGTGAACTCAATTCAGAAAAGGACTTTGTCCACTAAGATGGTCTTGGAAGCAATGTCTTGGCTACTATGGAAATCATAACATGTGCTGAATGGTTTCCACAATTACATGTTTTATTCCCATTATATTTTATCATGGTTGATTTTCCATTATGATATATGCCTTACGTACTTCCACGATTTATTTCTTTGCTCAAGATTTTGATGTTTAAATTTCATGTTCATGTTTTTTCTTCCAAATGTTTATAGATTGTTTTATGTTATATATGTTTTCCCTTACTGAGCATTTGAGCTCACCCTTTTTATGTTTTTTTTTCAGGAAATAAAGAAAGGTTTTAGGTAAGGAAACAAAAAGGGTAATATCGTTATGGGAGTTTTTGAAGATATTTCAACATGATTAGAAGTTTATATTCCGAGTTTCCAAAGACACTAAACTATTATGGTCCTTGTGTGTCTGTTTTTGTTATGTATTAAGTATTCTGAAAAAGTAATGTAATGTCCATGTACGTCAAGCTTCGGGTCTCTACAGTTGGTATCAGAGGAAAGGTTTAGTCAACCTTTGGAAACTAGGATGCAATAACTTTAGTGAGATCCCTAGAGATATTTCTAAGGTATGTCTAGGGATGTCCCTAAGGTTAAGTATAAGTATAGGTTATAGTCATATAATTACGGTAACGATCTTAGAATTAAACCTAAGATGTTAGATATTGAAGGTACTCCCCCTTTATTATGTTGTTTTCCCTAGCATGATTTTTGCCTCTCACACTATTCTTTTTGGGTTTTAGATGATGGATGGAACCTGAAGGAACCATGTTGATCAATGCAATGGACAATGAAATGATTGTCCTCCTGAACAAACAAATGTTATGGGAGATAGAGTGAAAAATATTATTGTTATACTTACACAAGCTATGAATCATTCTGGACTTCCAAATGAGCACATAAGGGAACAATATTCTATTGAGTCCTTCATGAGGCAACTTCCACCTTCTTTTAGTGGGTCTTCCGATCCACTTGCTGCTGAACAATGGATCAGTACCACTAAAAATATATTTTCAGTTCTTCAATGTTCTGAACATGATAAAGTCATCTTAGCAGTATATCGTTTGGAAGGTGAAGCTGATCAATGGTGGGATCCTATCAAGAATATGAGGCCAGGAGATGAAATTGAGTCCATGTAATGGGACGAGTTCAAGAACTTATTTTTCAATAAGTACTCCCCTCATATTCTTCGAACAAAGATGGAGAAGGATTTTCTTGAACTAAAGCAAAAGGATGATGAATCTGTTGGTGTATACGAAGCGAATTTTACAAGGCTTGCAAGGTATGCATCTGGCTTTATCATCCAACCTGAAAGTAAAGTTGATCGATTCTTTAGTGGCTTAAAACCAAATCTTCGAAGGGCATTATCTATAAGAGACTTCAGTAGATATGAAGAAATTGTGAGTTGTGCTATCAAGGTAGAAATGGAATTTGGTGTTACTTATCCATCTCATGGTTTTGACAAGAAATGAAAGATGGAGTTCAAGGAGAAATATCATAATAATGGTGAAAAGAATATGAATGTTTCCTTATGCTCAAAGTGTGGAAAGAAGCATGGTGGAGACTGTCTTAAAGGGACTAGAAAATGTTTTAAGTGTAGAAAAGAAGTTCATCGAGTATCTGAGTGTCGAAGTAATGGAAAAAGGGTTGTTAATGATGTGAATAAAGAAAATACTGCAGAGAACGCACCACCAACACTTCAATGCTTCAAGTGCAAGGAAATGGGGCATTATGCTAATAAATGCCCTAATCCAAGGGTTAGTGATGATCGACATGAGCAACCACTTAAGTAAAAGGACAAAGGGAAGTCACATGCGATCACTTTTGGCGATGTTGAATATGACAACGATGTGGTGTAATGATTAATTGTTTATGTAATGGGATTCCAAAATAATGTTGTATATAGTATCGTGGAATATTGGAATATTTATGTATTGGTCTATTGTGGTTTTCAATAATTTTATTGTACCAGTAACCATGGAAAGTGATTTAGATATTTTTTGAAAAAAGATGATATGCACATAATAAAGGGATAAGGAGAAAATGAAATGTTTGATAGTATTCATGAGCTCATGACTGATATAAGGAAATAGTTATATAATGGTTTGAGTATATAGAATTTTGGGGTTTTGGTATGTGGAAAGAGTTAACTTTTGACAGCACTCATGTTTTCACTATGATTCAATGGGTATTAATTTTTCAAGAGAATACATGATTAAGGCCTTCGAATATTTGGAATGTGACCAATAAGACATATCTTATGATATATGGGGATCGACGATGGTATTAACATGTTTGTTATAAGAAATCTCTGGTAATAATTTTCACTATAATATGAGAGTGGACTGCAGTATTATGGATAAGCCTAAAGATTGTAATGGATTATGTTGGACATAAGATAATATTGTTTAAGGATAGAAGTTTTTTCGATATTATTTATGGGATTTTATAGTAATGTAGTTTTAGAAAAAGGAAAACCTGCAGGATGGGTGATAGCCCATCGCGTCGGACAAGGCTGTGGGAATCGAACCCACAACCGAAGTGCGACTGGCCATTATCGCCTACCACTGACCTACAGGAAGTCCCTGTTTAGTATAAACTAGTTTTATTATATTAAGTAGTATGATATATGAAGTATAAGTCCATTTTAGGAACCATATATGATTAATATCACTATAGATGGACTTATGTATTTTTGATAACTTTTAAAACCTTTTGTTTGAGACAGATGGAATGACCCATCATTCTATCACATGATCTGCTAACACTTCACGAATGAAAAATTCAACTTCATTTCTTTAAGTGATGAAGTGGAAATTATCCAAAGAACTAACAACGGTGAGACTGTACCAAAATCATGAAAGTATTTCTTCTAATTCCAATTTCATCAACTTCAGGGAAATGATCTTAAAAACCAAAAATGTTGTCCTAGTGCCCTTATATCTGATGAATCAGATGGTACCTTAGATCATCCCAAATCTATGGCTTTGTGATTGATGGATTTTTCATAGCCATGTTCTCTACCACTCTCCATCAGAACTTGATGGTTAGATTTTTCTTCCATATCCATATTTTCACCTATGTTCTCCTATATGGAAACCCAGTGATGAGTTTCTTTGGGTAATCATTACATTTCATACTTTAGTTTTTAAAATTAAGTTTTAGTATTCCTTTTTACGATATGGGTTTCTATAAATAGTAAATGATTTATAACCCCGATGAATTTTGAGGGCGAAATTCATTTTAAGGGGGGTAGAATGTAACACCCCTAGATTTTATGAAAAATATTCTTTTAATATCATTGATGTCTTGTGTTGTATTCTACAACAAGATTACCTTACACTATACGCAACACTGTATGAGCTTGCAGTATACACAACACTATTCTTGGATCATGTTACACACAGTTTTGATAGTAGTTATTCTACGAAACATTGAGTGTATATATATAAATATATATATATTCAATGTATAAATGAAATATGGTTGGATTCTGTTATACGAAACAATGGAGGAGTCTTGCACAACACGCAGCCCTGACTTGGCTTGCATTACACGCAATCACGACTTTCCTCGATAGTGTGTGTTGTACGCAATACCAGGTTTCACTAAACAACGATATATTGTTATAATATTATTATGAACTAGCCATTATGAATAGTATCAACTACATTTTGAATTTTACAATATTATTATTCATCTTACACATTTTCTAGAACATGTTATGAGAACAAAATCAATTTTTCGAGTAAAATAAGTATTTTTCAAAAAATGTAGTTTTGCCGCCTTTTGATGGCACACCCACCTTAAATATTGTTTTTGACATGTCTATAAGTTCAATTTGACAAAATAAAATTCTTATTTGGAATCATAATATAAAAATTTACTTTGGATAAATTTTTCATATTATTCTGATAACTTTCATATTTTAATGAATAGTAAAAACACGCTATATTTTAATTAAAAACAACTTTTTTCATCGCAATAATTTATATGGTTAGATTATCTTTTTAATTGGTTTTAAAGTGTAATTAGAATATATTTTTACCATTTAATCCAATGTTGGTAATTGGAATTAATTTCACTTTGAAATTGGATATAAACAAGTATCAATCTTTTGATAGTTATTGTTTCTTAAAAACACGTTATTTGTTTTGATAACGGGAATTAATTTTAAAATTAATTAATGCCACTTATATGTTTTGAATTTGGAAAAATAGACATAAATTTTGAATTCAGAATATCAAATAATGCTTAGGCTGATTTTTTGGTATTTTTCTGAAAAACTTCAATTTTGATGAATAGTGAAACCACTTAGTGGTAGATAAAAAACTGACTTTTTCATTTAAATGAAATTTTACCACTTTTGTGAATTGAATTTTGAAAATTTAAGAGACATGGTTAATATAAAGGACTAAAATTTGGTTCAATGAGATGAAAATATTTTTTGGTGAATAGTAACTTTTTACTTTTATTTACCACGGTTAAAAGTAAATAGGGAAATTAAGGGAAAAATGATATTATTATTACCCTAAAACATGTCCTAATTCTATTGGACAAGTGTAATTCGACCAAAAACAACCTTAGTAATACAATATGACCATTTAGGCCCACTTGGATTAGATTAGGACATTTAATATTAATTTATTTAAAGAAGGGTTAAAATAGTTAAAATCAAAGTTTAATAAGTAAATCATTTTTAATATAGGGTTATACATAAGATAAATTCGACTATAAATATTAATTAGAAATATAAAAAGATTTTATACATAATGGTATTTTATTTATAATTTTTAGACAATAAATAATTTAATTTATTTATGACACAATGATGATGCAGTAATTATCTTATTAATGAAATATTGACATAATTGATGTTATAAATTCCCAAATAAATGTAATTTTAGACTTTTTATAAATTAATATATTTTATAGGTTAATATGACATGTTAGTATTGATTTAATTAACTTTTTTCGAACTAATCATTCTGTTATGATTTTCACAAAAATCAATTACCAAATAGTGTCAAAGTTGACATAAAATAGTTTTTAAAACAAATATTATATTATTAATTGTTATTTTATTCCTAAAAATATAAGGTTCGGTAAAATGACTTAGGTAAGGTTATATATATTAATAATAAACAACTTTGGGTTCTTTTGGCTTGTTATAGTAAGTTTATTAACCTTATAGTGTAAGAAAACAAGAAGACACGGTAAAAGTTAAATTATCTAACTTAAAGTTAAATCTAAATGATAAGGTTAAAATAGATACCTAAACTTGTCTAAATTCTATTGGATGTGAGTATTTAGACCCATACCCACCTTATATTCTAAATAAATCAATTTGGAGCTATTAAAAACCGAATATGACTTTATAATAAAATAATATTTTTAGTCTTTCCTAAGGTGCCCCTCTCCTCCCTAATAAAAGGGCACCTCATCCCTCTCTTCCTCACACCACTTTGAGCCTTCAAGCTCGGACAACCCCTGCCAAATTCTCTTCTAAACTTCCGTAGAAACATCCTAGAGGTTTTGGTCTTTTTCAAAGACCAATTTTAGTGCCCTAAGAGGAGGTCTTAAAGAGGCGCTTCAAAGAAGAGGTAATGTCTGTTACCGATTCTTTCAACTTTATTTCTTCTTCCACTTCTTCTTCTTTAGTTATTTCATTATGAAGTAATAACATCAGTATAAATCATATAATTATATTTTATTATAAGTATGAAACAACCCTATTTCACCATCTATCCATCCTACAAAAAACGAAATCACCACGCGTGCGTACGTACGGAATACCGTCTCCACGCCGTGGTGAAATCTGTTTTTCCACCAACACCTTACATGGATGGGTATAATGGTGTAAATAATAAATATATATGGTTATTATAACATCATAATGATTCTTATATATTATACCATCCACTCCAATTCTATTCAATAATTATGGGAACGATATCATCGCTTGTGCGTACGTACGGACTACCGTCTCCACGACGGGATGAGATTCATTCTCCATGTTAACCATACATGAATGATCATAAAGTTTATATAATGAATAATAATGAAATATATTAAATAATAATTCTATTGGATTTATGTATATATATATATGTATGTCATCCAATTAATTCCATTCAATTCAATGAGGAAACGAAAACAACGTTCATGCGTACGTACGGCCTACCGTCTCCATGAACGGTGTATTTCTTTCCATTTATCGATCTATTATATATATGTATATTCTGAATATATATTATATATAAATCATGTTTTATATTCTGGAATTAAGTAATCATGATCTAATTAATCATATTAATAATTACAAGTCAAAACACGGATGACAAATGAAACGATTTTACCCAAAACGCTCTTTAACATGGAATTTACAAAAGAACGGGTAATATAAAGTCATAAGTGAACCATATATGATATCATAATAATGAATATGATTCTGTAATAAGTCAATGACATTATTTAAATCATTATACAGGAGGTTCGGATACGTACAAAGCATATCGGACCTAAGGTAAGGGATAATTTTTCAAATCTCATTTTTATCCAAGATTGCTTATTCATAAGTATTTACTGGGGTTATTTCTATCATCCATTTCCATGTTTTATAAAAGTTTTTTAATGTATGTTTAAAGTCCTCTTTACCCGTTTTTGAATTTTACTACATGGTATGTAAGGAATCTTTCTTTTGTTTACCATACGAGGTTCTTTTTGACTTTTCCGACAAAAGTACGAGAAGAATGTTATTTTTAACTTATACGGCGTGAACGGATTTTTACGATTTCATAACGCCTCATTTTCATGAAGCATACTCTACAATGTTTTATGAATATTTTCAACAAAATACTTTTCTTTTAAAATTTCATGGCATTTTGTGAAAAGGAAATGATTTTGAAGAAGAAAGGATATTTTAGTCAAGAATTCATTTCAAGTGTTTTATCAAAACCATTTTTCCATCTAAGATGACATTATTTCATATGTGTATGTTTAAAGTATAATGTCTCTCTGATTCACATGATTTCACTTTTCTTATTATGAAATGATATCCATTTCTTTTATATGGATTATGTGATGATGGAATGATGTTTATGAAACCCATTTTATTCTTTGGGTTATGATGAATGATTTATTTTTATGTTGTGGCACAAGTAAGAATGATTTCATTATAAGATGGGTGGGACCTATATCTCCCTCCAATACATTGGGTAAAGATTTATATCTCATGAGATAGACATGGCTGGAATGGTAAGTTAATCCGGTTCAGTGTTACAGGACTGGAACGAGGAGTGAACTCGATTCAGAAAGGGACTTTGTCCACTAAGATGGTCTTGGCAGCAATGCCTTGGATACTATGGAAATCATAACATGTGCTGAATGGTTGCCACAATTACATGTTTTATTCCCATTATATTTTATCATGGTTGATGTTCCATTATGATATATGCCTTACGTACTTCCACGGTTTATTTCTTTGCTCAAGATTTTGATGTTTAAATTTCATGTTCATGTTTTTGCTTCCAAATGTTTATGGATTGTTTTATGTTATCTATGTTTTCCCTTATTGAGCATTTGAGCTCACCCTTTGTATGTTTTTTTTTCAGGAAATAAAGAAATGTTTTAGGTAAGGAAACAAAAAGGGGAATATCGTTATGGGAGTTGTTGAAGATATTTCAACATGATTAGAAGTTTATATTCCGAGTTTCTAATCACACTAAACTATTACAGTCCTTGTGTGTCTGTTTTTGTTATGTATTAAGTATTCCTCAAAAGTAAATTAATGTCCATGTACGTCAAGCTTCGGGTCTCTACAGTTGGTATCAGAGGAAAGGTTTAGTCAACCTTTGGAAACTAGGATGTGATAACTTTAGTGAGATCCCTAGAGATATTTCTAAGGTATGTCTAGGGATGTCCCTAAGGTTAAGTATAAGTATAGGTTATAGTCCTAGAATTAAGATAAAGATCTTAGAATTAAACCTAAGATGTTAGATATTGAAGGTAATCCCCCTTTATTATGTTGTTTTCCCTAGCATGATTTTTGCCTCTCACACTATTCTTTTTGGGTTTTAGACGATGGCTGGAACCCGAAGGAACCATGTTGATAAATGCAATGGACAATGCAATGATTGTCCTCCTGAACAAACAAATGTTATGGGAGATGGAGTGCAAAATATCATTGCTATACTTACACAAGCTATGAATCATTCTGGACTTCCAAATGAGCACAGAAGGGAACAATATTCTATTGAGTCCTTCATGAGGCAACGTCCACCTTCTTTCAGTGGGTCTTCTGATCCACTTGCTACTGAACAATGGATCAGTACCACTAAAAAGATATTTTCAGTTCTTCAATGTTCTGAACATGATAAATTTATCTTTGCAGTATATCATTTGGAAGGTGAAGATGATCAATGGTGGAATCCTATCAAGAATACGAGGCCAAGATATGAAATTGAGTCCATGGAATGGGACAAGCTCAAGAACTTATTTTTCAATAAGTACTCCCCTCATATTCTTCAAACAAATATGGAGAAGGAGTTTCTTGAACTAAAGAAAAAGGATGATGAATCTTTTGGTGTATATGAAGTGAATTTTACAAGGCTTGCAAGGTATGCATCTGGCTTTATCATCCAACCTGAAAGTAAAGTTGATCGATTTTTTTGTGGCTTAAAACCAAATCTTCGAAGGGAATTAGCTATAAGAGACTTCAGTAGCTATGAAGAAATTGTGCGTTGTGCTATCAAGGTAGAAATGGAATTTGGTGTTACTTATCCATCTCATGGTTTTGACAAGAAACTAAAGATGGAGTTCAAGGAGAAATCTCAGAATAATGGTGAAAAGAAGATGAATGTTTTCTTATGCTCAAAGTGTGGAAAGAAGCATGGTGGAGATTGTCTTAAAGGGACTAGAAAATGTTTTAAGTGTAGAAAAGAAGGTCATCGAGCAGCTGAGTTTCGAAGTAATGGAAAAAGGGTTGCTAATGATGTGAATAAAGAAAAGACTGTAGAGAACGCACCACCAACACTCCAATGCTTCAAGTGCAAGGAAATGGGGCATTATGCTAAAAAATTCCCTAATCCAAGGGTTAGTGATGATCGACATGAGCAACCACTTAAGGAAAAGGACAAAGGGAAGTCACATGCAATCACTTTTGGCGATGTGGAATATGACAACGATGTGGTGTAATGATTAAGTGTTTATATAATGGGATTCCAAAATAATGTTGTATATAGTATCGTGGAATATTGGAATATTTATGTATTGGTCTATTGTGGTTTTCAATAATTTTATGGTACCAGTAACCATTGAAAGTGATTGAGATATTTTTGGAAAAAAGATGATATGCACATAATAAAGGGATAAGGAGAAAATGAAATGTTTGACAGTATTCATGAGCTCATGACTGATATAAGGAAATAGTTATATCATGGTTTGAGTATATATAATTTTGGGGTTTTGGTATGTGGAAAGAGTTAACTTTTGACACCACTCATGTTTTCACTAAGATTCAATGGGTATTCATTTTTCAAGAGAATACATGATTAAGGCCTTTGAATATTTGGAATGTGACCAACAAGACATATCTTATGATATATGGGGATCAACGATGGTATTAACATGCTTGTTATATGAAATCTCTGGTAATCATTTTCACTATAATATGAGAGTGGACTGCAGTATTATGGATAAGCCTAAAGATTGGAATGGATTATGTTGGACATAAGTTAGTATTGTTTAAGGATAGAAGTTTTTTTGATATTATTTATGGGATGTTATAGTAATGTAGTTTTAGAAAAAGGACAACCTGCAGGATGGGTGATAGCCCATCGCTTCGAACAAGGCTGTGGGAATCGAACCCACAACTGAAGTGCGACTGGCCATTATCACCTACCACTGACCTACAGGAAGTCCCTGTTTAGTAGAAACTAGTTTTATTATATTAAGCAGTATGATATATGAAGTATAAGTCCATTTTAGGAACCATATATTATTAATCTCACTATAGATGGACTTATGTATTTTTGATAACTTTTAAAACCTTTTGTTTGAGACAGATGTAATGACCCATCATTCTATCACATGATCTACTAACACTTCACGAATGAAAAAATCAACTTCATTTCTTTAATAGATGAAGTGGAAATTGTCCAAAGAACGAATAACGGTGAGACTGTACCAAAACCACGAAAGTATTTCTTCTAATTCCAATTTCATCAACTTTAGGGAAATGATCTTAAAAACCAAAAATGTTGTCCTAGTGCCCTTATATCCGATGAATCAAATGGTACCTTAGATCATCACAAATCTATGGCTTTGTGATTGATGGATTTTTCATATCCATGTTCTCTACCACTCTCCATCAGAACTTGATGGTTAGATTTTTCTTCCATATCCATATTTTCACCTATGTTCTCCTATATGGAAACCCAGTGATGAGTTTCATTGGATAATCGTTACATTTCATACTTTAGTTTTTAAAATTAATTTTTAGTATTCCTTTTTACGATGTGGGTTTCTATAAATAGTAAACGATTTATAACCCCGATGAATTTTGAGGGTGAAATTCATTTTAAGGGGGTTAGAATGTAACACCCCGAGATTTTATGAAAAATATTCTTTTAATATCATTGATGTCTTGTGTTGTATGATACAACAAGATTAACTTACGCTATACGCAACACCGTATGATCTTGCAGTATACACAACACTATTCTTGGATCATGTTACACACGGTTTTGATAGTAGTTATTCTACGAAACATTGAATGTATATATATAAATATATATATATATATTCAATGTATAAATGAAATATGGTTGGATTCTGTTATACGAAACAATGGAGGAGTCTTGCACAACACGCAACCCTGACTTGGCTTGCATTACACGCAATCGCGACTTTCCTCGATAGCGTGTGTTGTACGCAATACCAGGTTTCACTAGACAACGATATATGGTTATAATATTATTATGAACTAGCCGTTATGAATATTATCAACTAAATTTTGAATTTTACAACATTATTATTCATCTTACACATTTTCTAGAACATGGTATGAGAACAAAATCAATTTTTCGAGTAAAATAAGTATTTTTCAAAAAATGTAGTTTTGCCGCCTTTTGATGGCGCACCAACCTTAAATCTTGTTTTTGACATGTCTATAAATTTAATTTGACAAAATAAAATTCTTATTTGGAATCAGAATATAAAAATTTTCTTTGGATAAATTTTTCATATTATTCTGATAACTTTCATATTTTAATGAATAGTAAAGACATGCTATATTTTAATTAAAAACAACCTTTTTCATCGCAATAATTTATATGGTTATATTATATTTTTAATTGGTTTTAAAGTGTAACTATAATATATTTTTACAATTTAATCCAATTTTGGTCATTGGAATTAATTTCACTTTGAAATTGGATATAAACAAGTATCAATCTTTTGATAGTTATTGTTTCTTAAAAACACGCTATTTGTTTTGATAACGGGAATTAATTTAAAAATTAATTAATGCCACTTCTATGTTTTGAATTTGTAAAAATAGACATCAATTTTGAATTCAGAATATCAAATAATTCTTAGGCTGAATTTTTGGTATTTTTCTGAAAAACTTCAATTTTTGATGAATAGTGAAACCACTTAGTGGTAGACAAAAAACTGACTTTTTCATTTAAATGAAATTTTACCACTTCTGTGAATTGAATTTTGAAAATTTAAGAGACATGGTTAATATAAAGTACTAAAATGTGGTTCAATGAGAAGAAAATATTTTTTTGGTGAATAGTAACTTTTTACTTTTATTTACCACAGTTAAAAGTAAATAGGGTAATTGAGGGTAAAAATGATATTATTATTACCATAACACATGTCCTAATTCTATTTTACAAGTGTAATTCGACCAAAAACAACCTTAGAAATAAAATATGACCATTTAGGCCCACTTGGATTAGATTAGGACATTTAATATTAATTTATTTAAAGAAGGGTTAAAATAGTTAAAATCAAAGTTTAATAAGTAAATCATTTTTAATATAGGGTTATACATAAGATAAATTAAATTATAAATATTAATTAGAAAGATAAAACGATTTCCTACATAATGGTATTTTATTTATAATTTTTAGACAATAAATAATTTAATTTATTTATGACACAATGATGATGCAGTAATTATCTTATTGATGAAATATTAACATAATTGTTGTTATAAATACCCAAATAAATGTAATTTGAGACTTTTTATGAATTAAAATAATTTTATAGGTTAATATGACATGTTAGTATTGATTTAATTAACTTTTTTAGAACTAATATTTCTGTTATGAGTTTCACAAAAATCAATTACCAAATAGTGTCAAAATTGACATAAAATAGTTTTTAAAACAATTATTATATTATTAATTTATATTTTATTCCTAAAAATATAAGTTTCGGCCAAATGACTTAGATAAGGTTATATATATTAATAATAAACAACTTGGGGTTCTTTATCCTTTTTATATTAAGTTTATTAACCTTATAGTGTAAGAAAACAAGAAGACACGGTAAAAGTTAAATTATCTAACTTAAAGTTAAATCTAAATGATAAGGTTAAAATAGATACCAAAACTTGTCTAAATTCTATTTTATGAGAGGATTTCTACCCATCCCCACCTCATATTCAAAATAAATCAATTTTGAGCTATTAAAAACTGAATATGACTTTATAATAAAATAATATTTTTAGTTTTTCCTAAGGTGCCCCTCTCCTCCCTCATAAAAGGGTACCTCCTCCCTCTATTCCTCACACCACTTTGAGCCTTCAAGATCGAAAAAACCCTGACAAATTATCTTCTACACTTCCCTAGAAACATCCTAGAGGTTCTGGTCTTCTTCAATGACCAATTTTAGTGCCCTAGGAGGAGGTCTCAAAGAGGCACTTCAAAGAAGAGGTAATGTCTGTTACCGATTCTTTCAAATTTATTTCTTCTTCCACTTCTTCTTATTTAGTTGTTTCATTATGAAGTAATAACATAAGTATAAATCATATAATGATATGTTATTATAAGTATTAAATAACCCTATTTCACCATCTATCCATCCTACGGAAAACGAAATCATCACGCGTGCGTACGTACGGAATACCGTCTCCACACCGTGGTGAAATCTGTTTTTCCACCAACACCTTATATGGATGGGTATAATGGTATAAAGAATAACTATATATGGTTATTATAACATCATACTGATTCTGATATATTATACCATCCACTCCAATTCTATTCAATAATTATGGGAACGATATCATCGCTCGTGTGTACGTACGGACTACCGTCTCCACGACGCGATGAGATTCATTCTCCATGTTAACCATACATGAATGATCATAAAGTTTATATAATGAATAGTAATGAAATATATTAAATAATAATTCTACTGGATTTATGTATATATATATTTATGTCATACAATTAATTCCATTCAATTCAATGAGGAAACGAAAACAACGTTCTTGTGTACGTACGGCCTACCGTCTCCATGAACGGTGTATTTCTTTCCATTTATCGATCTATTATATATATGTATATTATGAATATATATTATATATAAATCATGTTTTATATTCTGTAATTAATTAATCATGATCTAATTAATCATATGAATAATTACAAGTCAAAACACGGATGACAAATGAAACGATTTTACCCAAAACGCTCTTTAACATGTAATTTACAAAAGAACGGGTAATATAAAGTCATAAGTGAACCATATATGATATCATAACAATGAATATGATTCTGTAATAAGTCAATGACATTATTTAAATAATTATACAGGAGGTTCGGATACGTACAAAGCATATCGGACCTATGGTAAGGGATAATTTTTCAAATCTCATTTTTATCCGAGATTGCTTATTCATAAGTATTTACTGGGGTTATTTCTATCATCCATGTCCATGTTTTATAAAAGTGTTTTAATGTATGTTTAAAGTCCTCTTTACCCGTTTTTGAATTTTACTACATGGTATGTAAGGAATCTTTTTTTTTTTTACCATACGAGGTATTTTTGACTTTTCCGACAAAAGTACAAGAAGAATGTTATTTTTAACTTATACGGCGTGAACAGATTTTTACGGTTTCATAACGCCTCATTTTCATGAAGCATACTCTACAAGGTTTTATGAATATTTTCAACAAAATACTTTTCTTTTAAAATTTCATGGCATTTTGTGAAAAGGAAATGATTTTGAAGAAGAAAGGATATTTTCCTCAAGAATTCATTTCAATTGTTTTATCAAAACCATTTTTCCATCTAAGATGACATTATTTCATATGTGTATGTTTCAAGTATAATGTCTCTATGATTCACATGGTATCACTTTTATTATTATGAAATGATATCCATTTCTTTTATATGGATTATGTGATGATGGAATGATGTTTATGAAACCCATTTTATTCTTTGGGTTATGATGAATGATTTATTTTTATGTTGTGGCACAAGTAAGAATGATTTCATTATAAGATGGGTGGGACCTATATCTCCCTCCAATACATTGGGTAAAGATTTATATCTCATGATATAGATATGGCTGGAATGGTAAGTTAATCTGGTTTAGTGTTACAGGACTGGAACGAGGAGTGAACTCGATTTAGAAAGGGACTTTGTCCACTAAGATGGTCTTGGCAGCAATGCCTTGGATACTATGGAAATCATAACATGTGCTGAATGGTTGCCACAATTACATGTTTTATTCCCATTATATTTTATCATGGTTGATGTTCCATTATGATATATGCCTTACGTACTTCCACGATTTATGTCTTTTCTCAAGATTTTGATGTTTAAATTTCATGTTCATGTTTTTGCTTTCAAATGTTTATGGATTGTTTTATGTTTTCTATGTTTTCCCTTACTGAGCATTTGAGCTCACCCTTTTTATGTTTTTTTCCCAGGAAATAAAGAAAGGTTTTAGGTAAGGAAAAAAAAAGTGGAAGATCGTTATGGGAGTTTTTAAAGATATTTCAACATGATTAGAAGTTTATATTCCGTGTTTCCAAAGACACTAAACTATCACGGTCCTTGTGTGTCTGTTTTTTTATGTATTAAGTATTCCACAAAAGTAATGTAATGTCCATGTACGTCAAGCTTCGGGTCTCTACAAGAAGGGGATTGGATGATATATAATCATGTTAGTATCATAAAATTCTAGTATATTTATGATAATGGAGTTACCATATCATTTGGATGAGGATAAGTGGGGATAGATTAAGAAAAGAACTTGAAATTAAATGGAAATTAAAGGAAAATAGAGAGAGAGAGGAAGTACCTCTTGAATCCTCCTCTTGAGATCCTCCCTAAGGAACCTAGGCTTGGTCTTTTGATGAGACCATAAGCTCTTGGACGTGGGGTAGGGGATAGGAAATATTTTTGGGTATATATTAGACAAGTCTTGAAGATTGATAGGTGTGAGGTAATGAGGGTGTGAAGGGTGGTATTTATAGTGGAGGGGAGAGGGGTTCTCTTAATATTTTAATCATTAGTTTATTAATTTCTACCGATATAATCAATAGTGATGATTCAATCACCAAGAATAGTAAATAGGTAATGTGAGTTATATATTTAGGTTCTTACATCACTTGTGATGTCAAGAATAGTGTATTTAAATCATAATGTATTTATATGGTAAATTAATGTATTTTACAATTCACAAAAAATTCAAGTATTTCAGAAAAAACCAAAAAATTCACCCTAACAATTTTTTGATGTGTAGTATTCAAAAATGAAGTCCATATTTCAAATATAATTTTTTAAATATTATTAATTTATTTTTGAATTAAAATCATAATTTACTTGAAAAAATACAGTTTTTAAAATCAAAAATGATTTTAAAATGCTTTCAAAATTACATAAGGTCTTATAAAATTATCTTAAAACCAGAATACATAGAATTTTTAATTTATGAACACATTTTAGGAGAATAAATTTTCTTTTAAATTAATTAATTAATTATAATTATTTATTTATGACTTACAAAAAAATACCAATACTTTTACTATGGTCAAATTGTCACTTCTAAGATGCCTAAATTTTATTTAATCATTCATGGGTATGGTTTCTATTATTTTGGATGATTTACTATTCATAATAGTCTTATTACTATTCATAAGGGTAGGTTACTATTCATAAGGGTAGGTTACTATTCACCAAAAATTAAGTTTGTCCTATCGGACTCCAAACATCTTATTGACCGCAACCGTGTATCTCAGATTTTTGAAATTCAAAACATAGAAGTAGAAAATTTATGTTTAATGATCACATGTTATTTAGTATCATTATATGTCATTGTTCTTCATAATGTGATTATAATATAAGTCATAATTATAATAAGGTAATTCCATTGATAAAACAATGGGTCGTTACACATATAGTCAGGATGATTGGTTACATAGAGTGCTTGGATATTTTGGGAATCAAGACCCATGATGAGTTTCACACAAATCTCATTTTATCCTCACTACCTAAGAGCTTCTCTAGTTTCATTATTAATTATAATATGAGTAATAATGTGAAGTCTCTATCATAACTCATTGCCTTAATTCACCAAGTAGATAAAGACATGGGGCATGAAAAATCTATGGTCCTTATGGTGAATAAAATAAATAACAAAGAAAAGGTCCCCAAGACTCTCTCTCTCCAAGTCTAAGGATCTTAAGCACTATCCTTCTAAGAAAACGAAGACAAAAATACTAGATAAGGAAAAAAATGTAGTATGTTTTGTATATGGAAATATGGGCCACTAGAAGAATAACTAAACTCAATTCCAGAAGAAAGGGGGAACTCTAAGTGTATTCATTATCAAGTGTAATCTCTCTATATCTACAATTTGGGTATTAAATATAGCTTGTGGTACTCACATATGTATCCAAATGAAATAACCAAGTAGATTCTAAAATATTTCCATAGGATATGTGGATCTTTGAGTATCCAAAAAATCATGATATATTTCCTTGGCTATAAGATACTTCCACCTTATGCTTCTAATAGGGTTGAACTTGGTATTAAAATATTGTTATTTTCTACCAAATGTGACCAAAAACATGATTTTTGTAACCTTACTAGATTTAGATGGTTTTATTTTAAAATTTGGATATAAAAACTATTTATTTTATAAATACAATATATGTTATGGTATGGAACAATTAAATAATGGTATTTATATATTAAATTATAAAAAAAAGTATTATAAATTAATAATGAATCAAGTTCACATGACTCGTATCACACCCCATGGTGGAATCACCTACTTAGTCATGTAAATGAGAAGTAGTTAACAAAGATCTATCAAGATTTATATTTATATTTTTTTGAACTAAAGAAACTTGACATATGTATTTATTTTTTATAAGGAAAATGACCACACTACCTTTTGGTGGGCTGGATAAAATGTCTACAGAGCTTTTAGAATTAGTACGCACTGATGCGTGTATAAATTTTCCAATAGAATCTATATGTGGGTATTCGTACTTCATAAATTTTACTAATTATTTGAGTAGATATAGATATGTATATTTAATGAGTTATAAGTATGAATCCTTTTATAAATTCAAATAATTAAAGAATTAAGTTGAGAATCAACTTGGTAAAAAGATGAATAAGCTTCTATCTGACCTTGGTGGTGAGTATCTTAACAAAGAGTTCATCGGTTATTTATAGGATTTTTAGATTCTATATTAACTCACAAATCCTTATACACCATAGTGGAATAGTTTCAGTGAAAGGCGTCACCATACCTTACTTGACATGGTAAGGTGAATGATGATTCATACATATCTCTAATGATTCTTTTGGGGATATGAATTAAAAAATGTATCAGATATTCTAAATTGGGTACCAACTAAGATGATAAATGGAATACCTTACAAATTTATGTATGGAATAAAATCCATGATATTGTATACTAATTTATGGGGTTTCAAGGCATTTTTAAAGATATTTATGGCAACAAGCTAGATCCTAAAGGCATGAAGTGTATCTATATAGGATGTCTTAAGGAAATAAAGGGATGTTACTTTATGACCCCAAAGAAAAGAAATTCATTGTGGCCAGACAAGCCATATTTCTTGAAAGGGAGAATATATATAAAAGAGATAGTATGAGAAAGATTGAATTTGATGAGGTTTGTGCTCAATATACAAAATATTTGATGCAGGAACACATTCCATAGGTCCCCATGGAAGTGGTTATTCCTGAAACACGAGTATTGCATAGGAGAACCATAGAGTTTAGAAAACTAGAAAGACATGGTTTTCTAATCCTTGAGTATGGTGAATCATTATTGGTTGAAAATAATGATCTTATTTCTTACAAGGAGGCAGTGTAAGCTATAATATGGAAAAAATCCATGAATTATAAGATAAATTCCATGTATTAAAACTAATTTTGGGTTCTGGTTGATCCACCATTTGATGTAAATCTCATTGGGTGTAAATTGGTATTTAAGAGAAAACTACACATGGAAGGTAAAGCGAGTACATATAAAACATGAATAATATCTAAATGGTTTAAAAAACATAAATTAATTGATTAGTATGAACCTTTTATCTTGTTTTCATTCCTAAATCCATTTGAATTATTCTTTCCATAACAGTTTTCCATGAATTTGAGATTTTTTAAATGGATGTCAAAATGAATTTCCTTAACAGGAACCTTGTGGAAGATGTATATATGACACAACCAGAAGGATTTGTGACTCTAGGTAATTCTAATAGAGAATTAAAGTTTCAAAGATCCATTTATGGATTGAAGCAATCATCCAACTCGTGGAACATTTGATTTAATGAATCCATAAAAGAATTTAATTTCATGAAGAATGAATGTGAGTGTAGTCATTTTCCTAGTAGTAAATTTTGATGGCATATTATTTATTAGAAATGACATACCAATCTTACAGTCAGTTAAGGACTAGTTAAACAAATGCTCATCCACAAATAACTTAGGTGAAACAATATATTTTCTTAGGATCAATAACATTTGTGATAGACCCAAGAGGATTCTTGGACTAATTAAAAGTATATATATTGACAAGATACTAAAGATATTCAGTATGGAACAATCCAATAGGGAATTGGTTCTAGTGTAACATGGTATAAATCTCTCTAATAAAATTTTTCCTCATATATAATAGGAGAGAGAGAGAGGATGAGTAGAATCCCATATGCATCTGTGATAGGATTGATCATGTATGTCATGTTATGTACTAGGATTGATGTTGCCTATGGTTTGAGCATGGTAAGAGATATCAAGATAATCCAATAGAACAAAATTGGTATTCTATTAAGGTTATCCTTAAATATCTGAGACATACTAAGGATATATTATCGTTATATAGAGGATATGGGGAATTAGTCATCAGGGGATATAAAGATTCTAATTTCCAAATAAATCAAAGTGATATCAATCCATGATTAGGATATGTATTCAGTCTCTACAGAGGATTTGTGACCTATAAGAGTTTAAAGCATTTATTAACTACTAATTCTATAGTGGAATCCAAGTATATTTTGTCTTCTGATGCAGCTAAAGAAGTAGTTTGGATATCAAAAATCATCTAAGATCTTGACATGGTGCTTAATAGTAAAGACACTATTACATTATATGGTGATAATACTACAATAGTGGATCTTGAAAAGGATCTAAGATCACATCAATAGATGAGTCATATAATTCATAAATATTACCACTTCATATATTTTTCTCAAAGGGGTGAAGTCACAATGAGAAGAGTTTCCAATAAGTATAATGTGACAATCCCCTTAACTAAAGCCTTATCTCAACAATAGCATGGGAATCATGTGAGAGCTAGTATACTGATATTTTTTAGTAGTTGGATCTAGTTAAAGTGGGATTCTGTTGAATTTGGTGTCATATAACCAACTTATATATACCTTATTATTACCTTTATTCATGTTTTTTGAATATTAATAAAGCTCTTATCATGTCATTATTATTATTATGAGTGACATTGTATGTGATCATGTCCTAAGGGTACTTTTGACACTGAAAGGTCGTAATAGTTCCATGCTATGATGAGAACCTAGAAGTACCATGATAATATTTTTAAATATATTTTCTATGGTTAAATGATATTATTTTATAGGATACAAATGATATAGGTTATCAAGGGTAGGGGGATCATAAAACATTGATACTTCTTCTCATGGAGGTAATATTTTTTAATCTCAAGGAGATTATAAGAACCTGACCCATCGTTAAGAAATCCACATTTATTTGTGTCATTGGATATTCATATATATGGATGTGTTTAATGGTCCTTAGACTTTAATATTATTATTAATTCATATCATGAGTCTCACACTTTATTGTATTGATGAAAATCATGATGACATATTCTCATGGCGAGGTAGGAAACATTGGGTGCATCACGAGTCATACAACATTAATGAATAATATGGAAAAGGATTTGTCCCTTATATTATTTAATAGAAATATATATCTCAGGCTCTTTGATGGAAATATAAATGTCTGGTTAATTCCATATTTATGGTGTTTTATTGACAAGTGCATTTCATAAAATTCAAATAAAGTGACATCGAGCACATATGTTGATAACACCAATATGTGACCTTCTTGATTAGATATATTCAGGAAAAATGGATTATATTAGATAGTGTGTGTTATTATGTGGTTATTGTCATTGCAGCATTTAACTTCATTCTCTTTGGGTTCCTTGGCGTGTTTCTAGATTCTAACCATGGACTTTAGTCAGTTCTACTTAATTCCATTGAGAAAGAGGCCTAGAGGGTCACACACTATGTGCATTCAGAACCTTAGTTAAATTCTATTTGAATTTAACATTTTGAATATATAGTATTCCCATATATAGTTTAATAATTATTCATGTTTATTTTATTGTAAAATTTCAATCAGTGGTTATTTTAGAGAACATATGTTAGTTTAATATTAAATCAATATTTATTTTCTATTTTAGTGAATATAATATTTATTTATTTATCAGTGAATAATGCAGTGATATTTATTTATTTAAATAAATAGTAATTATTGAAGTTATAATAAATATTGAGGGGAATTGGAAGACTGAGTTTGATGGTCTAGTAAAAAAATACATATTGAATATTATTTGAATAAATATTTATTAATTTATTCCAGAAAAATAATATTTCATCATCCATGATTTTAGCGTATGAAAAGTAAATAATATTATTATTATTATTATTTAGACATGGGGTTCTTTGGGGATTAAGAGAATAATAAGGGTATATGTGCAATTATTTATTCTCTAACCCTAGGTTTATAAATACCTGGTCATGTTATTATCTAACCCTAGATGCACCATTCTAATCATTGTGCACAATGAAATTCTAGAGAATCCTCCCAATCCCTAGATATATTTTCCTCTAGAATTCTCTTAGAAACATATTTATCCTTATCTTCCACCCTCTTGAGTCTATAGATAATAAAAGAATCCTTCCCCTCGAAGAAATTCTCATGGTGATCAATGAAAAATGATGAAAATTTTAGAGTCTTCCACACTAGAAATTAAGGATTTATACAACAGCGTTCATAGGTTTATAGAGTATGCATTGATCACCTCTAGAGGGATTCTACCCATGAATCCTCTCTTTATAATGATGGTACACCAAGAAGTGATCAAATGACTCATCAACTAAGAAAGAATTCCAATTAAAGGTAATTATTATTGAAAAAAAATAACTATAAATGAAATATAATGATCCCATATCATGGATTCATATGTTTCTATTTCATCTAGTTCTTAGGAGAAATCTGAAGGATTTAATGAAAAACCATTATTGGGTATGGGCCCAACTAGCTTCTCTATGACACAGAACCTTCATCACAATGGTTCAAACAATTTTTTTAATGATAAATGAAAGGTGATTAATTAATATCACTAAAGGTGTTGACAATCACTTAATCTTAAGGAACCAAAAGTCATAATTTTTTTTGAGAAGTTTTTACAGTGAAAGTAATCCAGAAGCTAAAGCTAGAAGTTTTTTGGAATATATGGAAAGTAAAGATCCAGAATATAAGTATTTGGATCTTTATAAGTTTTTGAATAAATGGAATACCATCATATGATTTGAATAAGTTTGAAATAAGTTGAGTATGGTGGAAATTACTCTGAATTTGGTATAGTCCCATGATATGTAATAATTTTATATACAAATTTAAGGTTTTTATAGTTTCTAAATTTTTAAAAAAATAGTAAAGTGTTTTGTATGTAAGATATTTTTTTATGTTGCGTAATATTTTTTTGAAGATAAAAAATTCATAAAATTCTTAGATTTATCCTTAGATACATAATATTTATGGAAGATGTGTAAGGATTTACCCTTTTCTATTTTTGAAGTAAAAGCGTTTTTCATGATGTGCTGATACGATACACATCAATAATATTTTATATGCAATAATTTTGGATCATATGTAAGGATCATTCATTTTGTGACCTACTAATAATTTCATGAAGAAGATTAGGTGAAATTCAGTTATTGTTTTTTTTTCATGACTCGACCCACTAAGGTCTGACTCGTGACTACCCCATTCCCACCTTCAATAGGTCAGGAGATGGTGGCCAGTATTGAGTAGGCATATCACACAAATGGGGGGAATTAGATTAATGTACCTATACACATTAACACATATACAATCCCGCATAATGTTTAAATCTAAAACAATTGAAACTAATGCAATCATACATATATAATACCACAATAGAGTAAGATAGTAAAGTACTGAAAGTGGAAAAGGGTCCAAATATAATCCCAAACTAAAATTGTAAATATTCCAACCTGCTCCAAGGGTGAGGACAGAGATCAAATCAAAACTCCTAGAAAACAGCTCAGTCTATAAATCATAATATAAGTTCCACCTACTCTATGTCCTCCAGGAGACCGTCAAAGGAGTCATTGTCTGCATAAGACACAAAACGTGTGGGTAGAGCCCATGTAGGGGTGAGTATAACAATACCCAATAGGACACTCTGAAAACATTAAACACAAATCATCAAGTATAGTTAGCTCAATACAAAGATATAACAATCAATGTATAACAAAAAAACACCCATATATACTCAAGAAGAACACTACTCTACCAAGAAGCCACAAGCAACTTCTGGCCATAGGATTTGGTTTGAAGCAATACTCATCCCAGGATAATCCACTTCACAAGCATGTTATCACCAGAGACACTCATCTAATAGTTCAAGATCATTGGTCCCCGCCCAATAAATCTTATTAGTCTTAAAATAACCTGATACTCTGATAGGGGGTCATGCCCAAAACCATTGGGGGAAACCATGAACTCCATATCAATCAACCTACTATGTAGGGGATCGTATACCAATGATACCATGAACTCTATAGATACAGTATACTAAATATAGGATCAACATCCTCCTCAAGGAGGTCATGATGATTCCACAAACCCCACCTAGGTTATAAAGATGATAGAGGATTGTACTCTAGTCTAACAGTGGTACACCATGAACTTTATTTGAGACTCATCCTCTAGAGGGGATCACAATCCTAATATGTGGACATAATACCACACTATACCCTTAAGATAATGAACCAAGAGAACACACTTATCCAAGACTGGTCTAGAATAAATAAAAAAAAGGATACAAAAACCCTCAAAGGGGGTACATGGTGTGTACTAAGGGTACATGATATGTCCAACTATCCCTAGGTCTTCCCATGTGGTAACGCCTCACACGGAATGTAAACCTCAACATACATGGTGTGTGAGTGAAACACACGACGTGTATAGATTTCCTGACACCTTTCCTATTTTGTCTAGCAATTCTTATGTATCTATGGTCGTGCATGTGTATGAGTACACGGTGTGCCCATTACATGGCTTGTCTGAGCCCATGTACTCCTGATCATGTTTGTGTACCCTATGAGGTACATGTCGAGCCACCAAGGAAGGGTCTCACAGCATGTGATATTCAACTTCATCTAAAACCCTATCACCATATCCATGGGGTCCCACACGGCGTGTAATCCCTAAATACACATCATGTATGGAAGGATTTTCCATATCCATCAGGATCTTCCTCCACATCATCATGCACATCATTGGATCCACCTCCCTCAATAAAATCTTCAGATCTGAGGTCAGTCGAGTCATGCCATCATTGCTAGCCGGGATCTGAGTTCAGATCTACTGAAACAATTCTTCTATCGATCCATCCATCATCACATGTAAAAACCAGGAAGAATGGGAATCACAAATCCATCTAATATGCCTCTAATAATCCATCACCATATTCAATTCAAAAATCACATCCTCTATCGTGATACATACTTGCGGTATCAATTTGTTGCACTGAATAATGGTCATGCAATGATCGGATATCAGGTATTGGTTGAACCGTTGGCCAAATAAAATACCAAAAATGATCAAATGAAGAAGAAAGGTAGAAATACATAAGCCATGAAAAGTGAGGAATAGACCTTATCCTTTTTCCATTCATCCTCGATCTATTATCATAGATATAGATGAATGAAGAGGAATAAAAAAAATGAAAAAAAATAGATTCATCAAATTATATATATCATCAATGCACAAATCAATTCGGTTTGTGGAATTGATCGATGTTCAACCAAGATTAAAAAATGGGATGAAAATTCACAAATCAAACATCCTACCTGGAGTTTTAATCTATCATTGATAAAGAATGGTTCTGCATTTCCATAGTTGATGAGGTCTATGAACTCTGTTGGCACAATGATCCACGATCCTGATCTGATTTTTCAACGCTAACCAAGAACAATCTCTTCCAATAGTCTCTTGGTCTCTAGGGTTTAGTGGTAAACCCTATGAAAAACTTCATAGCCATATATTTAAAGAGGAAATGGGTCACTACATTGAATAAAATAAATTAATTCATTTAATTAATTAATTTTATTAACTCTTCGTATGTGACAACTTTTTTGAAAAAATCCACATGGTGATAAATATTATTTCGTACCTAGGGTAAAATCCTCATTTTAAACTCAATGGTTCCCTCATATTTCTAATTTGGTCCCCCATTCGGGAGTTATTTCACTCTTTTGGGTAAACTATGTGCGTGTGTTATTTAATATATTTTATATATTTCAAACGTTTATTTTGGGCATATCGAGCCTCAGAATCATATGTTGTCTCAACACTTAGTCTCAAAAATAATCCATATAATATCTAAAAATAATACATAGAAAATATGAGTGATTACATTCTCTCCACCTCAGGGCATTTCATCCCAAAAAGATAAAAACATACTCAAAAAAGATGAGGGTACTTAGCTTGAATCTAGGTCTCCCGCTCTTAGGTGTTATATTGAAGATTATCGTGCTTCCAATGGACATTCAATAGGGGAATCGATCTCCCACAAAGGATCATCTCCTGTCGATCCTCAGTATCCATTGGGTACTCATCAAAGGTAGCTTCATCCTCAACATCTAGCTCGCCCCATTCAATAACATGCGATGGGTGATGCACGTACCTTATCAATTGTGACACGTGGAATACATCGTGTACTCATTCTAACTATGGAAGTAGAGATAATAAGTACACAACCTCTCCAACTCTACACTGTATCTAGAAAGGACCAATGAATCTCAGAGATAAATTTTTTATACATCCAAATCATTGTAATCCACATTAAGGTGAGACCCTCAAGAACACATGGTATCCCCCCTTGAACTCCATAGGTCTCCATTGTGGGTCTTCATAAGACATATGATAGCTATATGTAGTACTCATCCACTCCTAGATGACCTACACCTTCTCTATAGTAGCTCGCACCAACTTCAGGCCCACGAGTGTTGACTCGCCTAGATCAGTCCTACAAAGTGGTGACCTACAGGGTTGACCATACAAAGCCTCTAATGGTTCCATACCAATGGTGTAATGGAATTTGATGTTTCACCCAAAATTCAACATGGGTATATTATCCTCTCAAATATGGACAAAGTCCAATAAGTAAGCTCACAACATGTCCTCCAAGACCTGAATGGTCCGCTTAGTCTGGTCGTCAGTCTGAGGGTGAAACATCATGATCAAGTATAACTGAGTCCCAAAGGCCTCCTACAATCCTCACCATAATTGTGAAATGCATTGAGCATAATAGTCTAAAATGATCATCAAGTTAACTCCATGTATTCAGACTATATCCTACATGTAGAGGCATCTTAAGCTCTCTGCTGAATTCTTCTCTTAAATAGCTGGGAATTAGGCCAACTTGGTGAGTCGATCTATGATCACCAGATGGAATCATGTACCCTAGACATATTTGTTAACCCTGTCATGAATTACATGAATATCTCATCCCAATTATACTCTATAATATCAAGGGTTTGAGATAAACCTGCTAGAACATGGTGTTCATCCTTCACCTACTAACAAGTGAGACATCAAGAGACAAACTCTGCAACACAATGATTCATGACTATCCACAAAAACTAATATCGGAGGTTCTGGTAAATCTTTTCCACACTAGTATGTACCGCCAAATAGGTCGTATGAAACTCATGCATCACATCCTCCCACAACTTCTAAGGTACCATTGTCTGACCTTTGAAAATAATAGCATGATCCCCACCTTCAAAATATCTATCAAGAGCATGTATGTTAGATATATGAGTATGTAAGGTCTCACAGTCACTATGTTTAGACTAAGAATACATGAAATGTTGTAAAAGTGGTGAGGTAAAAACCATAAAATGTAAATATGAAGCACCATCCTTGTCTACTAAGGACAACTGCAACAATGCTAACTACTCTGATGCCTCAGCCAACAACTGATAAAACGATCTCCTGCTGATGGTGTCTACCACCACATTCCCCTTCCTAGGAGTATAGACATTCTAAAATTCATAGTCTTAGAGTAACTCTATCCATCACCTATATATCAATTTAAGATCCTTCTAAGAGAAGATATACTTGAGACTCTTGTAGTTAGAGTTTATGATAAATCACTCTCCCGTCAGGTAGTGTTTCCACATATTTAGTGAAAATACTATCGCTACTAGCTCAAGATAATGGGCCACATAATTCTTCTTATATGGTCTCAACTAATGTGAACCATACGAAATCATCACCAGCCACTTCATCATAATATAACCTAGACTGGTCCCTAATGTAGAAAAAAACACTATGTACTTGACACCACCTCTAGAAATCTCAATATGGGTGAGTTCGTTAACCTCTACCTCATCTTCTAAAAGAAATATTGGAACCTTTTTATCCATATTAAATTATTCCCCTTTATAATCAAAGATTTCAAGGGTGATTCCACTCTGGATAAATCAGGTAAAAACCTCTGATACTGCTTTACCAACCCAAGGAAACTCTGCACCTCGATAACACTCTTGGGTGTCTCCCAAGAAAACACTACCTCAACCTTTGTTGGGTCTACTTATACTCATCCTTCTAAGATGATGTGTCCCAAGAAGTGAACCTCACAAATCCAAAACTAAATATTTGAGAGCTTCCCATAAAGTTGGTTCTCTTAAAGTGTGTCTAGTACCATCCTCAAGTGTCTTGTGTGGTCCTCCTTAGATGTTGAGTACACTGGGATATCGTCGATGAAGACTACCACAAACTAATCTAAGAAAGGATGAATGATTTGGTTCATGATTCCCATGAAAATTGTTGGGGAGTTATTCATGTTGAACAGCATCACAAAGTACTCATATTGACCATAGTGACATCTGAATGTCATCTTCAGTATGTCCTCATTCTTTACTCATAGATAATGGTAGTCTGATCTGAGGTCAATCTTCAAGAACCATCGCGCCCCTATCAAGTGATCAAAGAGTTCATAGATCCTCAGTAGTGGATATTTTTTCTTCACGATCACTTGGTTCAAGTACCGGTAGTCCTCACATAACCTCAAGCTCTTTTATGCCTTCTGGGTGAAAAATAATGGGGTTTCTTAGGGGAAACACTAGGCCTCACAAATCCATTCTCCTAAAAGTCCTCCAACTGCTCTCTTATCTTGAAAAGCTCTGAGGGAGCCATCCGATATGTTGGTGAATATATTTAGGTCATCCTGAGGTGAAATTCAATGAAAACAATATATCTCTTGGTGGGGAGGTAAACCTGGTGCATCCTCAGGAAAGATGTCCTCATAATCTTCCACCATTAAAGGAAATTGAAAGCTCATAGAATCGAATGATCCAAGAGTCATGATATCTAACTGGTGATTAATTGGATGCACTCTCTAATGCCTAATATCGTCCTAATTTGACAAGGTTTCCTTTTCACCAAAAAAGGAAAATATTATCTCTTCATTACATACACACTATATACTCCTCCTAAAATAGTAGATCTAGGCATAAAATGTGGATATCCAGTCCATACCTAATATGATTTCATAAGGCCTCATCACTACTACAAAGATATCTCATACAAAACTCTCACGTCCAAGTGTCAGATTTCACTATTGGAACAAGTGTACAATCCCTAAGTCACTGCCTATTGGAGTCTCTAACCATAAGGGTTGAGCCAATAGATTAACAATAATCTCTAATTTTCAATCCAGAGAAGTGGAAAGGAAAGAATGACTCACACATGAGTTTATCAATAATATTGACAAAGTAAAAAAAACAAAGATCATACCTCATATCATCCTTGGATACTCAGTGTCATAGGCCTCCATATCCTGTAGCCAGCCTCATTCCTGACCACCAAATCATTGAGACTATAGTGGACCACCTAGGGGGTAGTGGTGGTGGTAATATGTAGAACCTATGAAAACCTCCTACTGCTCTATCATCCCCTCTTCCACGTTTGTCTCCCTACGGACCACCATGATCTAGCTTTTATCCTTTCCTCTATGGTCCCTCGACCATCTCCTAATCAGTTGTATGACAGGTCAGATAATCTGGAGTCAGATGTCTCTGACCATCATAGCGAAACACTACCTCTACCTCGATTGATTCGAGCCATCCTGAGAGCCCAGAATCACCGACCCCATGTCTTGGGATTGATTCCTAAATCATATGACACACTTGTATCCCTATGACTATCATTGGATGTCTGTTTCTGAGGTCTTAACTCCTGAGTGCCCAATACCAGTATCCATTATTGGTGCCTACTCTTCTAGGAATCTATCCACCACCAAGGTCTGCTCAAGCACCCCATTATAGGTGGAAATGCAGAGATAGATCACAGAATCTCTGATATCCTGGTATAATCCCTACTCGAAGGTATGTTATTTGAAGAACATATCCCACACTATATCCAAGGAGTAACATGAGAGATCGGTAAACCTTTTTGAATACTCCTCCATGGTTAAACTTCACTAATATAGATGCAGAAGCTCCTGTATGCGCACTGATCACAACATGGTATGATATAACTCCTCTATAAAGAGATTCTCAAAGTATATCTAGGATAGAGATGTCTTGTTGTGTGACTGAGTCACTAAACTCCACCATCACCCAGTAGATCCCTAAAGAAGAATCACCATGAGGACCACCATCTGATCTATAGGTGTCCTTACAAGGTAGAAAATGCAAGTGACTTCCTCTAGATAGTCCTCATCCACCTAGGGGTCTGACTCACCTTGAAATATGTGAGTTTTCTACCTATGGAAATCGTGTAGTGCACTTAGCCAATGTGCATCCTCAATTGTCACAACTAGTTCTAGATACTGCTCAACAGATGGTGGTATAGCTGGTAAACCACCCATAGGTGTTATCTCTGATATAGGCCCTTGTACTAAAGCCTCATTACTCGGTGGATCATCCTCATGATCACACCGTGGAATCCTGGATGGCTATATTTGAAGAGGAATCTTTAAGTAAAACAAGATATACCATGGTCAAAATAGTATATCTGGAGAGAAGAATCAAGAAGGACATATAAACCAAAACTCATTCATATATGATGCATGTACTAATGTTTTCCCTGTAACCAATGTCTACATGTATTGAGTTGAAAGGTAGGTTATCAGAGTCCTAGTGTATGGATACGTTGGTCATAGTACCAACACTAGAGTCTCTGGCCTAAAAGCTGAACTTGAAACACTTAACATTATTACCCCAAACTAATCTCACTGGCTCAAATCCTAAGATAGAACTAACTAATCTAATACCACCTCATCATAAACTGATCTTTCAAGGTATGACTCATGACTACCCCAAGCTTACCTCTAATAGGTCATGGGCTGGCGACCAATGCTGAGTAAGCATATCCCACAAATGGGAGGAATTAACCTAATGTACCCACACACACACACACACACACACACATCTACAAGCCCACAAAATGATGAAATTTAAAACAGTTGAAACCAATGCATAGATACATCTATAATCCCACAATAGAGTATGCCAGTAAAGTACTGAAATAGGAAAAGGGTCCAAATACAAGACCAACTAAAAACTATAAAGAAACCAACCTACTCCAAGGGAGAGGACTGCGATCACATGAAAAATTCTGGAAAACAACTTGGTCTATCAAGGTCAATCTAAGATCCACCTACTTCATATCCTCCCAGGACACTATCAAAAGGGTCATCATCTATATAATACATAACATGTATGGGCAGATCCCATGTAGGGGTGAGTATAACAATACCCAGTAGGACTCCTCGAAAACACTAAACATGAAGCATCAAATATAGTCAGATCAATACAAGGATATAAAAAACAATGTATAACAGGAAACACCCAAATATACTTAGGAAGGACACCGCATCATCAAGCGACCACAACCAACTATCAACCATATGATTCTATTTGAAGAAATTATCATTCTGGGAGAATCCACTCCATGATAATTCTATCACCAAAGACACTCATCCAAGATTTCAAGATCATTGGGACACTCCTAAGAAAGATCACTAGTCTTAGAAGGCCTTGATACTCGGATAAGGGGTCATGATTAGACCCATTGGGGGACACCACAAACCCCATTTGGATAAAACCACTATGTAGGGTATCATATACTAATGATACCATGAACCCTATCATTGCAGATTGTTAGATGGAGGATCAATTCCCTACTTAAGGAGGTCACACTGATTCCACAAACCCCATATAGGGTATAAATATGATAGTGGATCACACTCCAGTCTCACAGATGGACACCACAAGATCAATCTAAGACTCATCCTCTATAGGGGATCACAATCCTGAGATGTGGATGTAATATTGCATTATACCCTTGAGGGAATGAACCAAAGGAACACACTCAACCAAGACTAGTCTAGACTAAATAAACGAAGGGCTACAAACACCCTCAAAGGGGGTACACATCGTGTACTGAGGTTACACAGCATGTCCAGCTATCCCTAGGTATTCACATGTAGTAACACCTCACATGGAATGTAAACATAAATATATATGGTGTTTGAGTAAAACACTTGGTGTGTAGAGGTTTCCCGACACCCTGCTCGTCCCATCTGTTTGTGTTTGTGTATCTCTGGTTGTGCCTATGCACGATTACACGATGTGCCCAGTACATGGAATGTTTGAGCTTGTGTACTCTTGGTTGTGTACATATACCCTTTAAGGTACACTATGAGACTTCAGGGAAGGGTCACTAGCATGTGATATTTAACACTAGCTGAAACCCTATCACCATGACCAAGGGGTCCCACATGGTGTGTAATCTTGAAATACACGTCATGTATAGAGGGATTTTCCAGATCTTTTAGGATCATCCTCCACATAATCCTAAGAATTGTTGGAGCCAACACCCTCACTGGAATCTAAATATATGGGGTCATCCAAGCCTCATCATCATTTCTAGCTGGGATCACTACTAGAAAAACGGGCTATACCCACGGTTCAAAACCGTGGGTATAGCCCCCAAAACTGTGGGTATAGCCTATACCCACGGTTTTGGGAACCGTGGGCTGGAACGGCGTCGGTATAGGTCCCCAGCCTATACCCACGGTTTTCCAAAACCGTGGGTATAGGTGTCTTGCCACCGTGTCACCGAAACATAGCCATTTTCCACAGTGTCAATGGCTTTTACCCATGGTTTCAAAACCGTGGGTATAGGTCCTAAAATAATGCAGCCGCTGAGTTTCGATCTCGCAACCTCTTCGCTGTAAACACCGCGTCTAACCACTACCCTAACATCACCTATATGTATATATATATATATATATATATATATATTTAGTTAAATATAGTTATAAAAACCATGGGTATAGAGGGAAGAACCGTGGGTATAGGGTTCCCGCCAAAAAAAATTTCCTTCCCGCGGAAAAAAAAATTTCCTGCACACACAAAAGTGACCTATACCCACGGTTTTTCATAACCATGGGTATAGGTATTTAGCCCAGACCTATCCCCATTGTTGTCCCCAAAACCGTGGGGATAGGTACCCCAATAACCACGGTTTTGGGAAACCGTTATTATAGGTCACTTTTCAGTACCTATCCCCACGGTTTTGGAAAACCGTGGGGATAGACCCCCCTATACCCACGGTTTTGGAAAACCGTGGGTATAGGTCATGAAAAGTCACCTATACCCACGGTTTTCCAAAAACGTGGGTATAGGGGGGGGTCTATCCCCACGGTTTTGGGGAAAACCGTGGGGATAGGTCCATTTTCCATTAGTGGATCCAGGTTTAAATTTTCTCTGAAAACCCCTCCATCGATCCATTATTCTCAACCCACATCTTTTTCTAGATCTATTAGAACTCTTAAGAACCATCCCTTAGATGCTTTAGTTTGAGACTTAGATAAGGGAACATGAACTAGAACTTCTCTTAGGAACCAGGTTGAACATCAAGCCTTTTTGACACATCTTGAACCTAAAAATATCAATGATGCTATCAATGATGAATTTTGGGTAATTGTTATGCAAGAATAATTGAATTAGTTTGAAAGAAATAAAGTCTAGAAACATGTTGATAGACCCAAAGACATCATGACTATAGGCACTAAGTTGGTGTTTAGAAATAAATTGGATTAATATGGTACCATAGTAAGAAATAAGGTCATACTGGTTGCACAAGGATATAGTCAAGAATAAGGAATTTACTATGAAGAAACTTTTTCACCAGTTTCCAAACTTGAATCCATTAGAATTCTGCTAACATATGCAGCACATCTTAATTTCAACCTATATCAAATGTATGTTAAAAGTGCATTACTAAATTGGTATATAGTTGAGGATGTTTTTGTTGAACAACCTCCCAGTTTTACAAACCCACATTTTTCAAGTCATGTTTTCAAATTATCAAAAACTTTGTATGGCTTAAAACAAGCTCCAAGATCTTGGTATGATAGGCTCAGCACTTTTCTCATTTCAAAAGGTTTTTCAAAATGTATTGTTGATCCTACTCTTTTCATAAAAATAATTTCTAATGTCATTTTAGTTGTTTGGATATATGTTGATGATATTATCTTTGGATCTTCAAAACATTCTTTATGTGTTGATTTTTCAAAAATGATGAAAAGTGAATTTGAAATGAGTTTAATGGGTGAACTCAAATTCTTTCTTGGATTTCAAATTTTTCAAAATAAATAAGGTATTATTTTAAATAAAAGTAAGTAAGCTAAAGATATTTTGGAATGGTTTGGATTTGATAGTATAAAAGGTAGTGATAGTCTAATTAGTACCACATGTAAATTGGATCTTGATGAAAATGGAAAATTTGCTGATCAAATCAATTGTAGAGGTATGATTAGAAGTCTACTCTAATTGACTTCTAGTCATCCTGATATTATGTTCAGTGTGTGTATGTGTGCACGTTTTCAAGAAAACCCTAAATAATCTCATTTAACTGTTGTTAAAATAATTTTTAAATACCTCAAGTATACTACCAACTTATGATTGTTCTATCTTAGAGGACAACCTTTTGATTTAGTTAGTTATTCAGATGCTGATTTTGGTGGTTGTAAGTTAGATAGAAAAAGAAACTTTGGAATATGTCACTTTTTTGGTAAGTCTCTAGTATCATGGTGTAGTTAAAAGCAAAATTTTGTTGCATTATCTTCTGCTGAAGCTAAATACATAGCTTCTGGTAATTTTTGTGCTCAAATTTTGTGGATAAAACACACATTACTAGATTATGGATATCAATTTAGACATGTCCCTATAAACTATGACAACACAAGTGCTATCAAAATTTATAAAAATCCAATTTATTATTCTATAACAAAACATATTGATGTAATACATCACTTTTTGAGAGATCATTATCAAAAAGGTGATATAACTCTTGAATTCATGGTATAGAACATCAACTTGCTGATATTTGTACTAAGTCTTTAAATTCTGAGAAGATGAGTTACATCAAACATGAGTTAGGAATGATCAATTTTTGAGGACTCACTGATGATGTATCACTAACATGACTCATCAATGATATATCACCAATGTGACTCATTGATGATGTCTCACCAATGTGACTCATCGATGATGTCTCGTCGATGTGAATCACTGATGATGTCTCACCGACATGACTCACTGATGATGTATCACTGACGTGACTCACCGATGATATCTCACTGGCGTGACTCACCGATGATGTCTCACTAACATGACTCACCGATGATGTCTCACTGACATGACTCACCAATGATGTATCACTGATAGGACTCACCGGTGGTGACTTATCGATGGATCTCACCAATGTGTCTCACCGACCGATATTTAATTATTTTATTTCTCTATCTGGAATTTGGAACATCATTGTTTTATTTGTTTTGTTTTTTTAACCAGCTTTTAATATTTTATGTTTTTAAATCCATAAGTGATAAAATTAAGGGTCGATCCAATACTTTTTACCCTCACTCTTACTCTCGGACTCTTGCTCTCAAACCCTTCTCTCCCAAGGTCCATTCTCTCTCAACCTGAAACCGTCAAACCTTTCTCAATGGATCATGTCAAGCATGTCCTTCAAGGATCTAAGGATGAGTCACATCTATCTAAGAAGCAAAGAGGAAAATCTAGTCGGTCTAAGACTAAGCCTAAACATGTTCATCCAGAAATCGAGAATCATATTGTAACCCCTGAGAAGGAATTGAATTCAGAATGGTTGTTATCCAATAAGTCTCTTCTATTGAATGTGTTGCAAACACAAGGGTGGTTGGAGTGATTCTCCAACAATGAGAGGCTGTATTATTTAAGGTCAGTACATGAGTTCTACCTAAATGCTGAGTTTTTGCTGGAAGGATCTGAATTTTTTTGGATAAAGTTGATAGTGGGTTAAAGGAAAGTGTACTTTTCTTATAAGAATTGGGAAAAATGATTGAAAGTACCCCATGAAGGTGTTTGTGATGACCATCTGGGAAGTGCTCCTCCAACAAGTGACCTATTCAGTTACGATGTGGCTTTGGCTGACTTGACAGGTAATGGAGATCATAGGAGGCCTATTACTATATAGATCGATGGTGAGTGTGGGCTTTTGTTTAAATTCATCCAACATCAGTTATGTCCTAGGAAAGGGGACTTTGCTTCTCTTAAGTTTCAGGATGTTTACTTGTTGTATCTATTTAAGAAAATCTATAAGGTAAATTTGTTCAAATATCTAATAGTTAATATCAGTGATATGATCAAGCCTTATTGAAAGAAAAACTCTTTATTTTATACTAGAATTATCTCAGCCATGTTTAAGGATAAAGGATTTGTAAATGAAAATGAAGAGACAATTTCTATTTGTGATGGTTTTTGCCTCAAAAAGGTTATCCGCAAAAGGATGAAAATTAATTGGAATCCCTAGAAAAAGATGTGGGTTGAGAATAATGAAAAGCTATATAAGAAATTTTATCTTGTTAAGCATCCCTTAAGGTCGAGGAACATGGTTTATCCTGGTCTAGGACCAAATGAAGTTGGTGAGTATTCTGATGATGATGAGGATGTAGCTGAGGAAGGTCAAGGAAGTGAGTCTCCTATAGATGACAGAAGTGATTTTTTCATTTCTAACAGTCTAGAAAGGATGTATTATGGTCCTGTAAGTCCTCCAATACCTTTACCTTCTAAGGAACCAATTATTCCTGAGAATGATAGTGATGAGACTGACGAGTCTGAGAATGCTGAGTATGAGAGAAAATCTGGTAGTGATGAGGAAGAATCTGGTGAAGAAGAAAATGAAAGTGGATAAGGAGAAGAAAAAAATGGAAGTGAAGTTGAGGAAGACACTACGGAAAAATCATGATTTAGCAGCAGTTTTTTTTCGTTTTGTGGCGGTTTAAACCGCCGCTAAATAGATTGGCGGCGGTTTTGAAAAACCGCCGCAAAATCGTGCGTCGGGAAACTATTCGCGGTGGTTTTTTTCTTTATGTTCTTTTTCTTCTTTTTCTTATTTATGCTATTTATTTTATTTACGTTATTTATTTTATTTATTTTATTTATTTTATTTTATTTATTTATTTTATTTATTTTATTTATTTTATTTATTTTTTTTATTTTATTTATTTTATTTATTTCGTATTTATTTTATTTATTTTATTTATTTTATTTATTTTATTTATTTTATTTATTTTATTTATTTTATTTATTTCGTATTTATTTTATTTATTTACTATTACTTTATTTACTTTATTTATCCAAGCATGCACATCCCATGCACATGCCCATGCAATATAAAAAAATACTACGTTTGGTGAGATTTGAACCTCTAACCTCTTGTATATTTTCCAAAGACTTTACCACTCCAGCAAGTTCTTCATGTGGTTAATAAACAGAATTTAATATACTTATATATATTAATTGAAAAAACAAATAATACAAAAATAATAGATATAAACTCAATAATAATAAATAATAAATAATGAAAAATAAATATTAAATATTAAATAATAAATAATAAATAATAAATAATAAATAATAAATAATAAATAAATATAAATAATAAATAATAAATAATAAATAAATATAAATAAATAATAAATATAAATAATAAATAATAAATAATAAATAATAAATAATAAATAATAAATAATAAATAATAAATAATAGCTAATAAATAATAAATAATAAATAATAAATAATAAATAAATATAAATAATACATAATAAATAATAAATAAAAAATAAAAAATAAAAAATAAATATAAATATAAATATTAAATATTAAATAATAAATATTAAATAGTAAATAGTAAATAATAAATAATAAATAATAAATAAATATAAAAAATAAGTAATAAATAAATAATAAATACAAATAATTAATAAATATAAATAAATAATAAATAATAAATAATAAATAATAAATAATAAGTAATAAGTAAAAAGTAATAAATAATAAATAATAAGTAATAAGTAATAAATAATAAATAAATATAAATAATAAATAAATATAAATAATAAATAATAAATAAATAATAAATAATAAATAATAAATAATAAATAATAAATAAATATAAATAATAAATAATAAATAAATATAAATAATAAATAATAAATAATAAATAATAAATAATAAATAATAAATAAATATAAATAATAAATAAATATAAATAATAAATAAATATAAATAATAAATAATAAATAATAATTAATAAATAATAAATAATACATAAATATAAATAATAAATAATAAATAAATATAAATAATAAATAATATATAAATAATATATAAATATAAATAATAAATAATAAATAATAAATAATAAATAATAAATAATAAATAAATATAAATAATAAATAAATAAAAATAATAAATAGATGTAAATAATAAATAATAAATAATAAATAATAAATAATAAATAATAAATAAATATAAATAATAAATAAATATAAATAATAAATAAATAATAAATAATAAATAATAAATAATAAATAATAAATAATAAATAAATATAAATATTAAATAATAAATAAATATAAATAATAACTAATAAATAATAAATAATAAATAATAAATAAGAAATAAATAATAAATAATAAATAAATAATAAATATAAATAATAAATAATAAATAAAAAATAATAAATAAATAATAAATAATAAATAAATAATAAATAATAAATAATAAATAAATATAAATAATAAATAGTAAATAATAAATAAATATAAATAATAAATAGTAAATAATAAATAAATATAAATAGTAAATAATAAATAAATATAAATAATAAATAATAAATAAATATAAATAATAAATAACAAATAATAAATAAATATAAATAATAAATAATAAATAAAAATAATAAATAATAAATAATAAATAATAAATAAATATAAATAATTACTAATTAATAGTTAATAAATATAAATAATAAATAATAAATAATAAATAAATATATAATTAATAAATAATAAGTAAATATAAATAATAAATAATAAATAATAAATAATAAATAATAAATAATAAATAATAAATAATAAATAATAAATAATAAATAAATAATTAATAAATATAAATAATTAATAATAATTAATTAATAAATATAAATAATTAATAAATATAAATAATAAATAATAAATAATAAATAATAAATAATAAATAATAAATAATAAATAACCAGTAAAAAATATTATTAATAATAATAATATTTTATTATTAGTACTAATAAATAATTAATAATTAATAATAAATAATAAATAATAAAAATAAGTAAATATAAATAATAAATAATAAATAATAAAGGTAACACATGAAAAAGTATGAAAAGACGTGGTAAGGGATGAAAAATCATGAAAACACATGAAAACGAATGGAGAAGCATATGAAGAATAAGGCATTCGAAAGAATGAGAACGCATGAGAACGCATGAGAACGCATGAAAACTCATGACAACTCTGGAAAACCCCTTAATAATTCAACATAATCATCATAATAACCCACAAAAAACCATTGATAAAGATAACAAGTTATGGAAACCCAAATAAACAGTAATAAATGGAGCAACCGTTAAAACCCGTCAAAACGGTCATAAAGAGACAAAAACATTGGACTCACATTAACGGAGATAACTTATGATCCGAGAGTCCGTTTTAGATCCACGACCTGTCAAATCAAAGATCCTGAAACGATCTTTGACCTGATAGGTGAAATTGTCCGAATAGACAGGCGTATCGGAAGTTATGACCATTTAAAAAAAAGATGATGGGGAACGGGTGCTAGAAACGAGGCATCGAAAAACATAACAAACCCGATACCCCCTAAAAAGATCATAACATATGATCCAGGAGTGCATGTGGGAACTGTGACCAGTCAAACTGAAGCTCATAGAACGAGCTATGATCTGGCAGGTGGAGGTGTCTGAACTGACACGCGGATCGAAAGATAGGTATGTTTGAAGACAAGTTCGACGGGACACTGGTGACAGAAACGGGGTTTCAGAGGCCTTCAGAGGGGTTTTGGGGTCAAAAAGCATGAAAAAAGCTTTCTCTTGTTGATCTAGTGCATATCTCTCTTTGCTGGCTTTGATTTGATATATGGTAGAGCCCAAACGGACACCCGGAGCGAAAGTTATGGCCGTATGAAGTTGGAGAACTTTTTTCAACATTTTTATAACACTAATATCTTCTACACCTTATACCGTCTCATGGGTTTGATTATATGTGCCTCTAGATCTCTTCATGAGCTTCGATTTGACTGGTCGTGGTGCTCCAACGGACTCCCGGATCAAAAGTTGTGGTCGTTTTAGTGATTTCGGGGTTTCTCGTGTTTTTTTATTTTTTCCTTTCATTTCGCGGCGGTTTTACCGAAACCGCCGCTATTTCGCGGCGGTTTTTTAAAAAACCGCCACTAATCCTCGAAAAAAATTTAAAAAATAAATAAATAAATAAAATTATGGCATTTCGCGGCGTTTTTTAAAACCGCCGCGAAAAAACCACCGTTAAACGACGGTTTTCTTGTAGTGAGATGATAGAGAATCAGGAAAGGATGACTGAGAAGATGAAAATGAAAGGGAAGATGTAGGAAGTGATGATTCATATAGTGGATCAGACCATGGTGATGATGACCAAGGACCTGGTGGAGATATTGTTGATCTAACCCTAGATCATATTGAACATGAGAGTCCAACTGATGCTTCTGTATTGGAATAGGAACAAGAACCCACTATGGAATCCCATGAGTTAACTGAACAAGTTGTACTTGAAGACAGAGCTCCCGATGCTCATGTTGAGCTAGTTGTGGTTGAAGAGAGAGCTCATGTTGTCCCTGTTCTGGAATAAGTTCAAGCTATAAGGTATGTTTCTGTGATTCCAGTGAGGGAGTTGGTTTATTCAAGAAAAATTCCATCAGCTGAGGGGGAGAGACAAGCTAAAAGAGCAAAGGATAATGTGCTTGCTCCCATGAATGATATTGTGATACCTGTGTGGAGGATGGACCCAGGGTACGTGACTCTTGGATTGGATTATCCCAATGTAGAGGAGAGGACTTCTCCTACTCCTATTGTTGGTTCAGAATCTATTGAGTATATCACCAAATCTGATTTTAATGCCTTCAAGAAAGAATTATTAGCTATTATTTGATCAACTCCTTCACAGCTACTTGATCCTGTTTCTAGAATTAGTGAAAGAGATACTGAGTTGATTACTGAGAGATTTGTATCTCAGGTTGAGTCAAGGTTAATAGTTCTTGCTGAAGTTGTTTCAGATAATCAGAAAATGAGAAATGAATTGGTTGATATGGTCTCAGCCATTAACAATTTGACAACTGAATATAAATAATCTTTGGATAGAGTTATGAAAGTGTTTTAAGATACCTCTTCAGAGTATTTTTCAGATGATTCTCCTCCTCCTTCAACTCTTGATATAGCCATTTTAACGTTTGTTTTCAAAGATGCAATGAATGATGCTTCCACCTCAGCTAATCCTTCATCTCCATGTCTTGATCTAACTCAGTTGAGATCAGAAATCAGAGATATAGTGCAAGGTGCCTCAAGCTCAGCTGCTCCTATTGCTCACTCTATAGATATTGATATGGTTAGACATGTGATTATAGAGGAACTTAAAACTATGATGGGTATCATTGACTAATAGAGTCTTTCCAAAATTGGGTAGAATTATGATAATATTTATGATATGGTTAAGTTTTATTCAACCGGTGCTACTACTGATCAAGAAGAAATCACTAAGAAAGTATATTTCTATTTCAAACTAATTTACACAAAAAAACATTTGACCAGTCACTTCGAGTATTTGGTGGAGAATTTGAGATTGCCTCCAGTGACTCAGGCTTTCAAAGAGAAAGTTAAGCAGTTAAAATATTTTACTTCTACCTTTGAGAAATTCATGGAAAATAAGGATTATTTTCAGAATTCAATGACTTATGGTGGTGAGGTTATCAGGGAATTCACTAATTTACTCAAATCATACCTACACAATCACATCACGACTATTTTAAAAGAATTTACAACAAAAACTAGTTGACCAATCACTTCAAGTATTTGGTGGAGAATTTGAGATTGTCTCTAGTGACTCAGGCTTTCAAATATAAAGTTAAGCAGTTAAAAGAGTTTAGTCTTCATGTTGCTCCTATTAGACCAGTCATTCCTACTTCTACCTCTTATTATTCACCCTTGGTACCTTTAACCATGACCCATGCTCAAGATCTCATCCATATTAGACCTATCATTCAACAAGAACTCATAGTTCCAGCTTCATTTTCTATCCCCATCCTTACTCCTTCAGTATTCATAGGAGTTCATCTTCTTTCCCTCACTATCTGCATTACTCCTCTAACTACTACCTCTATTGACCCTTCTACTCCTCCCTCCTTTTCTTTTTATAAAGGAAAGGAAGTGATGGACTCTACTATGACCAAGAAGTAGTTGGATCACTTTTTATAGGGATTTGATGCACTCCATTTTTTTGTTGTACTATTTGTGTTGTACCTTATACTACCTGATTAATAGAATACTCTCTGTGATTTCATCTCATTGTTATTTACTTATCTATTATTTATTTTTATTAAATGTTTTCTTTTTGATAATCCCAAAATGGGGAGAAATACTATGGCATCTCTCTCAGGGGGAGTTTAAGGTTACGCTTAAGATTAAAAGGGAACCTATAATTGAAACAGATCATTTATTAAGTAATATGTACTTATGTTTCTTTTAAAATTTCATCTCAATAATCTATGCAATATGTTAAGAATATTTTTTCCCTAATCATCATAAATTTCAATTATTATGGTATACAATGCCATGATTTGTGTTCATCAAAAAGAGGGAGATTTTTGGCCTCCTCTATTTTTAATGCTCACAAATCATGATTAACTATGCTAATTATGATTTATTAAGATACAATGTGTTTAATCATGTTCAATTATAATATTAACCTATGGTGTCAGTATTTACAACATAAAATAGAATTATAGATATTGGTTAAGTTTGAGCTATTAATACTTGTCCTACTGATAAAAAAGTCACCAATACATGAGCAACCGATGACATAATCTACTGATAAGTTGAGTCACCGACAGAGCGACTCATAATTTTCGCTAAGTATGAATTACCAATAGTCTGACCTACCGATGTCCAAACAACCAATAAAGTGACTAAATGAAACTCAAATTTTCTCTAAGTATGAGCTACCGACGCATCACCTACCGACAGTCGAGCTATCGACACATCACCTACCGACAATTGAGCTACCAACACATCACATACCGACAGTCGAGCTACTGACGCATCATATACTGATAGAAATGATCTACCGACAACATGATACACCAACAGTATGATTTCAAAGATGAGTACGAGGTATGAGGTACCAAAGAACATGTTGCTTGTATATATAAAGGATATATCTGGATTAACAAGAAAGTGTGTGAGAAAGAGGCGACTCGGAAGAAACACACAGAGTTGTTCATGAGCCTTAGAGAAAAATAAAAGATCTTCCTAATATGCTTACATGAAGACACTACTAAGAACCAAAAGTACACAAATCTCTATAATGACAACTTAGAGGACATGAAAACTTCAAAGAATCTTTTACCTTACTGGGAACAGAACACAGAAGCAACCACGACTCTCTGTTTTGCTGTCTGTTTCTAGAAGGTGACTCCAGCTTCACTTCTACCATCATGAAGGAGTCCAAAAACTTCATAGAACATCACACATATCATATTAAACTCTTCTTATATTTTTTCTCTACCTGTGTTCTTTATTTTACATTTTGAGTAGTGTGTGTCTCTATTTTTAAACACACATTGGCTCATGTTCTAAAATGTAATATACTTATATATCTTCACAAAATTTCACATTTACACTCCCATGGATAACAGTAGAAGAGGTCTATGTGTGGCATGTTTGTTTGTTTTACACTCCCAAGAAAACTATGGAAGAGGTCTAGTGACCTGGACATTTTTTATACTATTGTTACCCTGATCCAGGGTGTGGATAAAGTTTATTTAATATAAACTATTTGGTGGCAGGTGATCACTAAGTGGAGAGGATTAGGTCTCATCCTGAGACTGAACCTCTTGTTTACTTCTAATGTGTGATTTCAAGTTTTGTTTTCTATGTTCTTATTACTATTTCAGAAAACTTAACTTCGATTTGATAGTGAATCTTAGATAGTTTTTATATCAAAAAAAATTAGTAGGCTTATTTCAATAGTTGAGATAATAAAGTATATTGTTTTAACTGAGAACTAATCAATCTTTGAGAAATATTTTGAATAAACAAAAATTTTATAAATTTGTTACTTTGGTTAAATGGGTTGTTTTGTTTTAAATTTTGGAACTTTTAAATAATTTAATAATTTTTAAATAAAGTATTTAGACATGAATTTTTATAGGAACTCAATTCACCCCCCCCCCCTCTTGAGTATCCTACTCCGACCAACAGAGAAAAATCTCTCAATCTCTTAACATACCCAAATTATGACTCACCCCATTGGTACATTTACTCATACATTAAGATGGATATTAATATGGTTTATTATTTTTTGGTTTATGAGTAAAAAAGATAAGAAAAAGAACGAGACAATATAAGAGTAGTGCACCAAACACACACACGAAACATGAAGAGAATTAAAAACAGACTTTCGATTGAATAAGAAAGCAAAAGAAGGGGTGATTTTCAACTTGATTTAAAAAAAATTAAGAACATTAATATTAAAAAATATAGGTTGGATGATAATAAGATATAATGAGAATCAAACATGCATTAAAACAGAATTACAACACAAACACTTATGAGATTAAAAATGAAGTAGAATGAAAAATTAAATCAAAAGAAGCATGGAGGAATGGTATATCAAGTAGAAACTTGGGTATAGAAGATCCTACTAAGACTTTGTAAGAGACTTGGTAATTCCAACCTATCCTCGTTTTCTCTGAAATTCCAACCCCCTACAAGGAGAAAAGGGGGATTTATTTATAGCCCAAGGTGGTAGAATTTTTGCATTATAAATCTACCCCTAAAGTTGGATCAACAATTTCATAAACCATAAAGTTGAATATGGAGAAATATTCTTCTTCAAAGTTGTATATATAGATTTTTAAAGTACACCCTAAAAATTTGGAATCCATTAGACTTTTTATCCAAAGTTATGATTATTTTCATAAATAATGTATAGTTGTCCATTTTTATCCACACTTTTTCAAAGGTAGAAATGTGAATGGATTTTTGAATAGAAATATTCCCTAAAATAAAAACCATTTATTCTAAAAATTATTCCACCTATATCTTTTCTTTCACATTGAAAAATATCAGATCAATTGGATTTCTATATCAGGAGAAAATTCATGGATTGTGTGCTAATTTTAATTCTCGAACAGAATGGTGGGCTGGACTTCAAAACATCAGTTAGGACCCTTTTTGGTGGAGTTGGGCCTTGAAACTTTTATTCAATATGAATTGTATTGTCCCATGAATTTTGGTGGTGAATAAAAGAATGTGGACTTCTAGATTGATCCCAGAAATTCTATCTTTATAGTTGGTCCAGTTTTCTCAATAGATTTTTTGGGCCTTCTTGTATGGTCCATATAACCCTTCAAATGGAAAAATTAGCCAAATATCCATTCTAATGATATGTTGTAATTTTAATTAGGAACACTAAAAAGGAATAATAACATTATTTTGATTAGTATTATAACACCCCAAGAATTTACAAATAGATTTAATTTAGAATGCATGAAACATTGAGTCCCTACAAAACAACACATTTTATAATCTAGTCATTAAACATAACTTTGCCTCTACTATGTTTTTAATTTCAAAATATTGTTATCAAGAGTTGTGATCAGTAATTCATTTGGAGTCTGATAGAACCAACTTGATTTTTTGGTGAATAGTAACATACTCTTATGACTAGTAATATGAATAGTAATATGACCCTTATGAATAGTAAATAATATTATTATTTTATTTTCTTAAGGTAATAAGATGATGAGGTCTTAATTAATTTTTCAATGTGATATAAAACTAATTATACCTTTAACATGGTTATTTTTCAAATTAAATATGATTTTATTTAAAAATTAAATTAATAATATTTAGAAAAATATTTTTGAAAAATGGAGTTCATTTTTGAATTATACATGTCGAAAAATGTTTAGGGTGAATTTTTTGGATTTTTATAAAATTTCTTGAATTTTTTATAAATAGTAAAATACGGTAAAATACTGTATATAAAAATTATCAGTTAAATACACTATTTATGACATCATAAGTCATTTAAGGACACTTGGTTCAAACTCACATGAACTTATTACTATTATGAGTCACATGAAACAATACTATTGGTTTTCTTGAGGGAAATAATAAAATAATGAATAAAATATTAAAAATTTACTCCTCCTCCACTATACCCCCCTCACTCCCTCTTCTCTTCACTCCTCTAAGCCTTGAATCTCCTCAAATTTCTACCCAAATACCCTACCCTAGTCAATACCAACTTCCAAGCAGCAATTGCTCTTTCCAAAATACCAAAATCCCTTTCTCAAGGAGGTTATTTCAAGAGGTAGAGCACCCTTCTTTTTCATTTAGTTTCATTTCAATTTATCTTCTTTTGTTATCCTCTCCACACCTCCTCTGTCCAAATGACCATGATAACTCCAATATCATATATATACTATAATTATATCATGTTAATGGAAGAACCATCATTAATATTCTTACTCTCCCTTTTATTTTATAAACGAAATCAACGTCCATGAGGTTCCAATTCATAACCTTCTTGCATGACGAAGTTTCGTTCTTCAGTTTCTACTTCCTTACTGATCATAAAACCATTTTTATGATTTATACAGACTATAATATATGTATTATAACCTAATTAATAATCATTAACCACTATACATACATATTATTAAACCATATGACCAAACTAGTTCATAATAATCAAAATACTGCTAAAATAATCTAAGTGAATGTCATTAATATTTAATCTAATGATTCATCCTTTTTCATGTAAACAAATGATATAAATGACCGTTAACACTTATTTATGTTCATATATAATATTTAATTTCAATTATTGATATTTACATCCATTCCACATGAACTCCATTACTTAAAAACAAGTGAACCGATTATGAAAATCAAGAAAACGAACACTTCAGAATGACGAAATTCAATATTACAACTTATCAATAAGGACATAAATGAACTAAACAAAATTATGATAAACTAAATAAATGTATTATAGGTTTTGAAATAAGTTATTAATAAGTCTAGTTTCATATTTCATGTCCTTAAGTTCAAGAGAAGAACACATTCAAACTTAAGGTAAGGGTTTCTTCATCTCACTTCCATTTTTGTGAGATTTTCCATATTCACTACTAATACGTGTTTATGGTGTATGTATATTGACCATTGATGTAACATATCATAAATATATTTATTTTCATGTTATTCAATGTATCATTTTAATATTATTAATTTTGGGTCATACGAATCGTTTGATTACAAAGTAGTAAGGGTTTTCCACCCAAACATCCATTTTCATTCGAGTTACTTTTATTGTATAATTACCTCAATGAAATTATTATGTATTATTGTGTACTCCTCATAAATTATGTTTGAGTGTTTTATATATGTTTACAAACTATAATAGTTCCTTATTTTATGGGGAGTTACATGTTTTAAAAGGAACTTTCAAAATTATTTCTGAAATACAAACCCAATTCAAGGGATCTTTTCAAATTGTTAACCGTTTTCAAGTGTACACCGGAATCTATTTTAAACCACAATTATTTTTATAAAAACACTCATTTTAACATGAAAAATGATCTTGAATCATTTTTGGATTTAACAGAACAAATTTTTCTTTCCACTTTAAAATTCTCTTTAATATTTTCCTTAAAATGCTCTAAAATGATTTAGTTCTAAATAATCTTAAGAACTCTTTTTACATGATTTCACTTCAGTGGGCCATCATTTATGCCTAAAATATAATTTCAATGTCCTAATATTTTATTTTCTAGTATATTCATGTTTACAAACTGATTTCATGGCAAATACAAAGGATTTTCCAAAAAACTCTTTTTCCAATGTAAAAAGGATTTTTCTCATCTCACTTTATCTTTTATGAGATATATTCCTTGTTCACCACTTACTTATTACTTTTGGTGCATGTAATGACCTTTGGTATATCATATCAAGATTATCCTTACTCTCATGATATTCTAATGGGTTATTATTTGAATGTTTCAAGGTGTTATGGGACACTTTGGAATGTTTAAGTATTATTTCCTCATGGATTTTTCAATGGTCTCATTTAAAAGTATCTTCATCTATGTCAACATACTTTGTTAAATCTTGTACTTAATTGAGGTTTATCTACTATGATATCATCTAACATATTTAATTGAATGGTTATGATTAGTTTGACTTTGGATGTTCTATCTTAAAACCATTCACCAATTTACTCGGAATGGTTAGTGTTTAAGCTTAATATTCGGGGGAAGTTATTTACATTTCATATGTTAGTTTCAATATGAATGTATATGTTTTTTATGTTTATCCCCACTCATATGAGGAATTAATTGGACTTATTATGTGGTATTTGGGGCCTTTTATAGCCCCTCGATGCATCAGTATGTCTCATGAGACAAATAGACGTGGACTTGGTCGAGGCCTTTCCCAATTTGATATATGGTTTTGGCTGAGACCTTAATTATTCTTAGACGTCTTGGAAGAGGCCTTGAAAATATGTTTCAGAATGTCTAGAATATGCACTTCCCTTATTATAAAAATATTATTGATGGTTCATGTGGTTATTCGACTATTAGAATACTCATGATTATGGAATTATTTATTTAACTCTTATTCCTGTCATAATGTATTCCAGTTTTTGTTAAAGGTGTATGTTTTTAGTTATTAAACATTCTTAATGTTTATGTTATGATATTTCCCATTGTATTGATTACCCTTAATGAGTGTTTTATCTCACCCCTTTCTTATGTTTTATTTTCTCAGGATATAATGAAGTTTCTTATGAATTACCTGCAGGGATAAACATAGAGTTGTAGATGTTCTCAATAAAACTTTTATGTTGTTTTTTTATTTCAAGTTGTATTGTTGAACCTATATATGTATCTAGTTTTCCAAAACTACTAAAATACTCGGTCCTTCGGGATTTGATTCCTTTTAATCATGCTAATGTATTAAAATAATGCACTGGCTCCGGGCTTCTAGGGTCGGGGCGTTACAGTTGGTATCAAAGGAAGTTTAGTAGAGAACTTCGAAACTAGATTTGGAAAATGTAGAGTAGGGAAAAAATACCTAAGATAGTCTTTGAGGATAAGAATACAAGGACATCCTGGTATTTTTCTAAGTAATAGATTATGTAGATCTTTTTAGCAAATATATCTTTTTCTGGATACTACAAGTGGACGTGGTTCTGGTATATCTGTACTTAGGAGTGAAAACTCCAACAAGGAGTTTCGGGCTTGACCTAGGGTATCTTGGTACATGACAACAAACCTTACTGTGTATCTGGTTTGACACTCCCAGGGGATATGCTTAGGATAATTCACATTTTCTTTATAAGACATTATAAAGGATTTATTCCCCCAAAGTAACCAAAGTATATGGTTCTAGGATTTATGATGCATAAATTTATGTTATGTGTTATACCATATTTAGAGATATAGAGTGTTCATAATTTTATGACCTAATATATAATATGGAATTGATTAGAAATGGAACCTAGAAGAAGGAATACAAACTTCACTAATGAACGAGATGCGAAGAGTAAGAAGGATTGTATATCTAATGGTCTTAAGCCATCGTTTCAAAGGAAGATTGTCTCCCAAGTATCCTCATAATATGAGGAAATAGTATCATATGTTGACAAGGTATGTAAAGACTTCTCTAAGTCCTATGACTTTGAAAGGAAGCAAAATAAGAAGAGGATGGCAGAGAAAAACAAGGATAAAGGGAAGGAGGGGAAGATGTATTTTCCCATATGTGATAATTGTGGAAGGAAACACCTTGGTATATTATTGAGAAGAAAAGTATTTTGATTCAAGTGTGGAGAGGCCACAATTATCATAATTGTAATACATGGAAATAATTTCCTTATGTTGAATGCTTCAACTACAAGGAGATGGGACACTATGCGAATCAATGTCCCAAGCGTCAAAGGAATATACCCCAAATGATGATTTTGGATAATGATCAAGTTATTATGTTACCGTAGATGAAGTATAATGATTAATATTCCTAGTCAAGTATCATTTCATTTAAATATTTTGTCAGTAATTTACTGGTTGTAAGAATTATGAGATATATAAGGATTGTACTGCAGTACTGTTTCATTATGTATTTGAGTTTGTATGATGAATGGTATAAAGGAAAAGTGATTCAATAGAAAGATAAACTTTTTAGACATTATTAAGGGAAAGAAAACTCTTAATATATATCTGATGTTGAGATAATGATGAAGAAATGATTGATTTGGATAAGTACTGACTACCTTGGAACTTATTATTGACTTTTCGATAAGTGGTCTATACTATCATCGATGGAGTTTATAGAACTTTTAGATTTAATAAATATATCCAATAACATGTATCTTACTTAAGGAATAAGTAAGAATGCATGTTTCCAATATGGTTTTTACGGTAATTCAAGTTATTATCATATTTCAAGAGGATACATGATGAAGTTATTCACATGATTGGAATGTGAATTTTAGAGATGCTTCTTGTTGATTAAAGTTTAATGATAAGTTCATCATGGAAATTTAGAGACTTTCATTATAATTTTTTGAATCATTATATTTTGGAATTTTTAACCATTTACGAAATGTTTTAATTTGATCATTGTATGGGGATTTAGAGTTTAATGTCACTACATGATGGTTTGATTATTCTTCCATGACTTTGTTATTCAATTAGAATGCATTTTTTTGTAGTAACCATTGCATTTCCCTTTCCTCTTATTAATAGGATATTTTAACCATATTCTTGATGTGGGTTTCCTATAAGGGAATTTTCAAGTATCAACCATTAACTTTCGAAGTTCAACTTCAAATTTTGAGGACAAAATTTCTGTGAGGGGATAATGTAACACCCAAAAAATTAAAAAAATAGATTTAATTTAGAATGCATGAAACACTGAGTCCCTAAAAAACAACACATTTTATAATCTATTCATTGAACAAAACTTTACCTCTACTGTGTTTTGAATTTCTAAAAATGGTCATCTAGAGTTGTGATTAGTAAGTAATTTGGAGTCTGATAGAACCAACTTTATTTTTTGGTGAATAGTAACTTACCCTTATGAATAGTAATATGACCCTTATGAGGCACATATCTAGGTTCAAAACCTTATAACTCAATATTTATCAAATCTAAATTCCATAATACTCACTACCTTTTTTATAGATCTACATCATCTTTCTGTGATTTTTTGGTCTTCACATGAATGTATGGTTGGGAAGTCATTTGGGAGAGACATAATTCCTCACATTCCCTTATTAATTTAAGATTCATCCATTGAAAATCCATGAGTATTGGGGTTTTTTAATCCTCATCATGGATAGTTTAGCATGATCTTTCCTAACAAGAGCATCAATCACCTTGTTTTCCTTGACCATGTGGTATTGTATTGGTAATTCATAATATTTTATAAATTCCAACCTTGTCATTCAAATCATATGAAAATACTTTTATGTGAATACATATTTTGAGCTCTTTTAATAAGTATATATGTCACACTTTTCTCTGTAGAGATAATACTGCCAAATCTTTAATGAAAAGTTCACCACTACCAACTCCAAATCATGCATTGGGTAATTTTTCTTATGATTATTTAATTAATGTGAGGAATAAAAAATTACCTTACCATTACTCATCAGGATAAAACATGTGCCCTTTTTTAAAACATCACTATATATTAAAAAACCTCCCCAACTACAAGGTAATGTAAGTACATGTGTAGTGAGCAAGATCTTGTTTATTTCCTTGAAATATTATTCACATTCCTCAGTATAAAGGAACTTAAATACCTTCCATTTAAACATGGTTAAAATATTTTATATCCATGAGGAATTCCTTACAAATTATTATTAATATCATAATAACCCAAGCAAATAGTGCATCTCAATTATAGTATTCAATTTGGTCCATTGCTCGATAACTTCCATCTTTGATAGATCTATCGATATGACCTTGGTTGTGATTACATGACCCAAGAATGATACTTTTTGTAACTAGGATTAACACTTTATAAGATTGACATAAAATTTATCCTTTATTAAGGTTTTCAAAATGATCCTCAAATTATCTCCATGCTATTCCTTGCCCTTATAATATAAGATAATATCATCTATAAAGACTACCCCAAAATTTTCAAGGCAATCCTTAAATAATTTGTTCATAAAATCCATAAAGATGTTAGGAGAATTCATAAGTCCATATGACATCACTATAAATTCATAGTGTACACACCTTGTGTGTAAATCCATTTTTTAAATTTTCTCCTTTTAACACTTACTAATTATATCTAGATTGAAGTTCAATCTTTGAGAAGTATCAAGCTCCTCCGAGTTGACTGAATAGATCATCGATACAAGGAAGATGATACTTGATTTTGATCATTATTTTATTAAGCTCATGATAATCAATGTAAAAATTCATTGATCCATCCTTATTTTTAAAAAAGAGGACTGGTGCACCCCATGATGAATCACTAAGGAATAAGATTCCATTAAGCAGATTATATTGAAGTTTCTTCTTAAATTCCTCTAATTGAATGGTGTTCATTCTATATGGACTCTTTGAGATAGGCATAAATACAAGAATGAGTTCAATCAAAAACTCAACCTTACACTCTAGGGTAAGACCATTATATTTATTCATAAATACATCAGTGTATTCTCACACAATAGGCATTACATTAATGTTGACTTCCCCCACAATTATTCAGGATTGAAGTCCCTCATTGTTGGGTATCAGGACCTATATTATAGAATTTTCTTCCATGAGAAGTCCATGATAATTCCTATGTTTATACTTGATAATAGGATGATTTGGGATATGAAATGATATCTATTCTCCCTAATAATTATTATGTGATTTATAAAATGAAATCCAATACAAACCCAATATTATTTTAAATTAAATAAAGGGAAGAAGAATTAGATCTATATGAAGTATCCTCACAAAAATATCAATCAGAAAAAATTTATATATCTTATATGTGATCATCATTCCACTGGGTGTTTTCATAGATAGTTCAATATTCATTGATTGATGTAGTGATTCCACATTCTTATAAAACTTGTGTGATATATATAACAACCCCAACTCCAGTAACCTAGAGCTACTCGTTACTTTTCTAATTTGGCATAGGATACAAATGACTGCATCCTAAAGAACCAAATAATTTAGCAGTATTGGTAAACTAGATACATGATTGATTCACATATTACATTTGAATACACAAATTAAATCCTATTTTTTCAATAATATCATTATTACCTCTAGCACATCCTTGCATATCATTTTTAGTACACTTCCTGGATTCCTAGGAAAGGAAACAAAATAAGGGTGAGCTTTAATTCTCAATTTGGTTAAAGTATATCAGAATCCATCAAGAGTAAATAAAGAATAATTAATATGTCATAATCAATATATAAAGGTAAATATATGAACACACATTCCATTTAATAAATAACTTGACTATCATGATTAGATAATGAATGATCAATATGTAAAGGTATATATCTGAACACACGTTACATTTAAATAACTTTAATTTCATGAATAGATAAGGAATAATCAATATGAGAAGTTAAATAACAGAACACACATTCCATTTAAATAACTTGACTATCATGAATAAAAAATTAATAATCAATATGGAAAGGTAAATAACTAAACACACATACCATTTAAATAACTTTACAATCGTGAATAAATAAGTAATAATCAATATGGATAGGTAAATAACTGAACACACATTCCATTTAAATAAATTTCTTATCATGAATAGATAAGTCATAATCAATATGGCAAGGTAAATAACTGAAAAAACATATCATTTAATAAATAACTTAGAATAAAATTATTTCAAAGATAATATCATTGAAAAAATATCATGGATAATAATAATTGAATTCTAAATGAAGGAAATTCATAATTATTGGATGTCATGATCTTAGACATCATGATACCTCTACTATCAAGACCTTTCACAAGTCAGATTAAAATTATGGGTAAAAACTCATTCGATACTAGCTTACCGATTCATCTCATAAGACTACCGATGCATCGAGGGGATATATAATTCTAGATCCCACCCATAACTACATGTTTAAAAAATTCCTCATATATTGAATAATTAATTTAATTCATGGATATTATGCCTTATCAACAAATATCCACATTGAGTAAAGAGCACAGATTTTCCAATATTTACACATTTAATCAAATAACTTCCAAAGTAAACACCACATAAAATAATGATATACATTTTAAGAAATATTCATATCTATGATACAAATAATATGGATAAACTTGAATTGAAACATTAACCATTATGAATAAATAGGTATTCATGTTAAATGAAACATTATGGTATCTTATTTTAGGTATTCCTTTACCCGTTTCTGATCGCCTTTAAGTAGGGTATTGTTTTGGGATTATTTTATGAGAATTTTGAATATTTTGGAAGCTTGAGGGGTTGTGAATAGTTGGTTCACAGTTAGGGAAAACTGTGCAGTTTGGACTAGCAAATTGTGCACCCTATTGTGAGCTAATGGAAAGAGGAGCACGATTTTTACAAACAGTGTAGCCAGACCTCCAAGCCATGAAACCTCAGAAAGTAAGGGTTTTCATGGTTATATAATGTTTTGAAAACCCATGTTCCATACTAGGAGAAACCATTCACTCTACCAACAGGGATGTATGGTTAGGACGCACAGTTTGTTTAACCATGTGACCCGACCTAACAAACTATGCATGCGGGATTTAATTCCTCTGAAAATTATTTTAAAAAACTTGAACCCAAAATTTAAGATGCCTAATCCCCCCATTCAACCCTAACATTTTTTTTTGATCTTGGAGGCTCTCCCAAGGTGAAATTGACCCCTCTAAATCCTTTTCTTGGTAGATCGAAGTGGCATTGATCTTGTGTGATCTTCTCTGGATAAGTAAATATCCTTTCATTTGGTTTCTCCCAATCTCTCTTTCTCTCATCCTAAGAGTTTTATATATCATCATGTAATTTATGGTTCTAAATTCCATTTTTTTGATATTTATTCAAGGTTGTGTTCCTAGATATTTTTTTCATATGTTCTTGGTATTCCCCATTATAGCTATTATATGTTGTGATCCCTTTATTTAAAGGTAGGTTGTTCTATGAGTATCTTCTATTCAATTGAAAATATGCATATATTGATTTATTTGGAAAGATTTTTAAAATGATTTAAAAACATTTATTTGATATGATTTTATCTTTTATTTGAAATGCGTATAGAAATTTTGAAAAAACCCAATTTCAATGAAATTGAAATTCTGAGGTAAATTTTTTAAAAATGATGGCTTGATTTGGAAATAATTTGGATGAAATGATTTGATGTTAATCTTGATAAAATATATTAAATTGAAAGATTATTTAAATTGGCATGAAATGATGAAAACCTATGATTTGGTTTTGAAATGAGAAAGGCGTGTTGAAAAACTAAAATTGGAAAATTATATTTTGAAATGATTTGAAATGATTAATTTCTAAATTGATGGACCTATTGGTTAATTTTTGAAGTACAAGTAAGCCTACGTAGTTAATAGTTAATGAGGAAAATCACACTAGGATATTTATCCCCTAGTAATTGGACATATGATGACAAAAATAATTGAATCTAGATCTTCTTAATTACCTATAGTGGCTCCACTAATGGGGTGTAGATTGATTGTCTATAGTAGCTCCCTGAATGGGGTAATTATTTGAGTGTGAACACATTTCTAAATATGTGTTGATAAATAATAAGTGTGAGGATACTATTACTATGAAACTAATGTACTATGGAGTTTTTTTTTATAAAATCATATAACATTAATGAAAAATATCAGCAGAAGTACATGCACGAAGCCATGAAGGGAAATTGTCTAGCCAGAGATGGTTAGTACCAAATGGGCCTAAGGACGCCAGCTAATGGGCCACGTTATTTCCTTCCCTTTTGGTGAATGAGAAGGTGCACAATGAGAAGCGTTGGCGAAGTGCGAGAATTCTCCTGACAATGGTGCCAAACGATTGGAGTCCTCCGTTGTTGTGATTGATAGAGTCGATAATGGAAAGACAGTCAGACTCAATGATGATGTCACCCCAACCACATTCAATAGCGAGCATCATACCAGCAAGGATGGTCGTGGCTTCAGCGACTGTCGGTTCCCAAAATGTCTGATGTGGTTCATACTTAGCAACAAGGATTTTCCCCATATGGAAGGGGAGGGGGAGACACCCGGTATAGAACATCCGTTGTGGCCTTCCCAACCTTCAATCCAAGAAGTAGCTCGATCAATACAGAATTTGGGGGGTCTGTGGGCATGATGAAAAACAGCGTCGTTGCACCGGACCCAAATAATACAGGCCAAAGTACAGTGAACCAACATCAGCTGGGGAGAGAGAGGAGCACCAACGCATCAGAAGATCAAGAAGGTCAGAGGCCAATTCCAGCGAAGCAGTAGAAGCCAGGCCCCATTGATTCCATATTTCCTTAGCTCCCGGGTAGAAAATGATAGCATGCATAGGGGTTTCAAGAGTGTTTAGATAGAAAGGGAAAAAGGCGGTGCTGGCCATATGTTGATAAACGAGAACGATCATTGTTGGGAGAGTGCCCGTAAAAACTTGCCACCAAAAATGACGAATTTTTTGGGGGACGTTGAGAGACCAGATCGATTTCCAATGACCCTCATCCCTGCCTACTGGGTGGATACCAAGATCAAGTCTGTAGCCGGATCTCACCGTGTAATCGCCCGAAATGTCATTGATCCAGAAGCGACGGTCAGGTCCCGCGTCTGGTACCCAGGGGATGCTGAGGATAATTCTTTGATCTCTTTCGTTAAACCATTCAAGGATCTTATCCAGGCACCACCCCTGTCCCTAGTCGGAAAGGAGGCAGCTGACAGTGGCATCTTCCAGACCTAGTTGGGCGGGGCATGTAGCCCGTGAACCATCCTTATCAACAAGCCAGGGATCAAACAAAATTTTGACAGATGATCCAGTCCCAATCCTCCAGCCCAATCCTTTATCCATGAGCTTTTTAGCCCCCCAGATGCTTCTCTAGAGGAATCTAGGATGAGGACCAAGAGAGAAATCATGAAAGTCTGTGTGGGGAAAGTACTTAGCTCGTAGAACTCGCACACATAGAGATGATGGATGATTAATAAGGCGCCATCCTTGATGGGCCAAAAGCGCGTCGTTGAAGAGAGGAAGATTCTGGAACCCCATCCCACCCTCTGATTTGGGTTTGTAGAGTTTCTCCCAGGACATCCAATGGGGTTGATTCCTTCTATCATGCTTCCCCCACCAGAAATTGCCAGAACTTGTGTGGATATGATCGGTGATGGCCACCAGGAGCTTAAAAAGAGACATAAAGTAGCTGGGGACAGATTGGATGATAGCTTTGATGAGGGTCTCTTGCCAGCTTTCAAAATTCTTTTTGGGGTCCAACCTTGAATTTTAGCCTCAATCCTGTCCACGATGGATGCGAAGATTTCTTTTTTAGATCGTCCAATCACCATGGGAATCCCGAGATACTTCTAATGTTTAACAACCATATGGATTCCAGCTGATGCACAAAGTTCATCCCTCTTAGAAAGAGGCACCCCTGCATTGAATGAAATTTCAGATTTACCATGATTGATTGTTTAACCGGACGCCCTCTAATACTAGTGAATCGTCTGGAAAATCACCTGGAATTCATTAATTGTTGCTCTGGAAAAAAGGAGGCAGTCGTCAGTGAAGAATATATGCAACACTAGAGGGACAACTCGGTAGACTTTTGTCCCATGAATAGACTTAGAGGAAACAGCCCTGGAAATAAGATTAGAAAACACGCCAGCCACCAGGATGAAGAGAAAAGGGGAGAGAGGGTCTCCCTGGAGAAGGCCTCGATATGGGGTGAATTTTCTGGTGAGCTCCCCATTGACCTTGATTTTAAAAGAGACAGTCGAAATGCAGTTCATGACCATATCTGTCCATTTAGCACAAAAACCCATTTTCTGCATAACAGCTCTTAGGAAGTGTCATTCTACTCTATCATAGGCCTTGGACATATCCAATTTTCAGGCCATGGTTCATCTTTTTTCCGTGGATCATGATTTCATAGAGTGGAACACATCATGTGCCACAATCGCATTATCAGTGATCAGTCTCTTGGCCATGAAGGCGCTCTGATTTTTGGAGACAATATTTGGTAGCCAAGGTCGCAGCCGGTTGACAAGGATCTTTGAGAAGATCTTGTAAGAGACATTATAGTGGATGATAGGTCAAAATTCAGGGATCACCACAGGTTTCTTGATTTTGGGGATGAGAACGAGGACCGTTTCATTAATGACCGCAATTCTGGTGTTCCCAGCCTAGATATTTTTAATCATATTGCAGATGTCAGGACTGATTATGTGCCAGTATTGCTTAAAAAAGAGGGTGTGGAATCCATCTGGTCCCGAAGCCTTGGTGGGATGAAGATGTTTCAGAGCTAAGAGTATCTCATCATCTGTCATATCTTTGGAGAGCTTCATATTGATCACTTCAGTGATCATAGGTCTGATATGTTCTTCCACCTCAGCAGACATGAAAGGGGTTCCTGCAGAGAATATGTTCTGAAAAAATACAGTCAAGGACTCGTGAATACCATTGGTGTCAGAAACTTTGCTTCCATCGGGTTGTGTTATGCATGTAATAGAGTTTTTTTTTGGTGCCTGGATGAAGCTTTCTGGTGAAAATACCAGGTGTTAGAGTCCCATTATTTAATATGGTTGTCCCGCACGTGCATAGCTTAGAATATTTCCTTGATACGTAGAGTCGTGTCCAGCTCCCTTTGTGTGGCGCCAATCTTAGAGAGGTTTCCATTGGATGTGGGTTGTTTGAGGAGAAATTTCAGTCTCTTTTCAAGGACGTCGCAGTGCCGGTCAGGGTTTCGGGATTTCTTATTGCTCCATGACCTCAGATCGGATGTGACCTGTTGGAGGTTGAGGAAAATATCCTTGTGAGTACATTTCCATCTTGATCGGATCACCTCTTCGCATTCCTGATCTTTTGACCAAAGCTCTCAAATATGAAGGGTCTGCTAAAGTGTCTAGTACATTCTCCACGTGTACAGTCAATGAGGATTGGACAGTGGTTCGAGTAGTTGAGGGGCATGTGGTCGATATGAAACATGCTGAACAGATTAATCCAATCGGTAGATCCCAAGAATCTATCAAGATGCTCAGCGATACGAGTTCCTTCTAAATTGTCGCAGAACCAAGTAAACAGATTTCCTGAGTACCCCAGATCGACCAGGTCTGCCCTAGAGATAGAATCCTTGAAGTATGACATTGGAGCTGAAGGTCGGATGGTTTCTCCCCTCTTTTCCTTATAGAAAATAATCTCATTGATGTCTCCTCCAAACAGAATAGGGCTCGGTAAGTCAACATGCAGCTTGCAAAGAAGATCCCATGAATTCATCTTGTCATTATGGGATGTCCAGCCATAGAAACCCACAAAAGTCCAGGGTGGGTGAAGGTCTGTAAGAATAGTCGCTGCCACATGGTGCGGGGAAAAGGAAAAAAAATTGACGTCGACATTGTCCTTCCAAAGAAGACAGAGTCCCCCGGAGTGGCCTTGTCTAGGCACCAGGAAATAGCCTTGGAAGGAACACTTCAGAGCAATACCATTGGTGTCCTTACATTCCAGTATGGTTTTGGACAGGAAAACCATATCGGGGCAACTTTGAGCGTAATTTCGCTGAATCATGTGAACCGTTTGAGGGTTGTCAAGCACACGACAGTTCCAACATAAGACAATCATTGCTCTAGGCGGGGTTGGGTCTCTACCGCCTCCGCCTATGGTTTCTCCGAACTTGCTTCTCCATTTGTCATTTTCCATCTTTTGGTGAGGTTTATTCCTGATTGACATGTATCACTTTGTCTCTTCCTCACCCTGAGTTTTGGATCTTCTGTGTTCCCATCACTCTCACCTCACTGCCTCCTTTTCCACGTTCGGTGAGTGATTGGACCCATTAGTGGAGGGCCTAAAATTCCATGGACCTTCATTGTAAGAGTGCCAGCTGCGGTCAAAGGTGGGTCAGGGTCCGGATCTGGTGGTTCGACGTGCATCAGCATTGGCTTTGAGCAATGTGACGGTGATTTTTGTTGCATCGTCACCAACTTTTCCGATGTTGGAGAATTGTCCCTCAGGGGTTTAGGTTGAGCTCCAGCTTCACTCTGAGTGCCAGCTTCTCCCTGAGTGGGAGGACCATCCTTTAGGAAATTCGTTGGCCCAGGCATTAAGACATTTTCAGGTATGGGGTTTGTCGGGCTGGAATGTGACAATGTGAGATGGTCACGGTCTTTTTGTTTTTCCGTCTCAGGGATGAAAGCATATTTCTTAGTTTTGGCATGGAGCCAGGGACCGTACTAGAGGAAAGTGTTACCCGCATCACTCTTATGTTTAATGGTGCACGTTTTTTCCATATGGCCAAGGCGACCACAGTAAAAGCAGAAGATTGGGAGTTTCTCAAACTCGAATGATATCCAAACATTGGTATCTTCAATATTTAAGAACATTCCCCTCATTAGTGGCTCTAACACATCAATATCCACCTTTACTCGAACCTCGGGGCCCCATTGTATTGGGTATGACTTGTCCCATTCAAGAAAATGCCCCAAACTGTCCCCAATTCTCCTCATAGTATGATATGTTCTTGCATGGAAGGGGATACCTTTAATTTGTATCCAGAAGGGGGAATGGGTTAAAATCACTTGCTAGATATCGTCCCCCCCTTTGAATTCTTCCATAAGGAGGAGTTGTTTATCAAAGGACCACGGTCTGCTGCGCAATATTTTGTCTCTGTCTTTCTCGTTAAAGAACTCAAAGATGAAGCAGTTGATCCCCGCTTCCCGAATAGCCACTCCTGCCTCAAGTTTCCAGATATTCTGTAGAGTGTTTTTGAGCACCCCCTGATTAACCAATATGTTTTCCACGAATTTTTCCACCACGAGCAGAGACAAGCGCTTTTCTAGGAGTGTGTCTTCGTTTCTCTGTGCCTCAATTGTCTCCTTTTCTTTGTCCGTCAGGGAAAACATATTCCATTGATTAACCAATTCCGCATCCATAGTGCACAAAATATTTCGCAATCCTCCAATGGGCTGGTGTTTTGAAGCCCCACGGCCCTCCCTTGATTCATCGTCCGGTGCAACGAGAGGATCCCAAAACCGTAGGCCCTAATGTGGCCTCCATCCACTAATCACACCCCTGGCCAAGCTTTACGACCAACGCCGTCAAATGTGTCTCTTGGTTGGCCATACCCAAAAAACTCACACCGCAACTCACACTAATCTTCGCTGGGCAACACCCCCGATGGACCTTCAGCCTTCACAACATAACAATTGCTTCGCAGTGACGCATTTCACACCAGGCCCGCAACACGCCACTTCGCAGCTGAGCTTTGCAACCACCACAAGGGGGTGGCCTTACGCCCACCAGTCCCCACCTTCAGCATAGTACACACCCCACCAAGTGGAACAAAACCCAACTACTTTCTCATCGCATCAGACGCATCGTGGACATACAGCATGGAAGAACCTCGCGAGAGGCACTTCGCGAATCAGACCGCTTAGCGACAGCCGCTTCGCGGTCTCTCGGCGCAGTGAATCATTGTGGAAGGATCTTTGCGAGTCCAGACCAGTTCGCGGTGGAGACTTCATGAATCAGATCGCTTCGCGACAGCCGCTTCGCGGTCTCTCGACACAGTGAATCATCGCGGAAGGAGCTCCATGAGTCTAGACCAGTTCACGGTGGAGACTTCGCGAATCAATGAGAACAAATACGACTACAGAACAGCGCCCACTTCGCGACAGCAGGGAGAGGAACCAAAAGGGTGAAGAAAAACTCGAACTCAAGGTTTCCTGTAGGGGGAGATTCGTGAGTCAGAACCACTTTGCGGTGGACACTTTTCAAATCAAGGAGACCGAAAACCTACAACAGGACAAAACCCACTCCACGGCAGTGGGAAGAAGAACCGAAAAGGGAAAAAAATCCTCGAATTCGAGTTTTCCTCAAGACTCTAAGCATGAGGATCTGACTCCAAAGGGGACTTGAATAAAGGAGGAATTCCTCAAGAAGATGGTAAAGCTAGGAGCCAAGGGCGCACAGATATGGAGTGTCGGTGAAGAAGGAGGGTGGGTATCTAGCGATGCGTTCCCTCATGCAAATCAGAAGCCGACGAGGGGGGTGGTGATGGACGGAAATCCAGGGTCCCGAGGGAGGCCTGGTCCAATGCTTGAGGTCCAAGTCGAGCAGATGATGGAGAAACCGGCTCCTTCCAGGACACAGATGGTGGAATCCGGGAGCGGGTGAAGGGGAAAGGAGGCAGAACACGGGATCTCGCATCGAAGAGAAGGAGAGAGACACAGCAAGGAGGAAGGAACAAGAGACCCCGAAGCTGAGGAAGAGTGACCAGTGCAGACTTTAGGCAGGGTGCACAAAAGGAGACGGTGCCGCCGGAAACTGGATGGACAAAGAATTGAAACCCTAGGAATTCCTAGGAGAGATGCGCTCTCATGCGGGATATACTTTATATGTACTATGGAGTTATCTTTCTTGGTTCTTACTTTACTTGATTTTATTACACATGTCACTAATTCATTGAACTATTTTATTCATTCCAATTGATTTATATAATGTTTTTTATATAAAATGTTCTTTTAATACTATTTGAAAGTTGTTTTGATATATCTTTCATCTATTGGAATGAAATCATGTTTTGATTGAAAATATGAAAATGAAATTCCATGTCTTATTTTATTTAAAATGATATCATAAATAGTTAATTTTTATAGTATTGATTATGGTACACATGGTGAGACCATGTTAGGATTTATATTTCACACCCTGCCTTTTCCTTTGAGAATTTGAAAACTTTCTTATGTCAGGTCTGAGTAAATGGAAATCACTACTTAGAGGTGTTGGATGTTCTTGATCCTCAGGACTACGGAGTGATGATGGTGATCAGTGGAGCTATTATCCACTTTTTACACAGGAGCATGGGACTTTTTCCTGGTTAATGTTGTAGTTTCTTTTTGGATTTTTATCTATTCATATAGGTAATATTTTACCTATCTATTTCTAGTACTATATTCCTTTTGGAGTGTTGATCATGATAACTTTTATCTTTTATTTTCCACTATTTTTTTAGAAAATTTATTCCCTCTTTGATCTTGTATAATGCAAGGTTCTAGTCAGCTACCCATGGGAATCAAGAATTCCCTTTAGGCTACTTTATATATAGATCAGGTATCATCATACTAGGGTGTCTGGGATTTTTTTTTTGATAGATTGGTATTAGAGGTGTAGTTTAAACATCTTTCCTTGATGTTAATATGCAGTTTGGGATGTCTTTATGGGACTTAGGAGGTAGTTGTGAGTGAGTTCCTAGCCATCTCTCATAGTAATGAGCCTTAATTCACCATGGGTGTTTGGGAAAAGTGTATTTGAGTAATTTTTTGATATGATTATAGTCTTTTCCCTGCCTTTGATCTGAGTTCATTGAATTCCCAATCTTAAATTTTTTCTCGATGGAATTGATATTCATGTATCTCTTCATTGAGTTTCCGATTTGTGTATCCTTTATTATGTCTTCGGTGTAGTCTGTTGATCTTTTGTAGAATCATGACTCTAAGAATAAATGTGAATAGGCTCTAGGATGAAGCTGCTAGTGAACCACAATGAATAAATCCTCTAATGGACTAGAATCTAGTTGAGATAGTGGTGTGGGTTGTCCAAGATCTAGGGAAAATACCTACACACATTCTTTCTTAGGATCTGGTAGTGGAACCTCTAAGGTATGAATATCATGATCATGCTCAAGAGTTTCTTTTTCATAATCCACTTACATTACAAGGATCTAATGATCCTCAAGAGGATGAGGACTAGTTGAAAAATATAGATCTTAATTTTTATTTCTTAGAAACACTCAAAGCAATTAAGATAAAATATGATACCTTTAAGATGGAAGGGACTAGTAGGAGATGGTGTGAAATGATAGTGATGGTGAAAATAATGAGGTTTTAGAATGGAATTAATTTTTAGTTCCTTTCACTAATAAGTTCTATCTAGAATCTATATTCTTAGAAAAATCTATAGATTTTCTCAAACTACAGCATGATGACATGACTGTGACCTAGTACGCAAACTATTTCACTGAGCTTTTTTAGTTTTCTCCTAAGGTGGTGACTAATGAGAAGATTAATTCACAATGAATTTAGATAGGTCTTTGACTATACATTTGATCTTATATTTTCTTTCTGAAGTTGGATTCTTATATTGATGTAATGGATGGGTCATTGATGGTTGAGCTTGACCTATCTGAAAAGTCAGAGTTGATGGGAGTTCCTTTTTATCCTAGTGGAAGTTTTGTGAGTTAATTTAAAGGAAAAAAGGAGTCATGATGAGTATCATAGTGTTTCTAGATATTAGGTGTCTTCCAGACCTCCTAAAGGTCCTGGAAGAGTCCCTTTTACTTGCTTCTAGTGTGGCAAGGTTGGGCATTCGAAAAAGGTTTTCACTGAGGTTGTAGTATCCTGCCCCGAAATCCACAAAGCGGTGCCATGAGATAGTAGACCACATGACCTAAAGCACGCCTCCCCATACACTAGAGGCTAACAACTAATATCTAGGGATGAGAGTATGTACATGGGGAAATTATGCCCTCATAATTCAGAGTTTATCACAACAGTTTTATAAATATGATAGCATTGAAATTAATAAAATACATATAATAATGTAATAATAATAAATCATCCAGATAAATAAATAGGTAGAATTTAAATCATAAATATATACAAAATGATTGTGATCATGTTATTTAGGTATAAAAAATGAGGTGATCAAGATACAATGGAAATAGGGATATACCACATGATATATAAAAATAAAAAAAGACAAAAGTCTACCTCTAATAGCATCATGAGTATGGGCTCAATCCTATTCTCCCATACTACATCCTAATACTCAGAATCAAACATCAGAATTTGGATTATTCTCTTTGTTTACACCTATAATCATGAAGTCTAATGGGGTACCAAGGGAAGATCAATCAAGGCGTGACATATACATAGTATTCCACTACCAGCGGTGTCTATAATAATCTAGTCTATTCATATAAAATGAGTAGTGTTCCAATAAGGATAAAAGTGAAGCAATAAATAAATAATATATATTAGTCCAGGTTCTTCATGGATACTTGGTCAACACTACCTATTTCATCCTAAGACGGATATCTTTGAACCAAGGTGAACTTGTATAAGTATGATATGGTGTGTAAATAGGTCATCATAAATTAAATATCAAGATTAGACCAAGCCTAATCATGTGATTTTTATTAAATGATGCATCCTTTAATTTAATAGGTTGGAAAGCTAGAATTTAATATACGGCATCTCTAGAATTTAATAAAGTAACATTTTAGGCTTGTCTAAGGAAAACTGTAATAAGGAACCTAAGTATCGCACCAGGAGAACTAAAAATACCCAACATTATAAGAGTCCATCTAAGGTGATCTATAAAGTAATCTTAGGTATCACTCTCAGCATAGTCTAAATAATGAACCTCTAAGCTTATCCTAGGTGTAACACATAGGGGACTAAGTATCTCTCATGGATGGTGTAACCATATCTCCCACCGATCCCATCTAAGGATTCTCCCCTAGGGAACCGGTATCACTCATGGGTAAGTAAGAAATATGTCTGGTGATCCTATCTAAGGAAATTCATAAAAATGATCTAAGTATATCTCCCAGCATAATGATAATCATTCTCATTTCTAATTATAAATAATAATGAGCCCATCTAATATATCCTTAATTTGGGACTCTTATATCGCTCTTTAATTAAGTGAAGGGAAGGTTATGATTAGCAATAACTCATAACATACCCCTAAGCATTTCTAACAAGTTGTACAATTCATTTAATTCGAGAAATTCAACTATGGAATAAATAACAAGGGCCTAACTCATGTCCAAACATAATTAATTAGCTCATTTCACATTCTAAAATAGTTATTAAAAGGCAATTCATACACCTTAATTAATATATAATAATTCTCATTGCCAAAGACTAAGGATCTTAATCCTTTAAATAGGGGCACACCTGAAGGGATGGATCATGATGAGTTAAATGCCTCGTGGTGTTGATTGATAGGTTGATAGGGTCCCATTACACATAATACTAACCTTTAATTTAATTAATTAAACATTATCTAGGTTATGCTGGGAAGTCTGATGTTCGTAACAATGATTCATGATAAAATACAAATAGACATTGAGGGAAAATAACTAGACCCCCTATCATAGGCCCGTATCACTCTCCTCATCCAGTTTTGGTCCATAAATCGAGATATAATAGGAGAAGTTAGAAGAACTGATAAATTCCCAGAAAATAGGGCATATTATCTCACACTAAAATAGAAAAAGATATGGGAAGATGAATAAAGAATGAAAGTAAGAGGATTATAGAGATTACCATTGTGGATCCAATGCACCTAATGGTGAAGCAAATAGAGTTTGGGTGACAGAATAGATTCAAATCCTAACCTTGGAAGAGAGAAGGTTTCTCCTGGAGCATGGTCTGCTGGAAACAAGAGGGAGGATGAAGGGTTTATGGGTTAAAAATTTGAGGTAAAATTGTTCATTTAGACATTCATTAAGGGGTTACATGGTTCGGTTAAATGGTTGGCCAAACCGTGCGCCAATCGTTCACCCAACACTACCCAAGGAGCCCCCTCACATAGGCTAGAAACACAGTTTGACTAACCTTTCATAGCCCATGAAAAATGGCTCTATCAAAAATCCTAAAGCACTAACACATTCATGTGGCCTGGGTCACATGGTTATGGAAAATGGTGTGGCCTCTTAATGTGCATTGAGTTCCCCTCATGGTTGAGTCACATGGTTAGCACTAACCATGCGCTAACCTTGCAGCTCAATTTGTCTCTCCAATTTCCAGATCTTTGGCTACCAAACGATCCCCAGACTCTCTCAAATCACTCCTTGTCCTTTTTAGCACAAAATTAACATAAAAAATAGAGGTTTTGAATACTAGAATAAGTGTCTGTACCTCTCCAAAAAATATAGGATGTTACAACCTCCCCTCCTTAAAACAACTCATCCCTGAGTTTCCCTTTTGATGGTGGTAGAGCATCATCTGAGAAAAGTTCCAGCTACTAAGCATGTACATTGTCCTCTCACTCCTAGGTCTCATCCTATACACATTCAGGATGCCATAACACCCAGACCAGTGGAACTGGCCTAACTCAAAGAGATTTCATGCTCCAATCAATGATACATATTGGATGATCGTCAAATGATGTATCTTCTTCCAGCTCAATATAATCATGCTCAAATGAATGAGATGGTTCAGAATGATAATAAAAAATCTATGATATGTGGAAGATGTCATGAAAAGCTCAATACCTCTAAGATAACTTCTACCGATAGGCTACCATCTTGACTCTCTCCATGATCTCAGAAGGCCCAAAGTAATAAGATGATAGCTTTCCCTTTCTCCAAATTCATCTATGATCTAATCTAGTTGAAACTCACAAAAAGACTTGATGTCCCACCTCAAAATCCAGATGTTGATGGCGACGATCAGTATAAGACTTTTTCATGGACTTATCTGTATCCGTATATATTTGAATTAGTTATACTTTATATGAAGTCTCTTGAACAAGATGAGGATCCAATAGCGTTGCCTCACCTGCCTCTAACCAACACAGGGGTGAACGACATGACCTACTGTAAAGGGACTCATAATTTTTGGGCATGTATTGTCTCACAATACTCTATGGATATTGTTGATTTTTGTGCTCACAAATACCCTTGTGTGTTTTACTAATGAGATTACTTTAAGTGTTTTTCAAAACTTTATTTCTTTTGAAATTTATCTTGTTTAAGGGTTAAAATAACTGATTATGTATTCTAGATGTGTTTTGAAAGTTATATAGATACACTATTCATACCCAACATTTATAAGTGGGTCATATAGTTTGGGAACCCTATGTTTGGAATAAAACCTATGGATCATGAACCCTATGTTGTTGGAAAAGTATGGATCAGTAACCCTACATTTGGAAGAAACTCTATGTTTGAGGAACAAATGTATGTTTCGTTAACCCTACTTTTATAATTAACCAAACATTTTAAATTGTACTTTGAGAGTTTATCAATATACGAAGAAACCCTGTGTTTAACTTGGTCAATGACTGAGTTTTAAATTCAATGTATTTTTCAAATTTTCTTAAATGGTCTTGATGGAAGTAAATATCTCTTTGAATCTATTTTATAACTAATTCAAAAGCTCGTATTCAATGAATTAAATCATTCTTGTTTCTAAGGGATATTACAACTCATTTATAATGGATTTAAATTAAATTGATCGTGATTTTTCAGGAGATATTCTTGGATTTGTTTAACTGAAATCAATCCAAGTTTCTCTTATTAAATACCAAGATTGATTTTATTTTAAAAATAGTTCATGATATCATTTTTTAATTCAGAACTACTGATCAAATACAAAATATCGAACATTTATATTATTCTAGAAAATCTACACTTTAGAGACATACATGTTTCAATATTGTGTTGTGTAAACCACTGATTAACTATTACCACTATTATTTGTCTATCATTGTTTTATTAAATATCATGTGCAACTAGTATCTCTTCAAATCTATTTTTTCTTGAAGACTTTTATCTTTGAAGAAAAAGGTCTATTTTCTATAAATTGTTTCTACAAGTATGAACAAGAATCAGTTTCTGAAATCAAATCAATATCTATTGATTTATTGGAGTATCGACTGCTCGGACTTAGTTGTGGTGGAGTATTAGATTCTCAAACTAAGATGTGGATTTTCAGTTCCATTTAAAAGAACCATAAGGCCTAGTAAAAGACTTATTGTAAATGTTTCGACAATCTGTACTTAGTTGTTAAGTTATTGTGATAAGATTACCTATTTAGGGAAAATCACCAAGTTCATTAAGAGAGTTTTAATGGAGTATAATAGGAGATATTTTACCCCAAACCACTATAAAAATTATTGTGTTCTTATTCTCTATTTTTATACTCCTTAAATTACTTCAATAAGAGAATTTTGCATATCTGCATAAATCATAAAAAGAGATAAAATTTTGAATCTGTCTATATTTTTTAAAAGATACAATTCACCCCCCTCTTTTGTAGATTTTTATTATTCTATCCTAACAATTGGCATCAATGTAGTTATTTTTAAAGAATACAAATAAGATCTAGAAAGCTCAAGTAAAAGTTCTATATAAAGATAGATGTCAATAATAGAACTAAAAGAAGGTATAACAATAATTTGTACTCATTACATTAATAGTGATAATTATGGATGTTGGAAATCTCACTTTATTATCTATTTAAAAAATATTGGATTCAAAGTGTACATGAAGATTGTAACTTTGTAAAAAATCATTAAGAAACTAGAAACATGGGATTCCACCAAAGAAGCTGAGTATGATATCAATTCAAGATCAATGAATGATATTATATGTGGACTTGGTCTAGATGAATTCAATTGAGTATATTAGTGTTCTACAAGCAATGAAATATGGAAAACTATTGTTGTTTCCTATGAAGGAACTGAAAATGTATGACAATTAAGGTATACTACTAAAAAGTTAAAATTTGATACTTTCAGAATTTATGATGGTGAAATCATCACTCAAATGAACAAAATATTGACTAAAATAGTAAAAGGTGTTTCTTCCTTAGGAACTTCAATTTGAAAAGCATATAAGGTGTTAAAATTACTTATATCATTACCCTGTGAGTGAAATGGAATATTTGTTGCAATACGAAAATCCACACCAGTCAAAAATTTGACAATGAAAGAATTGATCAGAACCTTGATGGTGTATGAAGTAGAGATGCAAGATAAATATGAATACCAAAAGATGATAAAAAGGAAAAATACTACTCTTAAAGTTATTTATTAGAAGCATGAAAATAAATCAAAATAATATACTACACTCTCAAATGATTCAGAATATTTAGACTCTGAAGTTGAACTAAATCAACTAGTTAGAATATTCAATACATTTTATAAGAAGAAAAGAGGCTTCAAGAAGACCTTAAATAAAGATAAATGTGGATATAAAAAATTTCAATGCTATGAATTTAAGAATATGGGTCATATAAAACCTGATTTCCTATAGTTAAATAAGAAAATAGAAATATGGAAAATAAATAAAGGAAAAATCGGATAAGAAATGATTATGAATGAAAAGGTAAGAAAACTATAAAGGATGATTGTAGTGTATCTGAAGTATCCAGTAGTTCTTCTAAACCCAAATTATAAAAAATATCTAAAAAACAGAATGAAAATATTTTCTTTATAGATAAATAAGAATATGAGGTACAGTCCTATTATTCTTCTGCTTTGATTCTGAAAGATTCTCTAACAAAAAATTATCTGCTTACCGCTCCATGCTAGAAGAAAGATATGAATCTTTGGTAATAAATCATTAATCACAAAAAAATATTCATAATTCTATAATAAGATAAAAATATTCTATATTAAGACAACAATAAGAATTAAAATAAAAATTTATCAAATCCACTTCAAACTGTACTGCTCATGAAAATAGAATAAAAGAATTACAAGATATAGTAGAATCATTCAAAAGTGTTGATAGCATATTAACTAAAGAAGAAGAATCTTTAAATCATATTATTTTAAAAAAATTATCAAAAAGGAAAAATATATAATAGGAAGCAATGGTGAAAAATAAAAATTATATATAAATTACTTTGTACCTATTTCTAAAAATAAAAACATATCAAGAGTTACATGTTTTTATTATAGAATTAAGGGACATTACTCTAATAACTGATGTTTAATAAATCCTTAGATTAGTGGAATTAAAAAATATTTTATTTCCATAAATATTTATGAATCATGTATTGAAAATTTTGAAAAAATAAGGAAAATATGGTTACCAGATCTTTGCTTGCTGACATGGCTGGACCCAAGAAAATATGGGTATCAAAAAAACTATTATTTAAATGCTTTGTAGGAAAAAGGTCATAGAAAAATAATAATATATTTATAATGGATAATGGATGATCAAGAAATATTATTGGAGAATCTTCCAATTTTCAAACATTAAAAAAACTAGATGGAGGGTTGGTTACCTTTGGAGATAATTCTAAATGGAAAATAGTTGAAGTTGGATCAATTGGAGATCCAAAATCAATTTCGATCAAAAAAGTGATATATGTTCAAGGGTTGAAGAAACATATGATAAGTATCTCTCAAAACTATTATGATATATTTTATATTGATTTATCTAATAAGTACAGATCTATTTTTAAATATAAATTTCTTAAATTTAGAGCACCCAAAACTAAAAATGTTTATACCTTGGATCTTAATTCCTAGTATAAAAAATTTAATTGTTTAACTATTATGAAAAATTAATCTTGGATATTGAATATGAGACTTAGAAACTACAATTTATTTAATTTATACAAATTATCTAAGAAACACTTAGTTTCTAATTTTCCTAGTGTTAAATTTGATAAAGAAAGATTCTATGATGCATGCCAAATTGGTAAGTAAGTCATCCTTCAAATCTATTAAGAAAGCTTCTACATACAAACCACTTGAACTTATCCACATGGTATTTTTAGAACATATAGTGTAGCAAGATTGTCTAGAAGATCATATTTTTTTAATTGATGATCTTTCAAGATTTACATGGTTTTATTTTTAAAATTTCAAAAGTGAGGTTTTCTCTGTTTTTGAAAGATTTTGTAAAAAAATTAAAAATGAAAAATATTTTAAAATAATTTCATTAATAATTGATCATGGTAGAGAATTTTAGAATTATGATTTTAATTATTTTTTCATAGATTTAGGTATTAAACATGCCTTCTTTGTACTAATAACACCTCAAAAAATGGAATTATAGAGAGAATAAATAAGACTATACAATAAATAGAAAGAACTGTGTTAAAAGAATATAATCTTCCTACATAATTTCAGGAAGAAGCTATAAACATGGATTTTCATATTATGAATAGAGACTTAATAAGACCCATTCTTAAAAAAAGACACCCTATGGACTATGGAATAACAGAAAACCTATGGTCAGATACTTTAAAGTGTTTGTATGTAATGTGTATATCTTGAATACTAAGTAAAACCATGATAAATTTGATATAAAGGATGATGAAGGAATATTTCTAGGATATTATACTACCTCTAAAGCTTATATAGTGTGTAATAAAAATTCAAGGATTGTTGAAGAATCTGTTTATGTGAATTTTGATGAAATTGACCATTTTGGTCATAGGAAAAATCAAATAGATGAAGTTGTTGATTCATTAGAAAACATGAGAATTGAATCACCTAAAAATGATTTTGAAAATAAACTGGATAAAATTCAGTCTAGTATAGAAGAACATAAAATTGATAAACCTAAAAGTGTCTTCCCTGGACAACCTAGAACCTTAAAGGATCATCCTTTAGAAACTATAATAATAGATCTAGATATATAAGTAATAACTAGAAGGAATGAAGTAAACATAGCTGAATTTTATACCTTCCTATCTCAATTATAACCAAATATTGTAAAGGAAACATTAGAAGATGAAAGTTTTCTAATGGATATACAAGAAGAACATAACCAATTTATTATAAACAAAGATTGGGAATTAGTTGATAGACCATCCAATCATCCACTGATAGGAACCAAATGGGTGTTTAGAAATAAAAAAAATGATCAAGGAATAATTACTAAAAATGAATATATATTAGTAGCTAAAGGATACAATCAGGAAGAAAGAATATATAATGATGAAACCTTTACTTCTAGATTAGAAGTTATTAGAATCCTTCTATCTTATGCATATCATATGAATTTTAAATTATATTATATTAATGTAAAATCAACTCTTCTAAATGTATATTTAATGGAGGAAATTTATATTGAACAACCACTAGGTTTTGAAAATCCTTATCTACCAAATTCAGTTTTCAAACTTTTTAAAGCTTTGTATGGACTTAAATAATAACCTAGATCTTTGTAAGAAATATTAAGATATTTTCTATTGAAAAATGGAATTTCATTAGGATTAGAAGATCCTAATATCTTTAAGAAAATAGTTTGGTCTAATATATTATTAGTATAGATTTATATAGATGATGTTATTTTTGGTTCAACAAATAAAAATATTTGTAATAATTTTTTAAATATAATGCAAAAGGAATTTGAAATGAGTATGATGGGAGAATTAAATTTCTTTCTTGGTTTTCAAATCTATCAAAAAGAATTTGGAAATTTTTTAAATCAAAGTAAATATATTATTGATTTATTGAAAAAATTTTGACTAGAAAATAGTAATACTTATGCAACTCCCATGTGTATAAATATAAAACTTGATTTTGATGAAACTAGAAAACTAGTTGAAAACAGGTTATATAGAGGTATGATTGATAGTTTACTATATCTTATTTCTAATAGGCCATATATTATGTTTTCTATGTTTCTATGTGCTATATTTAAATAAAATCCAAAATAATCCCATCTTACTATTGTTAAATAAATTTTTAGATATTTAAAAGGAACTATTTTTTAATCTTTACTTTACATAAAAACTTATGATTTAAATTTAATCTCATATTTAGATGCTGATTTTGGAGGTTGTAGATTGGATAGAAAAATTACATCAGGAACATGTCACTTTTTATATAATTCCATAGTTTCATGGTCAAGTAAGAAACAACATTTAGTTGGTATGTCAACAGTTGAGGTAGAATATATATCTACTGGAAGTTGTTGTGAACAAGTGTTATGAATAAAACACACAATACTTGAATTTAAAATTAATTTAAATAATATTCCTATTCTATGGGACAATAAAAGTGCAATTAATAATTTAAAAAATCCTATAAGTCACTCTAGAACTAAGAATATTGATATAAGACATAATTTTCTAATAGATCATATTCTAAAAAAGGATATATATTTAGAATTTGTAAATATTGAATATCAACGTGTTGATATTTTCACCAAACTACTTCCCACTCTTAGTTTTGAATTTATTAAGGTGGGTTTAAGAGTATTTAATTTCAAATGAATTTCTATTAACCCTTTTATTTAATTTTTTCTAAATTTATTTGTTAATATTTTGTATATTTATTAGTTTTTTTATAAATCGAGCATTTATTATTCTTTTTTAAAGCTTGTATTTTCAAAATAAAAAAATAATGATTACTCTGATTATTTGGATAAAGAAATTAAACCGACATCTTTGAAATACATAAAAAACTTTATCTCACTCTTAACCTCAATTTTGAACCCTTTGTACTTACAAAGAACTCATTTTTTCCCTGAAAACCCTAGAATACAAACCTCAAACCTTCAAATTTTCAGTAATGAAAAATTATAATAGGATAGATGAAGGTGGAACAAGCGAATCAAAGCATTAATTCACTTTAGGAACTTTTAGAAAAGTTCTCCAAGTGAACGTTTTTTATTTTGAATGGCTATTTTAGATGAATCTTTTTTTGAAATAAGATCTATCTTTTCAAGGGTTATAATTCATTTTCAATGAATAAAATACTGAGTATATGTTTAGTGGAGAAGAAAAATTGTTTTATAAAAATGCCCAGTTCAATTTTGGAAACACAGAGGATGTTATCGTTTCAAAGCTAAATGATATGGAATTTTTTATTTCTTCAGTAGAGATTTCAAAAAAAATTAAGTGTCCCTGTGAAGGAGTTTTTGAATTTTATTTACAATCCATTGAAGATAAAGATCATAAATCTAAAGATATTATGTATTTTATTTTTGGCTCAACTCTAGTTAGAAAGATGTTTGTAAATGATCTTGAAGTTTAATAGAAGGTACCATTCAAACTCATTCAGTATGTAGTGTTGGATTGGTTTATACAGAATTGTCACAAGAGGGGGGTGAATTGTGTCTTAAAAATTTCTTCATGAAACTTGATGACGACCAATTATGTCCTTTATCTTTATCATAATTTCTTATGTAGTGGAAATAAATAGATATAAGGATGAAAATATTTATAGTGGTTCGTGGAACAAAGATCCCCTAGTCCACTCCACCAATTCTCTTCTCCATGAGCTTGGTGATTTTCACTAGTCGGTCCTCTTTTCACAAGACCATTCACAACTGAGTGCAGGTAGTTGACACTTTTACAACATAAGGCTAAAAATAGAGCCTTCTGGTTCTAAACATAGAACTGGTCAAACAACTTAGTACGAGAATCCAATACTCAGAATAAAGGAGTATTGTTTTGAGAAATACTTTCTGATTGTTCTTTATAGTTGCAGTAGTATGCAATTGACAGTAAATGGATCATCATCTTCCGAAATGATGTTCTTCAGGAAAGAGAAGTTCTAAATCAATCCAGTTGCAATTAATCTTGAAATATATTTAGCAACAAATCAGCAGTAGATTCATGATATATCTACAATTTAGAACAAGTAAATATTCAATGTTTCTTCTTCTGATATAAAACAGAGTCTGATCATTCTTTGTAGTAGTATATTTGTAAAAGATCTTTTGAATGAATCAATGTCTCTCTATTTTTGTGAGTCTTGAATATCACTGTAAAAAGTGTCTTGATGCTCGAGTATTAGAAATCTTGTATTCACAGTGTATTTAAGAGATATATTTTCAAAATCATATGTATAGAAAATATAGCACAAGGACGAGCACTTTGTTCATAAAATTTAGATCCACAAAGGTCTCCTGATAGATTGAGATATTTAAATATTTAAAAACAAAGTAGTCGTAACTTCCCTTAATAATAGGCCCAAAATACACCTATTAAATTGATCCTTTTAATCACATAAAATAGTATTTAATCAGTTGAATATATTCTTAATAATTGAGCTTTGAATTGGACTTGAAATCATCCTGATATTTCAAAAAAATTCGTTGTATGATAAAGTCATAAAATAAAATCTCTGACGCTTGAAGAAGTCAAATGTAGGGTTATTCTCATAAGAAAATACAAACGTAAGTTTTATTAAAAATGTAAGTTTGATCACAAATTTAAGGTTGATCATCCATACTTTTCTCTTTGACTTTGGAACATATGGTTCATGATCCATACTTTTCTTTGCTTCTTAATGTAAGGTATATGATCCATAATTTTTTGATAAAACATAAGGTTCATTAAAAAAGTAGGTTTGATGTTCCATACTTTTGAGAAACAAACATAAGATTTCATAATTACCTAGGGTTCTTCATCCATACTTTTCTCATATAACAAACATAAGGTTCTTTCAAAACAGAAGTTTCTTTTACCATACTTTTCTGTCAATGTAAAATAAACGTAGGGTTTAATCCTTACGCTACGTTCTCCAACGTACAGTATGAACAGTGTTTCCAGAACACGATGAATAGCTTTGCGAACACTTTGAAAAATATTTTATGCAGATAATAAGCTTTAATATTATTCCAAATTTAGGAATATAAATAATATTAATTTCCTAAAATATACTTAAAGTAAAATCATTAGAACAAAAAACAAGGTTATTTGTGAGCATTAAAATCATCATAAAAATATATAGTATTGTTGAAACAATACATGATAAACATGTAGAACTTCTTAGAATTTATTATTTAGAGAAAATTCTCTATCTAGATATGTATATAATATTTTTAATGATTTGTGACATCAAGTTTAATTTTTGTAGACATATGCTACACTATATGCATCATTTTTTTCAGAAATAGGTGAGGATTCATTTTTATCCATATGGAAGGATTCTTTCTCTGATTTTGTATAAAAAATAAGATTTGAGATATATATCTAATAATTAGATGTCATCATAGAATTATTAATGATGAAACTCTAAGAAAATTATATTTCTTTTGGAATACAATGAAAGGAAATTTTCTACCTGTTGGTGTTGATGGACAACAAGAATCTGGTGCTAATGCTCATGGGGGAGTAAGAAAATTTGAAATCCACTGGTTCAGTATGTATTCATGCAGAAGAAGATGGATAATCAAGAATAGAGAATCTTGTTGAAATAATAACACAAAGACTCAAGTATAATGTATCTAATCCAGATTTTGTAATAGATGTTCATCAATATCTTGAAGTATGATCGTAAGAAGAAAACAATGAGTACCTTGTCACACATTTTAGAAAAAGAGAATATCATAAAGTTCATTCTCAAGAAACTAAAATTATTACAACTACAGAAGTTAAAAAACTAGTGTTTTTAGGAGTGTCAACTAATCTTGTGAATAAAATTCTGAAAATTGAGAAGTGAAAGAAGCTCTTGGAGAAGAAAAGGATGATGAAATTGCTTAAGGATTTGTGCAATAGAAACCATCCATGGTTTAAACTACTAAATTGGTTGAAAACCAAATAGTATCTGCTACTATAGATTCTTTGGACAAGGATTCTTCTACATCTTCTAAGAAGATGGATGTTCTTGAAATGATATCATCTTCTTCCAGTGAGAAAGATAAAGGTCGGTTCTTAGCTGTAATTGAAATGGGAAAACCATAAAGAAATTAAGAATAAGAATCTTCTGATTCTATCAATGATCAAATTAAAGAGTTATTAATTATGTTTAACAAGATGAAATAATATAATTCAACCTTTAAAAGTGATCTATAGTCTACTAAGAAATATTTTGAGGATTTAAAAAGTATAACTATTCAAAGAGAAGAATTGGAATCAATAAAAGTTCAACTACAAACTCTTAGAGAAAATTCTATTTCTAGATGTGATTTTCAATCCTTCCAAAGAGAAATGGATGATCATATTGGGAAGTTAAAATCATAATTAGTTTCAAAGATAGATTTTGTAGATTTAAATAAATACTTGGGAAGTCAATTTGAATAGTCAAATAGTATCTCTAGTCAATCCAGAGCATCAAATTCCACTCCTCTCACTTATTTAGATTTAATAAGAAAAATTGAATTAATTACTACAGTTTTTTCATCTTTTAATGATTGGATTCATAATCTTCAGTGTGATAGTGATCCTTTAAATTTGTTGTTGGACAATCAGAAAGATATTGTTGAGAAATTAACATCAGATGATCCTGGTATAAGACATATTGTCAATCAGTTAAGTAAGATGCTATCAATGTTTGTTCAGGATGAAGAAAATGTTTATGAGTTTTTAAAAGTAAATTTGGTTATAATTTTGAAAGTTGGCCAGAATTTGAATATTTTTATGAAATAATGGATTATATGTTTAATTATAATTTTATAGGAATGATAGAAGAATTAAAGGATGTTCATTAGGATTTTTGAGATTATCAGTCTTCTAAAACTTCATCTGAACAAGAACATTCACCCTCAACCAGTCATACCTTTTAAAATTTCTCGTCAAAATGTTTATTGTAATCAAAAACATCTATTTAGTGAAAAAAATTTGTATCTTACATTTTTGTGTGTTAGTTTCTTATTATTTATTTCCATTTATACTGCCAGAAAAAATATCATATTTTTTTGTCTTAGAATACCATAACATTCATTAATAGTTATGTGCTACATTGAATTTGTTCAAAACCATTTTCTATTAATTTATTTTTGATATCATAAAAGGGGGAGAAAATTAGGTAAACACAACATTATTTATAATTACTTAACCAAGGAAAATGCGAATTTAAATATTTACTTTACATCTATTATGTTTGAAAAATATAACTTTTTTACATTCCTTTATATTTCTTATTTAAATCATGGTTTATACGACTTTAAAAAACAACTATAATTTTTGTTATATCTCTTTAAAGATATTATTTCATTTTTTTTACATTACCTTTATTCTCTATAAGTTATGTTATATGGGTTTTGTGATCATCAAAAAGGGGGATATTCTTGGGCATGTATTGTCTCAACAATAATCTATAAATCTTATTGCTTTTGATGCTCACAAATACCCTTGTTTTTTTACTAATGACATTAATTTAAGTAATTTTCAAGACTTTATTTGTGGATAAATTTATCTTGTTTATGAACTAAAATAATTGATTGTGTATTATATACATTTTTTGGAAATTAATCTAGAAACATTGTGCATACCCTATGTTTGTAAGTGGAATATATGGTTTGGGAACCATATGTTTGGAATAAAGCGTATGGATTAGAAACCCTATGTTTGGAAGAAACCCTACATTTGAGGAACAAATGTATGCCTCATTAAACCTAATTTTGTAATAAATCATACATTTTCAACTGAAATTTCGGATTTTATTGCCACATGAAGAAACCTTATGTTTAACTTGGTCAAAGACTATGTTTTAAATTCAAGATATTTTTTTCATTTTATACAACGGTCCCACCAAAAGTAATTATCTATTTAAATATATTTTATGGCTAATTCAAAATATCATATTTAACAAATTAAATTGTTCTTATTTATAAGGGATGTTATGACTCTCTTTGAATATATTTGAATTCAATTTATCACGATATTTTAGGAGATATTTGTAGACCCCGGAAAACGCGTCCCCAAAATTTTCCAAATGCTTCCATACATGATCCAAGATCGTAGTCCATTTCTCAAGCTTCGATTTGGTAGGTCGTAGGGCCCGAACGGAGTTACGGATTAGGAGTTATGGAAGTTTGAAGTTGGGCTGGAAATCTGGTTCGCGAAGCCCATTCGCGAAGCCCCCTCCGTGATCGCGGAGCGCCGCCGCGAAGCAATGAGGCGAGAGGCCCCGCGAACCCGTTTGACATTTTCAATGCACCGCGAAGACCCCTCGCGAAGCACTAATGCGAAGCACTAATGCGAAGCACCGATGCGAAGCACCCGTGCAGCGCGGTCCCGCGAAGCCCCGCCGCGAAGCGCCCCGACCATCGCGGCCCCGCGAAGCTCTAGAGGCGGTGATGCTCCGTGAACGCATTTGACGTTCGCGAGCCGCCGCGAAGCACCAGAGGCGGTGATGCTCCGCGAACGCATTTGACATTCGCGAGCGCGCCGCGAAGCTCCTGAGGCGGCGCGGAAGTTCGGCTTCGCGGCGCCCCTTCCTATAAATACCCAGCTCACCCCCCCTTCTCAAGACGGAAAAAAAGAAGACGGCCAAGGCCACTTCGCCCCTTGGGCGGCCGAGCGGAGCTCCGCATTGCGGCTCCGCGAAGCCATGCTCCGCGAGCAGCTTCCTTCGCGTTGCTGCTCCGCGAGCCGAGACTCCAGGAGTCCATGCTCCGTGAGCCTATGCTCCGCGATGCTGCTCCGCGAGACAAAGCTCCGCGAGAGCCCCTTTGCTCCGCGAGTCCTTGCTCCGCGATGCTGCTCCGCGAGACCATGCTCCGCGATGCTGCTCCGCGAGACAAAGCTCCGCGAGAGCCCCTTTGCTCCGCGAGCCCTTTCTCCGCGATGCTGCTCCGCGAGCCCTTGCTCCGCGATGCTGCTCCGCGAGACCATGCTCCGCGATGCTGCTCCGCGAGACCAAGCTCCGTGAGACCCCTTTGCTCCGCGAGAGACCATTGCTCCGCGAGGCCATGCTCCGCGAAGCTGCTTCGCGAAGACCTATCCTTCGCGAGGATCCCACCTTCGCGCCCACCGGTCCATACCGCGGGGGCTGCGCCCCCGCACCCCCGCTCGGGGTCAGTGCCGGGCTGCGGTCCCGGCCCTCCGGGCCGGTCCCTTCGCTACCATGTCAAGACCCTATGGAAAGTCTTGACGGAAGTAGTGTAATTAACCGGCATCCATGACAATATGGTACCGGGAAAGAGTTTCACGAACTACGTATTAAATCTATAAGGGAGACCCGGACTAGGTGACGAGTTCTGAGGAGGAATCCACAGGAGGAAGAACCGACATCCCATCATCCCGTTTCGATCAAGGAGCAGACGTCCCTGAATAAGGAACGAATGCCGCCCGCCTTTGGAAAGCGGGAATGCGGGGCAACAAAGCCGCGCGTCCCCCTCCTCCGCGGACGGATGTGCGCGCGCCCCGGCGAAAGCGTCGGAAACAGAAATGGTGAACCCGACGTGAAACTCTTCTCCTTCAATAGCGAGTACACCAAATGTGTTGGGAAACTCGAGGCATCATCCATGTGAATTCCCTCCCCATTATATGTGAGAGGATGAGTAACATTCGGTGTTTGAAGACTACGGTCCATCGGCTCCTCGCCGAATCCACCGCCTCAAGAGGCCGCGCAGGTGGCTCCGCCACCCGACTCCATCGGCTCCTCGCCGACTCCGCCGCCTCAAGAGGCCGCGCAGGTGGCTCCGCCACCCGACTCCATCGGCTCCTCGCCGACTCCGCCGCCTCAAGAGGCCGCGCAGGTGGCTCCGCCACCCAACTCCATCGGCTCCTCGCCGACTCTGCCGCCTCAAGAGGCCGCGCAGGTGGCTCCGCCACCCGACTTCATCGGCTCCTCGCCGACTCCGCCGCCTCAAGAGGCCGCGCAGGCGGCTCCGCCACCCGACTCCATCGGCTCCTCGCTGACTCCGCCGCCTCAAGAGGCCGCGCAGGTGGCTCCGCCACCCGTCTCCATTGGCTCCTCGCCGACTCCGCCGCCTCAAGAGGCCGCGCAGGTGGCTCCGCCACCCGTCTCCATCGGCTCCTCGCCGACTCCGCCGCCTCAAGAGGCCGCGCAGGTGGCTCCGCCACCCGTCTCCATCGGCTCCTCGCCGACTCCGCTGCCTCAAGAGGCCACGCAGGTGGCTCCGCCACCCGACTTCATTGGCTCCTCGCCGACTCCGCCGCCTCAAGAGGCCGCGCAGGTGGCTCCGCCACCCGACTTCATCAGCTCCTCGCCGACTCCGCCGCCTCAAGAGGCCGCGCAGGTGGCTCCGCCACTCGTCTCCATCGGCTCCTCGCCGACTCCGCCGGCTCAAGAGGCCGCGCAGGGGGAATCATTCCCCAACTCTATCGGCACTTTGTCGACCCCACTCTATTTTCACCGGAAACTATGGAGGTGCTCCTCATACCGCCACCATTCAGCACGACGACTTCCACGCCTTCCGGGCTCCTTCGCCCGGTCGTGCCGACGTCCAGGCTTCCACGCCTTCCGGGCTCCTTCGTCCCGTCGTGCGGACGTCCAGGCTTCCACGCCTTCCGGGCTCCTTCGTCCCGGCATGCCGACGTCCAGGCTTCCACGCCTTCCGGGCTCCTTCGTCCCGTCGTGCGGACGTCCAGGCTTCCACGCCTTCCGGGCTCCTTCGCCCCGTCGTGCCGACGTCCAGGCTTCCACGCCTTCCGGGCTCCTTCGTCCCGTCGTGCGGACGTCCAGGCTTCCACGTCTTCCGGGCTCCTTCGCCCCGTCGTACCGACGCTCCTGGCTTCTTCTCCACTATAGGTCGAGGTAATGTAGTCATCCCTACTACCCTTGCGACATTCTGTGTCATCCCAACTACCACGTTGCATCAACCACAGATGTCCTCCCTATGGCCTTGAAACCAGCTTGTGTAAGGATCTTCATGATCAGGGGATTTTAAGGAATTCCCCTCATATAGATCCCCCCTCATCCCAAACCACCAGAATGGGGTAGAGATGACCATTCCTCTACCGACACAATTCGTTTGGTTCAATGTCCTAGTTTCATGACATTAAACTGCATAACAATCTTCGTCCGTCATGACGTAAAACTGATCATTATCGTCCTGCATGACATTAAACTGCATCATCGTCCTGCATGACGTAAAACTGCTCATCTTCGTCCGTCATGACGTAAAACTGATCATTATCGTCCTGCACGACATTAAACTGCATCATCGTCCTGCATGACGTAAAACTGCTCGCCATCATCCTGCATGACGTAAAACTGTTCATCATCGTCCTGCATGACGTAAAACTGTTCATATTCGTCCGTCATGACGTAAAACTGATCATTATCGTCCTGCATGACATTAAACTGCATCATCATCCCGCATGATGTAAAACTGCTCATCTTCATCCGTCATGACGTAAAACTGATCGTTATCGTCCTGCATGACATTAAACTGCACAATCGTCCTGCATGACGTAAAACTGTTCATCTTCGTCCGTCATGACGTAAAACTGATCATTATCGTCCTGCACGACATTAAACTGCATCATCATCCTGCATGACGTAAAACTGCTCGCCATCGTCCTGCATGACGTAAAACTGTTCATCATCGTCCTGC